>BSBN01000119.1:2423873-3029842 GCA_027924645.1 Cunninghamia lanceolata | reverse complement strand
CAATCGTCGTTCTTCCCAATATGTCCTCCTCGGCAACACGCTTTATTGAAGGTCAGTAGATGGTGTCTTGCTTAAATGTCTTAACCTGGAAGAAACCCAAAATGCCTTTAATGAGATACACGAAGGCATATGTTGTGCTCATCCTAGTGGTCCTTCCTTAGTCAAGAAATTGCTTCGCACAGGATACTACTGGCCTACTATGGAGTAGGATGCACATGATTTTGTCAAGAAATGTGTACCTTGTCAGTAGCATAGCAACTTAATCCATACACCAGCATAAGAATTGCAACCTATCACCATTATCACAATGGGGACTCAATCTCATTGGAAAAATACATCCCTCCTCCTCAGATGCTCATAAATTTATTATCACTGCTACTGAATACTTCACCAAATGGGTTGAAGAAATTCCTCTTACTTACATCACAGGAAAGCAAATATCTAAGTTCATCTTCCATTATATTATTTGTCGCTATGGTATTCCTCAATCCATAGTCATAGATAATTGTCGCCCTTTTAAGAATTAGGATGTCAAAGAACTTTGCAAAAAATTCAAGATTCAACATCACTTTTCCACTCCTTATTATCCACAAAGCAATGGCCAAGCTGAAGCAACTAATAAGACTCTTCTAAAAATCCTAAAGAAAATGGTGAATGAGGCTAGCTGCAATTGGCACTTGCAACTTAATCCCACTCTTTGGGCTTATCGAACTAGTATCTACACTCCTACTGGTGCCATGCCTTATTCCTTGGTGTATGGTTCAGAAGCTATTCTACCCATTGAGATTGAGCTCCCATTGTTGTGAGTATCCTTACAATATTTGATTTCAGATGAAGAATATCGTGTGTTAAGATTACAAGAGCTTGAGCTGTTGGACGAGAAGTGACTTACAGCTCTTAACCATCTAAAAGCTTATCAGAATCGCCTTCGCCGAGGTTACAACAAGAAAATGAAGCCTCATAAATTTGAGCTTGGAGATCTTGTTCTAATAGAAAATCAAAGAAATCTTGTTGATCATGCAAAGAAAGGGAAGTTTGAACCTAACTGGTTAGGACCTTTTGTCGTAACCAAGAGCTATGGATCAGGATCTTACCAACTGTCCACTCCGGAAGGTCAACCTTTGCAAGAGCCTATCAACATAGCCCATCTCAAACGGTTCTAGACTTGACTCGGAGTATCCCAGTTCAGAAAAATAAAAAAAATCTATAAATTTTTTTTAAAAAAAATCATCCAATAGTGAAAACCACTTCGATGGTGCCCTGGATAAGTACCTTGGTGAAAACCTATTCGCAGGCGCCATGTGTAGAATTAGAGTTGTCCCCACCGTCCTTTAGGTAGCTTTTTAACATCACCCATCACTCCACCATCCATCTCACATCCATAATAAATTCCATTCTCTCATCATCCCCCATCCATATTTGGCAATATAAATCTACTCAGTATCACCTGGTCCTTGTCTTTCCTTCTATTCGGAGTTCCATTATCACCAGCTTTTTCCATTAGTCTTTTACCATCCCTTCACCTGATCCCATCCTAGTATTCTTTTGTCCACCTATGTAGGTCTATGTGTCTTGGTACCTTTGAGTTCCTCATAATAAACTCTTGAATTTGTCTACATTTTCAGTCTCATGCAATCCCATAATAAAATTTTCACCACTAGGTCATCATTGTCTCCCTCCATCAAAATCATAAAAACACAACAATCAAACAAAAAAACACAAACCAATTTTTGACACTTGCACAATCCAAGTCATATCTCAACAACACTTTGAAACTCTTAGGTAAAAATGCAAAACTCACACCTAGCAATTTGATCCTATCCGTAGTAATCAAGTTGTAGATTCCTCATGCCAAATCATCTATTCCCTATCATCTCTTATACAACATCCTTGCCTTATCCCAGGATATATCGTTCTCACAATAGGCCCTTCCCCATTCCTTGTGTTACTCTTTGGCTTGAGATCTCACTAGCTTCGTCACCTATGTCATGATTAAGTCTTTTGGTTCATGATTTACTTTTTTGACTAGGGGCAACATTGTGTATGCATGCTTTGCTTGTTTTGCTTGTGTGTGTTTACTCATTGTTCTTTTGTGTCTGTTATCGGTCCTTGCAACATACCTGCCACAACATCATCATGGTCTTTCATATCATGGTGCCATTAGGCATATACTTGCTCGTGACTTTACTCCTTTACGCATTTGACACATCGTCACCATGGTCCTTATACCTTGGTGAATAACATCAAGTGCTATATCAAACATCAAGTTGCTCAACATTTCATTAGCATAACTCCACCTCCTTCCCTTCCTTTCCTTTTCAAGAGTCCATCCAGCTCCTTCGTCCCTACATATTTTTCTTGAGGAGGCATCATCTATCAATCCTTCATTTTTATGAGCCCCATTTGAAGCCCACCCTATCCAACTCTATCTAATCCCATCCTAATCCAAAAAATTATGTTTTAATCTTCTTTAAAATGACATTGCTTCGTAATATCATCTCAAAGAGGGGCAAAATGTAGACATAAAAAAAATAACCTATGATCAATATTCCCAAGTCCTCCCTTACCATGAAATTTAATTAATTTTAATTAATTAATTAAATCTTTTATGGTAATTTAAATAATAAATTAAAATTAATAAATTTAATTTATTATTTAAATTACCCTTAATCCTAAGGTTTAATTAATTTTAATTAATTAAATCTTCTCACTTTCTACCATATCCCATAAATAACAAGAGACGCATTGTGTCAGGTTCCTGCCTAATGCTATGAATGTTGTTGTAGTTTATTATTTTAAGTATTGTTAGGTGCTATAAAAACAAGGGCTGGAACTTGAAAATTGGGACAAACACCTACAAGCAATTCTTCATTGTTCTAGATCATATTTGTTGAATATGTCCATGTATATAATTAGATGATATAGCTTACACCTTCTTCATAGATTGAACCAAAATTGTGTCTATTTTGGACATATTACTTTGAGTAGAAGTTGTATGGATTTGAATTTATGACCTGGAATCTGGATGCCATACATATTTAAAGTCAAAATTATAAGTATTGTAATTTTCTTCACAAACATTAGTAGTGACAAGAACAACATGGTTCCATTAATTCACATCACAAGATAACAATCTAATTTCAAATTGTAGCTAATTTTGCCTTATAAAAGACTTACAAATAGTGTGTGTTCACACAGTCCTATAACAAGTGTTTAACTAATAACGAATTACCTATTATAAAAGACTAGCTATTATAAAAGACTTGTAAATAGTGTATGCTTACGCATGGTCCTCTAACAAGTGTTTAACTGGTAACAAATAAGCAAAACTTACTAGTTTATATTGCAAATTCTTGAGCTTAAAAACCTTGTAGTGGAATTTAATTGCTTAAATGAAAGAGCATGATAGTAAAATTGAGCATTTTACTTCTTTTTCTAAGTGTTAGTTTCAAAAAGAGAATTATGGTTTTTAGAAGCTTTTCGAGTAGTTTCCACTAACTACCATAACAATTTATTATAGCTAAGAATATTGGTCTTTCTTGAAACAAAATCTTGTATGTTTCCAGTGTAGAAGGGGAGAGAGAATTGAAAATTTGCCACACAATCAAACTACCATGACCTGAAAAGTATATAAATGGAGTTTTTGATGCCTATAAATGAAAGAGAGTATGTCAGGCATTTATAATAGTTTAGATGCACATTTGGGACACCCCATATGATAATGAAATTTAAGTGTTTAAGTTAATACACATCTTTCATTCAACATATAAAGAATCTAGACATGGATACTATTGTTGGCATTGTTATATGATTGGGCTGGGAGAATGTTGGATGGTCAATTTGTCTGTCATAGTTAACTCTAATTGAAATCATAAACATTATAATTTATATCTTTTAAACCTATGCTTATTATTAAGCATCCCTAGATAGGATTCTATGCCACTTTTGATTTAAATCAGATGTTGAGCCTTAAACTGTCCAAATTGTCGTTTCAATGGGAAGTAAAGTGAAATGGTACATTTGGACTTCTTTGGTTGCCATCTCTATAACATAAGACCATATTTATTGTTCAAGCCCAAATATTTGCAATGACTAGAACTTTGCAACTCTATAAATTAAATCTTCAATAAATCTCTCTAGTACATGTTAACATGGATGAATAGCCTCTAGTCTACCTCAGCCATGCATTTATGAAGTGTTGGGAATTAAGGTGTCTCAACCTTGGTAATTCCTTACATTTGTAATGTTTGCATTTATTATTTAATTGCCTATGTTGTAAATATTTGTAAATTCCATATTGTCATATTGTGGGATGTGGCACGGTGATGTGTCGATCCTACATGGAATATGACAACTTGTATTTTTGTCCTCACATGAGGAGATAGGTGTCCCATTTTGTGGTAGGAGCATTTTGCCATGTGTCCACATCTTCCATGTTGTGTAAGGGAATGTTTGATCAAAACGGTTCTGACGAATCTATGACATGTAATAGTTGAAAATAGAAGGTTATAAGACATGTGATGACATATGTCATGAAGCATCTTTGAATAAGGCATATTTGGGTGCCCCAAGGTGGAATATGACATGTTGTAAGAGAATATGCTATTTATAGCATGTGTGCGACAGATTCTCTTATAGCTGTAAGTTGTAACCGCTATGATAGATTCTATGACGGTTGTAAGTGTCGTAAGAGCATCTGTCATAGCCCATTTTGGAAATAGGTGACCTCTTTGGGATGGGAGATGTGGACAAGTGTCAGGCACATTCTACAATGTTGACCAAGTGTCCTTGGGCATGGGTTTTGGTCCATGAAGCCATGTTGGATGCCCATTCCAAGAAAGGTCTAATATTGCCTTGTATTTCCTATTTAAACAGGTGCTTGGAGATGGAGTTTGTATTACAGGTTTATAGGTACTGTTATGCTACCGAATTGACTCCAGACACGAGTGTTGAAGACCATTGAAGTTTGCATTTCAAGTGTATTGTAAACAACTTTCAGATTTGTTAATACATTGTGCAGGTTTCTAAGTGTGGGGTTTTTCACCCGATAAGGGTTTTCCCCACCGTAAATCTTTGTCTCTCTTCTTCTGTCTACTTTATGGTTCTTGTGTTTTGCTACAATATCTCATGTTAATGGTTTAACATTGCTGTAATAGTTAGGATAAATTTGAATTTGCATAGCCCTCTCCTCATTAGATTAGTGTAGGAAGTGATTTCTGCACACCTAGCTTCCGTCTAGTTGGTATCAAAGCTTGATCACCTTTGGTCCTAGTTGTTGGATAGGGGTTTTTTGAGCTAATCTTAGGTTGAGTGGGAGTCTATGTAGAGCATTCTGTATGTTATTGCAGCAAGGAGATTGTAGGCACATCAAGAAGGTTTGAAGTGGAGAAGTTCAATGGCAATAATTTTGAGCTGTGGAAGCTCAAGATGAAAGACATGCTTGTTGACCGAGACTTTTGGGAAAGTGTTAATGGAACTAAACTAGCTACAATGTCACAAGATGAGTGGGATCTCAAGGATCGGAAGGCTAAGGGTCTCATAAGACTTAGTCTTGCTGATTCTATGTTGTTAAATGTCCATGAGGAGACTACTGCAAAACTACTTTGGAAGAAGTTGGGGGATGTGTATCAAGCCAAATCCCTTGTTAATAAACTTTGCCTGAGAAAGAAGTTGTATTCCCTTCGAATGGAGGATGGAGGATCCGTTGCTGAACATATGAATGCTTTTAACATGTTGGTTGAACAATTGACATCTATTGGTGTAAAGATGGAGGAGGAGGACCGGTGTATGACCCTGCTTTGTTCTCTGCTGGAATCATGGGATCATCTTGTCATGGAAATTGGAAGCACCACATTCAAAATGGAAGAAGTGGTTTCTTCGCTGTTGTCTGAAGAGATATGGAGAATGTCTTCTGAGGCAACCAAAGAGGCCCTTGCAGTTCGTGGAAGACCCAAGGAGAAAGGGAAGAAGAAGGACAAGAAAGCTGAGAAGGGTAGATCAAAATCTCTGGGAAAGTCCAAGGCTCTTTGTTGGAATTGTGGCAAAATTAGGCATTTCCGAAAGGAATACAAAGAGGAGAAGAAGAAGAAGAAGAAAGCTCCTAATTCAAATTCTGATAAGTCACAAAATGACGGTGATGCTTTCATCGTAGTCTTGGCAACCCATGCATCTGATGATGTGTGGCTAATCGACTCTGGTGCATCATTCCACATGACCTCGCATCGAGATTGGTTCACTAAGTATGAGGAGTTCGATGCTGAAAAGGTTTATCTGGGTGACGACTCTCATCTGAAGATTGTTGGTCGTGGAAGAGTCTCTATCTGATTCCCTAATGGTCAAGTGAATGGGATCTCTGGGGTTATGCACATCCCAGGCTTAGCACGGAACCTACTTTTTGTAAGTAGTTTGAATGATGCAGGTGTGCAGGTTGTCTTTTTGAAAGAAGGATGCAAGATGACTAGAGGAGCTAGGGTACTTGCTAAGGTACTATGTTTTAGTTGGAGGCATGCATTCCACAATGCAATAGTTCTTCTGACTCAAGGAAGAGGGTAACAGTCACTTCATCCCCACCATCTGAACGAGCAGTAAAGAAATCTGTTGTTTCTAGTCTTGATGGTTGTAATCATGCATTGGAAGTTAAACTTCCTACTAAAAAGACAATGTTATGGCATAAGAAATTTGGCCATATTGGTGAGAAGGGTCTACATACCCTAAAAAATAAGAACCTCATTGAGGGGTTAGATGATTGTAATCTTGAGTTTGACTTTTGCGAACATTGCATTTATGGAAAACAAAATTGTGTTCAGTTTTACTCGAATTCTCATAAGTCTTCTGGTGTGTTGGACCTTATTCATTATGATGTGTTTGGTCCTGTTAATGTTCATTCATTATCAAAATCTGTATACTTTGTATCTTTCATAGATGATTACAGTAGAAGGACATGGATCTATTTTCTCATAAGCAAATCTAAAGTCTATAGAAAGTTTAAGGAATTTAAGGCCTTTGCTAAAAATCAAACTGGTAAAAAGATTAAATGTTTGAGAACTGACAATGGTGGTGAGTTCTATTCTACAGAATTTGATAAGTATTGCAAGGAACTTGGGATTGAAAGACATAAGACAACTCCATACACCCCGCAACAAAATGGAGTTGCAGAGAGGATGAACAGGACACTGATGGAGAAGGCTAGGAGTATGCTTAGTGGAGCTGGCATAGAACAATAGTTTTGGGCTGAAGCTGTTGCCATTGCTTGCTATCTAGTAAACAAATCTCCTGCATCATCTCTTGTTGGAAAGACACCCATGGAGGTGTGGTCTGGTAGAAATGTTAGATCTAGGCCACACAACTGAGAGGGGGGGTGAATTAGTTGTACAAAAACTTGTTTCTACTTCAAACACTTGATTCTTCTTTGTTACTTAATAGCATATCAATTAACCATTCATGAAAGCATCAAGCATAAACGCCAGAGCAAATAAACATCAACACATTAGACACAAGGATTTTGACGTGGAAAACCTGGTCAAGGGAAAAACCACGAGGTGATTAACCCAAGAATTATTCTCTATTAGAAGAATAAGAAAAATAGATGGCACATGCCAATTAGGGCTCACTACCCAAGAACACTGCTCACAAGAAGGCACACTGCTTACAAGAGACACATTGTCTACAAGATAACAAGTATTACAAACTTGAACTGGAGATTGACATCTTTACCATGTCTAGATCAGTTCCATTTAAGCCTAAGACACTCCTGCTCTACCTTTCACTCTTTCGCTATACCACACACATCTGCTCCACCACACACTTCGAAATGAATTCATAAACCTTTATTTATACAAGACATCGACTTAGGAACAATCATCTAAGTCGGCAATTATCCACAAGAACATTCGCAAGATGAATAACTCATCCGATCGGCCAGCCTGAACAAGAACATCTTCATCTAGAAGTATACCTTCAATTCTAGGCTCTAACACTAATGTGGACCGACAACACAACCTCAACATGATCCAAGAACCTTCACAGGCTTGCCTGAAAGACCAGGTACATCCGCACTTCCTTTACTTACTAGAATCTCTTCTCTTCTTCATCCAAAACTTCAAGAACACAGTCTATCGCCATTGTCATACTGAAAAAGGTGCTTCCGGACCTCCAAACCATGAACAAATCGAGATGACACATCACAAGGACATCTCAAACACTCCTTCCAATCCACAGAATGGGACAATGCACTTCCGGATCTCACAGGACTTTTTTGTAACACTTTGTCACTCCAGAGCATCTCCCAAAACTGGTTCTACTTGATCAATCACAACTTCTTCATATCTTCATGCGGAGCTCTAAAATCTTAACTGGAACATCTCAAGACTCATATCTACAAACCCTTTAATCCGCAACCTCTGATCCTCAACCTATTGAGTACTTTTACCTTCTTCTCATCACTATTCTTCACTATTCCTGATTGAGACTAATTTTCTCAATATCCTCAGCACACAGCTCATCCAATCCTTCTTATCAATGTAATATGAGTATGTTGACATCAATGACAACATTGGTTAACCTCATACTTGCAACAATCTCCCCCTTTGTCATTGATGGCAACATATGATGTGAAAAACCATCAAGACAAGAACTTCTCCTTTCTGTCATAGCTCCCCCTATCAGCAACAACTCTTCACATGTCTTCTCTTTCTTTACTGCTCCCCCTTTGATCAACAACCACTTGTTTTTCACATGTCTTCTCTCCCCCTTTGACATCAATGGAAAAGGGCTCATACTTGCAATTTCAACACATCAAAATCATACCAGCTGCTTCCCCTGAGTAGCAGCTCCCCATCATCAATCTGGATCACAAGATATGACTGTGATATCCACCAGACTGATGCACATCAGTGCATCCTAGTTCATCACCGGAGGGGCAATAACCCCTAACTTCTCCCTGAGAAACTCAAAAGAGTCCTTGGGAAGAGGTTTAGTAAAGATATCTGCAATCTAATCCTTAGAGGGCACAAACTCCAGTCTAACTTCACCTTTGTTCACTTGCTATCTCAAAAAGTGAAACTTAATAGATATATGCTTAGTCTTAGAGTGCAACACAGGATTCTTAGAAATATTTTTTGCACTTGAATTATCACAGAAAATTGTGATAGGCTCCTCATACTCTACTTTAATATCTCTTAGCATCTGCTTCATCCATAAAACTTGAGTGCAACTACCTGCTGCTGCAATGTATTTTGCTTCAGTTGTAGACAGAGATATTGCATCTTGTTTCTTGCTTAGCCAAGAAACCAATCTCTTTCCCAAAAAGAATGCTCCACCACTGGTACTCTTCCAGTCATCCACATCTCCTGCCCAATCTGCATCTATGTAAGCATGAAGAGAGAAATCATGATCTCTAGGATACCACAAACCATACTCCACTGTCCCTTTTAGATATCTAAAAATTCTCTTGATTGCCATGACATGAGATTCTCTGGGATCAACCTAGAATCTAGCAACAAGACCAACAACTTGCATAATATCCGGTCCAGTTTGAGTGAGATACAACAGTCCACCAATCATTGAGCTGTACTTTGTCTGGTTTGCCTTAGGAGAGTCATCATCTTTGCTCAACTTGCATCCAGTTGCCATGGGAGTATTCATTGGCTTTGAATCTTCCATCCCAAATTTCCTCAACAATTCTTTCACATATTTGGTCTGAGAAATGAAGATCCCTTTCTTTGTTTGAGTAATTTACAGACCCAAGAAGAAATTTATTTCACCAAGCATAGACATCTCAAATTCACTTTTCATCTGATTTGCAAAAGTTTTACACATACTATCTCTTCCTCCAAAAATGATATCATCCACAAACACTTCAACAATCAAAATGTTTTCATTATCTATTTGGAAATATAGATTACTATCAGCAGTACCTTTGTTGAAACCAATCTTCAAAAGATGTTTGTCTAACCTCTCATACCATGCTCTTGGGGCTTGCTTTAGACCATACAGTGCCTTCTTTAATTTGCAGACCATATCATCATGCTCAGATAACTGAAATCCATCCGGTTGTTCAATGTACACCTCTTCTTCTAAGTCACCATTCAAGAAAGCAGATTTGACATCCATCTGATACACTTTGAAATCTTTGAAGGCAGCAAATGCAAGAAATAGTCTGATTGCTTCAATTCTTGCCATCGGAGCAAAGGTTTCCTCAAAATCAATCCCTTCTATTTGAGAGTAGCCTTTGCAGACTAATCTAGCTTTATTTCTGATTACTTCACCAACTTCATTTAGTTTGTTCCGGAAGACCCATTTGGTTCCAATCACATTCTTGTTTCTAGGTCTAGGAACAAGATCCCAAGTGTGATTTTTCTCAATTTGTATCAACTCTTCCTCCATTGCTTTGGTCCAATTTTCATCATTGTAGGCTTCATTTATTGTCTTAGGTTCAATCTTTGAGATCAGACAACATTCATCTAAATTTTGAGCATTTTTCCTCCTTGTTTGTACCCCTTTGCTTTTGTCACCTATGATCTGATCTTCAGGGTGGTTTAGAGTTACATACCTTGAAACTTTGGGAGTTTCTTGTACTACTGTTTCTTGATCAGGCTCATTCAGACAAACCTCTTCTTCCTGATTTACCAGATCAGTCTGAATCTGACTTTCTGAGGAGGTTTGAGCTCCTTGAACTAGAGAACCATTCAGATCATCTTCATCATATTCGTAAAACCTTGAGAAAACCTTGAGGGCCTCTCAATTCCTTCATCAACCTTCACATTTGTACTTTCTATCATCTTTCTCAGTCTTTTATTGTAACACCGGTATGCTTTGATTTGAGTAGAGTAACCCAAGAAAATTCCTTCATTACTTCTAGCATCAAACTTTCCTAGATCTTCATCTCTTTTGATGTAACATTTGCTACCAAATACTCTAAAATATCTCACAGTAGGAGTTATACCAAAGCAATGTTCATAAGGAGTCTTACTGGTATTGCTTCTGGTTTGAACTCGATCGAGAGTATAGACTGCAGTGTTGACAGCTTCTCTCCAAAACATCTGGGGAACATTTGCTTCCATCATCATTATCCTGGATGCTTCCTGGATGGTCCAGTTCTTTCTCTCTACTACTCCATTATGCTGTGGAGTCCTAGGAGAAGACAACTGTCTCTTTATACCATGCTTCTCACAAAAGTCTATGAATTCACCGGATGTGAATTCACCACCTCTATCAGACTTTAGACATTTCAGTTTCAATCCGGTTTGATTCTCTACCATGGCTTTGAAGATTTTGAACTTCTCAAAGGCTTCTGATTTCTCTTTTAGAAAGGTAACCCACATCATCCAGGAATGGTCATCAATCAGTAACATGAAATATCTATCACCTTGCATACTCTTGATTCTTGTCGGACCACATAGATCAGTATGAACTAATTTCAATAATCCGATAGAGGACTGATCCTTGCTTTTGAAAGAGACTCTACTTTGTTTACCTAGCTGACATTCTTTACACAAACTATTTGTAGGTTTTACCAATTTTGGAAGATCTCTTACAGCCTGAGTATTGCTTATCTTGATGATGTTATCAAATTTACATGACACATCCTTCTATGCCATAACCAACTCTAATCAACTTGAACAAACAAACAACTTTTATTAGAACCAACTAGATGGAAGATATTACCTTTTGTTTGAGTACCGGATGCAATCTCAGTTCCAGAGCTTTCAAAGATCCTGCATCTTCCATTTTTGAACCGGAGATCATAACCTTTGTCTACCAACTGTCCAACACTGAGAAGATTGTGCTTCAATCCTTCAACATATAGTACATTACTAGTTTTGCTCTTTCCATCAAAAGAAATAGTTCCCCTACCTCTAATTCTACCAGCAGAATTATCACCAAGCTTTACCATTCCTCCTTCATACTTACCGGATCCTCTTGGCAGTCTCTTTGCAATGAGGGCTTCAAGTTGAGCTGTTTCTGCTTCTTCCTCTTCCATGTCTTTCCTTGCTTGATCATACCATGACAGCTTCTTTGAAGAGTTTTCTCCCGGATCAAATCTTTGTTTGCCTTTCACATAGGCACTGGCTTTGAATGCAGATTCAGTCTTGGGGGGATCATCTCCAAACTTGGTCATTTCAAATGCAGCCAATTTGCCAACCAATTACTCTCTTGTGACAGTTGTATGGGCTCTGAATTCATCAATGGCAGCAACCTTGATTTTGTAGGTAGCAGGAAGGGATCTGAGAATTTTGCAAACAATCTCATTTTCATCCAGAACTCCACCAGCATTCCTAATTCGACACACTAGCTCATTTACTCTTGGCATAAAGGTAGTGATATTTTTATCATCTCTCATCTTCAATCTTTCAAATTTCCCTTTGAGACTTTGCAACCTTGCACTCTTAACAAACTCATCTCCTTCATGCAGAAGTTCCAATTTAACCCATATCTCATAGGCGGTTGGTAGGTCAATAACATTTGAGAGTTATGAGTTAGTCAATGTGCTTAGAAGAGCTTCTTTGGTCCACAGATTGTTTTCAGCATCTGTGATTTCATTTAGAGTTGTCGAACCACCCTGTGGGGGTACATATGCTCTTGTGATCATGAATAAGTATGCCTTTCCCATACACTCCAAGTGACATTTCATGCAACCTTTCCAAAGAGAGAAGTTGGTTCCATCAAACTTCAGACTATCCTTTTTGTATGACGACATCCTAGATCTCCTCAAGCGGTTAAGCTCCTTTTAGAGGAACTTGGCTCTGATACCAATTGTTAGATCTAGGGCACACAATTGAGAGGGGGGGTGAATCAGTTGTACAAAAACTTGCTTCTACTTCAAACACTTGATTCTTCTTTGTTACTTAATAGCATATCAATTAACCATTCATGAAAGCATCAAGCATAAACACCAGAGCAGATAAACATCAACACATTAGACACCAAGATTTTGACGTGGAAAATCCGGTCAAGGGAAAAACCACAGGGTGATTAACCCAAGGATTATTCTCTATTAGAAGAATAAGAAAAATAGATGGCACATGCCAATTAGGCCTCACTGCCCGAGCACACTGCTCACAAGGAGGCACACTGCCTACAAGAGACACATTGTCTACAAGATAACAAGTATTACAAGCTTGAACTGGAGATTGACATCTTTACCATGTCTGGATCAGTTCCATTTAAACCCGAGACACTCCTGCTTTGCCTTTCGCTCTTTCACTATACCACACATCTGCTCCACCACACACTTCGAAACGAATTCACAAACCTTTATTTATACAAGACATCGACTTAGGAACAATCATCTAAGTTGGCAATCATCCACAAGAACATTCGCAAGATGAATAACTCATCTAGTCAGCTAGCTTGAACAAGAACATCTTCATCCGGAAGTATACCTTCAATTCCGGGCTCTAACACTAATGCGAACCGACAACACAACCTCAACATGATCCAAGAACCTTCACAGGCTTGCCTGAAAGACCAGGTACATCCGCACTTCCTTTACTTACTAGAATCTCTTCTCTTCTTCATCCAGAACTTCAAGAACATAGTCTATCGCCACTGTCATACTGAAAAAGGTGCTTTCAGACCTCTAAACCATGAACAAATCGAGATGACACATCACAAGGACATCTCAAACACTCCTTCCAATCTGCAGAATGGGACAATGCACTTTCAGATCTCACCAGACTTTTTTGTAATACTCTGTCACTCCAGAGCATCTCTCGAAACTGGTTCTACTTGATCAATCACAACTTCTTCATATCTTCATGCAGACCTCTGAAATCTTAATTGGAACATCTCAAGACTCATATCTACAAACCCTTTAATCTACAACCTTTGATTCTCAACCTATTGAGTACTTTTGCCTTCTTCTCATCACTGTTCTTCACTGTTCCTAATTGAGACTAATTTTCTCAATATCCTCAGCACACAGCTCATCCAATCCTTCTTATCAATGCAATATGAGTATGTTGACATCAATGACAACACTGGTTAACCTCATACTTGCAACAAGAAAGCCTTTGATAAGGCATCTTTATGTTTTTGGTTGTGAGGCATATGCACATGTGCCTAGGGAGAAGCGGTCAAAGTTGGAGAACAAGGCTGTTAAGTGTATCTTCATTGGCTATGGTTTCAGTGTTAAAGGATACAAGCTTTGGGACCCTGTGGCTGAAAAGGTGTTGTATAGTGGAAGTGTTATCTTCAGACAGCTTACACCTTCTTCCACTGTTTTGCAGCTAGAAGAAATATTAAAGAAAGAGGATGTTGTTCAATTTCCTGCTACCCCTGAGAAGATTAAACAGAAAGACAATGTTGGGCCTGATGATGAGGAGAGCTCTGGTAGCTCTAAAAGCTCAGATGAAGAAGCTGAACCTCAACCTCAGCTTTTGAGGAGGTCTACATGGATAAGAAAGCAACCTGAAAGGTTTGGTTTTACATTGCTTGATTCTAGTTGTGCTTATGCTTTAATCACTAATAGTGATGAACCTAGAACTGTGTCAGAGGCTTTGGACATGAAAGATGCAAGTTCCTGGAAGGAGGCCATGGAGGAAGAAATGGCTTCTTTGGAAAAGAATCAAACTTGGGACTTGGTGCCTTTGCCTCCTAGACGAAAACCCGTTGGATGCAAATGGGTATTCAAGAAGAAAATTGGTGCAGATGGCAGTGTTGAGAAGTATAAGGCTAGATTGGTTGCGAAGGAGTATTCACAAGTGGAGGGTATAGATTATGGTGAGATCTTATCTCCTATTGCAAAGCTAACATCCATTTGATTCCTGTTGTCTCTCATAGTAGCTTATGACTTGGAGGTAGAACAGATGGATGTAAAGACAACTTTCCTTCATGGTGACTTGGAGGAAAAAATCTACATGTCACAGCCAAAGCCTTACTTGGTGAAAGGTAAAGAAAATTTAGTTTGCAAACTTAAAAAGTCTTTGTATGGTTTGAAGCAATCCCCTAGGAGATGGTACTTGAAGTTTGATGCCTTTGTGTTGTCAATTGGATTTGTGAGATCGAAATTGGATCACTGTGTGTATTATAAGTTTGATGGTGATCGTATTCTCATTGTTGCACTGTATGTTGATGATATGTTTCTCATTAGGAAGGGTAAGAATATGATTTCTAATTTTAAATCTCAGTTGTTAGCATAGTTTGAAATGAAATATTTAGGGGCAGCCAGGTACATTCTAGGAATGGAAATTAGAAGAGACAAAACCAACAGAAAACTTTGGTTAAGCCAGAGTAAGTATGTGAAAACTGTGTTGGATAGGTTTAGCATGGCAGATTGTAGACCATTGTGTGTTCATGTTTCTTTGGGGACAAAGTTGTCTGTTGAGGATTGTCCAAAATCTCCTAGTGAGGTGGAGGACATGAGCAGAGTACCTTATGCTAGTGCTATTGGTAGTTTGATATATGCTATGGTCTACACAAAACCAAACATTGTCCAAGCAGTGGGAGTCCTTAGTCTATTTATGGCTAATCTTGGATGGGTTCATTGGGATGCAGTTAAGTGAGTGTTTAGATATTTGAGGGGTACTTCTGAGTATTCCATTTGCTATCATGGTAATGTTTCAGGACCTCCGCATTCTATTGATATTCATGGATTTGTGGATTCAGATTGGGCAGGTGACATTGACAACAGGAGATCCACCAGTGATTATGTGTTTACACTATTTGGTGGTGCTATTAGTTGGATGAGTAAGCGACAACCTGTTGTTTCTTTGTCCATGACAGAAGCTGAGTATATGGCAGCAACTCATGCTTGTAAGGAAGCTGTTTGGCTTAAGAGGTTGTGTTCATATATTGGTGTTGATGCAGGTCAGATCACGATTAGTTGTGACAGTCAGAGTGCAATTTGCCTTGCGAAGAATCTAACTTTCCATGCTAGAACAAAGCACATTGATGTTTAGTTTCACTTCATGCGAGACATGGTTGAGGATGGAAAGGTAAATTTGGAGAAGGTAGATACTTTGAAGTATGTTGCAGATGCATTGATGAAACCAGTGAGCACAAAGAAGTTCAGATGGTGTTTGAAGTCTATGGGCCTCTCAGCCTATAGCAGTTAAATCATGTTTTTCTATTGGCTCTTACAAGGTGTTCGACAAGTGGGAGAATGTTGGGAATTAAGGTGTCTCAACCTTGGTAATTCCTTACATTTGTAATGTTTGCATTTATTATTTAATTACCTATGTTGTAAATATTTGTAAATTCTATATTGTCATATTGTGGGATGTGGCACGGTGATGTGTCGATCCCACATGGAATATGACAACTTGTACTTTTGTCCTCACATGAGGAGATAGGCATCCCACTTTGTGGTAGGAGCAATTTTCCATGTGTCGGCATCTTCCATGTTGTGTAAGGGAATGTTTGATCGAAACAGTTATGACAGATTCCTATGACGAATCTATGACATGTAAGAGTCAAAAATAGAAGGTTATAAGCCAGGTGATGACATGTGTCATGAATCATCTTTGAATAAGGCATATTTGGGCACCTCAAGGTGGAATATGACATGTTGTAAGAGAATATGCTATTTATAGCATGTGTATGACAGATTCTCTTACAACTGTAAGTTGTAACCGCTATGACAAATTCTATGACAGTCGTAAGTGTCGTAAGAGCATCTGTTATAGCCCATTTTGAAAATAGGTGACCTCTTTGGGATGGGAGCTATGGACAAGTGTCGGGCACATTATACAATGTTGACCAAGTGTCCTTGGGTGTGGGTTCTGGTACATGAAGCCATGTTGGACGCCCATTCCAAGAAAGGTCCAATATTGCCTTGTATTTCCTATTTAAACAGATGCTTGGAGATGGAGTTTATATTACAAGTTTACAGGTACTGTTATGCTGTCGGATTGACTCCAGATGCGAGTGTCGAAGACCATTGAAGCTTGCATTGCAAGTGTATTGTAGACAACTTTCAGATTTGTTAATACATTGTGCAGGTTTCTGAATGTGGGGTTTTTCACCCGATAAGGGTTTTCCCCACCGTAAATCTTTGTCTCTCTTCTTCTGTCTACTTTCTGGTTCTTGTGTTTTGCTGGCATATCTCATGTTAATGGTTTAACATTGCTGTAATAGTTAGGATAAATTTAAATTTGCATAGCCCTCTCCTCATTAGATTAGTGTAGGAAGCGATTTCCGCACACCTAGCTTCCTTTCATGAAGAAAGAGTAGCCCATCTTAAAGCTTATCCTCCTTGCCAACATCCAAGTAAAAATGTGTGCACAGGTGGTGAGCCATGGCTGCTAAGAATTCTAAATATACCTCTAAAGAGTAAACTTTAATATAACTATCTATCATAACATCATCTAAGTGAGCTAGTTCATGTTGACAAGGCTTTAGGGGAGATTTTGGTTTGGGATTGCTTATCATAGTCTAAGCTTGAATCTAATTAAATTAGGTAACATAAATTCAATGCATTCATGCTCCGGGAAAAAACATATCATATGCTTAACTTTAAGAATAGAATTTTAAATTGTTGATGTAAGTGTGCAGGAGAATGGACAGGAAAAAGAGAGGACAATGCAGGTCATTCCCATCTAGTAAATGAATCGACTGGTGCCATTAAATGAACCTTGTATTGTGAGATGTGGGAGAAGTTTTGTTTTAAATACATCTGAAAAGGTAGTGATCATTGGAAAAGAGGGATGTGGGTACAGTTAGAGAAACTAAGTGCTCAAGCTCAACACTGCCCTTCTTCCTTCACTTATGTTGTTAGTAATTAAATAGAAGCACAGGTAATTTGTGTTGCCTTTATTACATCTTCCCTGATCTCCTCTTTTTATCATTAAACCATGTAAAGAACTTAGCAGTACCCTAGTACTGCCAGATTGAGTATATGTATTATATGTTCATGGTTTATGATAGTATTAGAGAGATGTTTTTGAATAAAATTGTATGGTAGTTTTTAATATTAAAGTTTTAAAATCACATTAGGGGATTCATTAGTAGAACAAGGAATTTTTTAGAATTTTTTATTATCAAGAAGTTTTTTGTTATTTTGATGACTAACTGTAAAATGTGATTGGAAACATTGATATTAAATTTTTTAAGTCTAATACTAATTGATTTTAAGGCAACGCTTTTTGTGTAAGAATCCACATTCATGGGAATAGAAGTGGAGATCCTATCTTTAGTTAGTTGGTCTCAATAGACAGTAATCTCAGTTATGTTTATTTCCCCATAATTGATTTATAGTGTGTACAACAATTTATAATTAGAATTAAATGAATTTCCACTGTGGAGTTAAAAAAGAAGTGGAATGCAAGTCTAACTAATGAAGTAAATTTTATAGTGATCTTTAGGGAATTATCCTAAATGTATTAAATATATCATTTCATTTTAGGTAACTTTAGGTAGCATCCATAAAGTAGGTGTGTAGAGGGTATAAGGAAAAGAAAGTCAAGAGAGCTCCCATGTGAGTTAAGAATAGAGTAGTATTTTGTACAAATTGGTCTAATTAACTTTTTAGTTTTATGAGATAATAATAAGTGAATGAAATGAATTTAGGACTGAAAGGTAAGGGTTTTTTAATTAGGAAGATTAAATGAATTAGTAAGAAAATTTATGACCCCTAAACTATTTGTATAATGACGTAGTAATGATTTCATACATGATTAGATTTTTTTATAGGATAACTAGGTGAGTTTGAATTTCTTTTCTAGATATGTAGGCAAATCATTAGACAACATGGTCTAATGGGATAAAATCCTCAAACTCATTTCATCTCATGCATGTAAGAAACTTGAACTAAGTGCCAACTATGAATAGATATTTAGTAAGCTAAGTTGAATTTGAGTCATAACTAAATTTGAGAAAATTGATTGTACTTCCAAAAATTAAAATTAGGACCAACTAATATTTATTTAGTTTGAAATAATGAATTATTTAGGATCTAGGTCATGTGCAAAATGGTATAATTGAATGTAGAACCTAAGTCTTGATGAAACCCTAATTGTATGATTCTAGAGGATTTATAAATTACATTTGTCATCACCTAATTGAAACAATAATTTAGTAGTGAGTAATTGAAGGGTTAACAACTTGCCAAGTTAATAAACTTGCAAGGGGTTGTCCTAATTAGATGAATTCTAGACACAAAGAACATAGAAAAATGCAACTGGCAATGACTTAAAGATGATCAATCTTAAACCTATAATGAACTTCATGACTTATCAAGATGATAATAGATTGTAAAAGTTGAATTGGAGTCAAGTAATATACCTTGATAGGGGA
The DNA here is from genome assembly GCA_027924645.1 of Cunninghamia lanceolata. Classification (NCBI taxonomy): domain Eukaryota; kingdom Viridiplantae; phylum Streptophyta; class Pinopsida; order Cupressales; family Cupressaceae; genus Cunninghamia; species Cunninghamia lanceolata. The sequence continues at coordinate 3,010,609 of BSBN01000119.1, read as the reverse complement.
AGCAAAACTAAATATGAGACCATTGATTAGTAACTAAGAGTATAGACATTAAACAGGACTTATATTAGAATATTGACTAATGAAATTAGAAGAATTCAAAGGAATTTTAGGAAAACTTCTGCAGTATTGACTAATTAACTCATTCATATATGTGACATATTGATGATGTTACCACTTCAAAAGAATGTCATAAGAATAGTTACAATACAGAAGAATTGTTTTACTTGTGAACTATATTGAGTAAGAAAATGGAAAATATATGCATGTAGATTCGTATTGAGATTGTTTTATAGATCCTTCAATTCAAGTAATTGTAAATTTGTAAGTATGGATTGAATACCTCAACAAACAGTTTCCTCTTGTGGGTATACTAGGAGAGGCTCTTGCAAAGGAGTTTGCCTGTTTGGGAGCCAAGCTTATTCTATCAGTACGGTAGGAAGTCGAATTAGAGCATGTGAAAGTAGGACTATCAGGTAAATTGACTATAAAATATACAACTGAAGCTTGGAAAACTTCTATAGTATTGACATATTTTACATGAGAGCATATGAGTATACAAAATTATGTTATTTGCAAGAAAAGATGAAAATTGCATTAAGAAACTTCATTGAGCCAAATTAAATGATTGGATTTTATTAAATTGAAATTTGTTATTATTTGCATTCGATGAGTTGACACCTCTAGGAGGCTCCCTGTCAAACAGGCCACGTGCCTTATTACCTCTTGGACATTCTCTACCAAATAGGCTACGTGCCTTATCGATGCTTCCACAAATTGCATGTTTGTCCATATTGTATTGCCAAACATTTTATGGTCTGATCGAGGGAGTAGGGAAGCTCAGAGAAGGATTCTAGAGTTGGTGGAATTTGGATTTACACCTGGCAATTGCATTTTCTGGAAAGTTTCTAAAGCCTATTCAACAAATCCATGTGGTGGAATCCTGCAATCATTCTATTCCATGAGATGACATCTCCTTGTCTTTATCATTGATCTTATATAGTTTTGCAGTCACACAGTTTTGAGGTCTATATATATATATTACAGAATAGATATACTGTTATAAACCGCTTGTTTGCAGAAGCTATACAGGATTTTCAGGAACACAAGGAAGATAACTGGTATCTGCAGGACTTTGCCAGGGAAAGGAAGATTGAGATTTGAAGACCCTCCTGGATATTGAGTGATTCCAAGTGTATATGAGATGAGATAATTTTTTTGAAGGCTCTAGGTCAAATTGGACTGTAGAACCCATAAAGGTATTTGCTTAGAAGATTGTTTCTATAGTCTAAAATGAATTTTCTTGATTTTATGTTGCGTGTTTTACGATGTAATTAAGTGTAATTCTACTTTCTATCAATTTGAAAAAAAGTGCAATTCATTCTTTATCTCATTTAAGTTACATAACTTGCAAAGCATTTGTTGTCAGGTTATTTTTGGTTGGGTTGTTTTTTTGTTGCCAGGTGCAAAAAATCATATTTGGACTTGAGAGACAAAGGTCGATTTTTTGTCAATCTAGAAATAGAAGGCTAAGGGTACTTGTTTTGCTTGTAATTGAAAGGCGAAATCAATTACACGAGCCAATTTTATGACTCTAATTTTTACTACCCAATGGCTGTGGGCCTTGACTGTGCACAACACACTATATTTTTTCTTTATACATCCGAGATACCCCAAAATCAAATATCTATAATACTCGTGATGTCCATAGCTTGAAACAAGTAATAGCTCTGTTTATAATGCTAGCATTAGCAGGTGACTAGGAATATTTTATCACATTATTGCCCAGGAATGTTTATGCTTTTCAGATACCCAATTCATAATTTTCTTGGCAGAGCAGATTCAAGATAACAATAAAAAGACATGAAAAATAGCATGCGCCATGAACATCCCTGTGGCCTCAAAGGCCTTAATTGTTTTGGGCTGGTTTCAAAAAGAAAAAAGAAAAATCATTTTGGACTGCACTGGATGGAAAAGTAGTATTCTTCTTGACTTGGTCCCAATTAAATCCAAGTAAGTGATTTCCCTTTATACTTTTAATTTGCTAAGTCAATCCAAATTCCAAGTAATGCTACTATGATATAAACCATTTTGATTTTCTTTAAGATTTATGGTTTGGCAAGTGACATTAAATTATCAATTATCAGTTGAATTCTCAATTCTCTATTCAATTATGTTCATTTACACAGCCAAACCCAGCTATACCAAACCTGGGGAAAATTTGGCAAACTACCGAACCCAAACCCAAACCAGCAACATAGATAAAAATTTAAAAGTCCATCAGGAACGAGCTCAAACACATAATACCCTGGGCACATATGGCTTGAGATTTATGTGAAAACATAAGCAGACTTTCACTCAAGCTCTGCAAACTGATCAAATTGATAACAACGCTGGGTTTTTAGGATGCTTGAAATTGTGGATTTGGAAATTAGCCTTAGAGAGCTTAGGAAAATTGTGAAAATCATGCATGACACAAACCAAGAGTAGTTTTTTGTATGAGGCATGTTGCTTTATGGTCCAATCTAGTTCTCACAAGCATTTGAGATGGCCATTGCTAGAGACAGAGCATGTAGACATGGCAAAGAGTCTTAAACAAAGGAGTGCACCAGAGACCAAAGGGTTTGAGAATAGGTTTTCTCAAAAGGGGAGTAACATCTTTGCCCTGATAAATATGTTCATCAAGCTCATGCCTGTAATTTTTGAGGAGAAAGATAGGGGTCTCAAGAAGAACCAGAGTAAAAGAAATCCCTGAGGCTCTAGTTTGAAAATATCATTATATTAACAAAGAAATCAATACTTCAGACATGAACCCAGTCTTGCCCCCGGTTTGAATCAAGACTAAATTGGAAATCCCTCTCTATAAAAATCAATCTAATACTGAATCTGAATAGTTGACTGCATTAATTGGAAATCTACTTTGGGTGTGAAGGCTCTTTCTTACAAAAGATGATGTGCTAAATTGAAGATATTTAGTCATGCATTGATATGATGAGAGAGACACATTCAAACCTTGCAGAAGCAAGGGTTGCTACCTATGATGAAGTGAAGGATCTTTAGTGCTTGCTCATTTTCAAATTCCAGAATATCTGGTATAAGGATGAGCGAAAATAAATAGCCAAGTTCTTTACCAAAACCTGGCCATATCAAACTTGGGAAGAGAAATTCCACCATACTGGTGAACTCAAACCCCATACTAGAACTGACAATTTAGAAAAAGAACTCTTTCCAAGAACAAGAGTCGGTTCTTAGCTTTAGAATCATGGTTAAAGTCTGAATGGTTTTCAGAACATTGAATTCTTGAAGATTGAAAGATTTTTGTGTCTTTGCGATGGAAATATTGAGAGGTTTCCCTGATATTAATAGTGCACTTACTTGAGCTCTCTAATTTGTTTTCTTTAGTGAAACATTGATGTCTTGATATGCATTTACAGACTAAAAAGATTAATGATATCTAGTTACCCACTTCAATTCTAACTGGCATTTGTTAGGTTGTACTAATAAAATAGTGAAATTTGGATACCCGTATTTAAGGTTGAGTCTTTCGAAGAGGAGAAAAACATCACAATCTAATTACCCCTTTCAAGTCTAATCAAGCTCTAGGGGAAGAAGACTGAATGTCTAGACACCTCTTTCAATCCTAATTGAATTTTAGAGACCAGAGACCTAAATCAGTTGAGTCGGAGAAGACTGATTGTTATTTTTATTCTTGAAGAAGGATAATGACTGTAATAAGGATGCTTAATTGGCGATTGAGTGAATCTCAGAGAACAACGGATGAAAACCAGAAACCCATTTGAAGACTATTAATGTAGGATTGATTCCGTAGACCCCTTCACAATTTGTTTTATATTTAGTATTCAGTGATTGAATTTAGCATAGACATATAAGGCATTGAATACTCTTCAGGAGAGAATCTAGTTGAAACTATTGGGGTTTCTTTAAGAGTGGGACAAATTCAAAATTTTTGAGTTGCCGACCGATTTTGAAGAGTAATAATTTTTTTTTTGTTAGTATATGAAAACCTACTTTAAGGTTTTTGAATTTCATTGACAATACGGGTTTGATTAGTATATTTTGCTCCAATACCATCTTTGTGTATTGGATGCCAAAGAGTTATATCAAAGAGTTATGGGATGTGAGCTACTTGTCAAAGTGAGTAGCATGTCAACTGAATCGAGTAGCAACAACTACTAGAGGAGTCTCTGAATAAGCCTTATTCAAATAGCATACGAGAAGCCCTTGACCGGTATGATTACAACTTTGTCATAATAGATCCATGCCTTTTAGACCACCCAATAGTGTATGCAAGTGAAGGTTTTTTGAAAATGACAGGGTATTCCAGAGGAGAAGTGCTTGGTAGAAATAGCAGCTTCCTTCAAGGACCTGAAACTGATAGGAGAACTATGCAAGTTAAACCTTATGTATTGTGGATATATGTAAATATTTTATTCTTCTATAATACATTGCTAAATAAATTAGTACAATAATACTACATAGATTTTCACAAATATAAATATCAAGGACGTAAGCCTTTCTATTCTACTCGGCTTGGTGTTTTTAACCTGGGAATTGTAACTTTCCCGTTGTTGTGCTGGCCCTATGGTTGTGGCCACCCTTGCAGCTATTCTTTGTTTTTCTTTTCTTCTTAATCCAAAAATAAATAAATAAAAGGAATCCCAAATAAGTAGTTGTAACCACAATTATATAATACATGATGCACTTAATAAGTTTGATGACAATTGATGTTTTTCTATGAGACAAATATATTACATAAGTGGGGCAAGCTGAACAAGAAAGGCTCAGATTATATAGGTAAAGATTAAACACTATGCTTAGATCTACCCACCTCAAGTCATGCCGTATTAGGTCAGATTATGTCAGCCAAATATATTCTAGACTTATCTGGATAAGCCAAAACCTAGTCACTATTTCCAAAACCCCGCACCCCTATCACCCAACTTAGAGATTATCGGATCTATACCATAGTTCTAGATATCATCTACAACCATGTAAAACTAGTTTTGTGCACCTCATCACAAATTTTCTTCTTTTGTTCATGAATTTCTAATTCTAGAGAGGCAAAGCCAGCACAAGAGAAGTCACATAATCCTCACCTATTGTTTGCTCTGCTATAATTTTGGAGATTAGAGATATATCCCAAGAATGGGAAATATATCATCCATGCTTACTCACCATGAAATAGAGGAGGTCCAGCAGCACTGCAATCACATGTTTTCACACCAACAAATAGTTTCATTTTATCAACAATTATGTGCACTTAACTGAAATAGGAAGGGCTTTATAACAACAGATGAGTTGATATCTTCTGTTCCAGAGTTTGGGGTGAATCCCATGTGTCAGACATTAATGGTGAGAATGTTGAATGGCTTAAACTTCAAAGATTTTGTATTAATTTTGTCATGTTATGGAGAAAAAGGGATATTATTAAGAAATAATGTTTGGAAAATTGAAGATTTTGTCAGAATTAATGGCACTTCTAGGGTGAAAATGGATGTTGGAATAGCAGAAAATTGATTAATCTATGTGATTCTATCTAGTTCTACCACATATGTTCCATTGATGGTGTATATAATGAGTTGTAGATTTTGCCAGTGCCAAGTAGGCTCTGATGGTAGCTTGGAGAGTCTACCTAGTATGGGTAGTTAAGAAAATAGTGACCCATTTTTGTAAATTGAGTAAGAACATGTGGGTCATTGGCAAATTCAAAAAAAAAAAATTAAAGCAAGTGCTACTTCGTCTCTTCATGTAAACAGTTGAGGGAAAATGATTATGCAGTGATTTTGCATAACAATTTAGGACTGTACTGAAAACCCTACCAAAAGCAAAATGCCAAAGACTGTAATTGCACAGAAAAAAGTAGAAAATAAGAAAATGGAAAATTAAAGTTAAAAATCTCAGAAAAATTTTAGGAATTTGCATCAACTTGTTGTTACATTGGTAAACTTATTCTGACTTCCATACCTTATTCACGATAGGGCCTTGCAAACTAAAACACTGGAGGTTTCTCAAATGCTGCTATGTCATAGGATGATGGATTTTGCAATGCTTTATCTTAGTTTCTCACAGCTTCTGATGTATTTCTGCGAATGTCTTATGATTTAAAATATATCTTGAAGTCACCGTCCACTTGTTTTAAATTCATTCATTATATGCATTTAATTGATTTAAACTGTATTCAAGTGTGTTCATTTGGTTTAAATGTCACTATATTTAAAATTATTTATTTTATTATTTAAAAATTAATAAAAATTCTATTTTTTCACTACTATTCATAACATAGACCAATAGGATGAGAGATAAATGATATTTTTAAAATTATGAAATAAAAGAAAATATTTATGAACTATAGTTTGGTGTTAGAAAATTTTAATTCTATTAGATGATTGGCTGAATAGTTAGAAAATTTGCATCCAATGGATACATTAGTAATCATGGTGAAGGCAACAACTAATAAATTAAAATTAATTTATTATTTATAATCTCACTTTCTACCATATTCCATAAATAATCAATTTAAATTAATTTATTATTTATAATCTCACTTTTATCATATCTCGTAAATAATAAATTAAAATTAATTTATTATTTATAATCTTTCACTTTTACCATATCCGGTAAATAATAAATTAAAATTAATTTATTATTTACTTATAAACACCAAAACCTCCCGTAAATAATAAATTAAGATTAATAAACTTAATTTATTATTTAACCTAAACCTAAAAACTATTTGTAACAATCCAAAACTCGTTCAACCAACTTTACATGAACTGTTTTTCACCAACTTTATAAAAATTTATTCCATTTTCGTTTACCCCTGGCAAATTTTACATTAGAGTTATGCTACAATATTTGAGCAACCACATTTCAAACTATATTCGATAACATTTAATTTTGTTTGGTTTCTATAGTTTTTATCATTAAATCTTTTCTGTTGCACTAAATATAGATTTTAAGATTTGCATATAGTTTTCAAATCTTTCAATAAAATCTATATTTCGCTGTAAATAGAGAGTACCCAATTAAGTAGTGTTTTCTTCTTCTTGCATCAAACTCCTCAACAATTTGAGTTTTTCACCACTTGCTTCCTTTTTAACGTTAAATTGAATAACACTCAAATAGAATTAGTAACAACAATACTATTAACCAATCTATAATGTTAAATTCCTACAATTCAATCACAATTAACATTGCAACACTACAAAAATTGAAACTTGAATTGATATATATCAAATTCGATGTGAAAACTATGTTATTTCCTCCTTAAGTTGGCAAAGTAGAAAAAGGTAGTGGAAAGTTCATGCAAAGGTGGTAGAATGTGAAAAATGTGCATGTGAGCTTCCCAACAACATTAAAACACTTTTTTTTGTTGGAACACGTGCATAAATAGAATAAAAAAGAGTATGTGGGCCTGGATTGCGAGGGTCCAGGCCTTTTTACCATTTGTTTAGCAATCCAAAATGCGCTCGCATTATAATGTGAGCACGTTTTGGCCTACTATTGAAAAATCTATATTATTCATTTCTCCATGTATTTCTTCTATCTCTCACCTCTCTATCTCTCACCTATCTCTCCCCTCACCTCTCTACCTCTCCCCTCTCTACATCTCTTAGTCACTCCTTATCTACCTCTCCATGATCCATCCTTAGCCATCTAGGTCTCTCACTTAACCCTAAACCCTAAAGCCTCAACCCTTAAACCTTAAATCCTAAACCCTATCCCTAAACCCTCAACACTTTACCTTAAACCATATTCCCTCAACCCTAAACCCTATTCCCTCAACCCTAAACCCTACACCCTATCACTAAACCCTCGACACTATATCTTAAACCCTAATCCCTTAACCCTCACCCTAAATCCTCAACCCTCAATCCTTAAACCTTCAACCCTAGATCCTATCCCTAATCCATCTATGCTTGACACTCTACCTTAACCCTAATCCCTCGATCCTCAACCCTAAAATCTATCCCTAAAGCCTGAACCCTAAACCCTGATCCCTCAAGGTCCTAAACCCTAATCCCTTATCCCTAAACTCTAAACCCTATCCCTAAACCCTCAACCCTTAACCTTAAACCTTAATCCCTCAACTCTAAACCTTAATCCCTTAACCCTCAATCCTAAACCCTAATCCCTCAACCCTAAACCCTAATCCCTTATCCCTAAACCCTAAACCCTATACCTAAAGCCTCGACCCTCAACACTATACCTTAAACCCTAATCCCTAATCCCTCAACCCTAAACCCTAATCCCTTATCCCTAAACCCTAAACACTATCCCTATTCCTAAACCCTCGACACTATACAAGTTAAACCCTCAACCCTAATCTCTCAACCCTCAACCCTCAACCCTAATCCCCCAACCCTCAACACTATCCTTGAAGCCTCAACCCTAAACCCTAATCCCTCAATGTCCTAAACCCTAAACCCTTATCCCTACACTCTAAACCCTATCCCTAAACCCTCAACCTTAAACCTTAATCCCTCAACCCTAAACCTTAATCCCTCAACTCTAAACCCTAAACCCTAATCCCTAAACCCTAAACACTATCCCTATTCCTAAACCCTCAACCCTCAACACTTTACCTTAAACCCTAATCCCTTATCCCTAAACCCTCAACTGTAAACCCTAGTCCCTCAACCCTAAACCCTATCCCTCAACCCTCAACCCTCTATTGGAATTAGACCAAACCACTGAGAGGGGGGTGAATCAGTTGTCACACAATTTAATCTTTTTCTACTTTTAACCTCCTTTATTATCTTACTACCAGATTAGTGAAGTAAACATTAAAGCATAGATCAATAACATAAGAGCAAAAACATAATCAATATACTTGACACCAAGATTTTGATGAGAAAACCCGATTAAGGGAAAAACCATGGTGGGGGTTAACCCACAAAGATCTGTACCCTGTTAAAAGTTCTTTAGAAAAATAGAAGGCACATGCCTTTAGGCGCACTGCCCAAAGCTCACTGCTCAAAAGAGGAGGCTCACTGCCTACAAAATTTGTTTAGAATGAAATGAATTAACTAAGAAATAACATCTACTTCATGCCTAGTTCAGTTTCAATGAATGCTCAAAAACTTCTGCTTTGCCCTAGATTCTTCTTTACTATCTTCACACTCTATACTTCTCTCGCTCCTTTTCTTCTCTACTCTGCTTCTGATCCTTTATTTGGATTTAATCTGTTTTGTACAAGGATGATGTTTGACAACTCTTCAACAAGTATTAATACACTTCATCCATCTTGGAATGATCAACAAAGTCAGCCAAACTTAATGCGGATCTTTACACTATCGGCCAATCATAGCTGAGACTTGAATCTTCCTCTATTAACACGCCATGCTTCATAAAATGATTTTTAGATCATCTACAACATTCTAGGAACATCCGGTCAGCCAAGACTGAGAAGAACAACAACAACCAAGAGGAAACCTTCAATCACGAGCTCCTTTGTCAATGCGGACCACCAACACAACATCCACACAATCTAGAGATCACCACAAGCACAATTAAGTCAACAGGAATAACCACACTACTTTGCATCACCAAAATCACTTGCATCTTCATACTAAACCTTAAGAACACACACTGCCATGACTGTCAAACTACAAAGATTGCTTCCGGATCTCCAAACCATGAATCACTTGAGTTGAGGTAACACACCAACATCCTAGACATGCCTCTAGATCCACAAATCATAATATTCCCATACTAGACCAATCCAGATCAGCTTCTTGCCACTCTGTCATCACAGAACAACTTCAGAAACCTGTTCTACTCAGAGGGCCATAATTTCACCAAATCTTTATGCAGATCTCTCAAATCTCAACTGGAGCAACAATAGACAACCCTCTACAAACCCTTTAATCTATAAACTCTGATCTTCACTTTACTAGAAATACTGATCACTCCTCTACACTGTCTTCACTATTTCTGACAGAAGGATATGTTGACATCAATGACAACACATTAGGCACCTATTTGCAACAATCTCCCCCTTTGTCATTGATGGCAACATATGATGTGAAATGCTAATTTAGCTATCAAGACAAGAACTTCTCCCCCTTTCTATTGTCACACCTGCAACCACTTTCTTCACTACTCCTCCTTTCACCAACAACTACTTACTTCCAAGTTTTTCACATGACTTCTCTCCCCCTTTGACATCAATGGCAAAGGGTGCATATTTGCAATCATCTCTTCCCCTTTTTATTTTAGACTAATATACTGACTACTCCCTAGATTAGTATTCTCTCAACATCAATTCGGATCTCAAGATATGACTAAGAATTCCATCGAACTGATTTACCTTAGTGCATCTTAGTTCTGATTTGGAGGGGTAATGACCCCTAACTTCTCTCTAAGATATTCAAAGGTATCGTTGGGAAGAGGCTTAGTGAAGATATCTACAATTTGATCTTTGGATGACACAAACTCCAACTTGACTTCATTCTCATTTACCTTCTCTCTCAAGAAGTGAAATTTCATAGATATATGCTTTGTCTTTGAATGCAACATTGGATTATTTGAGATACTTATTACACTAGAATTATCATAAAATATTGTGACTAGTTCGTCAAACACAACTTTGATGTCCTTCAACATTTGCTTCATCCATAGAACCTGAGTACAGTTGTTTGCTGTTACTATATATTCTGCTTCTACAGTAGACAGAGATATTGCCTCTTGTTTTTTGCTCATCCAAGAAACCAATCTCTTTCCCAAGAAAAAGACACCACCACTAGTATTTTTTCTGTCATCCACATCTCCTACCCAATCAGCATATGTGTATGCATGTAGAGTAAAGTCATTGTCTTTTGGATACCACAATCCATAATCAATTGTTCCCTTGAGATATCTAAAAATTCTTTTGACTGCCACAATGTGGGATTCTTTAAGATTAGATTGAAATCTAGCAACAAGTCCAACAACGTTCATGATGTCAGGTCTGGTCTGGGTCAGATAGAGCAGTCCTCCAATCATTGATCTATACCTTTTCTGATTTGCCTTGGGTGAATCATCATTTTTACTTAACTTGCATCTAGTTGCCATAGGTGTGCCTAGACTAGTTTTGAATCTTCCATTACAAACTTCTTTACTAATTCTTTCACATACTTGGACTGAGATATAAAGATACCTTTGTTTGACTGAACAATTTGCAAACCTAGGAAAAAATTCATTTCTCCAAACATAGACATTTTAAATTCATTTTTTATTTGGTCAGCCATATTGTATTTGACTTCTTTGATATATTGAATGACTGAATTTGCATTTGCTTTATTTCTTGAGTTGTTTCCGTTGTGTTTAATCTTGCTGCACGGTTCAGACAGTTCACTCTGTGAACCCTCCTACGATGACTGCACCAAGCTATTGACAAAAAGAAAGATCGGGAACATATTTACAACACTCTCAACCCTTGACCTTAAACCCTAATCCCTCAACCCTAAACTGTAATCCCTCAACCCTAAACCCTAAACCCTATCCCTAAACCATCAACCCTCAAAACTATACATTAAACCATAATCCCTCAACCCTAAACCCTAAACCCTATCCCTAAAGCCTCAACCCTCAACATTATACCTTAAACCCTAATCCCTCAACCCTCAACCCTAATCCCTAATCCCTCAACCCTAAACCCTAATCCCTTATCCCTAAACTGTAAACCCTATCCCTCAACCCACAACCCTTAAATCTTAAACCCTAAAACCTTTCCCTAAACCCTCAACCCTCGACACTATATCTTAAACCCTATTCCCTTAACCCTCAGCCCAAAAGCCTCAACCCTTAATCATTAAACCTTCAACCCTAAACCCTATCCCTAATCCCTCTACCCTCAACACTCTACCTTAACACTAATTCCTCAGCCCTCAACCCTAATCCTTAAATCCTCAACCCTAAACCCTCAACCATCAACCTTAAACCCTAATCCATCAACCCTAAACCCTAATACCTCAACCCTAAACCCTATCCCTAAACCCTCAACCCTCAACACTATACCTTAAACCCTAATCCCTTAACCCTAAACCCTAAACCCTAAACCCTCAACACTATACCTTAAACCCTAATTCCTCAACCCTCAACCCTAATCCCTCAACCCTAAACCCTAATCCCTTATCCCTAAACCCTAAACGTTATCCCTATTCCTAAACCGTCAACCCTCGACATTATACCTTAAACCCTAATCCCTTATCCCTAAACCCTAAACCCTGTCCCTCAACCCTCAACCCTTAAACCCTAAAACCTATCCCTAAACCCTTGACCCTCGACACTATATCTTAAACCCTAATCGCTTAACCCTGAGCCCTAAAGCCTCAACCCTCAATCCTTAAACCTTAAACCCTAAACCCTATCCCTAATCCCTCTACCCTTGACACTCTACCTTAACCCTAATCCCTCGACCCTCAACCCTATCCCTAAACCCTCAACTCTCAACCTTAAACCCTAATTTGTCAACCCTAAACCTTAATCCCTCAACCCTAAACCCTAAACCATATCCCTAAACCCTCAACCTTAGCACTATACCTTAAACCCTAATCCCTCAACCCTAAACCCTATCCCTAAACCATCAACCCTCAACTTTAAACCATAATCCCTCAACCCTAAACCCTAATCCATCAACCCTAAACCCTATCCCTTAACCCTCAACCCTCAACATTATACCTTACACCCTAATCCCTCAACCCTCAACCCTCAACCCTAATCCCTTATATCCCTAAACCCTAAACATTATCCCTAAAGCCTCAACCCTCAACCCTTAAACCTTTAATCCTAAGCCCTATCCCTAAACCCTCAACCCTAAACATTATACCTTAAACCCTTATCCCTCAACCCTAAACCCTATTCCCTTGTCCCTTGTCCCTAAACCTTGTCCCTAAAGCCTCAACCCTTATACCTTAAATCCTCAACCCTTATACATTAAATCCTAAACCCTATCCCTAAACCCTTATCCCTTGACACTATACCTTAAACCCTTTACCTTATCCCTAAAGCCTCAACCTTCAACCCTTAAACCTTAAATCCTAAACCCTATCCTTAAACCCTCAACCCTCGACACTATACCTTAAACCCTAATTGGGCTCAACCCTAAACCCTAATCGCTCAACCCTTAAACCCTCAACCCTTATCCACCCATCTCCTCCCCTATCTGCCTCACCCCCATCTCTCACCCCTCTCTCCCTAGGTTGTAGGTCTCTCAATTGTATATCTCTCATGGCTCTCTAAATATTCCCCTTCCTCTCCACCTCTTTCAACCTTCAACATTATCCCTCAAGTATAAACTGTCAACCCTCAAGCATATACTTAAGCCCTAATAACTCAATCTTCAACCCTATACCTTAAACCTTGAAGCCTACACCCATAAACCCTCATCCCTATAACCTCACCCTTATACCCTAAACCATGAATATTGTGCCTCAACCCTACACTTAAATTAAACTTAAACCATACACTCTCAACCCAAGTCACGCTATGCCTTATATACACTCAATCCATATCGTAAACCCTAAACCCAATATCCTAAACCCTAATCCCCATGTCTTACACACTTAATCTTATACACTCAACAAGCTGAATATTAATCCTCAACCCTCAACCCTCTACCTATTACTTAAGCCCTAATCCCTCAAGCCTCAACCTATACCTTAAACCCTAAACCCAAAAAACTCAACCCTCAATCCTAAAAACTATATGGGCTATTTCTTTTGTTTGTGTCCATTTTTTATCAAAAAAAAGTGTTTGGTCTTTTTTCATTACAAATTAACCATTCATTGAAATTTTAAATAAATTAAATTTTTATAAACTAGACTCCATTCTACACATATTTAAAAACTAATAATTTTCAATTAGTTTTCAAAATTTACAGGGGTAGCACGGCCAAAATTATATTTTTTAGGATGTGTCCACTTTGAAAATTAGTAAAAAATCAAATATTCATTAAAAAATTATCAGAAAAATCAGGCATAAACTACATGCTGTTAGATAATTTCTCACTGAAGCAGTTTTAAAAATACCAAAAAAAAAATAACCTTTTGAGGGATCCACAAAACACGCTACATTATGTTTTTTTGACATAAACAACACCAATTTATGTGGCTTCCTCTTTTGAACCCCTTAATCTATACCATTTAAAAAAAAATAGTAGTAAATAGAAAGTAGACTTAGAGCACTATGAACATTGTTTTTGTTGCATCTTAAAATTTTGAGTGTAACTATGCTCAATTTCTCATCCAAAGTCAGTATTTCCTTATTTCAAAAAAAAGTGGCCACTTAAGATCCCTTTTTGGCCCCCCATCTTCTTGCACTTACCCATATATATATATATATATCAAAAGTAGTGAAATAGTAATGCTAAAAGGTCCAATGTACAAAATCATAGCATATGTATCTCTACTTAAAAGTTTAAATGTCAATACAAAACCCCATCAAAAACACCTCGATGGCACAATACAATATCATCGCTAATAACAGTAGCAGATTCAAAATAAAATTCAACAAATGGCAATGCACAAGCACGAGAAGCATTACATCGACAATTTGCAACACTAAAAGACAACCAGGTTTTATCCCTATAACCAAGACCAACAATTAACTTAAGTGAAAAAGGACCTTTACAAATGACTCAAAACATCAACATGGGTTTTGAAAAGTTAATTTGACTAACAATTATTGGTTCTTGACTCTACATATCTTTTTGACAACTTAAAATGATTGAGTTCATTTCATGAATCACATGTGACTAGGCATCTTTGACATGAACATTTTTTACTTGATTAAATTAAATGACACAAAAGCTCTTGAAAATGGATTGGAATATTTGCATGATCTTTAACACGATGGGATGATTGATGAAGTCTAACTTAATGGAATCAGAGTTTTAAAATGTCACATTTAAAATTTGAGGAGAACAATTGGCTCTAGCTAGGGACAAGACCCTAAGGGACATAGAAGGAATCTAAGAATCTCAAGTTTCAAACTCCAACATGACAAAAATGAGACTAAATGAAAAATGATGCACTACAAAAAGGGACAGAAAACAATAAACCTAAACTACATGCATATATGGTAGGGGACAACCTATCATTATTGCCTACAAATGCTTAGGAGAATCAATTAATAGATTCAAAGAAATAGACACCCATGCAGAATAATGAGCTAAATCCATGAAGTTCTTGCAAACCACACTATCATTTCATGTCCTTCATGAGAGATTGATGGCATCCATGACATGTAGGCCTTAGGAACATTCTGTAACACCATGTTCTCCATTTCTCATTGTGCAATTCAAAACTCTAATAAATCTCTTTAATTCTACTTTGTATCCCTTCCTTGCCTCCTAGAATTTGAATATGTCCTACATGACACAAAATTGTGAAGGAGAAGTCTAAGAAACTATTTATTTTGCCGAGCTTTTAGATGAGAAATTTCCAATCTACTTTTTTCCCATGTCTACTTCTTGACAAGTGAGTTCCAACATCATAGTGCCATCTTCTTTGTTATAGAACACTTCATCTTTCTTGGTTACAAATATTTCAAAGAATTCATCTTCCAAGGATTGCGAAAAGGAAGAAAATGACAATTCTACCTTCTTATGTTTGTTACTAAAAAGGTTGCCTTTAGTGATAGGTAGAGGGAGAGAAATGACACTTTCTTCATAGACTCAATTTATTTGAGACATTTTCTAAACAATCCACATACCAAGATTATATAGATCCAATGCCATTTGCTCAATCTCTTGTATAACATCTATATATAATATAGGAATTTTTAAGTCATGAGATAGATAAATTGTGATATCTAGGTCTTCTAAATCTTTTTTTCCCAAGGTAAGCACTTGAAGCCTTCATTCACATAAATATTAAATCATGAGACACAAATATTAAATTCCCTAACTACCTAAGTAAGCTTAACATGTCAACATGTGTAAATAGGTCCTAACTAGGAACTAGTTAAGTAATGTGTCTTGTTCACACTACAAAGGGGAAAGTAGATAGGAAATATACCCTATTCACACCAACACCCCCTTAAGTGCAACTTAGGGAGAAGTAGACAAATACAAATATGAAAAGACGAGTCCTGACTACTAGGCCATATTAGGTACCCATGTAGAAACAATCTCTCACAAATAGAGAAAAGGAGAAAAACCCGTAGGATAAAACCCCTCTCCAAAAGAGAGAAAACATGCAAACAAACATGTATAAGTGATGGAGTGATGGAAAGAAGGAATCAACACAAACCCCCAAATGCAACATCCATCACAAATATACAATCAATAGCCCCCATAAGAGGGAAAGAATGAGACTAAATATCCCCCCATAACAAAATATCGCTTGTGCCAATGGTGCATGCATGAAGACAAATCACGATCCACTGCCTACAAACAACATTTCTCCCCTTGGGAAAAAACCAATCCACTATTGTATGTAGAAGAGACTCCAACTCCAAAACAAGAGATAAGGGAAGAATTCTTATGAAGTATGATGTCTCTAAAAACTACTCATGTGTCTCCATGTCGATGTCTAAAGATGCCACAATCAAATCAGGAGTCTCGAGCCTAACTGATGAAGGTGACAATCCACAACCAAGTGGAAACTAAAAATCATCAAGCTCCAAAGACAAAGATGGTGTGACAATAGTTGTGCTATGCCTAGATCATCAAAGAGGATAGATAACCCCTCAAATGTGTCCTCTAAATAAAAAATGTGAGACTCCATAAACAAGGATGCAATGTCTGATAAATAGAAATCCCAATCAGGAAGACTGATATGATCTTGTTGCACTAAGTTATTGGAAGTCATGCAAGAAGCAAAACTAGACTCAGATGGAGCAATAGGTGGTGGAGATGTGTCCACACAAGATGGCTTAGTATGAACATCTAAAAGATCTGCTAATGATGGAGTGCATGAAGTCTCTAAAGGAGGAGTATTAGGAGAAGCCTTTGTCATCAGGGTATTCAAGTTCTTCCCATTTATCAAGCTTCATAGTTGTTTGAAAATCATATGGTAGAAAAACATCAAGTGGTTTTAAACAATCTACAACAGGATCCTTTGGGAATGGTGGAATATCAAGATCTCCATATATATTCCAAATTTTGGTCCAACGAGTATGAGGGGAAGAAATACATGTCAATTTACTCAATGTGTCAAAGTTGACATAAAAACTAATAAACCCTGCTACATAACCATTCTTTTGATACCATACCCTAAGTTTATCAAATGACTTAGGTTGAGGAACAAGTTCATAGAGATAGGGTAGAAGATTTAGCCATCTAAACTGTGTCAGCATACCATATCTCCAAGACTTATAGTTCCCTTTGTTTAATTCAATTACAGTTGGATGCTTTGTGATATTCATGATTACTCCTTTTAGTAACACACAAGACTAATCAAGAGACTCAATCCAAAAAAAGCACAAGATTACCCCCCCAAATTTACTCGATCATGAGAACCCCCCAACAATATATGATCGTGGCACTTTATACGTGGTGCAATTACAATTTCCACAAGCCAAAATAGAAAAGTGGTCTTTTGATCTTAGTGCATGCAAATAACAAAATTAGGCTATAACTGAAAGTATAATTTCTATGTAGAATTGTATCAAACTAATTACATGTCTGAGAAGTACTCAAAAAATTATGCACTTTTTTAAAAAATCACCAAAAAATGTTACTGTAAGAGCTGAAATGGAGCCTTGGAAGTTCCAAAAATGGGAACTGCTCAACAACAGTGATGAAGATCTAAAATTTCTAGAAAATCCAAGCACCAAAACCAAAATCTAATTGCACCACTATGAAGCCTGCAAATTTTTGGCCCAAATAAAAAATGCTCAAAAAATAGAGTATAAATGAGCAAGTTATGAGGCTCCAAAGTTTGACTGCCAAACTCAAAATGCAAACTGGAGGGGCAGCAAATTTGTAAAGGCCTTGCTAATGTCACACTAACATCATGTTGATGTCAACAAGTACATGGATGGAATACTCAGGGACGTTGGAATATTCTTCCCAGGATTCAAAATCGCCATCAGATTTGTTTGAAACCACTTGAAAATGTTGATACCGTTTGTTTTTGTGATGAAACCACCGATTTTGAAGTGGAAAACAACTTTTCAAAAATAGAGAGCATTTTTAGGGTTCCCGATAGGGAATATTCCTCAAATACCACTAAGAAATAGTCATCGAGATATGGAATGGCCACTGGTTGGTTTGATGGTTGTCGACCGATGTGGAATTTGTTGCTAGATGAGAGCGCGGAGGGGCCCTCACCACATGGGTGGCACACAAGGCACCACATAGCACTCCACTAATGATGTTGTACCCTACAGGTACATAGACCTACACAAGGTCTATACCCTGCTGACATAGGGACCTGCAAAATATTATGCATAAAAAACTTTAACCAAATTTTTTTTAACCTTTGGAAAATTATTTTACTCACTCTCTAATGCCACATAGTGATGTACAGTCTAGTACAGTGCACGGATCTATACAACATATGGATTCCATTCAATCTCTCAGATTTTGTAGACAACGAGATTCGAGCCCAAAAAACTTTTCAAAAATTTTCCAATCTCCAAATTTGAGATTTGAACAAGCGACCCTTAGGTTTTGATGCCTTCTGATCATAATGGCACAATTTGTTTTGCACTAGGATCCACCAAATATTATCTCTTGGAAAAAATCTCAAAAATGAGGGAAGGAGATCACAGATCTGAAACTCTGATACCATGTAAGATTTAATAATTGACTCAAGCACTCTCAGGATCACCTACAATCATAACAACCTTCCACAACAAGAGAGAAAAACAATAACAAGGTTTTATTATTAAGAATAATGATACATAACATTTACAAGATGCAAATCTTGACTTGATTACCATTGAGTTGACTACCATTGCAAGAAATACATACAATGAGAGACCTTACTTATATAGGCAAGGTTGAGAGGTAGGACATAATGTGATCATGACAAGTGTCTTAATCCTATGACATGAGACAACTAGTGGATAAGGACTACCAACTAGATGACACAAATATTAAATCATGAGACACAAATATTAAATGCCCTAACTACGTAAGTAATCTTAACATCTGAACATGTGTGAAGAGGTCATAACTAGGAACTAGTTAGGTAATGTGCCTTGTTCACACTACAAAGGGGAAAATAGATAGGAAATATATCCCATTCACACCAACATACCCACACCTTTCTGGTGGTTGTCTACATCTTGTAGACCTTCAAAAAAGTTGAGGTGGAGGTTCTTCCTCCTCTTCTGAAGATTCGAAGCTTGATGAGCTTTTCTCAACTTCTTGTCTATATTGGGGCCTCGATTCAACTTTATCAGGTGTAGAAGGAAGTCGAATCACATATTTTTGTTTACTTTGTTTTGGCTTCAATACAATGTAAGAAGGCTTAGTTTCTCTAAAAATTACAATTCTAATGTATATTACCTTATGTATAATAGGATCCCAAAGCTTGTATTCTTTCACACCATAATTGTAAACAATTAAGATACATTTTACAACCTCATTCTCCAACTTTGTTCATTTCTCCCTTGGCATATGTGCATGTGCCTCACAACCAAAAACTCTAAGATGTCTCAATGAAGGCCTGTGACCTGACCATGCCTCCATCTGTAATTTATCCACAAGAGCTAATGTAGGAGACCTCTTTAACAAGTAGAAAGTAGTGGCTACAGATTCAACCCAAAACTTTTGTTCCAGACTAGCACCACTAAGCATACTCCTAGCCTTTTCCATCAATGTCATGTTCATTATTTTTGCAACTCCATTTTGTTGAGGAGAATACAAAGTTATCTTTTGTATCTATATACCACAATCTTTACAAAATTAATCAAAATCATTAGAGCAATATTCACTGTCATTTTCAATTCTTAAAAAAATTATTTTCCTTTTAGTCTACAACTCAACTATTTCTTTAAATTGTTTAAATTGACTAAAAACTTCATATTTACTCTTTAGAAAATAAACCTATGTCCTTCTGCTATGATCATCAATAAATGAAATGTAATAAAAAGACTTCACAATGGAAGGAACATCAATACAACCAAACACATTAGAATGAATACGATAAAAAAATACCACAAGATTTGTGAGAATTCGAGTAAAACTAAACACAGTTTTATTTTCCATAAATATAATGTTCACATAAATCAAATTCAAGATTACAATTTGAAAGACCTTCAACAAGGTTCTTACTTTTCAAGGTCCTTAGACCCTTCTCTCCTATGTGGCCTAATCTCTAGTGCCATAACATAGTCTTCTCTATAGATTATTTAAATTCAATAGAAAAAGCACCCTTAGGTACCCAAAATCCATGACCATCTATTGAAGAGTAAACCAACTCTTTTTCAAACAAAGTAGCCATATACTTGCTTTTCATAGAAGTACTATTGCACTCAATGGTGCATGCATCAAGATGAAACAAAGTTCATATTCTACTACCTCTAGCAATCACCATTTTAACACTTTCTTCAAAAAATTGAACATACACAAGTCTGCATCTATTAGTTTTCTTATAGATAGTAGATTATGTGCTAATCCTAGGATATGCAAAACACTATCAAATCTTCAAACTCTACCATCAAAAAATCTTATGTGAATACTATCACATCCAACAATATTTAAATAGGAATTATTTCCCAAGTACACCTTACCACCTTCATATTTTTCATACTTATTGACCCAATGTCTATTAGAGGTCATGTGAAAAGATGCACCTGAGTCAATCAACTATGCGTTCTCAACTACATGAGTGGCCAAGGCTACGATGAATGTGTCACCATATTTCTTCTCAAACTTAGAGTCATAATCAACTTTCTTCTTCTTCTTCTTCTTCTTTTTCTTCTATTCTTTACACTCCTTATAGAAGTGACTAGGCTTACTGTAGTTCCAACAAATAACCTTGGACTTACTAGGAGATTTTGATCTCCCCTTGGACTTGGATTTAGATTTATCATGCTACTTATCATTCTTCTTACCTCTTTCTTTGGGTCTTCCTTGAACACTCAAGGCCTCTTTGGAATTCAGAGAGGCCTTCCTTCTCATTTCTTTAAAAAACAAAGAACCAATAAAATCCTCTACTTTCAATACAACAAAGGTGCTCCCAATAGCCATGACAAGGTTGTCCCATGAGTCTAGCAATAAAAACAACAAAGTTTGACATCTTTCTTGGTCATCCATCTTTACACCAATAGAGTTCAACTAAGCCATCAACATGTTAAATGCTTTTAGGTGGTCTACAATTCATGCACCTTCTTCCATCCTCAAGTATTAGAGCTTCTTCCTCAAGAATATCTTGTTCACTAAAGATTTAGTTTGATAGATCTCACCTATCTTCTTCCATAACTACTTTGAAGTGGGCTCTTCATGGACATTAATTACAACAAAATTTGCAAGACATAATTTGACTAGACCTTTGGTTTTATAGTCCATAATATTATACTAAGTAGTCAAAGTAGCATTCGCAGGTCTTTAAACTTTTGCATTAACAACATCCCACAAATCACGATCTATTAACAAATTTTTCATCTTCAACTTCTACATCTCAAAATTTATGTTTGAAAACTTTTCCACCTCAATTCTCCCTGATGTGCTTTTCATATTTAGTTCATGCAATAAAAATCACAAAATTCTCCTTTTGCACAAGCTACCCCTCAAACTAGATTAGCTCAAAAACTCTCTACCCAACAACTAAAATAAAAATTGACTAAGCTCTAATACCACTTGTAAGGAAGCAAGGTATGTGGAAACAACTTCCTACACTAATCTTTGAGATGAGTGTTATGCAAATTATTTCAAATCTGATCTAAATTTATTACAGAAAATAGAGAAACACATAGAAATCAGCAATAAACAATAAACCATAACATAGTGATTTACATGGGGGAAACCCTTTCAGCAGAAAAAATCCACTCTTTAAAACATGCAAAATGTTTTATTAAATCAACAAAGGATTGCAATACACTTGCAATATAAGTCTTAACACGAATAATACATTAGAATTCATATACGAAGTAATTCCAACAACACCTATGTCCCTATAAACTCTCATCATACAAACTACTCCTTAAGCTCTCAATTTATAGACTTTTGGCAACCTAGGAACCATCCGTGGTTTCCAAAACCTCCCGTGAGGTGTGGTGCACAAGATAGACAAAGTTCTTGTCTAAAATTAGGTTCTTATAGATGTCTCTTACAACATATTACAGTTGGTCAAGATTCCCAATAACTCCCTCTTAATCTGGCACTTACATGTCATAACATCTGTTATAGAATCCCACAAAAGCAAGGCATCCCATTTTGCTAAAGATAATGTCAAAATAAAATATTAATATTCCACCATTGCAAGATACAGACACTTGGCATAACTGCCACGTCAAATTCCAATACCCCAATTTATAGAGCTAAATATTATAGCAAGAAATATGCCCTCCACCTCTTTCACCGATGCTGATGCCTTTACCACTGCGGGCTCCGCCCCTGCCCCTGATTTCCTCGCCTATGCCACCCCCACCTCTACCTAAAGAAACAAAAGGCATGACTACTACACTTAATCTGCTCAAACCCCAATGGGATTCAAAAATGGAAAAGGTTGAGACACCTCATTTCTCAACACTTCCTAGGTCAAGGGTTATAGAGACCTGTAGATTTGAGGAGATACACCAGCCGTCTACACAACTGGCTTGTTCTTCTAGATCTTCTATTTACTGGATTGTCCATAGAAGTGAAGTGAAGAACAGTTAGAATCCAATGAAGTTTTTTATTCCGTCTCGTGGTACATGCATAGGAACTTTGTCATCCACTCTAAACACTACCTTACCCTGTTAAGGATGCCATGATATATCTCCAAAATCATGCAGTAAGCCGAATGTGAGTACCATATATTTGAAGTCTAGATCATCTTTCTCAAGATTTAAAATGGACCTCTCGAACAATGGCTGTATTTGAAGAGTGGTCTGTAGGTTGAAATTTCAGCAAGGCATTTTGTCGAATAGATGACTTGCATTATCTGTACATCCACATTTTGCATATATGTCTGTTGGGACAGCTTCAAGAGGAACATCTGACAAATATCCCCTTTAAGCTATGATACCCTCTACTAAAGTTCCCAAAGGTTTCTAAGGCCTTTTCAACATATCCATTTCGTGCATATCCCTATAATTATTGCAGACCGTAAGAATGCATTTCTTTGATGTATTAAACAACCCACATTCCTGATATGGACTTTGCTATGCTTTGATGAATGGTCGTACTCTGTTCTAGAGTTTGCAGCTATGTGTGAAGTCTTTATAGCAATCTTTTTGTTCCCACTTGAACATTTTGCATTCATAAATACCTCATCATTTTGTCAGACAATTCACAGTTTTTGTGTATGCTTACACATTATGCCCATATGCTCGCCTAGGCGTTTGCAACTACAACATCTAGAAAACATCTTTTATTATTATTATTATCTTCAAAATTATGATTTGGTGTATGTCCATACCCTAGGCTAAAGCCTCCAGCTTGGTGCAGGCAAGGAAGATGCTCGCAAAAGTTGTGGAATTTGGCTTTACAACCACTCACGTTTGATTGGAAGTTTTTAAAACCTTTTCTGCAAATCCATTTTGTGCATATCCTACAATTATTACAGCGTGCAAGAGCATAATTCTTCAATCATTTGTGTGCCTCATCTACCCTTGTATATTCTGCCCCCGACTACCTATAAAATTTGGCTTTTATATTAAAATTGCACTACATAGAGTTTCGGGCCTGCATGTAGTTTTGTAGAAGCTATAAAGCCACATCAAATGTGAATTACAAAAGAAAAGATAGTCAAATACTGCCAAGAAACAAACTACAGACAAACAGAGCATTCTTCACAGAATATCAGACATTTGACTCGTGATTGTAATAACTACATAACTACGTTCGGTCTCCGTTTTTCCGCCCAAATACTAGTAAATGTCGGATAGACTTTTGCATTATACTAGTAAATGAGAGCTCAGTGGACTCTTTTTTATTTATTATACCGAAAATAATCAAATTACAAAGAGGAAAAGGCTTTTACTGAGAAGGTTTCTAGTGGACTTTTAATATTTGTAGCCTATTGGGATTTTGAAAGCACATTTGTAGTAATTATAATTAGCAATTGGATTAATAGGTTAATGGGCACACTAATAGTTTTCAAAAGAAATCAAGAATATGACTTTAAAATAAAATAATATATATTGAATTATTTTGTTGAATTAAATTATTTTTCTAAATTTTAGAAACATTCATTTCTTTACCTTTTTTAATTCTCTTTTAAGAACATGTACAAAAGAACATTTTAGCTATCAAAGTCCTAAAGATTAAGACCACAAGTACAAGGTTACACTTTTCAAGATAAATGTCGTAGGTATAAAGACTAAGGCCACATATGGAAGCTTGATCGAGATTCACACATAATTCCAAAATTTACATAACTACCAAACATCATTTTATTTTAAGAAGAGAGAACACGACATGGAAACAAAGTTTCTGGAGAACACACTGCAATGAACCCTAGCTTCCATTTTTGACAAATTTCACCATGAGGATCACTATAATGCGACTGAAAATGGTGGCTAGGTAGGTTGGAGAATCCTCTAACCTAGAGGCAGTGGCTAAAATGGAGGCTAATCAAGAAAAATAGTCTAATACTAAGGAAAATGATATGGCCAACATAGGAAATCTTGAAGCTACAACTATGGAAAAGGATACAACCAATATGGGTGAAGAATTGAATGAATCGATGTTAGAAGACCACTGACACTCTAAATTGAGTAAAACCCTAGAAATACAACTTCCTGATGATTTTATAGACATTATTTCAGAATGCCAAAATAGAACTATTATTCTATTTTTCTAAGAGGTATTCTTAGTGAAGCATAATTTTATAAATGGGCTCGTTTAAATTGGGAAAATCAGGGATGGAAAATTGAGGCATTAAGAGGCCTTGGAAAAGGGTATGTTTCTTGTATGTTGAAATCAATAGATCATGCTCAAGCCATTTTACAATATGGCACTTGGGTCATTTGTAGGCAAGACTGCTATCTTCAGTCTTGGAGTTTTAATTTTCATTTTGAAGCATCGTCTCACTCGCATTATCCCATGTGGATAGAGCTACCTTACCTTAATATGGCTTTTAGACCATTTTTAAATGATATTGCGGCCCAATTGGGCAAAGTAATCTGGTGTAAGCATAACTCTACTAATATTTTGAGTTTAAGGGTTCACTTGAGGGTCTGTGTAGAAATAGACTTGAACAGATCATTGCTAGAGAATATTAGACTTATTGGCCCAGGTTTGAATTAGATCACTCTTTAGTCTATTTGAATAAGCCAAATGCATGCTTTTATTTCCAAAAAGAAGGCCATCTGATTCACAAGTGCCCTATCAGGAGGAACAAATCTGCTCATCCACCCCTGAATCCTTCTATGTCTAGTGGTCATGTTATCTCCCTAGCTAAGATTTTATTCCTTCCATCTCTTAGTCTTCTCCTCATTCATTGCTTGTTCCTAAGAGTCCATCTCCTTCTTCTACCCCAAGCATTCCTTCTGCTACCCCTGATGAATCTATCCCTTCCTTTAAAGATGAAGTTATGTCAAATGGGAATGGTCAGGAAGAGGAAAGAGCCATCTAGCCCTTCCCCTCTTCCTATCACTCATTCCTTGTCCTGGGATCATTCACCTTCACCCCTTCTTTCATCTCCCAAACCCCCTATTCGTGAATCCATATCCCCTCCTTGTCATTCCTCTCAACCTCTTGCTCGTGACTCCACTTTTCCTCCCCCTTGCTCCCATCAAAGATCTAGATCACCTTCTTCTGCCCGTAAAGATCAACAACTTAGGGATCATGAAGTTATTCTTGCTAATAGCTTCAGCGTGTTGACTCAGGATGATGATTCTACTAATCCTCATAATGAATTATAGATTACTCTCTTGGAACATAAGAGGGATTTCACTCCCTCATCGCAAGTTTCAAGTAAAAGAGATAGTTATGAAATGGAAGCCTGATGTATTATTCCTCCAAGAAGTCAAGTTTAGTAATACTAGACTTGAGGTGTCTTTATGTAATGTTCGGAGAGATGTTATTTTTCTACATGAATTCCATATAGATGGCAGAGGTGGAGCTATTATTGGGATTCTGTCATGGGTCTCACAGTATGTCATTGATAAGGGTGAGGACCCTTCACACTGTTGTGTTTGGGCCCTTACCATCATCAATGGACAGCTCATTAGATTTTGTTCTATTTATGCCTCAAATTTTGCTAAAGAACGAATTGAGATTTGAAATTGGATGTATAATAATTTACCTAATGTAGACTGGACCTTAGGTGGTGATTTTAACATGGTAAGAAATTATGAGGTATCTTTGGATACCTTTTGGATCTTGGGGTTTCTCTCTCTGATATTTGGAAATGGTTTCTCAATAGAGTCAAAAATAAACTTTTTAGTTGGGGGAATTCATTTTTTTGGTAGGTAAAATCTAAGTAGCCAACAAAATATTTGTTGCCACACATGTATATATTACTCATCATGTTGGATGCCTTCTAAAAAAGGTTATGAGGACTTAATTAAAATTATTCGATGATTCCTCTATGCTAAATGGGATGGTAAGCTTGGATTTATATCCATTTCATGGACTCACTACATTCAACCTAAATGCAAAGGTGGTTTGGGGTTAATAGACCCAAGAACACAAGGGGTTTGTTTAGTGGTTAAATGGATTATTAGAGCCATCAGAGGTGAAGAACTATGAAAGGTCTTAATATGGAACAGAATTAGCCTTGCCTCAGTGAAAGGTAAATGTTAGTTAGTGCCAGGATGGTTGGACAAAATTTTGCATGCTTCTTTTTTCTCAGTGAAAGCTTCACCACCCCTACAGTCTATTTGGAAGGCTTGGCAACATATCTGCCACTTCGTAAAATGGAGAGAAGCCTCTTTACAACATGGTTTCAGCTTTTTCGCCTCATCTATTTGGTGGAACAAACATATTCTTTATCAAGGCCATCCCCTTGCTTTAAGTTTTCCTAAACGGTCTTATTTTTTGTTTAACAAGGGAGTTTGCAGAGTTGGAGATCTTTGGGAGTTTTGTAAGATAAGATAGTTACCATGGCATATTATTAAAACTCGACTTGGTTTGAGCAATAAGTATAAATAGTTTCTGATTTTTTTGCAATCCTTGGTGCCACTGAATTTGTCTATGAAGTCATGTACCCCAATCAAATGTAATTTTTTCAAAGACTGGTTATGGTTGTCATCTTATCCTTTCCTATTTTCTTTCTCTAAAAAAAATATATTGCAATTGCTTCCTGACCCACCCTTAAAGCATCACTTGAACATCAAATGGAACTACAGGTTTAGTGAAAAGTTTTAGTTAAAACTAACTGCTTAAATTTGGAGATCAAAAGTTGACTCCGATGCTTAGTTGATGGCTTGGAAGATACTACATTGCAAACTATCCATTGGAGACAGGTTGAAGTGTATTATGATTCCATGTTCAATGACTTGCCTGCTATTTTTAAACATAAGCTAAGCTAGAAAGAGGCCTTATTGGGGGTTGGGTTACATGGTAATGTTATAGGTGATGGTGTTAGACATGTTATTTTGTTGCACTTATGGAGAAATAGATGTAAAACAATTTTTGATAATCATAATGATCACTAGGAATTTGTAGTTCTAAGGCTTTACTCTCATGTGTTTTTTGTCTTGTTTCTTTATTCTCTCAATTTCAGGCACAATCAAAAAAATATATAAGGACAGATCTCCAAATCTAGCAAATCAAACATCAAGTGAATTAGTTATTGAGTGATAAGAGAGTTTGAATAGTTGAGGGATTAAGGTCTCTTTTACAAAATTAATGTTTGACAGCCTTCTGTTTGTTGGAGGTTGAGGGTGAGAGACAGTTTTTTTTGGACAGCATTTGTGGATGATATTAAAGTAGTGTGTTGTTCTCTGTCATACAATTGGAAACATTGCATATGTTTGGAGTGCTCATCAGCGCCTTACATTTTGTTTCCTGGGCCTATGGTTCTGTGTTTGGAGGCCTGTGTCGAGGATGGCTGTTCCGGCTGTAGGCCTCAGATAAGTGGGAGGAATTTGGGTGCCTCTAAGCTGGCAAGGAAGAAGCAGACATATACTACTTTAGTTGTGAAGTTTTGATATTTAATGGAGGTTACTTTTTTATGAAGAAAATCACATTACCATGAGGGTCAGTCTTATTTGTAGTATCATCAAGTATCTAGCTTTTTTATGTATACATAGCTGTAGTGGCTGTCTAACCATGAATTAGAACTAGTCTGTAAACTGCTTTGAGCCAGCAAAGCATTAACATACTGCAGGTTTCATTTCATTTGTTATTATGCTATATATGTCACTGCATATCTGAAGATATCAACAAGCTTAAGCTATACGGGGTTAAGGCTTCAATAGAACATTTATTTTCACACGCAGTCAATGATGCTTATGATGTTAGTTGATTTGTATACTGTATTATTCAGCTGCTCTTCTAAGCGCTGAATTCTCTTGTACATTTGCTTCTTTCAAAAAAAATTTAAAAAAAAATTACATAACACAATTTTTACAATATAATTATTTCAAATCCCAAATATCTATCATAATCAATTTACTCTCCTCTTCAATAAAACTCAGCTTGTATATCGTATCAACACTAATTTAAATAAATATGCCCTTTTCCTCTTTCATAGATCTGCATTGTTCAATTTTTTTTAATTTTTAATACATCATTTTCAACCTTCGATGCCCTTTCCCCGATATAAGATTACTCGAGGGATTTAGTCATCTTCAATTCCTTCCGTGTACTTTATAGCAAAGCCAAGAAAATGTGTCATTTTGTTTAGGAAATCTTATTAGAATCCATGGATGGGAAGAGTATTTAAATCCAATGACAAGATACCTCTCTGATTGGGTTTTGAGATATTTAATTCTCTTAAATATGTGTAAGCAAATAATAGATGAGAATGAGATAGATTCAAAAGAAAGGTGCATTGGAAGAAACGGTTGTTCTTTCTTGCACTCTTACAATATCCATTCTTTTAACCATTACTTATATTATATAATATTCTACCTTTTGTTCTTTACTTTGGTTCAAGATATTAGGATTACTTGTTACAATGAATTCTCATTAAAATTCCTTTCTTCTCATGGAAGAGAAAAAATACAAAAGGATGTATATAGGAAACTTTCTTTTCTTCTCATGTAAGAGAAAAAGTACAAAAAGATGTATATAGGAAACTTTCTTTTCTTTTCAAGGAAGAGAAAAAATACAAAAAAAGGTATATAGGAAACTTTCTTAAAAGTGGATAAGAACAACTACCTAACAACAAAGTAAACTTATGGGATAGAACATTGTTTAAAAAAAATACAAAGAGGTGTATATAAGAGACCAGGGCCTAAATTTGATAGTGTCAAGCAAATTTTTTATGATGGTTATCTATTCAAAGGTGCCTTTAAAATACTATGACATGTTTTAGTATAAGTAAAATTATATATAAGCAAAATATATATATTATCACAATCCTATATAAAGTTTGACAGTCTATCCAAAATATCTCCTTTCATATGATACAATCTTTTTAAAATTTTGATTGTATTTTACGACAAAAATTCCTAAATATAGCCAAACGGCCATCAAATTTAGGTCCTGTAGGAGACTTTCTCTAAATATGAACAAGAACAACTACCAAACAATAAAGTAAACCTATGGGATAGAACATTGTTTATAAAAAAATGCAAGGTGTATATAAGAGACTTTCTCTAAAAATGGATAAGACCAACTACCTAACAACAAAGTAAACCCATGGGATAGAACATTGTTTGTAAAAGATTGCAATCCACATATCCAATGTTGACTAAAAATATTTGACTAGTAGTTGAAATTTATTTTTATAATAAATTTAAAATAAAAACAAAAATAAATAAGAATGCAAATTTCATCATTATAATTCTTTTATCTACAAATTTATCAAAAGATTATAATTTAAAACTGAATCAAAATTATTGCAGTTAAGGGTGTGGTTAGGTGGTCAAGTCACTCAGTTGTAATGGCGTCACCAGAGTTCAAACCCCCTGGACCAAAAAGCTCAGAGTTCAAACCACCCAGTCCTCCAGTTTGGTTAATTCAGAGCTCCCATAAAAAACATTCAAAAACTGATTCAACTTTATTAAAAAATTGCACCATTACAATACTTTTATGGACATATTTATCAAAAGAATATAAAAGTAAATGTGTTAATATGAAGAGTTTGCTTCTAAGGCGGCGCAGATGGAACAACTTGGACGGCAAGCAAACAGCCAACATTGACATTTATGCGTGTATATTTATTTTATTAAAACCGCCACGCTTTTTACTCGCCGCGATTATTCTTATATAAAGAAGATATGTATAATCATCAACAGTTTTGGAAAGACGAGAAATCAAGTAGTAGAAAGCTTCAAATTGGAAAGAAAATAAACTTTTGTAGAAGTTTCAACAAGTGGGTTGAGATTTTTTTGACAGCTCTGAAATGGCGGATGATTCCACGTACCCTCATGATGATAATGTTACTGGAAAGTCTGAGTATTATGTGGGGTTGGAGAAATGTATTGGAGATTTGAAGGGGCATTTGTTCCACAGCGAGGTGTCGGTCGTTGGTGTGCATTGTATGGGAGGTGGTGGGAAGACTACCCTCGCATTGGCTCTATGCAACGATCTCCAAATTAAAGGTTGTTTCCCTAAATGTTTTAAGCCTTTGTTTAAAAAAACATTCTATTTTAAATTTCAAAATAGAGAAACCAGTATTGACTCCAAGGAGTGTTTCTTAGACTCGAGGTTATTTCCAGAGGACAAGAAAATCTGTGGCGATGCACTATTGGATATTTGGCTTTATGTTCAAAACCTACAAAGGCAGGATCCTTTTATTATCTTATCTGGAACTTGCAAGCGAAAACCTATTAAATTTAACAGCAATCTAAGGTAATTGCCTTTCCTTTTATATGTTGGATCTTTTGTTATCTTATTTTTCAACACTAAGCTGACTTGCTAGGACTTAACAGGGGAAGTACAACAATCCCATATGAAAATGCCTCGGAGCTATACTTTTCTCAGCATGATGTAAAGCCAGATTTGACCTTGTATTTGGCGCACCAACACGATGTAGTCAACCACAAGAGGTTGGTCATAACAACCAGGGAGTCCAGTTTGTTTGCTTAATGATAGTGCATTTGATACTCAAATTCTCTCCATTTTCACCGGTGAGTTATTTACAGATGCATTTAAGCCCCATATATATATGCATTGATGTCAAATTGTAGAATAGAATCGAAATTCAAGCATGTTTTTCTGTATAGTATAAGGTTTATGTTATTGCTTTAACTTGTCTGTCGTGCACGACATCTATTTCTAATTGACAATGAAAAACTAATACTATGTCTTTGATATTCTAATCACTTGTTCAGTCGGTGAGCTCAACAGCCTATGTAAACTATTCAAAATATCTAGATGTTTTTGTATGCAACACCAACTGTTTTCGATTTTCAACCTTTTGATGGTGTTAAATTAGGCACTCTTTTGCCCTTTCGATATTTTCATTACTCGATTCAACTTCAATATGATAAGAATTTAACCAATATAACTAGTAGTCATAATTAATACATAATATTCGAATTGGATTTCCTTCGTAATTTATACATGCAGGCCATATGGAGGAAAATCACTGGTATGATATGAATTTCCCCGAGACAGATGCTCTGTTGTTACTCATTACTTCGACAGAATGCTTTCTTCCCCCGTTTTTGAAATCCATGAAAACCCTACTATTTCTGATGGTATTCAATTGCGGTACAAGGAATGCAACAGTGAAAGGTCTAGATGTCTTATCTTCACCCACTCAACTCAAGAGGGTCTGCTTGGAAAGGTTGATTGCACCCCATGTTGAAAAACAGAGCAAAGCACTACAGAACTTAGAGAAGCTATCTTTAAGCTTATATAAAGGATTTGGAAATATGTCCACGTTCATCAACACCAAGCTACAAGGTTTTAACCTGGACCACTGTAGTGATTCGGAGGAGTTACCTCTTGGTATCTGCCATATGCCCTCCACTCTCACATGGTTTATTTTATAACTGTCATCTGCTTCAGTATTTACCATATGATCTTGGAAATATGAGCTATCTATGAATGTTAAGCTTACCGGCATTACCAGATCTGAAAAAGCTTCCATCACCAATTGGAAAACTTGAGCAGTTGGAATATCTAGACATTTCAGTATGCGAGAGCTTGAAAGAACATCCAAAGGAAATAGGACAACTCAAGAAATTTAAGGAATTTGATATGAGAGAGGGTTTTCGTTTGACAAGGTTACCGACAACTGTTTCTGAACTAAATTCCCTGAAGATTGTTGTCTGTGATGAGATGATTGGGAAGCAATGGTTGCGGGCCAAGAACATTTCTATTTGGGAAGTGGAAGCACATTTTAGTTTGGATTGGCTTGATGATTGACTTCTTTTCTTATCTCTTGAAACACAAGATCCAAGGATTGTGAAATTTTCAATACATTTTCATATTCACTGGCACAAATCAATATAAAGTGCTCTATATTTTCAGCCTATGATTATTATCAATTTTTGTGGTGGGTTCAGTGCAGTAAACATCTTTAACTGGTTTATACATAAATAACGAATGTGTTCTCTGCCCCAAGACATTTCTTTGTTTTGTATAAAGCCAGGATGTGGGAGTATGTATATAAGTAGGAGTTGTCCACAGTGCAATTAAATTTGGCTCAGAGATTTAGACTGTACTCATTTTCTGTAAATGTAGTAAGTACATCAATCCAAATGCACATAAGTTTTCAATTTTCAGTCCCGTGTTGTAACTTGTAAGTACAAATTATAGAAATTTGTTGAAATGTAATCTCAACAACCACAATAACTCCTCCTGTTCATCCTCCAGCGCTGCAGGCAGGGCATTGAATGTTGAAGACTTTTTCCCAAAAAACTGATCTCTGTCATCTCCTGATCTCTGCCATCTCCATACCTATTAAAATGCTCATTTACATTCTCTGTAGTATGCTGTCAAGAAGTATGGTACCCCTTTCTCCTGCGTATGAAAAGAAGCTGGATTTTGCCAAATCAAAATTTGTAGTCAAAGCCTTTAGGAAAAAGTGTGTGCTGTTCTTTTTATCAGAGTGCAGCGTAGAAAATATGTGATGCTCTATTATCTATAATTTTAAAAAAAGAGCAGCAGCTCTGTTTGCATGCTGTGTGTAATACTCTGTTTCATTTTTTTTTTTGTATGTATGAACTGGAGCTCTATATGAAGACTATATATGCTGTTATATTTTTCCAGTGTGCAAGCATAGCAAAGAGGCATAATACTCTGTTTTTCAGTATTCTATTTTTGTTCTGTTACAGCAGTCTTAATGTTTTATTGTTTTGAATGTATGAAAAAGAGTTGAAGCTCTGTTTTTAGTCAAGTAAGAAGTTGAATTCTTTCTCTGCCTCTTCCCTTCATCTGGTATCAGAGCCATGGTCATGAGCTAAAGGTTCTCTTGCAAGGGCATTTCAAGTAAGGTTTCTCAAGTACTTATCAAGCGAAGGCTTTGACGAAGGCAAAATTTTCTTTCACAATCAGCAATGGCATCCACAAGCACAAGCTTGACAAATCCTCAAATCCCACAGTTCAATGGGAAAAATTATGATTATTGATCCAGAACAATGAAGGCACTCTTTTGTTCTCGAGACATATGGGATCTCGTAGAGAATGGCTTTCCAGAGCTAGCTGATGTAGCAGCATACAATGCATTGACACAAGCAGAGAAAGATTTGTTGAGGGATAATAGGAAGAAGGACTCCAAAACTCTCTTTTACATCTTCCAAGTTGTTCATGAGAGCATTTTTCCAAGGATTGCAGCAGCAACAAAATCCAAACAAGCATGGGATATCCTCCAAACAGCATACTAAGGAATGGCAAAGGTGAAAACAGCTAAGCTGCAAATGCTGAGAAGGGATTTTGAAACAATCTTCATGAAGGATTCAGATTCAATCGACACTTTCTTCACACAAGTGATGGGTTTAGTTAATCAAATCAGATCTCATGGTGAAACACTTGAAGATAGAAGGATTGTTGAAAAGATTTTAAAGAGTTTACCCACAAGGTTTGAATACATAGTTGTGACCATAGAGGAAACAAAGAACCTCTCACAGTTTTCAGTTGATGAGCTCCATGCATCTCTCATCTCACATGAGCATAGACTAAGCAGGTCAGCAAATTCATCATTAGAGCATGCATTCAAGACACAAACTTCAATCAGCCATGGTAGAAGCAGAGGAAGATCAAATTTCAGAGGTAGAGGAACGAATTCATACAGAGGTGGAAGAAATAGCCCATCAAGCTCAAGTGGAAGAGGTAGAAGCCAAAACTCAAGCCCAAATCCATCTCAAAATCAACCACAAGGTCAAAGGTATGACAAATCTCAAATCCAATGTCATTATTGTAAGAAATATGGGCATTATTCAAATGAATGTAGGAAAAAACAATCTGATTTTAGCAGACAAAATGTAAACTTTACAAGATAAAACCAAAATCAGAGCAATATGTTCATAGCATGCAATGTAGCACAAGAAAATCAGAAGGATGTATGGTTCTTAGACTCAGGCTGCAGCAATCACATGACAGGGAACTTAGAAATGTTTTCAAGTTTAGATGAAAGTGTAAAATCAAATGTCACATTGGGTAATGACAACAAAGTTTCAGTTATGGGCAAAGGAAATATCAACATTCTAACTAAACAGGGGGAGAAGAAGTATATTTTAGATGTGTATTTTGTGCCTAGTCTAAAACATAATCTAATGAGCATTGGACAACTTGTTCAAAAGGGGTATAGAGTCTTCTTCAAAAATAAAGAATGTACTATTCTAAATAAATTTCCAAGTAATCAGCTTATTGCTAAAGTGCAAATGACAAATAATATAATGTTTCCCCTAAAGATTAAGCCAGATTTGAATGTGGAATATGCTCAAGCACAGCCCACAATGAACCCACAAGAGGATAAAGAAAAGGTTGCAGTAGTTACACACACCATCTTTCAAGTAGAAATAAAAGATGAAAATTGGTTATGGCATCTAAGATTTGGGCATCTCAACTTTGGAGGTTTAAATTTGCTTCATAGGAAGAGTATGGTAAAAGGTATGCCTCTAATAGAGAAACTGGAAAGAGTATGTGAAGGATGCATCTTGGGAAAGCAACATAGAGAGACATTTCCAACTGGCAAGTCAATTAGAGCAAAGGCACCTTTAGAGATTGTTCATTCAGATTTATGTGGGCCAATGCAAAAACCCTCAATTGGTGGAAGATTTTACTTTTTGACTTTCATTGATGACTATTCAAGGAAAACATGGGTCTACTTCCTAAGACAAAAGAATGAAGTGTTTGATTGTTTCCGTCAATTCAAGGCACTTGTAGAAAAGCAAAGTGGGTACTACATCAAAGCATTGAGAATAGATAGAGGTGGTGAGTACATCTCAAATGAATTTCTAAATTTTTGCAAAGACCATGGTATTCACAAGCAATTCACAACCAGGTACACACCTTAACAAAATGGAGTAGCTGAAAGGAAAAATAGAACAATCATGGAAATGGCAAGAAGCATGTTGAAAGCAAAGCATTTGTCAAATGAATATCGGGCTAAAGCTGTAGCTTGTGCAACATATATTATGAATAGATGTCCAACCAAGAGTGTGAAGAATATGGTCCCTGAAGAAGCATGGACCTGAAGAAAACATAATGTTTCTCACATGAGAGTATTTGGATGTGTGGCATATGCACATGTGCTGGATGAGTTGAGAAGAAAGTTGGACAACAAGGGAGAATAGTGTATATTTGTTGGTTATAGTGATGAATCCAAGGCATACAAACTATACAATCCAATAACCAAGAAAGTTATAATCAGCAGAGATGTGCAATTCATAGAAGATGAAGCATGGGATGGAAGTTTGGAGAAGACAATCAATATTGCAGCCAACTTACCTCAAGAAGATAGAGAAGATTTTACACCAGCAGGTACTCAATCAAATGTGACTCCTTCCACACTCATTCAGGCTCAATAAAGTGGTCATCAAATGACACCATCATCAAGTGTAAGGATAGCCCCACACATTCAAGCATCCACTCCTTCAAATGTACAATAAACACCATCTACAAGTGGCAATCAAGGTGCAGGACCATCAAGTCCACATTCCACAAGTCCAAGTTCAAGTGATATGTCAAATCCTACATTGGCAAGCTTGAGGAGACAAAAAATCAGAAGTTTGAGAGACATTTATGATCAAAATGAAGGTGAGAACAATGCTAGTTTGATTTCTCTTTTTGCATTTTATTCACAAGTAGAAGATCCAATTCATTATGAAGATGCAATTAAGGATGACAAATGGGTAAATGCAATGGATGATGAAATTGATGCAATAGAAAAGAATCAAACATGGGAGTTAGTGAGTCTTCCAAAAGACAAGGATGTCATAGGAGTGAAGTGGGTTTACAAAACCAAATTAGATGCAAATGGTGATGTACAAAAACATAAAGCAAGACTAGTGGCAAAAGGATATTCACAACAGCTCGGGGTTGATTACAATGAGACATTTGCTCCAGTAGCACGTTTAGACACCGTGAGAACTATACTTGCAATAGTAGCTCAAAACAAATGGCTAGTTTACCAAATGGATGTAAAATCAACCTTTTTGAATGGTTATCTTGAAGAAGAAGTTTATGTGGAGCAGCCACCTGGGTATGAGATTTTGGGTCAAGAAGACAAAGTTTACAAACTGAAAAAGGCACTCTATGGACTCAAGCAAGCCCCAAGAGCTTGGTACAGTAGAATTGACTCTTATCTTTTACACAATGGCTTCAATAGGTGTAGCAGTGAGCCTAAATTGTATACCAAGATGAATGAGCAAGGTGAGATTATAATTGTTTGCTTGTATGTTGATGATTTGATATTCATGGGTGATTTGGCAATTGATTTATTCAAAGGAGCTATGAAAAAGGAATTTGAAATGACTGATTTGGGTCTCATGAGGTATTTTCTTGGCATTGAGGTAAATCAAAATGGTAATGGCATATTCATCTCCCAATCTAAGTATGCAAATGACATTTTGAAAAGGTTTAACATGACAAATTACAAATCAGCTCCAACACCAATTGTTACAAGACTGAAATTAAGCAAGCATGATAAAGGAGGCAACATTAATCCAACTTTGTATAAAAGGCTTGTTGGTAGCCTCATGTATTTAATAGCCACAAGGCCTGACATAATGTATGCTGTTAGTCTCATTTCAAGGTTCATGGAGTCTCCAAAGGACTCTCATTGGCAAGCAGGGAAGAGAATTCTCAGATATGTGAGTGGAACAAGGAACTATGGCATTCAGTATGCAAAGTCAAATGAGTTCAAGCTAATTAGATATACAGATAGTGATTGTGCAGGAAGCATTGATGATAGGAAGAGCACTTCCGGTTATGTTTTTTATTTTGAAACAGGTGTAGTTTCATGGGCTTCAAAAAAACAACCAATAGTTACGCTTTCATCAGCTGAAGCAAAGTATGTAGCAGCCACAGGTGCATCATGTCAAGCAGTTTGGATGAGAAGAGTTTTGAAAGATCTTAGGAAAGAACAACAAGAGGCAACAAGGATCTACTGTGACAATAACTCAGCTATAGTATTGTCAAATAATCCAATTTTTCACAAGAGAAGAAAGCATATTGACACTAGGTACCACTTCATCAGAGAATTGATTAACAATGGGGATATTTATTTGAAACACTGCAAGTCCGAAGATCAGTATGCAGATATCTTCACCAAGCCATTAGGAAAAGAAAGCTTTGAGTATCTAAGAGATCATTTGGGAGTTCGAGATGGCGGTAGTTGTGATTAAGGGGGAGTGTTGAAATGTAATCTCAACAACCACAATAACTCCTCCTCCTGTTCATCCTCCAGCGCTGCAGGCAGGGCATTGAATGTTGAAGACTTTTTCCCAAAAAAATGATCTCTGCCATCTCCATACCTATTAAAATGCTCATTTACATTCTCTACAGTATGCTGTCAAGAAGTATGGTCCCCCTTTCTCCTGCGTATGAAAAGAAGCTGGATTTTGTCAAATCAAAATTTGTAGTCAAAGTCTTTAGGAAAAAGTGTGTGTTGTTCTTTTTATCAGAGTGCAGCATAGAAAATATGTGATGCTCTGTTATTTGTAATTTTAAAGAAAGAGCAGTAGCTCTGTTTTTATGCTGTGTGTAATACTCTATTTCATTTTTTTTTTGTATGTATGAGCTGGAGCTCTATATGAAGACTATATATGCTATTATATTTTTCCAGTTTGCAAGGCATAGCAAAGAGGCATAATACTCTGTTTTTCAGTATTCTATTTTTGTTCTGTTACAGTAGTCTTAACGTTTTATTGTTTTGAATGTATGAAAAAGAGTTAAAGCTCTATTTTTAGTCAAGTAAGAAGTTGAATTCTTTCTCTGCCTCTTCCCTTCAAAATTATCATCTTTTATTTGGCTACTATAATATTTACCGGCTTGATCTTGTGAATTGTCTTCATACCCCAAACTTACAAAATTTGTTAAGACGGGTGATTGATTTGCCAAAGAAATTAGCCATCCTTAAATTTTGTGGACTAAATAGCCACTTAGACACTTAAATGTGCATAGAATTATACTGGTAAGGAACATGACATTGACCAATTGATGATAATAAATAATTAAATTAAATTAAATTCCTCACTTATTCCTTGAAAAAAGTTGAAAACGCTATAAAAATTTAAGACAAAAAGTCTGCAAAGCAAACTCCAATGGTTTAGATCAACCCAAATCACTCAATACTGTTTGGCAGCCTTGAGAGTTGTAGTGTAATACCCTGTAGTCTTTCGTTTTGATTAAGATTAGAGATTAAGGCAAAGCTCTCAAGGATTATATTAGTTATGAATTAGAAGATTATAACTTTTGGCTTGACTATACTATATGTTCTTAATGATAAGAATTTTACAAATATCTAATATGTTTACTACGTTAATAGATATTAATATGAATCCTCAAAATGATGATTTAGACTATTGATTATCTAGATCTTCTTTAAGAGAATGTTTTCTAATCCATTGTCCAAGAGAAGGATACTCAAATTAATATTTGTCCAAACTTATGTTTTTTTAGATTTATGATGATTAGAGACAGTAACTTGAATTAAAAAATTAATAAGAATAATGAGCATCAAAATAATGATCTTAAATAAAGATTTTTGGATTATTCATTAATTATGTTAAGATTAATGTTATCTTGATCATATTTTAGATAAAGATTTTTGGATTATTCTAAATAATGCTAATGTAGAAATATGTTCACACCAACTAAAGATTTTTGAAATCATTGGTTGATCAAGGAAGTGATAAAATTTATAGACAAAGGTCTTACTCTGCTTTCAAATAATATACATAAATACTTGAAAGTTAGTAGGTGTTCAAAATCATGACCATGTCTTAATGCTTTTAGGACAATGCTTGAGATAGATTTACGTTTATTTTCTTATTCATGACTTTAGAATAATGACAGATCAAGATATGATATCTTAAATTTCTTGTGAAATGCAATGCCTTAACAAAATTATTTGAGTGTGCATATAGCATTGGCATGGACAAGGCCAAGCTTAGTTGAAAGTATGGGAGGGTAGGAAGGGTACTTTGTTTCATAGGATGACTATATTGGTGACTGGGGATGGTGCATGCACATGCCAATAGAGGAAAGGATTAGACGACAAGTGTTGATTATAGTGACAACATGAAGGCTCAGATTGTCTCATTTAAAAGGCTTGATGGAAATTCAAGATAGTGAACCCGAGTTAATAAGGCCATGATTTTAGAAAAAAAATCTCATGAAAATAGAGTGGCTTGGAGAATGTCATGCACAACATGAATCAAATAATTGATTGGAGAATAAAAGCGAAAGTACATTCATAAACAAAGAGATATTAAACACAAGGTAAAATCACCAAATTAGGCATACTATTGGATGAAGAACTAATTCTAGAAGAATCCAATAAATGTGGCTTGGGAGTCTAAGGAATTTTATTATTTTCATGATAGAAAGGAAATCCTTAACTAGCATTCTAAATAGTTAATACACCTCCTCAGTTTACCAATGGGATTTGAAAGAGGAAGGACTTCCAAAATTGGTATAACTACCAAAAGAGATCATTGGGAGAATATTGTTGAAACAAAAAGCATGAACACAAAAGCTATGAAAACAAAGGATAGGGATTGTTAGAAAAAGGGGAAATTGAAGAGGCACTAATATGGTATATGCCCATGACTAGTGTTGTAATGTTTAAATAATGTGAACATAATTAAGTGTGTGTATATGAGTATATATACAATGTAACTCTCATATGCATTTTGTTGTTCTGACATGTTTGTATGTGTGTATAATTAAATGTGTAATTAATTTATGTTGGGAATTAAGCTATCTCAACCTTTGCAAATTCTTAATGTTGGCATTTTAATTATTTATATTTTTCAACCTACTATTGTAATTAAACATGTAAAATTTATTTTGTCACTTTGTGGGAGTTGGCACGGTGAAGTTTCATCCTAAATTTTGTCCTCATATGAGGAGGTAGGTGTCCCATGTTGACTTGACATGTTTTTGCCATGTGTCGGCACCTTGTGGTCATGTGTAATGATTTATGACATATTCTATGATGCATAAGTTATGATGGATTCTATGACATTGTAATAGCTGAAAATAGAAGGGATGAGACACATATCATTTGCATGTATGACATTATAAGAGGCATCTTTGAGTTAGCCCACACCTAAGTTTGGGATATAACAAGTTGTAAGGAATCTCTATTAACTATCAGTTATGATAGATTCTCTTACAACTGTAAGTGGTGTCATATATGACAAATTTTTGATGATGTAAGAGCATCTGTCATACCTATTTTGGGAAAATTTCGGGCACCCAAGTATGGAGGGTTGTAAGAGGTGTAAGGGAATCTTGTACAAGTGTCATATGAGTCAAACATGTGTTTGAAAAGTGTGCCACATGGATTTGGATACATGTCTCTTGTTGATTTCTCTAGAAGCTTTGTTCATGCTTGTATATCACTATAAAATAGGTGCTTGGAGTTGGAGTGGTATGGTAATGTATAGGTACCATTATGCTATTGAATTTACTCTAATAATCAACATTGGTGAACTCCTAGAAGAACTTGCATTGCAAGTGTGTTGTAATCTCATTTAGATTTGATAATACATTATGTAGGTTTTGGAGTGGGGTTTTATAGCCGAAAGGGTTTTCCCCATGTGCATATTGTGTTGTGTGCATTGGTATTTGGTATTTATTGTTATTGCTACCTTTCTATTAATGTGTATCTTAATATGTAACTGGTTAAAAGAAATTGCACTATCTTTCCTCATTAGATCAATGCATGAAGTTGTTTCCACGTACCTTGCTTCCTTTCAGTTGGTATTAGAACTTGGCCAGTTTTGGTTCTAGTTGTGAGGTAGAGGGTTTTTTGAGCTGATCTTAGTTTGAGTGGGAGCTTGTGTAGAGGAATCT
The DNA here is from genome assembly GCA_027924645.1 of Cunninghamia lanceolata. NCBI lineage: Eukaryota > Viridiplantae > Streptophyta > Pinopsida > Cupressales > Cupressaceae > Cunninghamia > Cunninghamia lanceolata. The sequence goes on along the minus strand of BSBN01000119.1, from coordinate 2,968,971 downwards.
TTGTTGCAGGAAAGAGATGGCGAGCACATCTAGGAGGTTTGACATAAAGAAGTTTAATGGAGGTAACTTTGAGTTGTGGAAACTCAAGGTGGAGGACGTGTTGGTGGATAGAGATCTATGGCCTGCAGTATCAGAAGCCATGCCATCGAGCATGAATAAAGAAGATTGGAATCTAATGGATCGGAAGGCTAAGGGTCTGATAAGACTCTCTTTGGTTGATTTAATGCTCCTGAATATCCATGAAGAGAAGATTACAAAGGATCTTTGGAAGAAACTTGGAGATGTTTATCAAGCTAAATCCCTAGTGAACATGTTATTCCTGCAGAAGAAACTATATTCATTGAGGATGAAAGATGGAGGATCTATCATAGATCATCTGAACACATTTAATATGTTTGTTGCCTAGTTGACCTTTGTTGGTGTGAAGATGGAAGATGAGGATCGATGTATGACATTATTGTGTTCCCTACCAGATTTGTGGGACCACCTTGTTATGGCCATTTGCAGTACCACTACCACCTTCAAGATGGATGAAGTAGTTTCTTCATTGTTGTCTGAAGAGATGTGGAGAAAGTTTTCCAAATCATCTAAGGAGGCTCTTACAGTTCATGGTAGATTGAAAAAGAAAGGAAAGAAAAAGGACAAGAAGAAAGAAGAAAAAGGAAGATCCAAATCCTATGGAAGATCTAAGTCTCCTAGAAAGTCCAAGGCCTTATGTTGGAATTGTACCAAACCTGGGCATTTCTGTAAGGAATGCAAGGAGGAGAAAAAGAAGAACTATGATTCAGATTTTGACAAGTCCTCTGATGATGATGGAGAAGCATTTTTCATTGCCTTGGTAACGCATGGATCAGAAGATGTGTGCCTTATCGACTCTAGTGCATCTTTTCATATAACCTCACATCATGGTTGGTTCTTAAAGTATGAAGAATATGATGGTGGGAAAGTGTACTTGGGTGATGACTCTTACTTGAAGATTTTTGGCCATGGAGGATTCTCAATTCGATTCCCTAATGGACAAGTGAAGGGGATCAATGGTGTTCTACATATCCCTGGTTTGGCATGAAACCTATTATCTGGAAGTAAGTTGAATGATGTGGGTGTGCAAGTTGTTTTCTTGAATGGAGGATGCAAGATGACTAGAGGAGCTATGGTGCTAGCTAAGGGTGTCTGGATTGGCAATCTATTTCATCTTGATGCATGTGTGGTTTAGTGCAATATTGCCTCTATTTCAAAGAGGAGAACTTCAGAGTTTTCATCCAAAGAGAAAGATAGTGATTGCTTAGTATGCACAAAGGATTTGGTTAAATACTAGATTGGAGGATATCTCAACTATAAACCTGATAACGATACTCCTGCAAAATTGATATACTCTTGACTAGATGACACAAAATGCTCGATAAAATACCCTAAAGAAGAACTGAATACAATGATTGCAGATGGTGCACAAAATGGATTTGCTAAAATATCTTAAGAAACTTTCAATCATAACGAAATATAGTGGCGATAGAGAGCATTTGCAGAACTTCTAAAATTTTATTATACTTAGGCAATGTTAAGTGCAATCAAACACTAATTCGTGACCTTCACTAAATCCAACAAGAAAATTACTCAATAGATGGTTATCGATTCAATTGAAAGCATGATATTTGCAATGGCCTTTGCTAGCGGTAAAGAGAAATTTCTTAAAAGATATTATTGACTTGATGCACACAAACTTAGAGAAGAAAATATAGGTATGACATAAAATGTTTACTGAGAAACACCAGGAATAGAGGAATCGCCCCCATGCACCAAAGACGATGAGATAACATAGGTTGCATAGCTCTAAGATAAAAGATGCGACGAATAAATTACCAAGTCTAAAATTTAGGTGAGATCTTCAACCACCAAGAAAACTTCACCACATAGAAAAATGGGAGGAATGTAAAGAATGCAGGATATGAACAAAGTGGAATTGTTGACACAATAATTGTAGGGTTCATACATAATGGATCTATTGAAAATAAATTGAAAACATTTTCTTGCAAATGGAATCAGTTAGTTTTACAACTTTTGTCAACATCCTCCCTACCGCATCAAAATGGAAGCTTAGGAATATCTATGGACATCCATTGAAGGATAATGGGAGAGAAAAATAAAGATTTCTAGATGCTGCAAGTTTTGGTAAAAAATGATTTGCACTTGAAAATAACTAAGTTTTAAGCTACAACAAAGCGCACAAAACAAGTGACAATGTCACAAGAAACTACACCCAAAATGGTAGTATAATTAAGTGAATCTCATATAAAAGCAAGTTGATACAGAGCACACATGCCCAGCTAGTTGGGTTTTAATAATAGTAGAGATTTGTTACAAACCAAGACATATGACATCAATGGAAATCATGTATGGAAGCCAAAGATTCAAGGACAAAGAACATGATCTGATAGCATGCATGTAGTACTAAGACATGGCATCCAATCTATTGCTAAAATGCCTTACCAAAAGAGTCCAAATCCAACTTAGGCTTACCTCTACATTGAGCATTACACAGAAAGAATACAGTGGCATAAAAGACAAATCTTGTCTTGCCATTGTTGAGAATCATCTTTTCATTTCCTTTGATGCAAGAACCTCAAGTTCTGAGAAAAACATTACTTCCCTACCAGAAAATGAATGCCTCCCACTCAAAAATTCCTTTTTTCATCTTTTAAAAAAACTAAACCTCTCAACTATTCATCTTCCAAGAGGGTGACCTTTCATCATGGACTTTCATAACTAAAATTAGCTCCCCTAATCTTGAAACTGTCAATAAATATTGATCCAATTTATTGGAGGTGATAAAAGAATAAAAATAATAATGCATGATTTATTTCCTAAACAAAATTAAATTATCTAAATAATAATTTTGAAGAAATATAACTAATTATTTTCATTAAAATATCTTAATTAATAAATAAGTTACAAATATGCCTTACATAAATGCTCATTTTATAACTAAGGGTATCGGTAAACTAAAATATAGAGATTGTTGGAATTTGGATAAACTTGTATCATGATCTAAAGTCATTTTGATTATTAGTATTAGTGTTTAAGAAATAAAATTGGTTGCAAAAAATATCAAATAAAAATTTTGTCTAATTTTTTGTAGCTCTTTTGGGGTGATACATGAAGGGCCAAATTTACCTTGTGAAGGCTAGAATCCATGTGACCAATATGAATTTGATATGGTTTTAAGTTTTAGTTTGGTTCCTTTAATTGTTCTTTAATAATAACACATATTCTTCTTTCAATGGTTGGGGGTTCCCCAAGGTGTATTTTAGGGCCATACTCCTTGAGGTTAGTACCAGACAGCAAGGAAAGTTAGCCTAGGGAAAGATAAAAGATTGGAAGAACAAGTTAGTAATTAACCTATATGTCATTACTATTATTCAACATGTGCTTAAGATCTAAGAGAAAAGTCTTGATTTCATTATCATGCCTAGTTACATCCCCAAAGGAGATTTCTTAGTTAAGCTGGAATTATTGTTAGAATTTTACCTCATGATGTTGTAGAAGATATCAAGCAAGATTATGGGATAGCCCTTAGACATACCAAATCACCTAGGTGTAATGCACCCAAAGAAGGGTGGATGACCTTAAAGACTTGAAAGGAAAATTAAGACATTGCCATTACAAAAGTGAATAAAGGGAATTCCACTATAGTCATGACAAAAATGACTATGACATTACAATGGTTGACTATTTGACAAATAGTGGGAATTAAAGAATTTGGGATTCTTACACTTTGTCTATGATTATGAGAAATGTTAAGTCAATTGTATCCCAATCTACCTTAGATGATGGCAATAAAAAATGATGTATCCCCAAGATAGAGGTTACTCATAGAATTTATGGAGCACCCAAAATTCATAAGGGGGTAAGTGCAAGAAGATGGGGGGCCAAAAAGGGGTCTTAAGTGGCCACTTTTTTTCTAAAATCAGGAAATGTTGGCCTTGGATGAGAAATTGAGCATAGTTACACTCAAAATTTGGAGATGCAACCAAAACAATGTTCGTAGTGCTTCGAGTCTACTTTCTAAACTACTATTTTTTTTTAAATGGTATAGATTAAGGGGTTCAAAAGAGGGAGCCACAAAAATTGCTGTTGTTTCTGTCAAAAAAACATAACATAGCATGTTTTGTGGCTCCCTCAAAAGGTTAACTTTTTTTAGTATTTTTAAAATCACTTCAGTGAGAAATTAGCTAGCAGCATGTAGTTTATGCCTGATTTTTCTGATAATTTTTTGATGAATATTTGATTTTTTACTAATTTTCGAAGTGGACACATCCTAAAAAAATAGAATTTTAGCCATGCTACCCCTATAAATTTTGAAAACTAATTGAAAATTATTTTTTCTTTTTTTTAATATGTGTAAAATGGAGTCTAGTTTCTAAATATATAATTTTTTTAAAATTTCAATGAATGGTTAATTTACAATGAAAAAAAGACCAAACAATGGTGTTTGCCCAAAACCAGACACACAAACAAAAGAAATTAAAGATGAAAGGCTTAACATTGTCAAAATGTGAAAAAAATTACATCGTTAAATAGCTAAGAGAAAGCCTAACATTACCCAGGTGTTCAATTTTTTGACCTTGAAACACGTGCAAATCTGAGGGTTAGCATGAACAAAATTATGTGAAATCTTGTAGAATTTGCAAAAACACGTCTGTGGATGTTGAAAAGGCACTCTAAGCCTTTGGGTTGGAAATCCAAAGCAAATCCCAAGCCCAAGGCTTGGGATTCCCAAAGCACAATATAACGCGAGTGCGTTATGTTGTGCTTTTTTTGCTTTTTTGCATGTTTGCCGATGTTTTCCCAGTTTGACACAATGCGAGCGTGTTATAACGTGCTCGCATTATGTCTTCCTTTGAATGAGATATGTTCAACTTTCATAAGTATGTTTCATGGATGTTTATATCTATTCTTGTAGGTATGTATGCATGCTTGTATGCATCCTTGTATGTATGCATCTTTATATGTATGTATGTTTGTATGTATGCATGTATGCATGTATGTATATAAGTGTTTTGGGTTTAGTGTATATAAGGACCTAAGCCTGTATAGTTTTGAGGGTTGAGGGTTGAGGGATTAGGGCTTAAGTAATAGGTAGAGGGTAAAGGGTAGAGATTAGAGGGTTGAGGGTTACAGTTGAGGGTTAATATTCAGGTTGTTGAGTGTATAAGATTAAGTGTGTAAGGCGCGAGGATTAAGGTTTAGGGTTTACGATATGGATTGAGGGTATATAAGGCATAGGGTGACTTGGGTTGAGAGCACATATGGTTTAGGTTTAATTTAAGTATAGGGTTGAGGCACAATATTCGAGGTTTAGGATATAAGGGTGAGGTTATATGGGCTAGGGATGAGGGTTTAAGGGTGTAGGCTTCAGGTTTAAGGTATAGGGTTGACAATTGAGGGATTAGGGCTTAAGTGTATTGTTGAGGGTATAGGGTAGAGGGTTTAGGGATAGGTTTTAGGGTTTAAGGTTTAAGGGTTAAGGGTTGAGCGATAGGGTTTAAGGTTTAGGGGTAAGGGATTAGGGTTTAAGGTATAGTGTCTTGGGTTGAGGGTTTATGAATAGGGATAGCATTTAGGGTTTAGGGATGAGGGATTAGGGTTCAAGGTTGAGGGTTGAGGGATTAAGGTTTAAGATATAACTTGCTGAGAGTTGAGTGTTTAGGGATAGGGTTTAGGGTTTAGGGTTTAGGGTTGAGGGATTAGGGTTCAGAGTTGAGGGATTAGGGTTTAAGGAATAGTGTTAAGGGTTGAGGGTTTAGGGATAGGGTTCAGGGTTGAGGGATTAGGGTTTAGGGTTGATGGATAGGGTTTAAGGAATAGTGTTGAGGGTTGAGGGTTTAGGATTGAGGGATTAGGGTTTAGGGTTGACGGATTAGGGTTTAATGTTGAGAGTTAAGGGTTGAGGGTTGAGGGTTTAGGGATAGGGTTGATGGTCAAGGGATTAGGGTTAAAGTAGAGTGGCAAGGGTAGACGGATTAGGGATAGGGTTTAGGGTTGAAGGTTTAACGATTGAGGGTTAAGGCTTTAGGGCTGAGGTTTAAGGGATTGGAGTTTAAGATATAGTGTTGAGCGTCAAGGATTTATGGATAGGTTTTAGGGTTTAAGTTTTAAGGGTTGAGGGATAGGGTTTAGGGTTTAGGGATAAGGGATTAGGGTTTAAGGTATAGTGTTGAGGGTTGAGGGTTTAGGAATAGGGATTGCATTTAGGGTTTAGGGATGAGGGATTAGGGTTGAGGGTTGAGGGATTAGGGTTTTGTAACACCCAGTTTTGTTTTCACCCTAAAAACTAAGTTTTAACAAAAGGTAATAAATTTTTTTTGAAAGAAAGTTAAAAATAGAAAACCAATTTGTTTCAAATTTAAAATCAGGTAGTTTATCCATCGACTATCAACAATCATGAAATTATAATTTATGCAAAAGAATATATCCATCTACAACATTAGACAGATTAGACAAAAAAGTAACTTGTAAGAATATATGCCCTAAAACTTCCTTATCTAACATGTTTGATGGATTAGACCAAAAAGTAACTCTATATACTTCTTAACTTTATCTCTTCTTTAACTCTATATCCTCCTTCAAAGACAAAGCAGTTTGAATGATTTAAAGTGAAAAGAGCTATATATAATGATTTAATGGACTTTAATTAGCTATCACTTGCAGCAAGTGAAGAATGCTCTCAATGGTCGACTAACCAACTAAAGATTCAGAACTTGAGGGAGGTTGAGTAGTTTTACACACGTCGATATACATTCCACACTAATGCTTCTTGCCTATCGACGGTTAACACACTTCCAAGTCTTTTATGAAACAAGTTATTTATAAATATGACAAGGCCAACCGTGGACATTTCCTATGTCGACTAGGGTTAGACCACTACAGTTTTGGAATGGCTAAAAAGCTAGTTCTTCAACTAAAACACAATCTACTTAAGTGCTCACTACATATTCATATTTTTTAGAAACTAAACAATATGACACAGTTTTAACCAACTATCAATAATGCTATCGTGGTACAAATGTGCTTTAGCTGTGAGTTTAATAATTATGGTGAGATTCAAAAGCAAAAAACATCGTTACTATTTAGAAAGAATTGACACCCTATAGGTTTTAGAGTTACTAACAAATCCATGCATTACATCATCGAGACAATACTGAATTCCTTCAAATAACAACCGGTACCAGTCCTAAATAATCATTCCTGTTTTATCCAAGACAGTGTAGAGGAGGAATGAAATAAAACCTGAAGGAAATCTCCAGTGACAGTTTCCAAGATGGTCCAAGAGCTCATTCCTCTCTTACTCGTTCACACTTCCATTTTCGCTCAGCCACCTCTCAAAAACTGACTCCCAAAACAACAACTCTCTCTCCCACTCTCCAAAACATGCCCTATCAACTGGGTAACCTCCCTGCATGGTGTAACCATCCCCTCTAATTTGTGGCCACTACTCAGAAAAAGGCTTGATTTCCCACTAAATTCGCAACTACTCAGAAAAGTGGAGTTCAATCACTTGCGAGGTGGTAGTTTTTAGTTTGAATAAGATGTTTCACTACTCATAACCAATTATGAGTATAAAACAAACACATAATTAAAAATAATGGATAAGCTGACAACCCATTCATAAGGGTTAAAGCTCATAAGAAAATAGGTTGTTTTGAAATACAATACATCATAAATAAAGACTTAAGTGAACTGCTTGAACAACTGCTCGATTACTAACATTGTAAAAGAATAAAGAAGTACCTCAAATGACTAGTTAAATATAACTAATATAATTTAGGATATTCCTTTACTATACGACCAAAGGTATTACACACCACAGTCTCAAGATTTAAAACATTATTTAAACCCTTTAATATTCGATAATAGCCCAATAAAGAACAATTCAACATTCATCAAATTTTGCAAGGAGACGTTTACATCATACGCTCATAGAGCTCTACGACGATAACGACGAATTGAACACAAATGCAAAACAAGGTTCGGGTTCGACTTATGCACAACTTTTGACTTTCGTGCCGAACCATAACAAGACACGACTTACAACTCGACCACATGTATATACATATATATACATATAAACAATATATCAGTCATTCATATTTGACGACATGATTCAGAGTATTATGACACGGATGTTGATTTCCCATACTCAATATGACGACTTACGAAAGGAGAAAGACCTATCTACCTGATATTCATTTTCAGTGGCAAGCTCCCATGGGTTACTCCAGAGTCTATTCTCTCTTTCTCAAAGCTACTTTCTCTTCTTCTTTCTTCTTGGCAAACATGTTCCATCTATTCATGTCATTGACAATCTCACATACAATTTTGTGGTCAAAGCACCAATATTCTGATCAAAACACATTTATATCATATCATTTCATTTTCATATTGAAAGACATTTTAATTCATAACATCAAATTGATCATAATCAAGTAGATTCCATAATTTCATAAAATTAGCCTTTTCCATTCATATCATTAGTTTCCTATGATGTTAAAACACATCCACATAACTGTACTATTTAAGAAAAAGTAAATAGTAATATTGAATCCAAAAAGGGGATGTAACATATCTTTCCCCTATAGAATCATTGTCCCCGATGATTGAGTTTACCAAGCAAAATTTTAACATAAAACAAACTTTTATAGTTTAACATTAATGTTTTAGAAAAGATAAGAAAATCTTTGGTGGATGTCATTATAGTCTTCCCAAGTGGCGCTATCCTCACCATATTGGTCCCACTAAATTTTGCATTGCAAAACCTCTTGATTACGTAAACGAAGTTTACGCATTTCGAGCACCTTGAGTGGCTCGATCACAACCACTCCTAGCTCTTGTATCTATACAGAATTCCATTTAAGAATGTGGTCATTACCTACAAAATATTTCTTTAGGTATGAAACATGAAAAACATTATGCATTTTGGACAAGACTGGAGGTAGAGCAATTTTGTAGGACACTGGATTGATAATCTCAAGGACTTCAAAAGGTCTGACATATCGAGGAGCCAACTTTGATGATTTACCAAATTTGATTGAGTTTTTATGGGGTTTCACTCTCAAAAGAACTTTCTCACCAATAGAGAATTGTCTAGGCACCCGTTTGCGATCTGCATAATGTTTTTGCCTGTCGTTGGCTTCCGCCAACCTCTTCCTAATCATTTTCACTTTTTCTTCCATATTTTCTAGCATTTAAGGTCCAATGCTTATCCTATCTTCCAGCTTGTCCCAGCTTATAGGAGTTCTGCATTTCCTTCCATATAATGCTTCAAACAGTGCCATCTTAATGGCAGAATGATAGGAATTGTTATAGGCAAATTCAACAAGAGGTAAATATTCCTCCCATCTGTATTTCTGATCCATGCAATACATTCTTAAAAGATCCTCTAAGATTTGATTAACTCTTTCTATTTGTCCATCGGTTTCAGGATGGTAAGCGGTGCTCACATTGAGTTTAGTCCCTAATGCTGAAAATAAAGTCTGCCAAAACTGAGAGGTTATTCGAGCATCTCTATCGGATATAATCTTTTCAGATACCCCATGCAATCTGAATATTTCTTGCACAAATTTCTAAGCCAAAAAAAATGAGCTCCATCTGTCAGATTTCCTGGTATAAAATGTGCTACCTTCGTTAGTTTATCTACAACAACCAATATTGCATCATGTCTATTCTTAGACATTGGTAACCCTTGAACAAAATACATACTAACAACCTGCCATTTCCATTCTGGAATATCATGCGGGTATAACAATCCAACAGGATGTTGGTGTTCTACCTTCACTATCTGACACTCCAAGCAACTTGCTACAAACCTTGCAGCGTCGCTTTTCATTCCTTTCCAGAAATATAGCGGTTTGACATCAGCTAAAAGTTTTGTTACTCTTGGGTGTCCGGAATAAGGTGCATAATGAACTTTCTTCCAAACAAGGTTTCTTAGTTCTACAGAATTAGGAACGTAGATTCTTCCCTTAAATCTCATTAATCCGTCTAACTCAAAACAGAATCCATCATATCTTGGATCCCTAGGGTTTAATTGCAGAGCTTGCTTCACCTGCTCGTAATATTCATCTCCAGATAAACTTTGCAATACTAAATCTTTAAAATTAGCATGAATAGAGATTATAGAAGCTATGTGCCTTCTTCTGCTTAAAGCATCAACTACTTGGTTTTCTTTACCTTTGATGTAAGAAATCTCAAAGTCATAATCTGATATTAATTCTAACCATCTCCTTTGTCTTGCATTGAGATGAGGTTGTGTAAATATGTAACAAAGACTTTGATGATCTGATTTTAGTATAAAAGTCTTTTCCAACAAATAATGTCACCACATCTGAAGGGCATAAATCACTGCCGCCAGTTCTAAATCATGAGGAGCGTAATTCTGCTCATAGTTTTTTAACTTTCTTAATTCATAGGCTATTACATGCCCATTTTGCATAAGCACACCCCCTAACCCTTCTCCCGAGGCATCAGTAATAACCTCAAATTGCCCTTCAAGATTAGGGACTTTCAAGATTGGTGCTATTGTTAACTTTTCTTTTAATAAATCAAATACCTTTTGACATTCTTCAGTCCAAACAAACCATTTTTCTTTTCTCTGCAAAGAAGTAATTGGACTAGCAATACTTGAGAAATTCAAAACAAATTTTCTGTAATATCCAGCCAATTCCGTAAAACTTTGTACCTTTGAAACATTGGAAGGTATAGGCCATTCCATAATAGCCTTAATTTTAACTGGGTCAACTGATATCCCTTTTGCTGATATAGTATGTCCCAAATACTACATTTCTTTCTAAAAGAAAGTGCATTTCGAGAGTTTCACATACAATTTGTGTTCTTTTAATTGTTGCAAAACAATTTGAAGATGATGTCTATGCTCCTCCTCATTTTTGGAATATATCAGAATATCATCAATGAAAACTAGGACAAATTTATCAAGGCAATCTCTGAAAACACTATTCATGAGATTCATGAAAGCGGCTGGTACATTAGTTAATCCAAATGGCAACACAGTAAACTCATAATGACCATATCTTGTTCTAAATACATAGTCTTGTGAATATCTTCATCTTTCAACCTCAACTGATGGTATACAGATCTCAAATCTATCATAGAAAATATTGATGCACCACGCATTTGGTCGAATAGATCATCAATACGTGGCAGTGGATACTTATTCTTTATTGTTGCCTTATTTAGCATCTGATAATCTATACACAGTCTAACGGTTCTGTCCTTCTTAAAATTGTCATTTTTCTTATAGTCTTCATTTCTTCATTCATTACCAACTCCCCCTTTGTTTTTCTAATTTCCTTTATCAAACCTCATGTTTCCATACCCTTTATCATTCTTCCTTTTATACGTCTGATCATTGAAGTTCTTATCAAATCTCTTACGTTTCTTTTCACAGTAAGCAGAAATGGATTTGATCTTCTGTTCCTGCTTAATTGCTTTCTCATATACCTGATCCATTATGTTTGGACCATGCAATTCCACCTCACCGCCAATCTGAGGATTGAGTCCCATAATAAATTTTCTTATCCAAAATCTTTCATCCTTTTGATATTGAGGAACATACTTCAACAATCTAGTAAATTTTTTTGCATATTCAACCACAGACAAATCTCCTTGCCTGAGGTTTTGGAAATTTGTTAGCTTTTGATCAAAATATAGCTATGGTAACCACCTCTTTCGAAAAAGTTCCACAAATTCATTCCATGTCACCTTCAAGGGGCTTAATTCTAGTTCCATTTTCTTGTTCATCCACCAAGTGGATGCTTCTCTAAATAGCTGATATGCTCCCCACACTGCCTTTGTAATCTCAGAATAATTTCTAATTTCAAAGTATTTCTCCATTTCTGTTAGCCATGCTTCTGTTGCATCACTAGTTTTTGTTCTGTCAAATTTTGGAGGGATAATCTTTTTCATATCCTTTGATAGTTCTAGTGCAAGTTTGTCTTTATTATACTTTGCAAAACTATATATACATTCTTTAAGGATAGACATATTTCATGTTTCACTCAGTATTTACAAGAGGGGTGTAACCTTCATATTCATTGTCCAACACATATTCATGAGGTGTATAACCCTCAGACTCGCTATCAGATGATAGTACAATGATTTCAACTCTAGGTGGTATACGAGGATCCCTAGCGATCATTGGTACACTAATAGGGCAACAATTGACCATAATTCGAGCTGCTATCCTAGCTGTCTCTAGGAGTTCTTTTTTCATTTGTTTGAGTCGTGACATAGCATTGGCAAAAATTTCCACGTCATCTAGCCAAATGTCATTTTCATCATTCATTTTCTCAATAGTCTTGATCATCACAAGTCGTTTCTGCTTAGCTTACAGATAACGTTCCTTACCAGCGAAGGACTTCCTTGCAGTTTTATTGATACATACCATCCTAGCACAGTAAATCAAATCATTAGCTACCTGCATAATGTTGATTCGTAATCAGGTTAGTGGACTCATAAGCCCTAGTGCTGAACTTGGTTAGCTCTAATACCATATGTAACGCCCAGTTTTGTTTTCACCCTAAAAACTAAGTTTTAACAAAAGGTAATAATTTTTTTTTGAAAGAAAGTTTAAAACAGAAAAGCAATTTGTTTCAAATTTAAAATCAGGTAGTTCATCCATCGACTGTCAATAATCATGAAATTATAATTTATGCAAAAGAATATATCCATCTACAACATTTAAAAAATATGTTGTTAAAAGTTACTTAGAACAATTCCAAAATAGGAACTTACCAATGTCACTGTATCTCGATTGTCGACCATCCAAATTCAAGTCTCAGCAATCCTCAAGAATAAAGAAGAGAAAGTATCTTCAAGGAGCTTAACCTCCAACCACAGACCATCGGTCTCCCACACTCCTTCATATCCGGAAGTGGCCCTACCCTACTCAAGAGGATAGACTTAGGATAACCAATGGTGTTTTCCATCTGAATACTGGTGTTGTGACCTACATAACTTGTTATCATGCAATCCCCTAGATACCCTCTAGTCAAGCATGACCATTCCACAAGCTACGCCATCCAATCACAGTGAACTATCAATGCACTTGAGGCACATGCATTACCTTGGCCAAAGGATTTGTATATAATTAGTGTTGTATCAATGCAAGTAATAAGTTCACCCACCCCAACTCGACTCGAATTAATCACAATCCTACAGTTACCTATGCATAAGTTCAATTTAACAACCTTGATCACCTCTAGGTGTTCCAAACTTATCATGCATAAGCGCATGGCAGTGTGGTTTGCTTCTCCCTTCTTAGCTCATGGAGACATTTCTGCCCATACGTTAAAAGAATGGGTTCCTAGCTTATCGATAAATTGGATAATAATATAAGTTAATAATTTGATCTCTAAGTTAGCCCAATGCTTAAATTATTCACTCAAGAGTGGACACTAAACTTAGCTATATTGTTTTAGAAGGGTTTCACAATAAACCAAATTATAGAATTCAAATACTCGAAGGCCCTGAGTTAAAGTTTAAAGATTCTTAAAGGTCTTCTATGAACTATCAAATCTTTGACACAGCTTAATCTTTTATCATACTAGGTATTTAGAAATCCTTTCATGTTGTTTCTATTTGCAAGGAAAATACATGCAAGTTTATATAACTATAACTCATTGTGTCGGCCCTAAAACTTCCTTATCTAACATGTTTAACGGATTAGACCAAAAAGTAACTCTATATACTGATAGATATCAGATTTCCACAGTCCATAATGATTATAGATCAGTATTTCTGGATTTAACTGTGTATGCATTTTTTCCTCAACGTTTCAAATCATACTCCATGATCCATCATCAGGAGAAAATAGAGCCAGAGAAGTGAAAAAAAAATTCTCCTGGCTCTATTTTTTCACTTCTCTGGCTCTATTTTCTCCTAATGATGGATCATGGAGTATGATCTGAAACGTTGAGGAAAAAACGCATACACAGTTAAATCCAAAAATACTGATCTATAAACTCTATATACTTCTTAACTTTATCTCTTCCTTAACTCTATATCCTCTTTCAAAGACAAAGCAGTTTGAATGATTTAAAGCGAAAAGAGCTATATATAATGATCTAATGGACTTTAATTAGCTATCACTCGCAGCAAGTGAAGAATGCTCTCAATGGTTGACTAACCAACTAAAGATTCAGAACTTGAGGGAGGTTGAGTAGTTTTACACACGTCGATATACATTTCACACTAATGCTTCTCACCTACCAACGGTTAACACACTTCCAAGTCTTTTATGAAACAAGTTATTTATAAATATGACAAGGCCAACCAAGGACATTTCCTATGTCGACTAGGGTTAGACCACTGCAGTTTTGGAAGGGCTAAAAAGCTACTTCTTTAGGTAAAACACAATCTACTTAAGTGCTCACCACATATTCATATTTTTTATAAACTAAACAATACAACGACACAGTTTTAACCAAGCATCAATAATGCTACCACGGTACAAATGTGCTTTAGCTGTGAGTTTAATAACTACGGTGAGATTCAAAAGCAAAAAGCATCGTTACCGTTTAGAAAGAATTGACACCCTACAAGTTTTAAAGTTACTAACAAATCCATGCATTACATCATCGAGACAATACTAAATTCCTTCAAATAAAAACCAGTGCCAGTCCTAAATAATCATTTCTATTTTATCCAAGACAATGTAGAGGAGGAATGAAATAAAACCTGAAGGAAATCTACAATGACAGTTTCCAAGATGGTCCAAGAGCTTGTTCCTCTCTTACTCGTTCACACTTCCATTTTCGCTCAGCTACCTCTCAAAAACTGACTCCGACTCTCCCTCCCAACAATTCTCTCTCCCACTCTCCAAAACATGCCCTATCAACTGGGTAACCTCCCTGCATGGCGTAACCATCCCCTCTAATCCGTGGCCACTACTCAGAAAAAGGCTTGATTTCCCACTAAATTCGCAACTACTCAGAAAAGTGGAGTTCAATCACTTGCGAGGTGACAGTTTTTAGTTTGAATAAGATGTTTCACTACTCATAACCGATTATGAGTATAAATCAAATGCATAATTAAAAATAATGGATAAGCTGACAACCCATTCATAAGGGTTAAAGCTCAAAAGAAAATAGGTTGTTTCAAAATACAAGACATAATAAATAAAGACTTGAGTGAACTCCTTGAACTACTGCTCAATTACTAACATCGTAAAAGAATAAAGAAGTACCTCAAATGACTATTTAATTATAACTAATATAATTTAGTATATTCCTTTACAATACAACCAAAGGTATTACACACCACGGTCTCAAGATTTAAAACATTATTTAAACCCTTTAATATTTGATAATAGCCCAATAAAGAACAATTCAACATCCATCGAATTTCACAAGGAGAGGTTTACGTCATACGCTCATAGAGCTTTACAATGATAACGATGAATTGAGTGCAAACACAAAACAAGGTTTGGGTTTGACTTGCACACAACTTTTGACTTTTGCGTTGAACCATAACAAGACACGACTTACAACTCAACCACTAGTATATACATATATATATACATATAAACAATATATCAGTTGTTCATATTTGACGACACGATTCAGAGTATTACGACACTGATGTCGATTTCCCATACTCAATATGACAACTTACTAAAGGAGAAAGACCTATTCTTGCAAACCTTGACATCTCGACTAAAATTGACTTAGCCCATAATCAAAGCTTAATTCAAGGCATCAAGGTTTATCTACCTGATATTCATTTTCAGTGGCAAGCTCCCATGGGTTACTCCAGAGTCTATTCTCTCTTTCTCAAAGATACTTTCTCTTCTTCTTTCTTCCTGGTGAACATGTTCCATCTATTCCTGTCATTGACAATCTCATATACAATTTTGTGGTCAAAACACCAATATTTTGATCAAAACACATTTATATCAAATCATTTCATTTTCATATCGAAAGACATTTTAATTCATAACATCAAATTGATCATAATCAAGTAGATTCCATAATTTCATAAAATTAGACTTTTCCATTCATATCATCAGTTTCCTATGATGTTAAAACATATCCACATAACTGTACTATTTAAGAAAAAGTAAATAGTACTATTGAATCCAAAAAGGGGATGTAACAGGTTTAAGGTATAGTGTCGAGGGTTGAGGGTTGAGGGATTAGGTTTTAGGGTTAATGGATTAGGGTTTAAGGTATAGTGTTGAGGGTTGAGGGTTTAGGGATAGGGTTTAGGGTTGACGGATTAGGGTTTAGGGTTGACAGATTAGCGTTTACTGTCAAGGTTAGGGTTAGAGTGTTGAGGGTAGAAGGATTAGGGATAGGGTTTAGGGTTGAAGGTTTAAGGATTGAGGGTTGAGGCATTAGGGATGAGGGTTTAAGGCTTAATATATAGTGTCGAGTTTTGAGGGTGTAGGGATAGGGTTTAAGTTTTAAGGGTTATGGGTTTAGGGATAGGGATTAGGGTTTAAGGTAGAGTGTTGAGGGTTGATGGTTTAGGTATAGGGTTTAGGTTTGAGGGATTAGGGTTTAGGGTTGATGAAGTAGGGTTTAATGTTGAGAGTTGAGGGTTTAGGGTTTAGGGATAGGGTTGATGGTCAAGGGATTAGGGTTAAAGTAGAGTGTCGAGGGTATAGGGATTAGGGATAGGGTTTAGGGTTTAAGGTTTAAGGATTTAGGGTTGAGGCTTTAGGGATGAGGGTTAAGGGATTAGGGTTTAAGATACAGTGTCGAGTGTCGAGGGTGTAGGGATAGGTTTTAGGGTTCAAGTTATAAGGGTTAAGGGTTGAGGGATAGTATTGAGCCCATTGAGGGTTTAGGAATAGGGATAGTGTTTAGGGATTATGGATGAGGGATTTGGGTTGATGGTTGATGGATTAGGGTTGAGGGTTGATGGATTAGGGCATAGGGATAGGGATTAGGGTTTAGGGTTGAGGGATTAGGGTTTAAGGTATAGTGTTGAGGGTTTAGGGCTGAGGGATTAGAGTTAAGAGTTGAGGGATTAGGGATTAACATTGAGGGTTGAACATTTAGGGATAGGGTTAACAGTTGAGGGATTAGAGTTAAGGGTTGAGGGATTAGGGTTTGACATTGAGGGTTGAGGTTTGAGGTTCGAGGGTTTAGGGATAGGGTTGAGGGTCATGGGATTAGGGTTAAAGTAGAGTGTCGAGGGTATAAGGATTAGGGATAGGGTTGGAGGGTTTAGGGATAAGGGATAAGGGTTTAAGGTATAGTATCAAGCCCGTTGAGGGTTTAGGAATAGGGATAGCGTTTAAGGTTTAGGGATGAGGGATTAGGGTTGAGGGTTGACGGATTAGGGTTGAGGGTTGACGGATTAGGGCTTAGGGATGGGATTTAGGTTTTACGGTTGAGGGATTAGGGTTTAAGGTATAGTGTTGAGGGTTTACAGATAGGGTTTAGGGTTGAGTGATTAGAGATAAGGGTTGAGGGATTAGGGTTTGACGTTGAGGGTTGAGGGTCTAGGGATAGGGTTGAGGGTTGAGGGATTAGAGTTAAGGGTTGAGGGATTAGGGTTTGACATTGAGGGTTGAGTGTTGAGGTTCGAGGGCTGAGGGTTTAGGGATAGGGTTGAAGGTCAAGGGATTAGGGTTAAAGTAGAGTGTCAAGGGTATAAAGATTAGGGATAGGGTTGGAGGGTTTATAGATAAGGGATTAGGGTTTGAGGTATAGTATTGAGCCCATTGAGGGTTTAGGTATAGGGATAGTGTTTAGGGTTTAGGGATGAGGATTTAGAGTTGAGGGTTGAGGGATTAGGGTTGAGGGTTGAGGGATTAGGGTTTAGGGTTTAGGGTTGAGGGATTAGGGTTTAAGGTATCGTGTTGAGGGTTTAGGGATAGGGTTTAGGGTTGAGGGATTAGAGTTAAGGGTTCAAGTTTTAAGGGTTAAGGGTTGAGGGATAGTATCGAGCCCGTTGAGGGTTTAGGAATAGTGATAGTGTTTAGGGTTTAGGGATGAGGGATTAGGGTTGAGGGTTGATGGATTAGGGCTTAGGGATAGGGTTTTGGGTTAGGGTTGAGGGATTAGGGTTTAAGATATAGTGTTGAGGCTTTAGGGATAGGGTTTAGGGTTGAGGGATTAGAGTTAAGGGTTGAGGGGTTAGAGTTTGACATTGAGGGTTGAGGGTTGAGGTTTTAGGGTTGAGGGTTTAGGGATAGGGTTAAGGGTTGAGGGATTAGAGTTAATGGTTGAGGGATTAGGGTTTGACGTTGAGGGTTGAGGGTTGAGGTTCAAGGGTCGAGGGTTTAGGGATAGGGTTGACGGTTGAGGGATTAGGGTTAAAGTAGAGTGTCGAGGGTATAAGGATTAGGGATAGGGTTGGAGGGTTTAGGGATAAGGGATTAGGGTTTAAGGTATAGTGTTGAGGATTTAGGGATAGGGTTTAGGGTTGAGGGATTAGAGTGAAGGGTTGAGGGATTAGGATTTGACATTGAGAGTTGAGAGTTGAAGTGTTAGGGTTTAGGGTTTAGGGTAGGGTTGAGTGTCAAGGGATTAGAGTTAAGGGTTGAGGGATTAGGGTTTGACATTGAGGGTTGAGGGTTGAGGTTCGAGGGTTGAGGGTCAAGGGATTATGGTTAAAGTAGAGTGTCGAGGGTATAAGGATTCGGGATAGGGTTGGAGGGTTTAGGGATAAGGGATTAGGGTTTAAGGTATAGTATCAAGCTCGTTGAGGGTTTAGGAATAGGGATAGCGTTTAGGGTTTAGGGATGAGGGATTAGAGTTGAGGGTTGAGGGATTAGGGTTGAGGGTTGAGGGATTATGTTTAGGGATAAGGTTTAGGGTTTAGTGTTGAGGGATTAGGGTTTAAGGTATAGTGTCGAGGGTTTAGGGATAGGGTTTAGGGTTAGGGGATTAGAGTGAAGGGTTGAGGGATTAGGATTTGACTTTAAGTGTTAAGGGTTGAGGTTTTATGGTTTAGGGTTTAGGGATAGGGTTGAGGGTTGAGGGATTAGCATTAAAGTAGAGTGTCGAGGGTATAAGGATTAGGGATAGGGTTGGAGGGTTTAGGGATAAGGTATTAGGGTTTAAGGTATAGTATCGAGCTCGTTGAGGGTTTAGGAATAGGGATAGTGTTTAGGGTTTAGGGATGAGGGATTAGAGTTGAGGGTTAAGGGATTAGGGTTTAGGGATAAGGTTTGGGGTTTACGATTGAGGGACTAGGGTTTAAGGTATAGTGTTGAGTGTTTAGGGATAGGGTTTAGGGTGAAGGGTTGAGGGATTAGGATTTGACATTGAGGGTTGAGGTGAGATATTATAAAGGTGCTATCGAAGGTGAGATAGGCACAAATATTTATGGATTAATCTATAGTAGGACAAAATGTGAGCACATTATAGCGTGCTCACGTTTTGTCTTGCTATAGAAATGGTAAAAAGTATTGACCCCCATGATCCAGGCCCACATGCTCTATTTTCATGCTGATTATGCACGTGTTCTGATAAAAAAAGAAGTGCTTTCATGCTGTTGGGAAGTTCACATGCACATTTTACACATTCTACCACCTTTGCATGATCTTTCCACCACCTTTTCTGCTTTGCCAACTTGAGGAGGAAATAACATAGTTTTCACACCAAATTTGATATATATCTATTCAAGTTTCAATTTTTGTAGTGTTACAATGTTAATTGTGATTTAATTTTAGGAATTTAACATTATAGATTTGTTAATAGTATTATTTTTACTAATTATATTTGAGTGTTATTCAATTTAACATTGAAAAGGAAGCAAGTAGTGAAAAACTCAAATTGTTGAGGAGTTTGATGTAAGAAGAAAAAAACACTACATAATTGGGTACTCTCTCCATTCGAATCTCTATTTTTTAGGTATGTCAAGTCTTTACATGCATGTTCTTTACATTTTCCTTAATTCTATTTTAATTACTTTATCATGCTTTATCATACATGTTTAAAATATACACATACCCAATCAAGAAAGCAGTCTACAATCTCACATGATGCCATGTATATTTTCTACACTTAGGCTCTTTAATAAGGTCTTCTAAGACCATTTCATTTATTTTTAAGTCACTTTGAGTCATTTGGGGCCAATTTGAGTCTTTGAGTCCTATTACACAAAGCAACTTTTGCATTTTTGGTGTCTTTCTCCTAATGCGACCAAACTGATATTTCCAACTCATCTAGATGGGTACATTTAGGCTAGGCATGGTTCTATTTTTCACCCAAACATGCCGAAACAGTCTGAGCTACATTGTACCGACGATATCCTTGAATAGTCCAAAGTGCAAAAAGGTAGCAATCTTTGATGAGATGTTACTCAAAAATTGTGCAACTTAGAAACATTCTGTCTAATGCAACGCGATCACATAGAGTCCCTCTACAATAACCTCTCTCAATTTTTTATATCTCTGAGGTGCTTGCCCATGGTGAAAGGTTTTCTGTTGCCCCAAAAATTGTTAGAAGGAGGTAGTGTAAAGTTGCAAAGGGGTGTAACTTTCATCCTACTCTTGATGTGACCAAACTGATATTTCCAAGGCATCCATATGGGTACATATACACTAGGAAGGCTCTTGTTTTTCACCCAAACATGTCAAAACAGTCCGAGCTACATTGTACCGATGATATCCCTGAAGAGTCCAAAGTGCAAAAAGGCAACAATCTTTGACGAGTTGTTACTCAAAAATTGTATCACTTAGAAACATTCTGTCTGAGGCAACACGATCATGTAGGGTTCCTCTACAATAACCTCTCTTAGTTTTTCATATCTTTGAGGCATTTGCCCATGGTGAAAGGTTTTCTACTGTCCCAAAAATCATCAGAAGGAGGTAGTGTAAAGTTGCAAAGGGGTGTAACTTCTGTCCTGCTCTTGATGTGACCAAACGAACTGTTCCAACACATCCTAATGGGTACATTTATGCTAGGTATGGTCCTTTTTTCACCCAAACATGCTGGAACAGTCTGAGCTACATTGTACCGACAATATCCCTGAAGAGTCCAAAGTGCAAAAAGGTTGCAATCTTTGACGAGATGTTACTCAAAAATCATGTCACTTAGAAACATTCCGTCTGAGGCAACACGATCATGTAGGGTTCCTCTACAATAACCTCTCTTGGTTTTTTATATCTCTAAGGCATTTTCCCGTGGTGAAAGTTTTTCGGTTGTCCCAAAAATTGTCAGAAGGAGGTAGTGTAAAGTTATAAAGGGGTGTAACTTTCGTCCTGCTCTTGATGCGACCAAACTCATAGTTCCAACACGTCTAGATGGGTACATTTACACTATGCACGGTCCTATTTTTCACCCAAACATGCCGAAACAGTCTGAGTTACATTGTACCGATAATATCCCTAAAGAGTCCAAAGTGCAAAAAGGTAGCAATCTTTGATGAGATGTTACTCAAAAATTGTGTCACTTAAAAACATTTTGTCTGAGGTAATGCGATCATGTAGAGTCCCTCTACAATAACCTCTTTCAACTTTTTATATCTCTGAGGTGTTTGCCCGTGGTGAAAGGTTTTATGCTACCCCAAAAATCATTAGAAGGAGGCAGTGTAAAGTTGCAAGGGGGTGTAACTTTTGTCCTACTCCTGATGCGACCAAACTAACAGTTCCAATGCATCAGGATGGGTACGTTTAGGCTAGGCATGGTCCTGTTTTGAACCCAAACATGCCAAAATAGTCTGAGCTACATTGTATTGGTGATATCCCTGAAGAGTCCAAAGTGCAAAAGGATAGCAATCTTTGATGAGCTATTACTCGGAAACCATGTCACTTAGATACATTCTGTCTAAGGCAACGCAATCACGTAGGGTCCCTCTACAATAACCTCTCTCAATTTTTTATATCTCTGAGGCATTTGCCCATGGTGAAAAGTTTTCTGCTGCCTCAAAAATCATCAGAAGGAGGCAGTGTAAAGTTGCAAAGGGGTGTAACTTTCGTCCTGCTCCTGATACGACCAAATTGATAGTTACAATGCATCAGGATGGGTATGTTTAGGATAGGCATGGTCCTATTTTGCACCCAAACATGCTAAAACAGTCTGAGCTACATTGTAACGATGATACCCCTGAAGAGTCCAAAGTGCAAAAATATAGCAATCTTTGATAAGCTGTTACTTAGAAATCATTTCACTTAGATACATTTCATCTAAGGAAACATGATCACGTAGGGTTCCTCTACAATAACCTCTCAGTTTTTTATATCTCTGAGGCATTTGCCCGTGGTGAAAGGTTTTCTGCTGCCCCAAAAATTATTAGAAGGAGGCAGTGTGAAGTTGCAAAGGGGTGTAACTTTTGTTCTTCTCCTCGTGTAGCCAAACTGACAGTTCCATTAGGCTAGGCATGGTCCTGTTTTGCACCCAAAACATGCCAAAATAGTCTGAGCTACATTGTACCGGCAATATCCCTAAAGAGTCCAAAGTGCAAAAAGGTAGTAATCTTTGACGAGCTATTACTCAGAAACCATGTCACTTAGATACGTTTCATCTGAGGCAATGCAATCACGTAGGTCCATCTACAATAACTTCTCTCAGTTTTTTATATCTTTAAGTCATTTGCTCGTGGTGAAAGGTTTTCTGCTGCCCTAAAAATTATCAAAAGGAGGTAGTGTAAAGTTGCAAATGGGTGTAACTTTTGTTCTTCTCCTCGTGTGGCCAAACGGACAATTCCAACGCGTATGGATGGATACGTTTATGCTAGGCATGGTCATGTTTCGCACCTAAACATGTCAAAATAGTCTGAGCTACAAACACTAACTAGTCTTCAATCTTCAATTATGATATGGCACTCGAGCTTATGAGAGTTTACCAGAGATGCCGGTTGAGTTAGGTTGAAGGGCCAGTGAACTAATGACTTAAAGACCCTTTAGAAGGTCAATTTAAGTGATAGTAACTTCTGATTATAAGTCAATATTAAATTAAAACAAAAGTGCCCTTTACACACAACAGGCAATTGAGGGT
The DNA here is from genome assembly GCA_027924645.1 of Cunninghamia lanceolata. Lineage (NCBI taxonomy): Eukaryota > Viridiplantae > Streptophyta > Pinopsida > Cupressales > Cupressaceae > Cunninghamia > Cunninghamia lanceolata. Next base: position 2,946,004 of record BSBN01000119.1, on the reverse strand, counting down.
TTTAAAGTCTTAAGAAAAGTAGATTCTTTTTAGGCTTTAATGCCCAATATGCAAACCCTAACTATCAATAAGATTATGATTATGAAATCTTGTGTCTTCTCTAACTTCTTATTGCATGAACAAAACCACATCCACCATGAATATGAGCCTTGCATCATATCAACCTTCCAAGATAGACCTTATCATGAAAACCATATTCACAACAAAACCTTGCATGAACAAAACCACATCCACCATGAACATGAATCTTGCATCATATGAACCATGTTTGTCTTGTGCAACATTAACATGAATTAAGAGACCTTATCATGAAAACCATATTCACAACATCATGCACCTACTGACCATCACATACCTTGAATCACTGTATCACCTTATCAACATCATGGCATCAACCTTGACATCAATGACAACCTTGAACCTTGATTATTGATAACTTATGGAAGCTTATAGCCCCAATGTTATGTTGCATACTAAAATTAGGTAAGACTCAATGTCATCTCATAACCTCACCTTATATGCAAGAGGAATTACATTTAATAACCACAATGGTCATCAGGTGCTCATAACCATATGATTTTGACTATCTTATTAAAAACAACAAACATACTCTTTGCATCCCAATATGGTATAATAACAAGAAATTAAGAAATATTTTTAATATAGCAACTCATAAAGAATATGGATCAACATACTCATTTGAATATTTTCAATTGAGCAACTCATAAAGAATATAAATATTTTCTATTCAACATAATAATTTATTTTTATTTTAAATACAACTTTTATCTTTTAGTTCTAGAATGAGGTTTAGGTGATACTTGAATAACAATAGCTAGCTTATTGGATCAACAAACATCCTATGTAATACATTTGGACTTTAAATATTTGAAGTAAACATCTACAAATATCCATTCAAACATGGATTTATAATCCAAATATGGACGTCATCAATAAAAAAATTTGTATTAACCAAATATCCATATAGGCATACATCAATATCTGTCAATATAAGTATAACATATATACAAAATAGTCATATAGGCATACAATGTCTCCTATATGCAATAAAAAATATATATCCAAAATGCCATATAGGCATACAAAAAAGGACCCCAATAAGTATTCATTCCCCTCTGTTTGGTGAAGGGAATAGATCACGAGCAGCCTTTGATCTTCAGGAGGATGGAGACATGTATGAGGGTGGTCTACTACGAACTCGAGGGCTTCTCCTCCTATTTAGTTCTTCCTGGATATGTAGTTGTTACAATAAAAAGTATAGACATTAATATATAGAAATTACATGTTATAAAAAATGAAACATTTAACAAAATAATCACTTATCGCTACCATATAATCTGCCTCCTCATTTGTCTTAGTAGTAGGATTAGGCTGTGGTGATGTCATGTCCTATAGAAACCATCCAGATAGAAATTAAACTTAAAATCAATAATCATTTGATTTTTCAAAAATAAACAACTCTAACAATGAATGTTACAAATTGAAATTTATTAATCTGCCTCATACCCCCGTCAATGGCATGGAACTATGAATCGTAGTCGACACACCATTCTCCATTGCCCTATGAACTTCGGGAGGTGTCTTCGCAGCCTGCATCATCTGAAAATAAAACAACATTATTCAATTATGAAACTAGAATAGTGATGCAAGTCATGGTTCCCAACATACACACATGTGCACCTAAACATGGAAGTACACACAATAAAGCACACTATGATAGTCATTATCAACAATGCATCACTATGATACAACTAGACACATAATACACATAATCACAGTGAAGATTTTGCTCTCTTGGTGATATACTATAGCTCTTTCTTCTAGATGTAGGGATGTAAGAAATTGAGCCAATAGGATTGACATAAGTTTGTAGGGGGAAGGGTTAGTGTAGATTTGAAGATTTTCGTTAGGGGTGACTTGTTGCCCCCATAATTATACCTAAAACCTAGATGATGTTCGAGTCAATCATATGCTATATAAGATGTCATAGGTTGATGCCCCTCTCTAGTGTCATGTTTTGGGGTCTAATTGGTGATAATTGGATGAGATTATTAGAGAGAATTTGTCAAAGAATAGTGTGGAGGGGATCAACAAGCTTTGGTAGACATGTATGGAAAATGTGGTAGCATAGACAAGGCAGTGAGCTATTTGAAAAGATGACTCAAAGAAAAGTGGTCTCATGGCGATGTCCTTGTCTATGCATCTACTTCTCATGGCATTCCATGAGAGCAGATTTCTTTGAGCCATTTTTTCAAATTTAACTATATTATAATTGAAATTTTGTCATCTATCAACATCTAGCTATTAGTTATGCAATATTTAATAATGCTTTGAGTTTGAAAGTTGTGCAATGCAATGTAATCGGTGATATGAACATAAAATACAAAAATCTAGTAAGTACAATTCATTAGTTAAACTATTTATTTTATTACCTCAATGAAGCTTTGAACTACACCACCACTGGTAGGTGTTGCTATGAAATCTCCAAGATTAACCTATTCAACATCCAAAATTAGATATTAGAATACCATTCATATAAAATTGCTATTCACATGTAATATTTATAATTGTTTACTAGTTACATACCCCAGTAGTAGATGTCCTAGTGTAAAATGTAGGTGGAGTATTGCTGAGAACTACATCAATGCTATGACCCTAAAATTTCATCAAAATCATCAAACTAAATTAGTTAATCTTGCATTTCAAAAATAAAATTTAATAAATTATTAAATTCAATGAACTTGCTAATATTTACCTGAGTATCAAGGCCGAAAGTCTCACTCAGGAGGGTATTTGTCATCATCATCTGCTCAGCTGCAGATGTAGCCTGTGCACCTGCATCCTGACTATCCATGGGGTCATAACCACAGGCTGACCCACAAGTCTAACAAGTATGGGGTGGGAGCCTACTCCTCACACTATCTCCCAACCCACACTGTGTTGTAGGACTGTCATGCTCTATGATGCTTTGGGTCAAGGCACTAATGGATTGAAGTGTATCAACCTCAACACTCTCCTTCACAATGGAAGGGATAGACACATGTTCATGGGTTGGTCTACTGATTACTCATCTCACTAGTCGCTGTGGGTCAACACGTGCCCCTGGTCTATCTTGTGCTGATCCCCCACCTCTACCCTAGAAGTCCCGCATATCAAAATAGTTTGGCACTTTATTAAGGACAAACTCGCAGTAGATTTTCCTCAAAAAGTATTGCAGGACCTCATTATTATTGCATGGAGGATGGTCAAAAACCATCCACCACGTCTGCCCAAAATTGTCCCTTATCGCTTTGTTGTTGCACCAATGGATAGGGAACCTCTTGCATGTAACGGGTGGAGGTTGATTTGTTTGTGGCTTTGTGAAAATGGAACATAAGTCCAATTTTGTAATTTGTAACTTTTTCACATCTTCATATGATAGCTTGTCTGCATAATACTCTCTAAACTCTCTTCTCTTATCCGACCAACAAGATATTTTCTTGCTAATTGAATCTACATTTGATAACATAGATTCAAGAGATTGAGCAAGTGTGGACCTATGCAAGGTTGAAGTTGAAGGATCTTTCAACCTTGCAATTATGTCTTCAATTTCTTTTTTATTGTTTTTAATTTGCCCCATTAGATTTTCTTATGTTCCAAGGGCATGTCGAGGAATGGATGGAGGAGTTTGTTGTTTGGGTTGTTCTTCAGCAGGTATTTCCTCTTTAGGATTTTGTGTATTTTGAGGAGGAGGAGGAGGAGGTGCATTAACATTTCCTGACAATTAAAGAAATTTACATCAAAAATCAACTCAAACCTACCTATTTAGAAACAAATTCAAACAAAAAATAAAATAAAACTCACTCCTTTGGCCTGCTCAACGTCGTGGCGGCATTTTGGTGATGAATCAGTGAGAGTTTGGTGTCGAATTACGTCTTCAAAAATGTAAGTGCGCTCCTTAAGGTTTGCAGGCCGCAGGTGTAGAGAAAAAAAGAAATCAAATGAGCAAAAATGCTATTTTTTATATATATATAATTAAACATAACGCGCTCGTGTTATAATGCGAGTGCATTATGGGTTGGTTTTGCCGAGCCTTAGGCTCGTCATTACCAAACCATAATGTGAGTGCGTTATAACTCGCTCGTGTTATGTCTTTTTTTTGGTTGAAAAAATTTTGGCCAGTTTTTGGCCCCCCAACTTTTTGCACTTACCCCCATGGAAGAGAATTTGTGATCAAAAGAGCATTTGTTTGATGTTTTGAATAATAACGATGGGATGCAAGTATCATAGATTAAGAAGATTTGAGAGTATTGAGATTCCAAGATGCATCTTGATCTTTGGTTAAACGAGATTCAGTCTTATACGTTATTGACCTCAAAATCAGGAAGAGTTATGTTCTTTGAGGAGTAATTGATTATATGATGTCATGATCAAAGAAGATTTGATTTGATTTTGAATAGCAATATGATTGAGGAAATGTAATTAATCAAATGAATGCAAGAAGGAAGAATTTTTCAATGTTAAAGAAAACTTTGGGAGTATTGATAATCTAAGATTGGAGATTTGGAATGAAATAATATTGATGAAAATCTCAAAAGATGAATCTAATGATGTTGTAAGTAAGACTTTGATTGCTTAAGCAAGTTGATGATAAGATAACGTATAGCATGATCCTGGGGGTTGATCATGAGATAATGTCCCCCCTTTTTGGGATATTCTTGATCTATTAACCTGCACACAAAAATAACTACTAGAAAGGAACATTAGCAATACCAAAGATTCAAAAATTAACAATGAAATTAGTACGTCATAACATAATTAATAGTATAACATAAATAACATTTAATTTCAACATGTAGTTATCCATACCCCAAGTTGATCCTTTGATAGAATCCATAGAAATACTTTTAGTTTAGAGTGTAATGGAGGGCATTCTTCCTAGGTCACAGGGTAGCTATACCATCCCTCCCTAGTCCCCATGTGGCGCATGCCTATTCATATGGAGTGTTCTTGTCCTCATGTGGCACATGCCATTCATATAAGGTATCCTCGATCTAATATGGTGCATGCCATTCATAATAGATCGCCTTGGCCTCTTGTGGCGCATGCCATTCATATGAGGTGTCATTCTCCTTATGTGGCACATGCCATTCATATGAGGTATTCTTCTCCTTATGTGGCGCATGCCATTCATATAAGGAGCCCTCGATTTAATGTGGCACATGCCATTCATAATAGATCGCCTCAACCTCATGTGGCACATGCCATTCATATGAGGTGTCTTCCTTATGTGGCACATGCCATTCATATAAGGAGCCCTCGATCTAATGTGGCACATGCCATTCATATAAGGAGCCCTCGATCTAATGTGGCACATGCCATTCATAATAGATCGCCTCAGCCTCATGTGGCACATGATATTCATATGAGGTGTCCTCCTTATGTGGCGCATGCCATTCATATAAGGAGCCCTCAATCTAATGTGGCGCATGCCATTCATATGAAGTCCGTTATTGTCCTTATGTGGCGCATGCCATTCATATAAGGTACTCTCAATCTAATGTGGCACATGTCATTCATAATAGATTGCCTCTTTCTTGCTTGCTATTATGCTTCACTCAATATATCAACAATATATATCTCCCTTTAGAGTACTCGGTCCTAGAATCAATTCACTTTCCTTTTTCACCTTAAGGTCGAATGTTGGTGAGTGATCTCCTCAGGATATGGAAGTGATTACACCAATTTGTAGGTTACATGCATTGCCATTTAGTTACATAATAAAATTGAAGTAGACAACCAAGTAGCTCAAGAACGCAAGCAACCGGCTCAAGCAAGTAGGCAAGTAGCTCAAGTAAGTAGGCAAGTAGCTCAAGTAGACAAGCAAGTAGCTCAAGCAAGTAAGCAAGTAGCTCAAATAGACAAGAAAGTAGCTCAAGCCACAAACATACATGTAAGTCGTAAAGTATACCCTTAAATACATAAGTCGCACGAATACACGTATACACATAAGCCACAAGGTAAACCTTTGAATACACATAAATCACAAAATATACACAGTATGGTAGGATGACTGCTCTGATACCACTTGTAATGTCCCCTTTTGGGACAACACTAATTTTTCCCTAGTCTGACCTATATTCTTCTTCTTTCTAATTCCAGTATGTCATCACCTTCTTCTTAACTTAGAAATGTATGTTAAATCCAGAAGTGTCTATATTCTTCCTCTTATATATCTTCTAGTTTATCTAATACTATATGATATCTTGCTTGCTGCCTCGAATATATTTCTATTTATAAAAATCAGAAATTCTTATTATTATTCTTCCTTGTTTTTTATCTTGCTTTATATATATATATATATATATATATATATATATATATATATATATATATATATATATATATATATATATCAGATTCTGTCTGCTATAAATATCCTTATATACTGCAGATTTGTCTACTCTAAATTCTGAATTAGACTAATGCCATTCTCCCCTTTCGAAATAGATTCTCTCTTACCCTTTATATCCTCTCCAAGCATTATATAGACATACCTTTTCATAAAGGAAGGATACTTCTTTTCACATGAGACATACCATTTTAAATATGATCGCTGTCTTTTTTGTCATTTTCTTTCCACATAAGGCAAATCGCTACCTTTAAATTAACCATTTCTGCCTAGATTGTTGTATCCTCTTGTTACCAATCGCACCCTTTGATCATGGGATGATAATAATTAAAAATTCATATTTTTGCTGCTACGTAATCACATTTAGGCACTGTCTTATTTAATTATTGTTTTTGACTAAACTTCTAGTCATAATTGCTGCATAAGACTCTTTCTGTCTTATGAGATTATATTTAAGTATTTATATATTTATTAATAGATAAGTATAAAATATATAATACATATAATTTAGATAAGACAAGTCTCTTATAATTGTAATTATATTTAAATTATTAATATTTATATTCATAATTATATTTAATAATATATTATATTATAATTATAATAATATTTGAAAATGATAATATTTATATTTGTATTTATATTTATGATTTATAAATACAATAAATATATTATATAAAAATATTTATAAAATAATATTATTATATATTAATAATATTATATATGTTTATTAAATATATTTGACAAAAGTGATTTCTCGGTCATGATGTTTAAATCTTTAATTTAAACAATACCTTAATATGGGAACATGACAGGAACCTCATGTGGTCTCGAAACGCAAAGGATAAACTTTCCAAAGGATAATCAATATCAAATTATCACAAAGAAGCGCTTCTTAAATGCTTGGAGACCAGTATTGATTTGTTAGATGATGTTGTGAGGGAATGTTTCATAGAGTTAGGGTCATTTCCAGAGGACACAAAGATCTGTGCTTAGTTATTTGGGTTTATGTTCGGAATCGGGAGTGGCAGGATGCCTTTTTCATCTTATTGGAACTTACAAGCTAAAATCTGTTGAATTTAACTAGCAATCGAGGATAATTGACTATATTTTTATGTGCAGATTTTTTGTTATCAATTCTTCTAACATTATGCTCACATGGTGGTTCCACTTATTAGAAACAGAGCAGCAATTTCTCATGGAAGTGTCTCTGAGCTGTAATTTTCCTCAACACAATGGAATGAGAGATTTGACCTTGTATTTGGCATTCCAAGATGGTATAGTCCAAAGGAAGAGGTTACTTATGCCCAGGAAGGAGCATAATTTTCCAGGGGCATGGGCGTTGCTTTATGATAGACAGCTTGATGCTCAAATTGTCTCTATTCACACAGGTGGGTTACAAGATTTCTCTCAGATGGGATCTCAACAATTACCAACTTGTTTCTGAAGTACTCGCTATATATTATAATATATCACAAAAGTTCTGTAGCTAATATTGCATTTAGTTCATTGCTGTAAGAAACTTGGGTGTCATTCACTATAAAATTTAAATTACCAAACTTTCTGGATGTAATATGTTCATTTGTCTTACATGATAATACATAGGAGTAGGACAGTGAAACTTCAATTGTCTTATCCTAGAAGTGTTTGTGGGCTAACTTCCCTGAAACATGTCAATCTGCGATGAGACGATTGGGCAACAGTAGTTGCAGGCCAAGATAATTGGTATCCCAGAAATTAGAGTTGAAATTGTGAAAGTACAGTTCAGTTTGGATTAGCTTGATGATTGACTTGACATCCTAATAAAATATCAATACAATTTCTTTATTTTCCTATTTACTAGAACAGACCCATATAAGGTTCTCTATGCTATATAGTGTTAGCCCAGGAGTGTGACTAAATTTTCACACAAGCACTCAGTGTAGTAAAACCTTTGTGATTATAGTTTTTTTGTTTTTGTTGTGGGTGCAGAAGTAACATTGTCTCCGTCCCAATGCAGTTTGTTTCTGTTTAGTTTGGAAGGGGATTCCTGTAAATATATTTTTTTGATAACAGATTAATATATTAAAGTAAAGAGGGTAGTAAAATAAAGGCTGCAGATAGCAGACTGAAACATGCAACAGTGAGGTTTTCACAAGTCTCAAAATCTCAAGAACAGAGTACCCATCCATCGTGAAAATGATGGAAAGGGTTTTAGGTTCCCTGAAGCTTGCCTACTTCCATAAAGTTTATCTCTTACGTGTGAACAGTTTGACATTCTTTGTACAACTTGCCCATTTGATACTGTGTCGACCAGATGAGGGACAACTCAAGGAGTATGGGCTTCTTCAATTATTTCTCCACATCACTCAGCCATGGCTCGAGGCAGTAGTGATCCCAAAGAAATAGAAATCAACATGCATGAGATAAGCCTCAAAATTTTTATCTGCTTGGAATTATATCTCAAGCTGAGGAAGGGAAATAAAGCATGACAGAAAATATATTCCTTATCAAGACATAGAGATTGAGTTGATCATAATTTGAAACATAGTTGAAGGAACAAAGGTCTCATCAAATCTTGTTTGTAGACTTAAATGCAGCAGAAGCATCCAAAAACATTAATAAACCTCAATATGCACCATATTGGAGGTAGTGCACCCAACTTATAGAGTCTCAACTTCTTCTTCACATAGAGTATAACTTCAACTTCTTGATGTCCTGCTCAGGTAGCGGCCAATAGCTTGCACTTCCAGAGTTCACTTTACACCATGCTTCTCTTGATCGACCAGATTTTCTTGTTTCATTTGTCAACAACATAGAATAGAATACTAAGCATAGGAAGAAAAACCAGCAACAGAAACAATAACAGAACCAATTTTCAATTATCCATCCTGCAGCTCAACTATAGAAACATTTGAAGCCACCATCTGGATTTAATACTGGCTGCTCTTCATATACTGACTTTTCATAAATCTAAACTAAATAATTTGAAAAGAAATATCAAAAGACAAACAGGTTAAAGAGACAAGAAAAAGGGCTTTTAGTATTCCCAGGGATAGAAATGAGGTTCACAAATTGGAGTCTTGTTATTTAACCTCCAATAGCAACACCATTTATCACACAGTCACTTCACCACCTAGATGCAATGTTTTGTGGAGTTTTGTAGATTGAATTTAACATACAAGACCAACATAAAACATGCACAGATCTTGAATATTAGCAATCACAAGTAACATAGATAATTATTCCATCAAATGCTTGAACTACAAATTTCTATTTCTTAGTCCACCATGCTCCAGTTAGAAACCATGAAAACTTGAAACATGGAAAATTGAAAGTAAATTCTAGAATTGAGATTAACAATCCAACATGAATGTTTTTCCTTTCTCAAGTTCAGAACCAGACGCTATTTAAGCAAATTTTTGGTAAACAAGCAAATATGGGCAATTGAATCCCATAAAGTATGTAATAGAAATAAATATAAAATAACATAACTGAACCGACAAACTCATTTATCTAGCAAGAAATCTAAGCACAAACACTCCACATCTTGCTCACACTTCCCAAATATGTAGTTCTTTCACGATGATTCAGACTGGAGATTTAGAAGCTTGGTCAACCTTGTGCACTTGGTAGCCTATAGAAGTGTTCTCATTAGTCAACCTTATTTGTAGGATAAATTTGACCATTTCCGTGAATTTCATTGATATCTTTTGTAGGCATTCGTCAACAACAATAATGGTGTTATGCATTCTTTTCATTCTTGCTAGTGAATTCCTCATTCAGTCACAACTTTTGCTCCATCTTTACTTAGGGCTTCTATCTTATTTACAAAGACTTTCATGAACTCTTGGACTATATCATTAGACTTTTCCTGGCTCACCAACTCTCTGTTTTTGTCCATGATCCTCTTATATCCAATATCAATGAACTGAGAGCTCAACCAACTAGACAGAGGAAGATTGATTTTGGAGTCTTGCCTTTTCAATAAACACTATCTTGTCCAACACCTATTTCACTTTTTATCTATGTTTTACAGCATTTCGGGGACGAGGGAACGGGGACAGCAGGGGACGCGTTTCGGGGATGGCAGTCCGAGGCCCAATTTTTGGGGATGGCGATATATGAATTTTTCAAAATATCAATATGAAATAGAGATAATATATAGACAATAAGTGATAACAACTACAAGTTAACAACAATTGACAATATCAATATGTGAATAAATATTAAAAAGTGGCCTGGTTATGGCAATCTATATTTCTTGAGAGAACTTGAAAATTTCAACATAGGCTTTTGAAAAGTAAACTTAAAAAGCCCATCATCAAGTGGGGCAAATAGCTCAGTCGTAAAAGTAGCCATAGTCCACAGGTAGTTCCTGGGATTTAATTTAGCTTAACAAATTTCTTCACGGAAAGCAAGTAGTGGCTGAAAAAAGTGCTTTATCAGTGACGGACTTTGGTTAGCAGCCATTTTCTTTGGATGGAGAATAAATGGAAAATTAGCTCTTGAGTGCAACATAAGTAAGGGATAGATTTTGTGGCCCTTTTTGAATTCTGTACAACTGTTGTAAACCATCTACAACAATGCTAATTGGAAATTTTTTATTTTTCCCTTGTTATGTCTGAAAATTTTGCCCAGAGAGTATTCAAAATGATGTTGTATGTAGTTGGTCATATGATGAGGGTGTTGATTCCTTTTGTTGATCAAATTAGTAAGCTAAAATGACAATTCTAAAGGTGCCATTTTTTAATGATTATTGCCCTGTATGGCTTCTTACTACATTACTGCATTACTCAAAAACCTCCCCCATCTTATCCTCAAGTAGGCTCTAATCCTGGGTCCGACTCTCCTTGAAACAATTCTTGGGTTCGCAGAACTACTGTGCCCCTCCTAGAGGCATTTTCAGGACAAATGCATGACAGACTATGTTGAAACTTAAAATAACAACAAAGATTAAAAAAAGAAATAACATAACCTAAACTAATTCAACCTATTTCTAACCCCCTTAACCTAATTCAAACACCTAAACGTAGGTTTGACTTTAGGTTTTTATTTTTTCCGATCCTGGACGTTAATTTTTTTTTTTAAACAATGAAACTTGTTGGGGACGCCTGGCCGTCCTCGGGACGGTCAATGGACGTCTTGGACGTCCCCGGCCATCCCGGGGACAGCCAGGCATCCCCCAAACTTTGATCGCCGTCCCCAAAAATTCTGTCGCATCCCTGAAACGTTTCTCATTTTTCTGTTTTGCAGGGGACGGCAAGGGGACGTCCCCGGCCGTCCCCTCGTCCTAGGAACGTCATAGGGGACAGGGACGGGGCTGGAGGGGCAGGGGACGTGTCCCCATGTTTCACAACTTTTTATTCTTTCTAAGTATATTACACCTAGGTGCTTTGGCATATATTAAGTTCTACAGCATAGTCTTGCTTGATCTCTTATGTAGTGTCATGAGGTGAGAACCTAGCAACAATTTCAAACTCAACCAAGAAATATTAGTAACATTTGATAGATTAATCACTAATTTGTGTTTTTAATTCTTTAATCTTATCTAAGTGCTAATTTTTCCCACCTTTTTTTACTAACCTTAGGGGGGAAAGACACTGGAATACACCTTGGGGGACCTTAAACCATCAAAAGTGAAGGATGTGTGATTGATGACTCTCTTAGAGAGACGGTTACAAGGATTTGCATCAAATGTAAAACAACATCATTTAAATATAAATTTATATTAGATGTGTTAACAACATAGTACATTGTTACTAATTGAGTGAAAATAGGCATAATGTTTAGTGCCCCAAAAAAAAAAGAGAGAGTGATACTAAACCGTTGGAGGTTGCAGACTTCAATCTTAAATCTTTTAGCATTTTCGGCTTTTTTTTTCCAAAGTATATGTGAGAGGAATTTCTTATTATCAAATTTTGAATGTCACATGTCACGTCCCTCCACATTAGAACTCTATGTCCACTTAACTGTTTATATGGCTCTTTGTTCCACAAAATTTATGGCCAAATTCTCCAGCAAATCTATCGCCTATCTTCAGAAGTTTTGTAAGTTTGGGTACATGGAGCCTTATCAGCCTATACAGAAGCTCAAGCGCGTACACATTATAGTAGGCAAATTCAGGAAAAAGCTCAAGCGCGTACACATTATAGTAGGCAAATTCAGGAAAAAGCTCAAGCGTGTAAACATTATAGAAGGCAAATTCAAGAAAATAATTTCTAATTATAAATTGTACAAAATTGTACATACAAGTTACAACATAGTGCTCGAAATTGAAAACTTATGTGCATTTCGATTAATTTAATCTACATTCGCAGAAAATGACGTAAGTCATATTTAATTGCAGTGCGCACAACTCCCACCCGTTTACAGACACCCACATCCTAATTTTATACAAAACAAAGAAATGTACGTTCGTTATGCATCTATAATCCAGTAAAGAATGTTTAGTGGACTGAACTGCCATAAAATTTGACCATAATCCAGTAAAGAATGTTTAGTTGACTGAACTGCCATAAAAATTGACCATAATCATATGCTGAAAATACAGGGGACCTTATATTGATTTGTGCCAGTGAACATGAAAATGGATTGAAAATTTTGTTAAGAAATTAGACAAATAAACAGTAATTTTGTTAAGAAATTAGACAAATAAACAGCATATAAAGTAGCACACATAGACAAAAGATTTAACGTGGTTTGTCAATGTGGCTACATCCACGGGAAAGTAGGGCATTAGTATTCTTATTATTTGCAGCTACATACATAAAGATTTCCCTCATATATATACAATCGTCTTCAAGGAAGACAAAGAGACAAAGAAAGGAAGATGAAATGAACAGTCGGATTTCACATCCAACAAATTTTACAAGTAAACATGAAAATGCATTGAAAGTTTTACAAGATCTTGTTCTTCAAGATGAATGATAAGAAAACAAGTCAATCATCAAGCCAATCCAAACTAAAGTTTGCTTCCACAATTTCAACTCTAAGCTCTGGAATTGAAATTTTCTTGGCCCGCAACCACTGCTTCGCAATCTTCTCATCACAGATAAGAAGCTTCAGGGAACTCAGTTCGCAGACAGTTGAAGGTAACGTCGTCAAACGGGAACACTCTCTCATATCAAACTCCCTTAATTTCTTGAGTTGTCCTATTTCCTTTGGAAGTTCTTTCAAGCCCTCGCATACTGAAATGTCTAGATATTCCAACTGTCCAAGTTTTCCAATTGACGTTTCAGGCATGGTAATGCCGATAACCTTAACATTCTTAGATAGCTCATATGGTAAACTCTGAAGCAGATGGCAGTTGGTAATAGAGCATGACAGAGTGGAGGGCATATTGCAGATACCGAGGGGTAACTCCTCCAAATCACGGCTGTGGTCCAGGTTAAAATGTTGTAGCTTGGTGAATGTGGATATAGTTGCAAATCCTTCACATAAGCTCAAAGATAGCTTCTCTAAATTCTGCAGTGCTTCAATGCTCTGTTTTTCAACAAGTGGTGAAATCAACCTCTCCAAGCGGACACTTTTAAGCTGAGTGAGTGAAGATAAGACATCTAGACCTTTCACTGTTGCCTTCTTTGTACCTCAATTGGATACCATCAGAAATTTTAGTTTTTTCATGGATTTCAGAAATGGGGGAAGAAAGTATTCTGTTGAAGTAAAGAGTAACAACAGAGCCTCTGTTTCGGGGAAATTCATATCATGCCAGTGATTTGCCTCCATAGGGCCTGCATGTATTAAATACAAAGTAAATCCAATTAGAAAATTGTGCAGTAATTATGACTACTAGTTTTATATGTTAAATTCTCATCATATTGAAGTTGAATGCAGGAATGGAAATATGTAAGGGAAAAAAGTGCTTGTAAATGCGATGCAAACAAGAAGAGTTCTTAATGTTACACTGTGAAATAGTTGAGAATTGAAAACAGTAATGTTGCATATTGAATGTGTAAGAGTTTTTGAATAACTAACCGGTGAGAATGGCGAGAATTTGAGTATCACATGCTGTGTCATTAAGCAACTCCCATTTCCCTAACAAACTGCAGTTCTCCCTTGCTATGACAAACCTCTTGGGGTGGACTATATAGTCTCAGTTTCCCAGATACAAGGCCAAATCTCGCATTACATCATGCTGGGAAAAGTATAGCTCTGAGGAATTTCCATATGAGATTGTTGTACTTCCTCTGTTAAGGGCAAGCATGTCAGCTTAATGTTGAAAAACATGATTAAAAGAAATCCAATATATAAAAGTAAAGGGAATTACCTTGGATTGCTAGTTAAATTTAACAGATTTCTGCTTGCAAGTTATGATAAGATGGTAAAAGCATCATGCCTTTGTAGCTTTCGAACGTAAACCCAAATGTCCAATAGTGCATCAGCAGAGAATTTCCTGCCTACTGGAAATAATCCCAAGTCTAGGAAACATTCCTTGGCGACATCGTCTAAGGAGTCAATACTGATCTGCAGAAATCTAAATAGCCCTTTTCTGTGAAAATCTGATATATATTTTCCTTTAGAAATCTTCTTCTTTGCCCTCTTCCAAACGTCTCTCGATTCCCTACGCATAGAGCTTGCAATCATCGAAGCAATTTGTTCAACTTTTTACAAAGGGTTAATTTCTTTTCAATTTGAATCTTACTGCTGCGTAATCTTAAGCGGCTTGTCCTTACTATGTTTCTTTTATGTGGTTTCTTGTCTTTCCAGGGCCAACATACATGTCTTCTTTATATAAGAAATAGAGGCGGCAAATATTAAACGACACGGTTTTATTGAAGTTGCGACGAAATCTGCATTCTCAGCGTATACGCGCATGAATCTGTATAGAGTTTTTCCTCGCAATGGTTTCATATTGTCTCGTCGAAGGAAGTAATGACGTAGTCTGGGTTTGCTTCCTAGTCAATTTCTTCCATTCACGCTTATAGGAAGCTAACTTTTTACGCAATTTTTCTTATCTAACGCGGTTTTATTTAAACATCATCCATTTCAATGGTCAAACAGTTAATAGTAATTTTACACTTCATACATAATAAAAAAATGTTAAATATTTGTCCTATTTTTATTGGTCAAAATTGGTTTTTAACTGTTGAAGTGGATAATGTTTAAAAACAACCAATGGAAAATATTTTTTCACAAACATATAAAAACATAGAGGAGCCACCTTTTATGACAGTATTTCGGGTCTTCTAAGTTATCATTGCTAAGTTTACTTTTTAAATGAGACCATCTTTTAAATATATTTTTAATAAAATATTTAAGCTTTAGTATCTTCAAAATATTATATTGTTGTGTTAAATTACAAAATGGTGAGATATCTATCATGTTTAAAGAAGTATTGTATATCAATTTATCAAATATTTATTTTAGGTGTTAATTTTCTGAACATAAAATTAGAGTCTTTTAGTTATTTATAAGACTAAACCAACCTCTAAATTAGTGAGTAAAATTTGTCAAGTTAAGAATAAAGAATGATGGAATAATGCCAATAATCATAAAGGTGGCTATAGAGGTTCAACTTTTAATATGAGTTGTTGAATATTCAATTTTGAACATTCAAGATTCATCTGATATTTGTGTTTCAAGGCATATACGGTTGTAGGTTCTTCATCCAAGGTTTAACATTCATCATTTGGTACTTAGGGTGTGGCATTCATTCATCTATATCTCTCTCTCTTTCTCTCTTTATCTACCTCTCTATCTCTATCTCTATATTTTTCTATCTCTCCCTCTATCTCTATCTCTCTATATTTCTATCCCTCCCTCTCTCTTTCTATCTCTCTTCTATATCTCCCTCTCTCTATATCAACACATTTAGGGTTTAGGTTTTAGGGTTCACATTTGACGTTCAACTTTCAATTTGGATTGTTTAATATTTAGTGTTTAGCATTCAACGTTCATCTAAGGTTTGTGTTTCAAGATTTATGGTTCTAGGTTCTTCACCTAAGGTTTACCATTCATCATTGTGGACATGGATATTTAATTTGATAATTCACAGAGTAAGAATGATTATGAATAAAAGTGACTTCTTGTAATAACTCTCCTAACACACTTTAATTATAGTGATTTAGAGTTTATAGTTGGTTATAGTGATTTAGGTGTTAATTGAAGTTATTATGATTATGTACATACAATCTTACATTCTTGCCAATTTTCATATAGGTACTCTTTGTTAGTCAATCTATGCTAGATCCTTCTTAGTTGATGGTAGTGGTCTCATTGGTGGTTTACATTTGTTTAGTAGTTCAAAAGTTTTTATTTAGTAGTTTTAATTGTTTATTTACCATTGAAATAATTAACCAAATTTGTGGTTTGACTTGTTGCAACCAAATTTGCATCCATTAACTAGCAAGCATCATGGCACCAAGAGATCACTTTTTGAGGATTCACCACATATAGATTGTATATAGATTTTGGTTTGACTTGTTATGGCCAAATTTGTATCCATCAACTAGTTATTTGACATGTAGATTGTATAAATAGTTTAAGATGGCATATGCAACATTTTGTAAAAAAGATGTTTCAAGTTGGCATTTATCATAATTGGACACATTGCAAAAAATACCTCACTTATCAATTTAGGAGTTAAAGGGGCTCTATAATGAATGATTCATAAGGCACAACACTTGTTGAAGGTTTTTCAAATGAAGTAACAAGCTAAGTGGGTTTGGTCTTGGCTGAAACTCATAAAGAAATCAACAATTAAGACTCTGGGCACACATATAAAGTCTCCTAGAAAGTATTCCCTATATGGTCTCTTTATAATCTCTTTGACTAATTTAGAGATATTTAGAAGAGGCACAAGGATCCCCTTTAGTGGGCATGGCTCAAAAACTACAGACTCGTCAAAATAGAGCCACAAACATAGCAAAAGAAGTAGGAAAAGATACAATTTAACTTTACTGCATAGATTGAGGGGTTTTGTTTACAACTTCTAAAATAAATAAATTGATTATTTTCTACTTCTACTTCACTCTATGTTTTCCATTTTTACTTTGAAAGGAAGAAATTAAATTTTAAATTTTGTTTGTTACTTCTATTTCTCTATGGTTTTTGCAAGATTTAATTTTAGTTAGTTAATTAATGATATTAAATCAGTTGAAGTTATCTTATTTATTCAATTAGTTAATTAATTAATTCATGTAGTTATAGATTAGTTAGGTGTTTTATTTTTTTAATAATTTTTATAAAAATTAAAATATAAAAATAAACATTTGTTTATTTATTTATTTTTAGGTTATGTCAACATTTACATAATTAGTTAATATCTAATTATTTAATTAGTTTGCTAAGTTAGAAAGACTAATTTGTTTGGCCTTGTAAATTAGTTATTTTATTACCATTGATTAATTTAGTTACTTAAAGTATTTAAAACAGTTTTAAAAGGATTAAAAAAAAACACATTGCATCCATATAATTCGATTTATTTTTGAAAATTTTGGAAATTGAAAATGCTAAAAATTAGCAAGTCTAAACAAATCCAACATAAAATCAAAACTTTTAAAACAATATGTAAACATGCAAACAACTCAAACATTTAAATAATTATAAGAAAATGAGGCAAATAAGCTTTTGAACAAATCAACTCATCTACTCTGATCTAGAGGACCACATCCAACTTTGTTGCTCATGTGTCTTGGATTAAGAACTTTTTTTTGAGAGATATTCTAGGTGAATTAGGAGAGGCTCCACTTGCTCCTAGTGCCATTATTCTTGAACAAGTGGTCATCCTTGAAAATAACTAGTGAGAGAATGCTTTCTTGGAAGCAACTAAATAATCAACACTCGTTAAGACTTTCTAATGTGAGAATGCTAGCTTTAGAGCTCTTTCATAGGAAAATAAAATACAACTTCATGGTCTCTACACAAGAAATCTTCTATAAAACATACCTATATAAACACTCAATGATTCATCCCACAGAACACTCCATGTCACATTTGTTTGAATCAAAAGAATACCTAGGCCTATTCTGATAGAGTTGATTCAACCTATGAATTTTGCTATACTCATTGGGTCTTAATGGTTTATCATCCTTGGGTAAGTGCAAAAAGTTGGGGGGCCAAAAAGTAGCCAAATTTTTTTCAAAAAAATTAAGACATAATGCGAGCGTGTTATAAAGTGCTCATGTTATGGTTTGGTAATGACGAGCCTATGGCTCGGCAAAACCAACCCATAACACGCTCGCGTTATAACGCGAGCGTGTTATGTTCAATTATATATATATAGAAAAAAGAGCATTTATGCTCATTTGATTTCTTTTTTTTTCTCTACACCCGGGGCCTGCAAACCCTAAGGAGCGCGCTCACATTTTTGAAGACCCAATTTGACACCAAAATCTCACTGATTCATCGCCAAAATGCTGCCACGACATCGAGTAGGCCAAAGGAGTGAGTTTTATTTATATTTTTGTTTGAATTTATTTCTAAATAGGTAGGTTTGAGTTAATTTTTGATGAAAATTTCCTTAATCGTTAGGAAATGTTAATGCACCTCCTCCTCCTCCTCCTCCTCAAAATCCACAAAATACTGAAGAGGAAATACCTGCTGAAGAACAATCCGAACAACAAACTCCTCCATCCATTCCTCGACATGCCCCTGGAACACAAGAAAATCTAATGGGGCAAATTGAAAACAATAAAAAAGAAATTGAAGACATAATTGCAAGGTTGAAAGATCCTTCAACTTCAACCTTGCATAGGTCCACGCTTGCTCAATCTCTTGAATCTATGTTATCAAATGTAGATTCAATTAGCAAGAAAATATCTAGTTGGTCAGATAAGAGGAGACAATTTAGAGAGTATTACGCAGACAATCTATCATATGAAGATGTGAAAAAGTTACAAATTACAAAATTGGACTTATGTTCCATTTTCACAAACCCACAAACAAATCAACCTCCACCCATTACATGCAAGAGGTTCCCTGTCCATTGGTGCAACAACCAAGCGATAAGGGACAATTTTTGGCAGAGGTGGTGGATGGTTTTTGACGATCCTCCATGCAATAATAATGAGGTCCCGCAATACTTTTTAAGGAAACTCTACTCCAAGTTTGTCCTCAATAAAGTGCCAAACTATTTTGATAAGCGGGACTTCCAGGGTAGAGGTGGGGGGTCAAGACAAGATAGACCAGGGGCACGTGTTGACCCACAGTGGCCAGTGAGACAAGTAATCAGCAGACCAGCCCATGAACATGTGTCTATCCCTTCAATTGTGAAGGAGAGTGTTGAGGTTGATACACTTTAGTCCATTAGTGCCTTGACCCAGAGCATCATAGAGCATGCTAGTCCTATAGCACAGTGTGGGTTGGGAGATAGTGTGAGGAGTAGGGTCCCACCCCATACTTGTCAGACTTGCAGGTCAGCCTGTGGTTATGATCCCATGGATAGTCAGGACGCAAGTGCACAGGCTACATCTGCAGTTGAGCAGATGGTGATGACAGATACCCTCCTGAGTGAGACTTTCTGACTTGATACTCAGGTAAATATTAGCAAGTTCATTGAATTTAATAATTTATTAAATTTCATTTTTGAAATGCAAGATTAACTAATTTAGTTTGATGATTTTGATGAAATTTCATGGTCATAGCATTGATGCAGTTCTCAGCAATACTCCACTTCCATTTACACTACAACATCTACTTCCAGGGTATGTAACTAGTAAACAATTATAAATATTACATGTGAATAGAATTGTTATATGAATGGTATTCTAATATCTGATTTTGTATGTTGAATAGGTAAATCTTGGAGATTTCATGGCAACACCTACTAGTGGTGGTGTAGTTCAAAGCTTCACTACTCGGTAATAAAATAAACAGTTTAATTAATGAATTGTACTTAGTAGTTTTTTGTATTTTATATTCATATCATTGATTACATTGCATTGCACAACTTTCAAACTAAAATCATTATTAAACATTGCATAACTAATAGCTAGATGTTGATAGATGACAAAATTTCAATTATAATATAGTTAAATTTGAAAAAATGGCTCAAAGAAATCTGCTCTCATGGAATGCCATGAGAAGTAGATGCATAGACAACAACATCACCATGAGATGACTTTTCTTTGAGTCATCTTTTCAAATAGCTCACTGCCTTGTCTATGCTACCACATTTTCCATACGTGTCTACCAAAGCTTGTTCATCCCCTCCACACTATTCTTTGACAAATTCTCTCTAATAATCTCATCTAATTACCACCAATTAGACCCCAAGACATGACACCAGAGAGGGGCATCAACCTATGACATCTTATATAGCATATGATTGACTCAAATATCATCTAGGTTTTAGGTATTAATTATGGGGGAAACAAGTCATCCCTAACCAAAATCTTCAAATCTACACTAACCCTTTCCCCTACAAACTTATGTCAATCATATTGGCTCAATTTCTTCCATCCCTACGTCTATAAGAAAGAGCTATAGTATATCACCAAGAGAGAAAAATCTTCACTGTGATTATGTGTATTATGTGTCTAGGTGTATCATAGTGATGCATTGTTGATAATGAATATCATAGTGTGCTTTATTGTGTGTACTTCCATGTTTAGGTGAACATGTGTGTATGTTAGGAACCATGACTTGCATTACTATTCTAGGTTCATAATTGAGTAATGTTGTTTTATTTTCAAATGATATAGGCTGCGGAGACACCTCCCAAAGTTCATAGGGCAATGAAGCATGATGTGTCCACTGCGATTCATAGCTCCATGCCATTGACGGGGGTATGAGGCAGATTATTAAATTTCAATTTGTAACATTCATTGTTATAGTTGTTTATTTTTTAAAAATTAAATGATTATTGATTTTAAGTTTAATTTCTATCTGGATGGTTTCTATAGGACATGACATCACCACAGCCTAATCCTGCTACTAAGACAAATGAGGAGGCAGATTATATGGTAGCAGTAAATGATTATTTTGTTAAATGTTTCATTTTTTATAACATGTAATTTCTATATATTAATGTCTATACTTTTTATTGTAACAGCTACAGGTCCAAGAAGAACTAAATAGGAGGAGCAGCCCTAAGAATAGACAAATGTAGGATTTCTGGCTTCAATAAGTGAAAAATAGCAACATAAAACATCTAATCTAATGAGGAGAGGGATATTCAAATTCAAATTAATCCTTACAACTACAGCAACATAGAACATCTAAACGAGATATTGCAGCAATACACATGAACCAGAAAGAAGATAGAAGAAGAGAAACAAAGCTTTACGGTGGGGAAAACCATTATCGAGTGAAAAACCCCACACTCAGAAACCTACACAATGTATTAACAAATCTGAAAGTTGTTTATAATACACTTGCAATGCAAGCTTCAATGGTCTTTGACACTTGTGTCTAGAGTCAATCCGGCAGCATAACAGTACCTGTAAAACCTATGATACTTCTTCCTCTCCAAGCACCTGTTTATATAGAAAATACAAGGCAATATTGGACCTATCTTGGGATGGGCATCCAAGTTGGCCTCATGGCCCAAAACCCACACCTAAGGACACTTGGTCAACATTGTAGAATGTTCCTAACACTTGTCCATAGCTCCCATCCCAAAGAGGTCACCTATTTCCAAAATGGGCTATGACAAATGCTCTTACGACACTTACAACTGTCATATAATCTGTCATAGCGGTTACAACTTACAGTTGTAAGAGAATCTGTCATACACAGGCTATAAATAGCATATTCTCTTACAACATGTCATAGTCCACCTTGGGGCACCCTAATAAACATTTTTCAAAGATGCTTCATGACACATGTCTTCACCTATCTTACATGCTTCTATTTCTGACACTTACATGTCATAACTTTGTTATAGGAATCTGTCATAACCGTTTCAGTCAAGCATTCCCTTACACAACATGAAATATGCTGACACATTGCAAAATTCTCCTACCACAAAGTGGGATGCCTATCACCTCATGTGAGGACAAAATTACAAGTTGTCATCTTCCATGTAGGATGACACATCACCATGCCACATCCCACAACATGACAATATAGAATTTACAATTTATTTACAACATAGGCAATTAATTAATATATACAAACATAAATAATGCAAGGAATTACCAAGGTTGAGACACCTTAATTCCCAACAAAGGGTCATCCCACAATAATGGGTTAGACTTTTTGGCCAAACTTAATATTGAAATCAACATTTTGAACTAAATCTTCACTTTCTAACACCTATAGCCACTAAACCATTAGAAATTTGAAGATGATGCGAACTAGTGATTTGTGAGATTTTGCTTGTAGATTCTAAATATATTTTTTAAAAAGTTGGAGTTAAATTGTAAAATTTTTTGCGTTTCCTTTGATAACTAGTTTTTAATAGTAAACAACATTTTTTTTAAAGTGATGTGTATTTTGTAGCACATACTCTTTTTCTACAAAGGATAAAATTCTGATTCTTTTGAATTTAGATTGGTAACACCGATATATAGGGCATGTATTTGGTTTCATAATGTTTTGTTGAATATTTTTTTTAATTAAGTTTTGAAGTCAAACCAATTATAATTTAGACATAGGCATATTCCATAAAACATAATTTTTTCTGTATATATCAAAATTCAATTTCTTTTTTTTGTTGAAACAGAAACATCGATACCTAGGGTATAGATATTTTTTAGAATTGTTTTTCACTAATTTTCCATGTGTTTAGAATAAAGAACCTGATGTTCAATGAAAAACCTACATTCACAAGAAATAAAAAATAAATATAATAATCAAATTAAATATATTTAAAATTATACTTTTTAGGAAGCTTAAAATAAAGACTACATACTTACAAAACATAAATTTTGAATGAATTCATTTGATGCCCCAAAAGCTATAGCAAAAGTGTTTTTTTATCAGCATTTTGATAGGTGTATAGGAGATTCCATTATAGGTATGGTTTAAAACTAGCGGGGTTCTATCCAAGGGGGTTTGAATCTAAGGGGGTTTGATCAAACCCTCTTCAATTAAAATCCTTTAAATGGAACATTTCAAGGTTTAAATCATTATATTTTCTAAAAATATATGATTTCAACAAAAATCAAGATGTCCCAGAAAGTGTAACCCATTATTGTGGCAGCACCCTCAATGTAATACAAAATTCAAACTTTGGTGGTCCATCTTATGGGAATAGCTACAATAATGATAACAAAAAGAATTTTGGAGGTTACAGAGGAGGCATAGGCCATGGAAGAAGTCAAAGAAGGGGGGAGGCTGCAACATGTTTCAATTGTAGTAAGCTAGGACACTTTGCTAATGAATGTTGGGCCGAAAGGAAAACATAGTGTTCATTTGTAGCAGTACAAAGCATGATTAATTTTCTTGTGATAGAGCACAACAATACTTCTGGAATGCACAACCACAATCTAAGAGTGATGAGTTACAGAACCTAGTTAATCATAAAGGGGCTAGGATCATAAGAAAGGAACCTAATGGCCAAGGAGCAAGAACTTGCCGAAAAACAACAGGGAGGAAATCTACATATCTTCAACTGAATCTATAGAAGAAGAGGAGTACTACCAGAGAAGCAAGACAAAACATACCAATAAAGATAGAAGAAGGAAGGTGAAAGTTGTGGCACTGACAAGACAAGGAATAAATATCGGAAGACACTATATCACTGAGACAGAAGAATAAGATAGTGAAGAGGAAGAATAATTTGTTCCCTCTAGGAAACAACACAAGGAAGTTGTGAAGGAAGCCAAACAAACAATAAGGAGAGAGAGAAGGAGAAGCAATACAAGCAATTTTCACCAAAGGAGAAGTAGAAGCTCTCAAGAAGTTAGCACAATTGACACAACAACACAGACTTATTGAGAAATTGAAGCAATTTTCTAAATATTAGAATAAGGAGGAAGGTTAAAAGAGTCAACTCTGGAGGATGGGAAGAATAGATAGAGAATGGAAGACAAAACCACTTATGGTGGATGTTCATATCAATCACAAAAAAGTTTAGAATGTCATGATAGATTTTGGAGCAGATGTCAACATGATAACAAAGAAGTTGTGGGAACAGTTGGGAAGACCTAAACTGATGGAGACAACCTACAATATAATTCTAGCAGATGGATCTAACATGTAGACAATGGGAACATGGAATCAAGTGGAAATCAACCTAATGGGGGTTAAACATGTCTTAGATTTCATTGTTGTAGCCATGAAGGATCAAGGAGAATATTTCAATGCACTTTTGGGTCTGAGATGGTTTGTAGATGCAAATGGTATCATAGAATCCTGGAAAGAAGAGCTATCATTTTCCAATGAGAACAAAATTGTCAATATTCTTTTGGGATCATCAATGAAGGAAGCATGCATAGAAGAAGTCAATCAAACTAAAGATAGTGATAAGGAGGCAAACAATCTCTACACAATTTAATGGCTGGATGTGTTGGAATAAGGTATGATTAACCTTGTAAATTCTAATATTGTATTTATCCTATTTACTATTTGTTATTTGTAATTACCCATAAGGGAATGAGGTAGTCTCATTGATAGTGGTAATTTTAGAGTTACCAGCGGAAGTTACGGAGTAATATTTACTATTGGAAAATGTAAAACTCAAAGGTAAATGAGGGTAAGCATTCCCCTTGAGGAATCTACTATTTTTGGCATGTGTGACAATTTGTCATAATGTGGTGTAAGTGGATTTATGGCAGCTGCAAGTTGTCATAAGATTCCATGCATGTATGACGCATATGAAACCCATTATTAGTTGTGGTTGCTATTATTAGTCCTAGGCGCCCATATTGAGAAGATTCTTTGTTAGTGGTATCTATGATGGTTATGACATGTCATAAGATGCTTTTACATGCTATTCTTGGACTTGGGTGCCCCACCTTGCGTGGGTAAGTTATTGCCACTTGGTGGTTGCATGTATGACTACATTTAATGCTTGCATGTGGGATTATTGGAGGAGAGAGAAAGTGGATGCCTAGAATGGAGGGAAAAGTCTTCTATAAATATTTACCATTGTATTTGTTGCTGAAATATAGATTTTAGGTAATCAGGTGCTGTCGGAATGCTGTCAGATTGAAGACTGGTGGAGAGAGTTGTGCAGTTAATGTATTGTACAATATTTTACAGATTAATACAAGATTGTGCCTCTTTCCTGGTGGAATTTTTTACCTGCAAGGGTTTTCTCCACGTAAACATTGTGCTGGGTGTTTAGTTTTATGTTTTGATGTTTATATGTTGCATAGTTTCTATTGCATGTTACAATCTCCATTGATAAAACACAGTTAAAGATTGCAGAAATTATATTTGAATTAGATTTCCATTGTGTAGTTGTGCCTTTCATTTCTAACATTTGGTTACAAAGCCTGACCAACTTTGACTCTTGGGTGGTAGTGTGAAAGCTATAGCTGCAGTAGGAGATTTGGTTGTGTTTGTTTTGCAGATCTTGTGTTATTATTATAGCTAGATCCACCATTGCATCAACCTCTCGTTTAGACATTGAGAAGTTCAACAAAACGGGGCATGAGTTGTGGAAGATGAAGATGGAGGATTTGTTGGAAGAAAGAAACAAGTGGTTGGTTGTTCAAAAAGAGAAGAAACCTAAGGATGTCTCTCTAGATGAGTTAGATAGACTAGATAAGAAGGCACGGGGAACCATCCATTTGTGGTTGTCATATTTTGTCTTGTTGAATGTCGCAAAGGAAGAGACCACACATAAAAATTGTGGAATCAGTTGGGTGAGATCTATCAAGCCAAGAGTATGGTAAATAAACTCTATTTAAAAAGAAAATTGTTTTCCATGAAAATGAGAGAAGGCGATTCAATTGCAAAGAATTTAAATTCTTTTAATTTGTTGTTGAGTCAACTTACATCAGCAGATGTTGATGTTAGTGAGGAAGATAAATGTATCTTACTTCTTTATTCTTTACCTAAGTCTTGTGAGAATGTTATCATTTCTATCACTGTTAACCTCGCGGATTCAAAGTTGGATACTCTTGTTTCAAGTCTACTGTCACAAGAATTAAGGAAGAAGAGTTCAGATAGTTCAAGGGATGCTCTTAGTGTCAGGGGAAGGTCTAGGGAAAGAGGATCGAAAGGAGATTAGAAAGGGGCTAAGGACAAGTCCAAGGGCCGATCTAAGACTCCTAGGAAGAAGAATAGAGTTAAGTGTTGGAATTACAGTAAAAGGGGACATGTGAAGAAGGAGTGTAGAAACCCAAAGAAATAATGGGAGAGTGCTTTGGATAAGTCCTCGAATGCAGGTGAAGATGTTTTACTTTCTACATGTAATCTTGTTTCTAATGATCACTGGTTGGTTGACTCAGGATGCTCATTTCATATGACCTCGCATAAGGAATGGTTCTCCACATATGAAGAGTATGATGGAGGTAATGTGTACCTTGGGGACAACTCTACATATCTGATAGTTGGGAAAGGTAAGGCACTATTTATTTTCATTGATGGGAGGGTTAAAACCCTCCCTGATGTTTATCATGTTCCTAGATTAGCTATTTGATTTTTGTTTCAAAGTTGAATGATTTGGGAATGCATGTTACTTTTGACAAGCATGGCTGCAGATTGGTGAGAGGGAACTTGGTGGTAGCAAAGGGGAAGAGATTGAGAAACCTATTCAAGATTGAAGCTACTATAGTTTGTAATGCCTCCTGTGTATCTGAGACTAGTACTAAAAATACATGTATGTTGTGGCATCATAGATTGGCCCACACTAGTAATAATGTTTTGAAAACTATTAAGAAATATCTAAAGTACGCCAAGAGATATCCTTCTCAAGGCACCTATTTTTTTAATCACTAATCCTAACATTAGGCTCCTCGAGAAGGATATCTCTCAACGTACTTTAGATATATTATCTTTAATAGAAATATGCTAGTGGCATTGGCAGTGCAAGCATAATCATAACCATAACACTAACCCTAACCCTAAATTTGACCCTGATTGTAATCTTGACCCTAATTAAAATACCAGTTAATTAAATACTAATTATAATATTATTAATAATCTTTGTCCCTAAAGTGAATGTTAATTAAATTAATATATTATTATATTGCATAATAAGGCATTAATATAATTAATTTTGTATTACATTATTAAATATAATGATATTATATTTATATTTATAGAATTATTATAAACCATAATTATTTTAAACCCTAATCCAAATTATTTATCTATAAATTAAAATATTTTTTATAATTTCTTTAAATTCTATAAATTATACTTAAAAATACAAAAAAAATCTAAATTTAAAAATATATTAATATTTTTTAATAATTTCTTTAATTGTTAAGTGGTATGCCTATACTTAACTAAACTATAAAAGTTGAATACAATATATTTAGGGTTATGGTTATGAGGATATATTTAATTATATGCATCTTTAAGAGGTACAAAGGGTTAGGTTTAGAATTAGGGTTAGGGTTAGTATTAGTGTTAGAATACAGGTGAGGGTTATGATTACAATTATAATTACGACTTGAATTAGTGTTTGGATTAGGGTTGGAATTAGGGCTAGGCTTAGTATTATAGTTAGGGAAAGAATTAGGGTTAGAATTATATAGGGTTAAGCTTAGAATTAGGGTTGAGAGGTTAGAATTAGGGTTAGGTTAGAACTAAGGTTTGGGTTAGATTTAGGGTTAGGGTTAGAATTAAGGTTGGGGTTAGGGTTAAAATAATAAATTTAGGGTAAGGGATAGAATTAGAATTATCGTAATCATAATTCTATATCTAAATCTGACTTTAATTATGACTTGAGTTATGCTAGCATTACATTTAGCATATATTTATATGAACATAACCATAACCCTAATTTGATAAAAACCATAATCCTAATATTATATAATTAATGTATAATTATAATGTGTTAGAAATCATAACGAGTTCAAAATCATATTGAGTTGGAAACTATAATGTGCTGGAAATCATAACTTGTTGGAAATAATACTGTGTGAGAAATCATAAGTCGTTGGAAATCTTAATGAGTTGGAAATCATAATATTTATGATTTCCAACACGTTATGATTTCCTGTGCGTTATGGTTTCCAACAAATTATGATTTCTGACAAGTTATGGTTTCCATCAAGTTATGGTTTCCAAGTGGTTATGATTTCTAACACGTTATGGTTTCCAACAGGTTATGATTGCTAACTGTTTATGATTTCCAACATGGTGGAAACCATAACCAGTTGGAAATCATAATCAGCTGAAAACCATAACCTGCTGGAAATCATAACCTGCTGGAAACCATAATGTTATATTTTCCAACACGTTATGGTTGCCAACTTAACAATAATTGTAACTCTAAATCTTACCCTAATTCTAAGAGTAACCCACCTTAATTCTAACCCTAATTATAGTAGGAACCCAAACCCTAATTCTAATCATAACATTGATTCTACCCTAACTATAACCCTAATTTTAAATCTAATAATAACCCTAACCCTTACCTTAATCCTAATTCTAACTATGGTTTTAACCCTAACCCTAGCCTGAATTCTAACCCTAACTCTAGCCCTAACCCTATCCGTAACTATAACTTTAATGCTTTCTCTAACCCTAATTCTTAACCTAATTCTAATAGTAACTCCCCTTAATTCTAAACCTAATTCCAATAGGAACCCTAATCCTAATCCTAACTCTAACCCTAACCCTAACCCTAATTCTAATCATAACTCTGATTCTACCCTAACTATAACCCTAATTTTAAATCTAACAATGACCCTAATTCTAATTCTAACTATGATTTTAACCCTAACCCTAACCCGAATTCTAAACCTAACTCTAGCCCTAAGCCTAAGCCTAATTGTAATTCTAATGCTTACCCTAATTTAGTAACCCTAAATCTAAAACTAATCCTAACCTTAATTCCAAACCTAACCCTAATTATTACCTTAACTTTATTCTAATATTAACCCTATTTGTAATCCTAACCCTAACCCAAATTCTAACTCTAACTCTAGCCCTAACCGTAACCCTAAATGTAACTCTAATGCTTACCCTACTTTAGTAACCCTAATTCTTACTCTAAGGTCCTAACCTCAATTCCAACCCTAACCCTAATTCTAATTGTTGCCCTTTTTCAAACTGTAGTCCTAATTCTAATTATAATTCTAACCTTAATTCTAACAATTACCCTAACCCTAACCCTAACCTTTAGTCTAACCCTAAAAATATATCTAATTTTAATCCTAAAGTTAATCCTAATTGAAACACTGCTGCTAACCTTAATACTAAACTTAACCCTAATTGTAACTCTAATTATTACCCTAATTCTAATAGTAACCCACCTTAATTCTAACCTTAATTTTAATAGGAACTCCAACCATAACTCTAACCCTAACCCTAATTTTAATCATAATCCTGATTCTATCCTAACTATAACCCTAATTTTAAAGCTAATACTAACCCTAACCCTTAATTTAATCCTAATTATAACTATGATTTTAACCCTAATTATTCCTAACCTAATTCTAACATTAACCCTTATTCTAATCCTAATCTTAACCCAAATTATAACCTTAACTCTAGCCCTAACCCTAACCCTAATTATAACTCTAAGGCTTACCCTAATTTAGTAACCCTAATTCTAACTCTAACCCTTACCTCAATTCCTACCCTAACACTATTATAACCCTAACCTGATTCTAACATTAACCCTATTTCTTATCTTAATTCTAATAGTAATCCATCTTAATTCTAACCCTAATTCTAATAGGAACCCTAATCCTAACTCTAACCCTAACCCTAATTCTAATCATAACCCTGATTTTGCCCTAACTATAACCCTAATTTTAAATCTAACAATAACCCTATTCTAACCCTAATCCTAATTCTAACTATGATTTTAACCCTAACCCTAACTTGAATTCTAAGCCTAACTCCCTAAACCTAAGGTCCCTAATTGTAACTTCAATGCTTGCCCTAATTTAGTAACCCTAAAATTCTAACTCTAACCCTAACCTCAATTCCAATCCTAACCCTAATTATAATCCTAACTTGATTCTAACATTAACCCTAATTCTAATCCTAACCCTAACCCAAATTTTAACCTTAACTCTAGCCCTAACCCTAACCATAATTGTAACTCTAATGCTTACCCTAATTTAGTAACCCTAATTCTAACTCTAACCTTTACCTCAATTCAACCCCTAACCATATTATAACCCTAACCTGATTCTAACATTAACCCTATTTCTTATCCTAATTCTAATTGTATTCCACCTTAATTCTAACCCTAATTCTAATAGGAACCCTAATCCTAACTCTAACCCTAACCCTAATTCTAATCATAACCCTGATTCTACCCTAACTATAACCCTCATTTTAAATATAACAACAACCCTAATTCTAACCCTAATCCTAATTCTAACTATGATTTTAACCCTAACCCTAACTTGAATTCTAAGCATGACTCTAGCCCTAACCCTAACCCTAACTGTAACTTTAATGCTTGCCCTAATTTAGTAACCCTAAAATTCTAACTCTAACCCTAACTTCAATTCCAACTCTAACACTAATTATAATCCTAACTTGATTCTAACATTAACTCTAATTCTAATCCTAACCCTAACCAAATTCTAACCTTAACTCTAGCCCTAACCCTAACCGTAATTGTAACTCTAATGCTTACCCTAATTTAGTAACCCTAATTCTAACTCTAACCTTTACTTCAATTCAACCCCTGACCCTATTATAACCCTAACCTGATTCTAATATTAACCTTATTTCTTATCCTAATTCTAATAGTATTCCACCTTAATTCTAACCCTAATTATGTTAGGAACCCGTGTTTAACCCTTCTCTTTACTTTGTTAGTATATTGTTGTTGGATGCATATGCTTTGTAAGTTGTCCCGTGAGTATATTGTATTATCCCACATTCATGGGAAGTAATAGTTGTTTAGATTAAACTTAGTATATAAGTATGTGTTGAGGCTAATGAAGGCATCCACAAATTTATTGTATTGAGCTTGCTCAAAGGAGGTTGCCCCCTCGAAGTGGCCTGCGATCAATAAATTCCTTCTGTATTTCTTCTATTTCTATTATTTCGTACATTTTTCATTATATTGTTGCAAGAGGTTCCTCTTGTCTGGTATCAGAGTGCTTTCTTGGGCTCGCTGGGTGGAATTTTTGCTGAATTTTTTTTTTCCGCAGTGGCCTCCAAGCGGTGTGATTATTGCAATAGTTCTTTTTTTGCATCTGTATTGTTCATTTCAATTGCAGGTTCAGATCAGGTAATAATCCCTATCCGCTTAACTATGGGAAGTGCCTAGGCATAGCCCTAAAACTCATTGTGAGGAGTACCATAGGAACCTCGAACTAGCTAGCCCATTGAGAGGACCTACCAGCGAAAAGGGCAACAACCCCTACCTGATTGAGTAGTTCCCATCTGTGAGGTAAACCAAGAGCTATCGTTTGTGGCAAAGCAGTTATCAGTTTTACCTGAACTGTGGATTGAGGGGTACTGCCCTAATACGCAAGCCATTAGACAGCATTAGTGGCCGCGTGAATCTCCTGAACCTTTAGGAAGCCAAACATACCTGGGGCCTATATTTATTACCAAATAGTAGATCACAGATTGAATCTGTGCAAAGCCGTTTGCAGATCGTTTCACCATATCTTCCTTGCTTTAGCCCCGTTTCCTCTCAAAATTCACTAGAACCCCTAAAATTTCATTCTGCATAATTCCTTCCTTGAGGACCCTATCCCAAATATCACTTATTGAAGCCAGAAATCCTACATTTGTTTATTTTTAGGGTTTGCCATAACTTCTTCGATTCTCACCCAATAGCCTTCAAATTTTTTCCACAATGTTCATTTCCTATTTCTACTCCTTTGTCCCTCTTGGACAAATTTTTCCATTCTTTCACCACACTTCTGAAATCCCCATATTATGCTTCCCTATCCCTCAGAAAGTGTCTAAAACCTAGTCAAACCCCAATTACGCATTAGAGTTTTTCCCAAATCAAAAATTTCCTTTACTAAAAATGTTTCTATTTTTGTTTATCTACCCATTCCAAAAAAAAAATTCTCCTGGCTATGGTTGTCATCCGCACAGGAGAAAAAAACATGGAGGATGAACTTGCAGCCCTCAAGACCAAACTCCAAGATCTAGATGAAAAAGTTCTTGGCCTCAATCTTCAACATTCAACCATGAACAATAGATGGCAGCCAGAGTCTTTTGCAGACAATGGGTTCTCTTCTTCCGGCAATTTTCATGGGCCAAAGCTTGATTTTCCCCGCTTCAATGGTGATGATCCAACTAGATGGATATATTGGGCAGAACAATATTTTAGTCTACATAATACTTTTGATGTCAACAAAGTCCCACTTGCATCCTTTCATTTGGAACATGAAGCCCTTCAATGGTTCCGTTGGTACATCAAGGCTCATGAAGAGCCAAAATGGACAGATTTTTGTAAACTCATTTTGCAATGATTTGGCCCTAGTGCTTTTGACGACTTCACAAGAGCACTCACTAAACTTTACCAAATTGGAACTGTGAGAGAATATCAGATAGAATTTGAAAAACTGGTCAATCACACAGAGGGATTATCTGATGAATTCTTTTGGAGTTGTTTTGTAAGTGGTCTGAAGGCTACAATCTGATCTAAGGTTAAAATGTTCCATCCCAACACAATGATGGACGCCCTAGGGTTGGCTAAGTTGGCAGAAGACAAGATCACAACTCAACAGTGCTCCAAATCTAATTTTGTTCCATTCAGAAATGTGGTTTCCCAAAGACCTGCAATCACGCCAGCTCCTAGAACAACTCCTATCAAGCATTTGACTGAAGCAAAGATGCGGGCACATAGAGAAAAATGGCTTTGTTATAATTGTGATGAGAAATTCACTCGGGGACATAGATGTGTTGAGAAAAAGCTCTATCTCTTGGATATGGATTCTCTACCTACAACTGAAGTTTATGAAGATGCTCAGGATATAGTAGATGATCAAGTCGAAACTCAGCAGCTGCTTGTTGACCCTACTTCTCAGAAAGACCACCCAGAGATCTCTCTCCATGCTTTAGCAGGAGTCACCACCCCACAAACCATGCGGGTCAAGGGTTACTTCAAGAAGCTCCCTCTTACAATACTCATTGATTCTGGTAGCACTCATAAACTTCATTGACCCTCGGATCACCAAATAGGCTGATTGTTTTGTCCATCCTTGCTCCAGCTTTGAAGTCATGATTGCCAATGGGGGCACATTAACTTGCAAAGGAAAGTGTCACAATGTGCATATCTCTATTGGAGATTATAACCTGCACTCTGACATGTTTGCCTTTCCCTTAGGTAGATGTGATGTGGTTTTGGGTGCTCAATGGTTATGTACACTTGGACCCATCTTATGGGATTTTGCTGAACTTTGGATGCAATTTTCAGACAATGGGCAAAAACACACATTGAAGGGCTTACAACCAGGGTCTCTTAGCATCATCAGTTCACATCGCACGAAACAGCTCCTTAAGAAGAATTCTCATGGTGTCATTGCTCAGCTCCATTCCATTCAGATGCAACCATCAGTGATCTCCACTACTCCTTTGAATCTACAACGAAGTTTCTAGGATAGATATGCACATGTGTCTTTGTCAAACCAGTGGGATTGCCACCTTCATGACCAAAGGACCATTGTATTCAACTCCTTCCTAGAAGCATTCCTCCCAACATCAGGCCCTACTGCTACCCATTTCACCAAAAGACAAAGATTGAGATGCTCGTTCAGGACTTACTTCAAAGCAAGGTATTATTCGCCCTAGTACTAGTTCCTTTTCTTCACCAGTTCTTCTTGTCTAGAAAAAAGATGGGTCATGGCACCTCTGCATTAAATTCTGAGCACTTAATCACATCACAATCAAGGATAAGTTTCCGATTCATGTTGTTCATGAGCTTTCTTGATGAGTTTCATGGTGCTCATTCTTTCTCCAAGTTGGATCTTCATTCTGGGTATCATGAAATTTGAGTTCATGAGGATGATATCCCTAAAATGGCTTTTCTCATGCATGATGGCCACTATGAGATTTTGGTCATGCCCTTTGGCCTCACTAATGCTCCTTCCACATTCTAGGCATTGATGAATAAAATATTCTGGCCCTACTTGTAGAAATTCATTCTGGTCTTCTTTAGTGATATCCTCATCTATAGTAAAACATGGGATGAGCATCTCCAACATATGGATCTTGTACTACAACTTCTCTCTAATCATCATCTCTGTGCAAAATAGTCTAAATGTGTTTTTGGGTAGGAGGAAGTGGAGTATTTCGGGCATATTGTTTCAGCCCAAGGGGTTTGAGTGGATCCTGCCAAAATAGATGCCTTGAAAAATTGGTTGCATCCTCAGACACTCAAGAGCCTCCATGGTTTTCTAGGACTAACTGGCTACTATCGCAATTTTGTCAAGGATTACAAGAAGATTGCAACTCCATTAACAACTATGTTGAAAAAAGATACTTTTACATGGACACATACTGCTGAGTGTGCATTTGAAAAACTGAACCAAGATATGTGTACTACACCTATTCTAGCTATGCCAAATTTTTCCAAGTCCTTCACTATTGAGAGTGATGCTTGCGACAATGGACTTGTTGTTGTTCTGCTTCAAGATGAACATCCCATTGCATTCACCAGCAAAGTCCTTTCTGGTAAGCATTTAGTACTCTCTACATATGAGAAGGAAATGATGGCTATTTTGCATGCAGTACAAAAGTGGCAGCCATACCTACTAGGGAATCATTTCTGCATCAAGACTGATCACCAGAGTCTAAAATATTTCTTGGAACAATGGGTCTCCTCCCCGACACAACAAAAATGGGTTAGCAAACTCATGGTTTATTACTATGAGATCACTTACAAGAAGGATAAGGAAAATATTGTGGCAGATACTCTTTCTCGCACTTTTGATGACCAAGCTTCTCTTTCAGCTATTTCTATGCCTGTTCCAAATTGGTTGGAATCTATCTAGTAGGGCTATGTCAATGAATCTTCATTATCTCAAATCATCCAGTAGTTGGCCAATAACCCTTCTATTGTACCGCATTACTCTTTGGATGGTGCTTCTCTGAGATACAAGGGTCATCTGGTGCTTTCCCAAAACACAGATCTTCAACAAGCTGTCTTCTATGAACTCCATGCTTCTCCATCAGTAGGGCAAAACAGGTTCCTCAAAACTTATGAGCGGGCATGGCATAACTTCTTTTGGAAGGGAATGAAAAGGGCAATTCAAAAGATGGTGGCTAAATGTGATACCTACCAATGCAACAAGGGTGGAACAACACTCCTTCCCAGATTGCTCAAACCCTTGCCCATCCTTACATGGATTTGGATAGATATTTCTATGGATTTCATTGAGGGGCTCCCTAAATCTGGAGGGAAGATAGTGATCTTGGTTGTGGTTGATCGCCTCTCTAAATATAGTCATTTTTGTGCCCTCAGCCATCCCTATACCTGTTAGGGTTAGCCAACAGAAGATATCAATTAAATGCAAATAAAGATTAAACAGAGGAATGGAAATACACAGAAATAATAACAGTGAGAGACAAGTTTTAACATGGTTCACCCAAATTTAGGCTACATCCACCAAACGGAGAGTCCAATATTATTATCTAGTAAATCAAACCGATTACAACTAGCAATCCCTACAACTCAATACTGTTACAAATGCAACAATACAATATCCATAGAAACCCTAACCCTTAATTGCTTTTATCAAGCTTTTTGTCAGTTACAAAAATAGGGTTTTCTTATGTTGGCCAATGAAAAAATAACTCCTGGTGCCTTTATAAAATAATAAAAAACCATGTGAGGATTCGGGGGCGCTGCCTCCGAGCCCCCGCAAGGGCGCTGCCCCTCAACCCCACCCTGTATCGTAACAGGGAATGCACCAGGGGTGCTGCCCCTGGACCCTGCTAGGAGCGCTACCCCTAAAGCCTCGCAAGGGGTGCTGCCCCTTAACCCCGTAGGAATTTGGGGGGAAACTGCACCGATAAAAGTAGGGTAAATTTAACCTCTAAGTCTGATTAGGCTCCAAATAACAATAATACCACCTTCTTAGTCACACAAATTTTTATGGACCAGATCTTCCATCTTCATGGCATCCCTTCTTCCATTGTCTCAGATCGTGATGCAACTTTCACCAGTCATTTTTGGACAAAACTATTTCGACACATTGGTACCAAACTGAAGATGAGTTCAAGGTATCACCCACAAATAGATGGTTAGACTGAAATTATCAACAAATGTTTGGAAACTTATCTTTGTTGCTTCACCTCAGAACAACAGCATTAGTGGGAGAAGTGGCTCTCGCTCGCTAAATGGTGGTACAATACCTCCTACCACACTGCATCTAAAATGACTCCATATGAAGCAGTCTATGGTCAAGCACCACCAGTGCTCCTTCCATACACCCCCAGTAGTTCACTAGTTTAGGCAGTCGACATGGTTCTCCAAACCTGAGATCAGATTCTTCGCATTTTGAAGGACAATCTTCACATGGCAAGAAATCAAATGAAACAACAAGCTAATCAACACTGTTCTGAGTGCACTTTTCAAGTAGGTGATATGGTTTTTCTTCGTCTACATCCATACAAGCAATCATCCCTAAAACTCAAAGGGCGTCATAAGCTGGCTCCAAAGTTCTATGGGCCATATAAGGTTCTTCAAAAGATTGGGTCAGTTGCTTATAAATTGGAGCTTCCTCCTTCTTCTCGTGTTCATCCAGTATTTCATGTCTCTTGTCTAAAGAAATTTCTTGGCACCAACATCAGAGCACAAATTATTTTACCAGAACTAGATAATGAAGGATCCATCATTTTGGAACCAAAGACAATCCTCGACAGGTGCACTCATCAACTTAGCTTTTGATCCATCACAAAGGTATTAATTTAGTGGCACAGAATGCAACCAAAGGATGCTACATGGGAACCACTCCTTCAGATTCAGCAACAATTTCCACATCTTAAGCTTTGAGGACAAAGCTTTTCTAAGAGGGAGGGGATGTTAGGAACCCATGTTTAACCCTTCTCTTTACTCTGTTAGTATATTGTTGTTGGATGCATATGCTTTGTAAGTCATCCCATGAGTATATTGTATTATCCCACATTCATGGGAAGTAATGGTTGTTTAGATTAAACTTAGTATATAAGTACGTGTTGAGGCCAATGAAGGCATCCACGAATTTATTGTATTGAGCTTGCTCAAAGGAGGTTGCCCCCTCGAAGTGGCCTGCGATCAATAAGCTCCTTCTGTGTTTCTGCTATTTTTGTTATTTCATGCATTTTTCATTATATTGTTGCGGGAGGTTCCTCTAAAATTCTAATAGGAAACCTAATCCTAACACTAACCCTAACCCTAACCCTCACTCCATGATACTAATGCTCACCATAAACCTAATTCTATCCTTAATTCTAACCCTAACCCTAACCCTCATCCCAATACTAATGCTAACCTTAACCCTAATCCTAACCCTAACCCTATTTGTAACCATAATACTTACCCTAATTGTAGCACAAACTCTAAAACAAACCCTAAACCTAATTCTAACCTGAACTCTTTAATAACCCTAATTTCAACCCCTAACTCTAATTCTAAACATAACACTGACCTTAATTTTATCTGTAACCCTAACCCTAACCTTAGCTTGGTTATTCTAACCATAGTTGCAACATCTAAACAACATTATTTTAACCCTAACCTTGATCATAACCCTAACCCTAACCCCAACCTTAGTTGTAATGAGAAACCTACCCTAATTCTAATCATAATTCCAACCCTAATTCTTTCCCTAACTCTAATTATTCTATAATTATTCTCCATTTAATAATTATACCATCCAAATATTGTAATCCTTAAATTTAAATTACAATGTGGTTTACATGAGAATATTTAAATAAAAGATATCAATGCAAAATGAAATAAAATGAATTAATTTTCTTATTAATAAATCTATCTTTTTATATTTATTTTTTTTAAATTTTCCTCAAAATATGATCTCTACAATTTTTTTTTTAATTATTTCTATAATAAAACATAGATGATAAATTAATAAAACTTACTAAAATAATAAACAATCATATTGTTTATTATATATTCATTCTCTTAATTATAAAAAAAAATTGTTTCTATAATGAAACATAGATGATAAATTAATAAAACTTACTAAAATAGGTTTTATTTAATAACATCTTGAAAGATAAGTTAAATAAAAGGGCATTAATGAAAAGTCTAAATTTCAATTAAAATATTAAATCTAAGTTGGCTAAATTTTAGGAGTTTATTGTGCAACAAATTGTAAAATTAACAACTTTCCAAAATGAAATTAAAGCATATAAAAGACTCTTAGTTACCCTAAACACACCATTTTTCTCATTTTTGTTTTTGCTGTAGAATATTTTATGTGTGTGCAGGGATGAAA
Source organism: Cunninghamia lanceolata (assembly GCA_027924645.1). Classification (NCBI taxonomy): domain Eukaryota; kingdom Viridiplantae; phylum Streptophyta; class Pinopsida; order Cupressales; family Cupressaceae; genus Cunninghamia; species Cunninghamia lanceolata. The sequence goes on along the minus strand of BSBN01000119.1, from coordinate 2,907,226 downwards.
AGGTTAGATGAGAAGACTACATACTCTTCTTAATGCTTTATTGTTGTCAATTTTAATTTTGTTTTGTGAGAGGTCATAGTTTTTATATATACAATTATGTGCATGCATGTATTTAGAGGATGTGCTTTTTAAAAAAAAAAAATCTGTTATACCATTGATCTTCCCTAATCCTTTACTATTTTTTTAATATAAAAGAAAATTTAAATTGCAATGTGGTTTAAATGAGAAAATTTAAATAAAAGATATAAATGCAAAATGAAACAAAATTAATTAATTTTCTTATTAATAAATCTTTTTTTTTTTAAGAATTTCCTCAAAATATGATCTCTAAATTATTAAAATAAAATTGTTTCTATAATAAAACATAGATGATAAATTAATAAAATTTACTAAAATAATAAACAATCATATTGTTTATTATATATTCATTCTCTAATATTGTTTATTTATTATATATTCATTCTCTTAATTATTAAAAAAACAATTGTTTCTATAATAAAACATAGATGATAAATTAATAAAACTTACTAAAATAGGTTTTATTTAATAACATATTGAAAGATAAGTTAAATAAAAAGGTATTAATGAAAAGTCTACATTTTAATTAAAATATTAAATCTTTAAAAGTGGGCTAAATTTTAGGAGTTTACTGTGCAACAAATTGTAGAATTAACAAATTTATAAAATGAAATTAAAGCATATAAAAGACTCTTAGTTACCCTAAACACACCATTTTTCTCATTTTTGTTTTTACTATAGAATATTTTATGTGTGTGCAAGCAGGGCTTAAATTTGATGGCCGTATAGCCGTATTTAGGCATTTTGCCATAAAATACAATCAAAATTTTAAAAAGATTGTATCACATGAAAGGAGAGATTTTGGATAGATTGTCAAAATTTATATAGGATTACGATGATATATATATTTAGTTTATATATAATTTTACTTATACTAAGGTATGTCATAGTATTTTAAAGGCACCTTTGAATGGATAACCATCATAAAAAAAATGCTTAACGGGTCGACCGTCAAATTTAGGCCCTGTGTGCAGGGATAAAAAGGTTAGATGAGAAGACTACAGACTTTTACCCCTCTTTCCTCTATTTGCTTTGGATTCAATGCTTTATTGTTCTCAAATCCTGAGCTAATATTTTGATGTTTTGTTTTTTTAATTTTGTTTTGTGAGAGTTCATGGTTTTCATAAATACAATTATGTGCATGCATGTATTTCAGAGAAGAGAAGATGTACTTTTTAAAAAACAAAATCCATTATACCATTGACCTGAGTCGTCCCTAATCCTTTACTATTTTTTTAATATAAAAGAAAATGTCAAATTTAATTTTACTCTAGGTTATATATACAGTTTAATATAAATATTTGTTAATTTACAAACTTTTATCTCTAAATTGGAATGGATCACAACTCACCATTTCTAGATGTAAGCGAAATACTTCAATAAACTAATATATGATCTTTCCACAAGCAGAGATAAAAGTTGAAAAGTGTATTGAAATCAGTAGAAGGAAGGTCGTTGTAAAAAACCTAAAACTCAGGATCACTAATTCCTTCTTGGGCATATTTGTTTTGGATTTCTGTTATGATTGTTTATGTGATGAAAAGGGCATTTGGTCCCGATGAACACCATAAATCTGCATTGCGCGCATAATGTCTCACACTCAAATAGGGTTTTCTAGGATCTAATGCTTTCTTCCAGCTTTCACGCTCAATAATACGTTCCTTTGTATTCCTAGATCAAATCAGACGGGGAATACAACACAGAAAATGCCTTTAAAAGCAAGATGCAAACCCATTTTTTAAAAAGAGACAAGGAAAGAAAAGACCTACCAAAGAGTAGAATTTTGAGCATAGCTAGAGTCTCCTTGCCTGGCATTCATAGAGAAGACTTTCTCCATCTTCACAGTTGCTATGGCTCTCGGTTGAATATGCAAATGCCAAAGTTAAATGGTCATCCACACTAGAAGAGGAAAAAGGAAACAAAACACTTAAAAGCTTGGAATTTGACAATTCATTCAATGAACAAGGGTTAGACTTACAAATTTCATTCAATGAATGTGGACTGGGTATGTAATCCTTGAGATTGCCATTGTATATTGATATGGGCCAGGTGAAATAAGATGCTCAAATTACTTATCTTCCAAGATTGTAGCACCTTTTGGTATCGACGAATTCTCAAGAAGCCATTATCGTTTTACATTCAAGACACTACAGAGCCCCTCACACAGAGCATTAAGGATTGTATGGAGGAGTTGGTATCAATTTATAGGCACAAATTAGGTAAAAATAACGTCAATAATAATAACCAGTCTCCATCTTCGTACACAACCTTTAATTGCAGGCTCCATCTTCGCAGGTAGCCTTTAATTACAAATTAATTTCCATGAAGACTGGACATGGCCATTATGTAAGAAAATACCATATTTAGCAACTGGGAATTAATTCAGTGTCTTGGCAGTTATTTTTTATTCATGCATTTTGAATCTATTAATGTTTATTTTGAGAGAACCAATTTTTAGATATTTATTTAATTGTTGAAATGCAATTTAGATTTTTTTTTGTTTTTTTTAGTTTATAATTACAACCAAAAAAATGAGTGCTCTCATCTCCACCCCGTTGTGACTTTAGTTCACGTCTCAGCGAAATAAAGATTTGTTGGATGGTTTCTCTTATTCTGATGAGCACTTTGATTTCTGTGAGCATTGTGTGTTTGGTAAACAAAATAGAAAATCATTTCTTTTAGGAAGCAATACAGAAAAAGAGAAGTTAAAAATTATTCATACGGATGTATTTAGACCTATGGATAATGATTCAATCAGAAAATCTCGTTATTTTGTCACCTTCATTGATGATGTGTCCAGATTTACATGGATTTATTTTATGAAACATAAATCTGAAGTTTTCACTAAGTTTAAGGATTTTAAAGTCTTAGTAGAGAACCAATCAAGGTTGAAGATAAAAATATTAAGATCAGACAATGGAGGGGAATATTGCTCTAAGAAATTTGATGAGTTTTGCAAGCATGCAGGTATTATCAGATAAAAGACAACTCTGTATACACCATGTAGTGGAATGGTGTTGCAAAAAGGATGAACTGAACAATCATGGAAAGGGCCAGAAGTATGCTGAGTGATGCACAGTTGGATAAATATTTTTGGGTAGAGGATGTGTGTACTGCTTGCTACTTGATAAACAGATCTCCTTGTAAGGCTCTTGATTTGACACCTTATGAAGTGTGGATAGCTAAAAAACTTTTTGTTTCACATTTAATCTTTTTTGGTTGTGAGGCTTTTGTTCATGTGCCTAAGGAAAAGCGATCTAAGTTGGATCCAAAAGATGAAAAGTGTACATTCATTGGATATGGTGATAATGTCAAAGGTTATAAGCTTTGGAATCCACTAACTCGTAAGATTATCTATTCTAGAGATGTTATTTGCAAGGAACTTAGAGCTATTTCTTAACCTAAGCAGCCAAAAGAAAAAGATGAAAAGGTAAGGAGAGTGCACTTTGAGTTAGAGTAGAAGAACAGAATGATAGATTGGGGGTGAAGAAGAACAAGAAGATTCAAGTAGTTCTAATGAAGATGAATTTGTTGTTACAAAAGAAGTTGGTATAGATGATCATGTAGAAGAACAAGTTGAGACTCTTACTCCACCCTTGAGGAGATCCACAAGACAATAGAACCTAGTTGATAGGTATAGCCCACCAGATTTCCATTGTGTATTTTCTTTATTGAGTACTAATGATGAGCCTAGATCCTACATGGAAGCTATTCTTTCATATGATAATGAGTCTTGGCAGTTAGCCATGTAGGAGAAGATGATGACTTTAGACTCTTGTAACATCTGGGATCTTGTTCATTTGCCCAAAGGAAGAAAGGCCATAGGTTGTAAGTGGGTCTTCAAGAAGAAGTTTGGAGTAGACAGGCCATTTGAGAAGTACAAGGCTAGACTAGTAGCCAAAGGCTACTCCCAGAGAGAGAGTTGATTTTGGTGAGATATTCTCTCCTATTGCTAAATTAACTTCTATTAGATTTTTTTTATCCATTGTTGTAGCTTATGATTGGGAGACTGAGAAAATGAATTTTAAGACTATGTTCTTGCATGGAGATCTCGAGAAAGAAATTTATATGCAACAACCTACAAGTTTTGAAGTAAAAGGGAAAGAAAAATGGGTTTGTAGGTTAAAGAGGTCTCTCTATGGTTTAAAACGGTCCCCCAAAATGTGGTATCAAAAGTTTGATTCATTTGTGTTGAAATTGGGTTTTGTTAGAATATAGGAGGATCATTGTGTTTATATTCAAGTTGTATTGATGATTCTATACTAGTTATTGCATTGTATGTTGATGACATGTTATTATTCAGCAATAACAAGGGTATGATCAGTGAGCTTAAAACCCAACTTTCAGGTGCATTTGATATGAAGGATCTTGGAGCTGCTAGGTATATTTTGGGAATGGAGATCAGAAGGGACAAAAGTAACATAAAGCTTTGGTTTTCACAAAATAAGTATGTGAATACCATTTTGTAGAGATTTAGTATACAGTACTGTAACCTAGTTAGAGTTCCTTTACCCATTGGTACTAAGATTTCATTAGATATGTGTCCAAAGACTAAGGATGATCTTGAGGATATGTCTAATGTACCTTATGCAAGTGTTGTAGAGAGTTTGATGTATGCAATGGTTTTCACTAGGCCAGATATTACCCAAGCAGTGTGAGTTTTGAGCAGATCTATGTCTAACCCTGGTAGACAGCATTGGAATTATGTGAAGAGGTGCTTAAATATCTTGTAGGTACTCCTGATTATTGTTTGGTTTACTCTGGTACTAATAGTGTGGATAAATCTTTGCACATATAGGGTTTTGTTGATTTAGATTGGGCAAGTGACTTGGATAGTCAAAGGTCCACTAGTGGCTATGTGTTTACTCTGTTTGAAGGAGCAGTGAGTTGGATGAGTAAGAGGCAGCCCATAGTTGCTTTGTCCACAATAGAAGCAAAGTATATGGCTGCTACCCATGTCTCTAAAGAGGCATTTTGGTTGAGGAGATTGTGTACAGGTATTGGATTTGATTGCAGGATCATTCAGATTGGTTGGGATAGCCAGAGTACTATCTGTTTGGCCAAGAATCCCACATGTATCATGCTTAGACTAAGTATGTTGATGTTCAGTATCACTTTGTTTGAGAGTTGGTTGTGAATGGATAGATTAAACTCAAGAAGATAGACACTCAGGAGAATGTTGCAGATTCATTGACCAAGCCTGTGAGCACAGAGAAGTTTGTGTGGTGTAGAGAGGCCACGAGCCTTGTTTCTAGTACCTAGTTATTTCATTTGATTTCCTATGGGTTGATTTACATTGTATACTATCAAGTGGGAAAATGTTGGAATAAAGTGCCATTAATCTTGTAAATTCCAATATTGTATTTATCCCATTTATTATTTGTTATTTGTAATTACCCATAAGGGAATGAGGTAGTCTCATTGACAGTGGTAATTTCAGAGTTATTGGCGGAAGTTACAAAGTAGTATTTATTGTTGGCAAATGTAAAACTTAGAGGTAAATGAGTGTAGGCATTCCCCTTGAGGAATCTACTATTTTTGGCATGTATGACAACTTGTCATAATGTGGTGTAAGTGGATTTATGGCAGCTGCAAGTTGTCATAAGATTCCATGCATGTATGATGCATATGAAACCCATTATTAGTTGTGGTTGCTATTATTAGTCCTAGGTGCCCATATTGAGAAGATTCTTTGTTAGTGGTATCTATGACAGTTATGATGTGTCATAAGATGCTTTTACATGTTATTCTTGGACCTAGGTGCCCCACCTTGCATGGGTAAGTTATTACCACTTTGTGATTGCATGTATGACTACATTTAATGCTTGCATGTGGGGTTATTGGAGGAGAGAGAAAGTGGATGCCTAGAATGGAGGGAAAACTCTTCTATAAATATTTGCCATTGTATTTGTTGCTGAAATACAGATTTTAGGTACTCAGGTGCTGTCGGAATGTTGTCAGATTGAAGACTGGTGGAGAGAGTTGTGTAGTTAATGTATTGTACAATCTTTTACATATTAATACAAGCTTGTGCCTCTTTCCTAGAGTGGAGTTTTTTTACCCACAAGGGTTTTCTCCACATAAACACTGTGTTGTGTGTTCAATTTTCTATTTTGATGTTTCTATATTGCATAGTTTCTATTACATGTTACAATCTCCATTGATAATACACAATTAAAGATTGCAGAAATTATATTTGAATTAGATTTCCATTGTTTGGTTGTGCCTTTCATTTCTAATAGGATGCAGGGGAGACAATAGAAGAGCCTAATTCTGAGGGGAGAAGTGGAGATATAATATGATCACTGTAGTACAAACAATGAGGAGGTTTTAGAAGCTTGGATGAGAGAAGATCTAAAACTAAAAACAAGGAAAATGATGGGTTACTGGAGCATATTCATGATCAAGACCAACAAGGAAACATACTACAATCCTCCACATTTCATCAAACCCCACTACAAACCAATTGGGACACATTAAGGATGGACAAAAAGTCTACATCTCAAAAATTTCAGCAAATGAAGCAAAGGAAAAGGAATTGACATATCAAGATGACTGTGTTACTAGAGATACAGGTAGGAAAGTTACAAACAAAGAGGAAGAAGAAAGGGGGAAAAGATGCAAGGAAAAGATTGTGGGGAGGTTGTTTCAGATTCCAAACCACTAGATCATCAATCTCCAGAAGAAAGAAATTGATTGCCGAGAGATTCCGCCATGGTAACATAGTGTATCATAGAGTAACCACTAACAAGGGGCATAACTTAAGTCATAAGAAGAAAAGAAATAAAGTAACGAAGGGAAAGAATAAAAGGGGAAAGTAGGAAAATTAGGGCAAAAAGGAAAGGTATTTACAAGAAAGAAGAATGAGTTGATATAGCTACAAGCCATAGAGTTGAGAAGAAAACAAAGAGTAGATACACTTATGGGGGGAAGTAAGAAAGAAAAGGAGAAGATACAAAAAGAGACTAAAGAAATAACAACAAAGCTATATCTATCCATGAAAGAACAAAAACAACAACCGGCACCATCACCTCTGCATAACACTAAGATACTCACAGGAGGAGAAAACAAAACAAAGGCAAGCCAAGAGGGAAGTCAACTGGAAACTTCTACACAAGGGGCACCTCCTCCGAAGAACACAAGAATGGAGGAGACAAACACACAACAACAACAAAGGAGCCCACAAACACATAATATGGAGGAGAAGGAAAAAGGAACACGGGAAAATACAGAGGAGCAAAGTGGAACAAAACAAGTTGACAATCCAAAAGCCTCTTCATCTTCAATTGAGTCCATCAAGGAGTTTTTAGAACAACAAAAGAAGATAACACCCATCCTAACTCCACAGTTGTTACAATTGCCAGTGGTAGAAGGCCAAGTGAACCTTGCCAAAATATGCCCATTACAGAAGCTACAGTTGGGAGATGTGTTCCATTCCTTTGTGAGAGTAGAAATTTTGAAGCAACATGTGGAAGGGAGTGAATTGCTGCAAGATGCAGTAAATAAATTGGCTAAAGAGATGCCAGAGACACCAAGGGACACTACCTTACCCTTGCTGAAGCAGTTGAAATAGTTGACACAAGGGTTCAAGGATTACTCTAGCCAATTGTAATAGAAAATCATAGAGCAATTGAATAAGAAAAGACTGGCGGAGATGACAAATAAGTGTACCAAGGAACACACACAAATGGAAACACATATAAAGAATATTCAACAGAGCATTGCAGAGGCCAATATTATTTACCATTTTTTCTTAAAATGGCCATAGTTCACCAAAGCTTGATAAAAGACCAAATGGATGCTCTAGAACTGCAAATAACAAACATGGCAGCCCAATATGATCCTCTAACAGATAAGGATGGAGTAATAAGGACATTGTTGTTATATGGAGCCTAATCAAACTCAGAGGTTAAATTTACCCCACTTTTATTGGCGTGATTTCCCCCCAAATTCCTATAGGTTCAAGGGGCAACGCCTCTTGCAGGGTCCAGAGTTTTTATTATTTTATTAAGGCGTCGAGAGTTATTTTTCATTGGCCAACATAAAAAACCCCTATTTTGTAACCGACAAAAGTCATGATAAAAATGGCTAAGGGTTAGGGCTTTTGTTAATGTATTGTAGCATTTTACAGTGGTATTGAGTTGCAAGGATTGTTGGTTGTAATTAGTTTGATTTACTAGATAATAATATTGGACGCTCTATTGGTGGTGTAGCCCAAGTTTGGGTGAACCATGTTAAAACTTGTCTCTCACTCTTATTATTTCTGTGTATTTTTCATTCCTCTATTTAATCTTTATTTGCATTTAATTGATATCTTTTGTCAGCCAACCCTAACAGACATAGGTGGAGACACTTCACAATCAACATCAATAGCTCTGAGACCAAAGAGATCAAATAAGGAGCTAAATAAAATAGTTAAGGGAGGTAGTCAACCTTAGATTAGCTAACCTGACCGGCAGTTTTATAGAAGCCAAACAAACTACACAGACTATACAAACACTGGCAAGTATAACTGAAGAAGAGGATGCATACATAAAAATAGGTCAAATAACTATGTTGACTAAGGCTAAAAAGTAATGGGACACCAGTCTGGGACAATTGAAGTAGACATACAAGACTATCTTGCCTAGCAGCTAATTTTGCATGTCTTGAGCACAAGACATAATTTTGAGGGGGTGATAATGTTAGTAGGGTGCAAAGCATGGACCAGATCTAATTGGAAGCTGGCACATACACTATGTGGAGGCTGTAGGCCAACAGAAGATGCTACAAAACACATCCATCTATGTAATAGATATAGTGTGTATATATATATATGATGACATAACATGTAGAAGGATAGAAGTATGATATGAGATAGATTCTGATGTAAAGAATGGCATAGAAGTCATGTATGTAGATGGATGAGGTAGAGACTCAGACCTGTTGGAGGATGGATGTAAGACATTTGATTGCTATAGATATATATATATATATATATGGAGATTTGTGGGTACCAGGTATTTTTGTGTTGTCTTGTTATTTTGATGTGCATGTGATACTCTATTTCTATTATTCTTTATGTTTTTCTATCAATATCTAGGTACTTGACCAGGGTATAAACTAACTACAAAGACTTGACTAAGGACCGAATCTCCAGACTAGTATCCTGAGCTCCACTTCTTGCCAACACTAACCTTCTTTTAATGAATTCATTTTAAAACAATAACCAAACATCTTGCACAAATGGCCTTACATAGGTGTTTATTGAACATAAAGAGGTTTCTCATCAAGTTCTATGTATGTCTTCTACTATAACCTGTAAAAATGATTAGTATAGCCTAACCTGCTCTGATGCCATGTTAAAAATTATGATCTTAGGATACTAATCATTATAAATAAAATATTAAATAAATAGAATGAACATTATACAAGCATAGATTTAACACATTACACAAGATATACATGGGAAAACCCTTTTGGGTAAAAAAAACCCTATAAAGCATCATTTTATTAAAACACTTACAAAATAGAGTCTATTAAAAAATAGACTGAACCTAGGGATATACTCCTCTACATAATTCCACATGGCCAATATTACCTTATGTTTATAGTGATATAATTTACTATAAAACACCAAATTCACACACTCTCAAATGAGAGAAAACATCCTTAAATAAAGGAGAAGGGGTGGCATAATACCTGAAGGGATATTAGTCACACCCATTCAAAGCAACCATTTGTATTTATATTAATAATATAATAGTTATTAGATTATTAATTTTTAAATGGTATATGTTTTATAACATAAGGTTTTATAACCTTATATTATAACATCATATAAATATTATAAGGGTATGACCCCTAATAACATTATGTTCTAACAGATAGACAAATGAGTTTGAGGTAAAAGGGAATGAAAAATTAGTTTGCAAGTTAAAATACTCATTGTATGGTTTGATACAATTGCCTCAAATGTGGTATCGTAAGATTGATGATTTTTCATTGAAATTAGGTTTTGTTAGAAGCAAATAAGATCAATATGTTTACATTGAATGTATTGATCATTATATTCTAATTACTTTCTTGTATGTTAATGACATGTTTATTGCTAACAATAAGGAGATGATTAGGGAGATTAAAACATAACTTTTGATGTGCCTGACATGAAGGAGTTAGAGGGAAAATATTATTTTGGGAATGGAAATCAGTAGGAATTGAGTTCAAACAAAGATTTAGCTTAATCAAAGTAAGTATATAGACACTATTTTGCAATGGTTTACTATGCATGATTGTAAACTAGTGAGTATTTCTCTATTTGTAGGCAATAAGATTTAATTGGATATGCATCCTAAGTTGGATGAGGATTTTGTGGATATGTTAAATGTGCCTTATGATAGTGTTTTTGGTGGCCTAATGTTTGCAATGGATTGTACTAGATTGGATATTGCCCAAGTAGTGTGAGTTCTTGCTAGATTTATATTTAACCCTAGTAATGAACATTAGACATGTGTTAAGAGGGTATTTAGATATTTGTGAAGAATTTTTTTATTATTTCTTATGTTATCATGGTTCTAATGATGTGGGCAAGTTACTAGACATATAGGACTTTGTTGATGTAGATTGGGTAGGTGAGTTAGATAGATGGAGGTCCACTAGTGTCTATGTGTTTTCTCTACTTCTAGCAATGGAATTAGTTGTATGGGTAAGAGCTAGCCCATGGTTTCTTTGTCCACTACTAAAGAAGAGTATGGTTTCCACATATACATGTAAAGAGGTGGTTTGGTTATAGAGACAATTGAATTGTTGGTTTTTATTGTAGGGTGGTTTAGATTGGATGTGATAGTTAAAGTGTTATTTGTTTGGCTAGGAATCTAATATAACATGCTTATAAGAAGCATATTGATGTTCAAAATCACTTTGTTCATGAGATGGTGGAAAGTGATAAGGTCATGATTTAGAAAGGTAACACTTTGGTTAATGTTGCAAATTCACTTATGAAACTAATGAGAATGGATAAGTTCTCTTGGTGTAGAGATTTTGTGGGCCTTATGTTCTTACCTAGTTCACTTTATGTTTCTTTTTTATGTTGTTGTAATGTATATCAAGTGGGAGAATGTTAAGATAGTGTGATATTAAAATGTAATCCTAATGTATAATGTTAAATCTCCAAATTTCTTGTAATTTGGGTATCATGGATGCCCATGAGGATTTGTGGGATATTATTTTATTATTATTCTCTATATTCTATGAGATATTGTAGTGCCAATGAATAAGGGGAGCTATAAAAAGAGGTCAACTATTGGGTAGTTATGAAGCCTCTTTCTCAACATAGGCAATAATACAACTTAATGCACTCATGGAGTGCCTAGAAATAAAAAAGTGGGTTTAATGGATACTTATGACTAAATACATAATGTGTTAGTGTGAAAAAGGAGGGTGATCTCATAATATTGTGTCCCATTTTTTAGCCAAAGTGGAAAATTCAAATCAAATTTTTTAACCAAATTTTCACTTTTCGTAACCTTTAGCAACTAGACCGTTAAGATTTTGAAGATGATGTGAACTAGTGATTTTTGAGATTTCATGTGTAGATTCTAAATATATCTTTTGAAATTTTAAAAAAAAAATGTGAAAATTTTTATGTAACTTTTAATAACTTATTTTTTTTATCTTTTTTATAGAAGGAATAAAATTTAAAAAATTTAAACATAGATTTGTAACACCAATATCTAGTGCACACATATTTTTTTGTAATTTTTTGTTGCATGTTTTATTTATTATTAATTTATTATTTGAGATTAATTACAATTTAGACATAGTTTTATTCCATCATGCATAACTTTTTCTATTTATATCCCAATTAACTTTGTTTTGTTGATTGGACGAAACCAATATATATTGCATAGATATTATTTTTAAAAAAAAACTCTAAATTTCTCTTTTTCCATGTGTGTGGAACAAAGACCTTGATGTTTAGTGAAAAAACTTATGTTAACTAGAAAATAGAAAATAAATATAACAATAAATTAAATATATTTATAATTATACTTTTTGGAAATCTTATTCCAAGGGCTATGATCCTACAAAATTTCATGTTTAAGTGATTAAGTTTTATGGTCCAACCCAAGCTTCAAAAGAGAAATTTCTACAGAGAAAAAAGTGAGAAAAAAAAGGTCATGAAAAGGACCTTAGTTTGAAGGCATCTTTTTTAACATTAAAACATTAAAAAATGAATAAAAAAATACCTTCAAATGGAGGTCCTTATCTTCATTTGAAGGTCAAAGGACCTTCATTCAACAATTTTTTTCATTTTTTTTCTTCCTTGGGCTCATTTTTTTGCCCCATCACACAACTAGGACACACTATTGTGGGAGCACCTAGGAGTTACTATTTTGGAGAGCACTCTTATGGAGTGGGCTGTGATAATTTTTACCATGGTGTTTTGAGACCATGTTTGGGCCCATGGTATTATTTTATGATGGTTTTTTTATCCCACTTAAGTCTATATTGAGGGCTTGGTATGGAGGAGGTATGGTTATTTAATGGTACTCTCATGCTAACATAATTTTATCAGACTGAAGAAGATTCTATGAGTTGTATTGATGTAATTATTGCTACTTGATTACTACAAACTTGGTATCTCTTTGGTGGTGTAGTTTTTTCCCAAAAGGGTTCCTCCACATTTATCAGGTGTCATATATGTTTGTTGATTTCTTATTGTAGTTTTATATGCTTATCAATGTTCTATTTCAATTTTAATAAATAATCACATGTACCTTTAATTGGGTTAATTAGATTGTACACTTTATTCTTATTCTCACTAGTTTTTCAATAAAAAGTTTATTTTCTCTTATCTTGTTTAAAATAAACTAAAGCGGGCTCTTTCACATTAGAATATGAGTGGAAATCTAAGATAGATAATTAAAAATAATTTACCCCACAAATTAAGTAGGTTATCGACTCCTTATCTACAAACTTTATGCAAGCACTTTTACTTATGAAAGTGATGATTAATGATTTTCACACAAAGGCAAGTCACGAAATGGCTCTTGACATGATTAGATACACTTGATAAACTAATCATAGAATAATGTCATGCTTTATAGATTAGTAGGTGTGGAGGAGGATTGAAGCTAATAAGTAAACTATGGAAAGGAGAATGGTATATAAAACCTAATGTTTAGGAAATGGGTGGGGAGTTCATAGGAAAACTATGGATAGAGTTATAGCATAGAGTATTCATGCCATGTTATTTAGTAATAAATGCTTTACTAAGAGAATTAATGATAAATGAAGTGGTCATGTCATCATTTATGTTATCTAATTGATTGTGTATGGATTTTAATTTATCAACCATCTCATGTGTTTCTTTTAATTTTTAAAACTTTTAATGAAGGCATAATATTCTTCTTCCACATTAGAATGACAAACATGTCATCATTGAAGTTGTCTAATTGATTGTGTTGAAAGATTTAACTTATTATCCATATCATGTTTCTTTTTATTTTCAACACTTTTAATATAGGTATCATAATCATGATATCCTTTTTTTGACATTGATAAGAGGGAAAGAGAAATAAGATTCATAGGCATGAAAAAAAACAATGGATTGAAAAGTAATAAGTCCACATTATGATAGACTAAAAATTAGAAATTAAAAAATGTATTATTAAGGATAGGGATAGAAGTTACGAGTTCACCCAAATGTGGAGAAATAAATCCCATCTTATATAAAGATCTATTTTTTAGAAAGTAAACCTAGATCTAATAAGTTGGGATTGAAATAAAGACCCAAATCTAATTAATTATGACAAATAAATGAAATAATTGATGAGGGATTGAGATCTTACTTAGCTTTTGACAATATGCCAACTTGGATCTGTTTGGCTAACTAGGACATTCTGGCTCAAGACTAGAATCTAAGATTTGATATAGGGAAAGAGATACAAAGACGGTGATAAATGTTCTAATATTTTTTTGTCTAGAATGAGGGTACACTTCTAGTTCTATACTTTGGACACTTTGTCACTATGCATATTTGTTATCTATAGATTTGATCATTAGGATTTGTTGGCCTGAAGTTGTGCTTGGGTTTGAGAAGCTGATGGTGTTGAAAAGCATATTTTGGCTTACAATACATAGGGAGAAAACTATTGATTTTTTGATAGAAGTCAAACCTCATGGCAGATATACAAAGCTTGAAAACATGCCAAGTAGAGATGCAACTAACACTAATGTATTAAATATGAATATGCGATATGGATACATGATTATTTTATGATTGTAAATGACCTAATATGATGTCCTTAAATGCAAGTCCTAGACATATATCTTGAAACCTTTGGCATGCAAGCTAACATGTAATAGTCATATTTTGAGAAAATCAACCTAGGAAGCAAGAGATTTCTAATTCAAACTAAGAAATTTAGGTGGCAATTGCAATTTAAATCAAGGAAGCAAAAGCCTAAGAAAACAAGCTAGTCCTACTTTAAAATAATGTATAAAATAAATCTAAACATTAAATTAAAAATTAAAATTACTTAATATATTACATAAATAAAATAAAAAATTAAAACCATATATTTATAACATCCATAAAAATTAACATAAAACATAGATATAAAATTGAGGGTATACTTAGCCCTTAAGTGTGGATCTCACAATCAAGTTGTTGGAAGACACAGATGATGGTGGCGAAGACACGGATGATGGTCACAAGTTTCATTCCCCTAGATTGACCCACGGTATGGATGGAGGGCAGCTCATACAAACCGAGGTTATAGTGGCACATGTTAAGACTTTGCATTGTAGGCCCTACCATGTATTTGATACATCCAACAAAAATTTAAAATAAAAATAAAATTTGAGGGTATATTTTTTTAATGCTTCACAATATAAATGAAAAAGGCATTTTTTTGAAATGGATACATACATTTAGTGGTAAGAGCAGTTGCCATAAAATTATTAAAAAAAAAAATTGTATTAAAAGAATGCAGATTACAGATATATGAAAACATAAAGTTATAAAGCTTGGACCTTCCAAACTCGACCCTTAATAATTATAAAGTCGTAGACCTTCCAAACTTGGGCCTTAATAATTGATAACATAAAGTTTCCCCAGCATTAATATTAACAATTATATCAAACTAACACGTACAGTTACAATTCTAACATATTAATTGACCACGATTAAACCATTACATAATGACATTTAATAAACACCGCTATTGTATTAATAGATTTCATATTAAAATTGAAGATTTTGTACATGTCCATGTTTTGCGTTGCGCTGGCACCATTCAATCTTAGTGTTATTATTCTGGATTTTCAATACACACAAGTTGTATCAGTCATAAAATTCCGTAGCCATTCCCTGCAGAGAATTGAAGTTAACCTTATTTTTACTGTGAGAGTACCAACATGATGTAATCATTTTTCAAATGGTGCAGTACATATAACCTCTTTATATAAATATATTACAATAACTACTAATTATGCCAAGAGGCGTTTCTACAGTCACAGCAGAGGTGGAGTTGAAGAGCGCAAAGATTCTAAGATTCCCTATAATTTTATAAGATTCTTATTATAAAAAAATATATAAGATTCCATCATACAATAAACTCGAGTAATAATAATAGTGCAGCATCTGTTAAATAAGAGTGGGGCATGTTGCAGCTTGAGTAAACAAATGGCAATTGGAAGAATATCTTCTTAAATAAACAATATTTTCATAATAATTCTTTCCTGACAGCTAGGGTGTAGCTACATTCATCTCTATTTATATTCCTCCTTCCTTAAGTTATTTTAATATCAAATTGCAGGATTTGAGGTGAGCTGAAAGGGAGTGTGGAGGGGGAGTGCGCTTTCCAAGAATCAAAGGTTAGCCTCATAACAATCAACTGCAGTTGTAATGCAATATTTTTGCTTTCCTTCATTTTCATGCTTCAAATACTGCATTTGGCATTTGTTTAGTTATTGTATAAATGTTTATAATTATACAGATTTAGAAAAATCAAAAGAAGTTATATTGGACGGCATGGTTGTTGTATTCAAGAACAATAATAAAATTCTTCGAGGCATGGATCTATCCTCTTTCCAGAAGGAGAAACTCTTGAGAGCAGAACTGGAAGAGATCTTGAAAAGGGAAGAAATTTTTTGGAGGCAGCGTTCTAAGGAGTTATGGCTGAAAGAGGGAGATAAAAACACATATTTCTTTCACCTGTCAGCCAAGGTGAGAGCTAGTGCCAATTCTATAAAATCCATTCATCTGGAAGATGGACAGGTCTGCTCTAAACAGACTAATATTCTTATTGCAGCCCAAAACTTTTTTGCAGACCTTCTCACCAGCCCGCTATATCAGCGGGATAAAAGACTACAGGTTTGCAATCTCATCCCTAAGGTAATTCAGGATTTTCATAATAGGGAGATCTTAAAACCATTCTCTTTAGAAGAAGTTAAAACAGCAGTGTTCTCTTTGGCGGGAGAGAGAGCGCCGGGTCCTGATGGTTGGACGGGACTATTCTTCCAAAAATGTTGGGATACGGTTGGAAGGGATGTCTTCCTGGCTGTAGAAGAATCCAGGAAAGCTAAGAATGTGCTCAAGGAATTCAAGTCGACCTGTATAATGCTTATTCCAAAAACAAGCTTTCCTCAAACCTTTGAAGATTTCAGACCTATTTCCTTATGTAACTTCATCTACAAGATCATTTCAAAGGCTCTAGCGATCAGATTATCCCCCCTGATGAAGGAGTTCATTTCTAGTGAACAAGGGGGATTTGTTCCAGGTAAAGAGACCATGGAGGGTGCCATTCTAATACATGAAATCTTGCATTCAGTGAATAAGGATAAGCAGCAAGCCATGGTTGTGAAGTTAGATATGTCAAAGGCCTATGACAGAGTGAACTGGGGTTTCCTTTTTGATATCCTTTTGCAAAATGGGTTTCTCCAAAGTAGTGGTTAGATGGATCAAATCCTGCCTCTCAAGGTTCCAAGCTCCAGTGTTAATCAATGGACAGGAGTCTGGTTCCTTTGAACCATCTCAAGGATTAAAACAAGGAGACCCTCTTTCTCCTTATCTTTTTATCATCATGACAGAAGCCCTTACATGGTCCATAAAGGAAGCAAAGAGAAGGTCAGAATGGCAAGGCATTAAAATAAGAGGTATTCACGAGGCCTTCACTCATGCCTTGTTTGCAGATGATACCATTCTTTTTGGTCAAGCTTCGCTCCGAGAAGCTAGATCAATGATGAATACCATCAACTCATACTGCTGTGCCTCAGGACAGCTAGTGAATTTTAATAAATCTATGGCCTTTTTTCAAAATGTTCCTTTGCTCCTCCAAAAGCTGATCAAAGTCACCCTCAATCTTGAATCTCAGGTGCTTCCAGGAAGCTATCTTGGTCTTCCCCTGTTCATGGGTAGATACAAAAATACATTATGGGGCAAGGTGTTAAAGAATTTGGACACAAAACTGGCAAAATGGAAAGGGCGACATCTATCTCTAGCAGGATGTATAGTTTTGACTAAAGCAGTTCTATCTGCGGTGCTAGTTTACATGATGTCGGCTTTTCACATTCCAAAGGGTATTAGTGCCAAAATTGACGGTCTCTGTAGAAAATTCCTCTGGCAGGGCTCTCTTGAGAAGAAGAAATTACATCTACTGGCCTGGGATAAGGTTTGCAAACCCAAGGAGGAAGGTGGTTTTGGTATTCTGGATATTCAAGCTCAAAATCAAGCTCTTGGGGCCAAATTGGCGTGGAGCATGTATTCTAAACCTAATGCCATGTGGGTCAAGTTAATGAAAGCCAAATATCTTGATTCAATGGATAATGAGAGGATTTTTACAGTGCTAAATCCTCCCAAGGGGTCCACTATCTGGAATTTTTTAGTAAGAAGTCGAGACCTCCTTCAGTCCAACCTCATGTGGATCATACACAATGGTGAAAAGGCTGACTTCTGGTTTGACTCCTGGGGTGGGGGACCGTCGTTGTCCGAGTTATATGAGCTGTATGAGGCTCATCTTTTCCTCCAATCTACTTGGGGTCATAAGGTTAAAGATTACTGGCAGGTGATTAGGGAGGGGCCCTCAGTTTCAGTTGTCTGGAAAAGCTTTCAGAATTGTAATTTTCCAAGTTCACAAAAAGCAACACTTAGATGTCTACTTGGTAAAAGGCTAGTGCTGGTTTCCAGTTTGGCGGATGAAGTGATATGGACTGCGGCAAGTTCAGGATGCTATTTAGTTAAAGAAGGCTATAAATTAGGTGTACAGAAAGCTACTTCAGGCTGGCCATCGAAGTTGTGCTGGGGGAAGTCTATTCTTCCTAAAGCAGGAGCGTTTGCCTGGTGTACGCTCCATTATAAGATACTTACAGGGGATCAAATCAAAAGAATAGGACTGGGGTCCAACTTCCCGTGTGTGCTCTGTGGCTGTGAGGATGAATCTATAGACCACATCTTGCTACAGTGCCCTTTCAATAGAACTTGTTGGACCCGGTTCTTCAAAAAGGTAAAGTGGTGCAGTCCCCTTTCCAAATCTTTATTTCTTATGTTTAAGAACTGGCCCCTTTGGACTGGTAATTCTACTTTAGCCTGTTTATGGGAGTTAGGCCCATCGATGATAATCTGGCACATCTGGTGGGAGAGGAATCTGCGTATTTTCAGGAAGGAAGCTAGATCGACGTCCCAAGTTTGCGATAAACTTGAAGCTACTTTAGCGGAACAGGTAGTGGCTCATCTTAGATCCATTAATCCCTCCACGTTGGTCTGGTCTAAATGGGATGAGGAAATCATCTCGCTTTGGCCTTCAGTCAGTTTCAAGGGCCTTGGAAACTTTATAGGAGCCTTTAAGATTCCCACAAATAGAGATAGAGTTAAATGGACTCCACCGTCCTCCCCTTTCTGTAAGCTCAACATTGATGGGGCATGCCGAGGGAATCCTGGCCCTTCTGAAATGGGTTGTGTCATCCAAGATTTTAATGGAAATCTGCTTGCAGCTAAGTCAACCAAATTACCCCCAGGTACTAACAATAAAGCAGAAGCTTGGGCTCTGGTTCATGGCCTTAATCTGGCCCTCGAAAAAGGTGTAAGGAATGTGTGGATTGAGAGGGATTCCCTGATCGTAATAAACGCCATCAAAGGTAGAGGGATAGACAATTGGAAGCTGAATTACATTCTTAATCTGGCTAAACCTCTTCTGAGCAGGTTTGATGATTTTTTCATCTCCCACACCCTACGGGAAGGCAACAGGGTGGCAGATTTTCTAGCCAATGTAGCTATTGATAGTGAGTTTGTACACGGTTTATTCCCGTCTGGCGATCACCACCTGTCTATCCGTTTAACCTCTCTCCTGTCGGCTGACATGGAAGCTGAGTAAGCCTCATACCTCTCCTTGGCTAATTACATCTCTGCTTACTGGTATGATCGGGTTGTCTGGGATAGCTCGCCTTGCGTAAGGAAGTGGCCTCATTTATATCAGCATTTACTTATATGGACGGACCTCTGGCACTGTACGGGTGTTTTCCTTTCTTTTTCAAAAAAGGGTATGGCTGCTTTAAGACAGATCGGGCTGTGTCAAACGTCCTGTCTGCAAGTGAAAGATTGCGAATCCCCTCTCTTCATTTGATCATTAATAGTTCTAGTTGTGCCAGATCTGCCCGGATCCTGATAATTCTTTGATGGCATAACGGCATATTCGTTTTGCACGCTCCTTCCCATATAGGTCACGCTGCTCTTGCCACCTGGCTTTTTTCTAGCTGAGTACGTTTATTGTGTTATGTGCTGATGATAATAGCGCCTTGTTTATTCTCCGCCAGCCCTCAGTTTCCTTTGCTTCATCTTTTTCTTATTTTGGCTTCCCTCGAGCATTTGGCTACTGGTGTTCGGTGATGGTGGTTACACGGTTGAATCAGCGGCTATTCTTTCCCTCTCTCGACTGGGAACCAGAGATATGAGGGCATGTGAAGGCAATTGACCTCACGACCTTGATTAACTCCGATTGCACTCTTATCCAGTTTGCAATCCGGAACATTGTGGGCCATGTGTGGATCAGAGGTTTCGAGGGGCAGGTTTTAAATTTCTTAGATGTTGTTTCGCAGCTCCTTTCTAATATTATGGATCTTGTTATGGATGGGGGTTATGTCCACTCCCTTGCGGCAGGTTTGTTTTTCAAGAACATCTACACAGTGGAAAGATGGGAGGCGGCTGTGTCTCATTATAAAATGGAGAATGGTGACGCCCTCATTGGTGGGATTTTCAACCTCACAACTCTGCGTAATTCCCCCCCGCAGCAGGCGATTTACAGGGCTTTGCAGTCCAGTTTAAAGTCCCTGTGCAGCGCGGAGATAGATGATGCGCTTCGGGCCTTTAGCTTTTCTTTCTCCAAAAAATGGTCTGAGCACATCAAGGATGTCTTCACAGTCGTTCGGTTCCTTAGAATCCATGCTTCTAATCTGGCGCTGGGGATGCCCTTGTATGCTTTGCCAGAGTTGGCAGAGGGTGATGAGAACGCGATCTCAGTGGACCTGGATGAACAAAATTTGCCAGTTTCTCCGTCAGCGGCGTAATGCATCCTGCTGTGGTGAGTGGTCCTTTTTTATTTGCTCGTATGGTTTGGTGTCTTTGCTATGGGTGCGCCCTCTTGTATGGCTCCGTGTCCTTTTTGCCTGGGGGGGTGGGTTGGTGGTTATTTGTGTTGGAGGGGTGGCTGGTTGGTGGTTTCTATTCTTTTTGTTCGGCGGTGCGGGCTTGGTCTCGGGTGGTGATCGGTTGTTGGGTTTTGGTTTGTTGGCTGGCTGGAATCCATGGTGTTGGCTGTCTGTCAAAAGCTGGCGTGTCTGAAGGCAGTCTCTTTTTTGTTTTGCTGCGCTCTTTTTCCTCTCCATGTTTTATCTGGTCTTGATAGGGCCATGTTTTGTATTTCTCAGTTTATTTTTAGTCTTATGACTATTATTTCATGTAAAAACTCTATTCAATATATGGTGCTCCGTCACCTTTTTCTATTTTAAAAAAAAAAAAAAGAACAATAATAAAATGATTAAAAAAAGTAAATGGGTTAGTCATGTGAATGGAGTATGTGCAGCAACCTTTGGAAAGAAAAAACATAGCACACAATCCTTCTATGAATAGTTCATGTGCTTTGTCTGTTATTCCACGTTTTGCATATATCTCTTCTAATGCTTTTCAGACTGCCAGAGGGAAAATACCAGTCTCTGCTGGACGCAAATGCTTCCTTCTTCTCCGTGTATGTAATTCCTGTATGCCATGAAAAATATGTGATCCCTGCCAAGAAGTATATCATTAATACTTTATTTTGAAAGGCAAATCTGTGCCATTAACGTCTCCAGCCAGCAAATTCATATGCTAAGCCTCAGTCTGTATTTAGAAACTTCATCAATGCAAATTGATATGGACGAGTGATTTGGAATGGTAACTAGGTAACTTTCTATTTTTTATTGGTAGTTTAATGTTGAAAAGATTATTCGCTGGTTTTTAATATTTTTGAAAACTATTATTACCAGATTTCTATTTAAAATTTGGGGCAAAGAATGAGGAGAGGCACCTACTATAGTGTTTTATTGATTGAAAGGTTCCTCTACAATTTTTTTAATAATTCTTTTTCACATTATATTCAAAACAATTTTTTAGAACAAATTAAAAAATATATTGGAGTCTCTTCGCTGCATATTTGATATTGGTGAAAAAAATTTCAGCGATTCCATTCAACAGTTATGGTTTTTTTTTTTCACACACAGATAGCATCTCAAATTGCAACATTCAAATTGCAACATTTAAAGTGAGCGAGAAAACAAAAGGATTGCCTTCCAAGGAATCGATCTAGGCAGTGGAGGAAATCTTTTTTAGAACAAAGGTATATTTTAATAGTATTGGTTTTCTTTTATTAATGGCACTAGTAAATGAATTGTAGATCTTAATTAAATATATAAAATAAATTTATCTGACAGATGGAAACTATAGTGCAATCAATTATAAATTTATCTCATAGATGGAAATTATAGTGCAATCAATTTATCAGTTTCCATATATATACTTCAATCAATTCAAATTAATTTATTTTATACATTTAATCACTTCAAATTAATTAAATTTTTCTTTAGGTTGGAATGAAGGAAAAATTAGATGAACATAGCTAAATATTATCTACCCTTTTTTAATTAATTTATTATGGCTATTAGATTCTTTAGTATTTTAACAATAAGTAAAAATAACTGTTAAGCTTAGGGTGTGGGTAACCATGATTAAAATAATTTATTAGTAATATTAACCTAATTTTCTATTTATGGTAAATTACTCCTTATTTATTTATTTAGGAATTCTAGAATGGAAGTTAAGTTAAACATCAATTTCTGTAGAAACATCTCTAACCATAGGAAATTCCACTATTTGTAAAAATATGAGGCTTTAGTATTTCCAACATTTGGTTTTCTATAATTTATGAAAAAAGAATGCATATGTATTCCTTAAATATACATGTTTATCATTATAAACTTAATTTTTTTTTAGTGTTAATTAATTTCATATAAGGTAATCTTATAGTTATATATTTATAGACATTAGACTAATAAATAGAATCTATCAAAATTCATAGTTAATATGCAAGACATTTTCTAAGAAGGAAAAACTTTTTTGTTTGAAAATTATAATTTGTTTTGAATTTTTTTTAGAATAATAAAGTTGTTATTTATTTTTTTCAAACAAAAAGTCTAAACATTTTTCTTCCAAAACTAAAACAATTACAGTGTTCGGTAATCATGGTACCTCTAGTTCACGTTTACGGGTCAAGCCGTCACGATTGAACTACTGTATCTACTACCTAAAATAGCTGTAACAATGGCATCTGTGGCATCGTCCCTGTAAATTGTTGAGGACAAATATGGACACTCTCATTTTCACTTCCTTCCGTTACCCATTTGTCACTATCATAAGACATAAATCTTGACTGAAAAGAAATTTGATTTCTTTCTAAGAAGGTGTCATCGATAGGATGAATCATTTTCATGTATTTCCTATGTGCCACATACCACTCTCCTCTCATGTGCTTTAACATTTCTTTCACTTACCAACGGGTATAAAGAAATGATGGGCTTCTTCCACGTACTGACGGGTATAATGGAAGAGCGAGCATACAGAGAGGCTTGGTATATTGGTCTGGTGATATATAGAAAAGGCAACCTTTTGGAGTGATAAGGAACCAATCCATGAAAACTTGACAACAAAAGTCATCATGTGTTGAAAATTATTTTATCTCTTAGTGTTATTATTTGATCTTAACTTGAAAGTGTGTAATCATTGTAATAATGTCAACATTACATACCAATGGCATGGAATTTTTGTACATTAAAGTCAATGTTATAACTTTAGACTTATAAATATTTATTTTCAACTACTATGTAGGTATGGCTCCCTCTAGGTTGAATTTTGAATCTAATGAACAATGAGAAAAATATAGAAGGGAACGTCAAAGAGAATATCAGAGGGAGTATCAAAGATGACAACGGCAACTAATGACAGAAGTAGAAAGACAAGAACAAAGGATACAATGAAATCAGGTTGACAGAGAAAGATATCATTGACATGCAGCTGAAATAACAGTTGAAGAGTTGGAATTACAAAATTGATAACAACCAAACATGATGAGAATAAGTCATGCACAAACATCTCAAGAACTTGGTGTCCCTAAAAGACAAGAACGACAAGAACCTTATCAGTCAAATGCTAATATTGATTTAAATGTTTGAGATGAAAATTCAAGATGAATAGATTTTGTACCTAAAACACCAGAAAATGCACCTCAACATGACATTAATCAAGTTGATCAAAATGATGTAGAAAATGCACCAAATCCTAATGGAATGCTTCAAGCTAATTTCAATACTTTTCCAATGCATTTTTGAAATGGAATAGATAGTTTTATTTCACCAAACATGTTCTATTTTTGTCAAGAATGTTACCTTGGAATAATGGTTTATCGGACACCTCAAGGTCCTATATGCAATAGGTGTCGACAAGAAAGAGGCAATAATCAATTCTCAGCATCAAATAATATGGATCCTGGCCCATAACCACCAGAGCTTGCAAACTTGACACAGGTAGAAGAAATGTTTATAGCACATGTCAATCCAATCCTACAAGTGACACATGCAACTGGTGGTCAATATAAATACAAGGGACACACAATAAGTTTTCCACAGGATGTAAAAGAAATTTCAAAGGTTTTGCCACATGCAATAAAAGATTTGCCAATCATTATTGTTCGAAGGAGAGATCAACGTGGCACAAATTACAACTTTACAATAAATAGAGAGAGAGAGAGAGAGTATATAAAGCACTCAATTACAAAATTGAACATGACAAGCTCTACTCTGATGTTCAAATTGATGAAAATGCTCTCACTACTCTTCCATCAAATTCAGATGAAAATATATTTGACCAACTAAATACAGTGCATATGGAGTTTGATTCAGATGCAAATGAAGTTGTATTTGTGGGCCCATTGATGGAGATGGATGAAGGAAATATCATTGATCACACAACATCAATGGCTTCCAGACCGCCTAATGTCAGAAGAGAGATAGAATTGATCCATGCAAGGGTGAACAACCCTGATGCAGATCTAGGGTCATTGATCGATTGGCCAGCAATTGGTTCATCTCCTATCAATGAGTATGTGACATTAGGCTTATTTGATATGGCATTTCCAACATTGTTTCCTGATGGTAGATGTGATTGGCTAGAACCTCGCATGAGACAAGTACATCTGCATGAATTTGTCAAACATCTCTTTCGGTATAGGGATCACCATTTTGGTCAACACCCACGATTTAGATAGTATGTGATGAATAGAATAATGAGACTACGTGCACAAAATTCATCTGCAGTGTTTGTCAAAAGAAATCTTCAAGTTATGCCAATCACCATCAACGAGCTACGTGAACATATGGAAAATGTGCCCCACTCTCATCTAGTTGATCCTTTGATGAGGTTTGGAACAACCTTAAGGGGTACAAGGTCATATTGGGCAAAATATTGTGCAGAGTTAACTGGTATGCCTCATCAAATTGGTTCACCCATAGTATTCTTCACTTTGAGTGTAGCAGATATGTACTGGCCTGATTTGCATGCATTGATGCCTTGAAGACCACCAATAGATGCACAAGAATCCCAAAAATGGAGAAGATAGAATGTTATTGATTATCCTCATATGGCACACTACATGCACCTGCAACATATAATTTTTAGAAAACAAATTCTAGAAAAAGGAATGAATGTCAAAGATTATTGGTCTAGATATGAATGGTAGCATAGAGGTTCACTGCATGTGCATGGATTCATATGGTTAGATGGAGCACCAAATATGGATAATCTTGATTGGAAAAATGAGCAGCAACGAAAAAGTGCAGAGAAATATTTCCATTCTATTATTCATGCATGGAATCCTAGATAAGATCCACATCAACAAAGCATTCAGGTATATTATCAATGATTGTTAATCAATATTTTATATATTATGTAAGAAAACTATGATTCAATGTAACTAATAAATTCATACATTTTTAAATCATAGGTAATGCAAAATTTTGTCCAACATCCATGTCTTCGAAATACAAGGCAGCTTACACAAATACACATGGAACATGACTATGAAGAGATTTTAAATTGTGTAGAATGACATACAATGTGTAGAGAGGGTGCATGTCTATGCAAGAAAAGAGGACGAATGGTTTGTAGGTAAGATTCAAAATATTCCAAATTATTATTTTCAATTTCAATATATTATGAGTGCAGAGAAATAAAAAATTGTTATTATTTATTATAGGTATAATGCTCCATGGCCGTTAAATCTTGAGGTATCAAAATTATATGAAGACTTGGAGATAGGTGAAAAAAAGTTTGAACCTGCAAGAAATGATGACAGAGTAAATACACACAATCGCTACATACTGCAATTATGGAGAGCAAATATAGATTGGCAACCTATTCTTTCCAAACATGTGGTGATCAAGTACATTGCCAAGTATGCAGCTAAAGCAGAAAAGAGTTTAGAAACTTATCATCAAATGTTGATGCGGCTTGCAAACATAGAAAACCTTGATGATTTAGCATCAAGAGCATATAGAAGACTTCTTACTAAAACAATTATAGAAAGAGACATTGGGGCACAAGAAATATGTCATATGCTATTGGAACTTCCATTAGTAGAGAGTAGCAAAAAATTTGTCAATTTGAATGTCTCACGTGAGGTATTCAAACATATAGCTACAAATGATGAAGATGACTATGAAGAACATACACAATATTTCATTGATGGATACAAGAATAGGCCCTTTTGCATGGAAGGTATTTCACTTATTGATGTAGCTAGATCATGGACATATAATCCAAAGAGAAGAAGAGATAAAAAAAAATGGGAGGCAAGGGGGATGGCAGCTATTGTGAGAGTATTTCCAAGGTTTGTATCCATCCCTCAACGTCAATCAGATAAATGGATTGATTTTTGTTGGTCTAGGTTGTTACTTTATAAGCCATTTCGTCATATAGAAAGAGATACTGGTCTTCAAGATGATGCAATAATATCAAATTGGGAGTCATTCAATTATAATCCTTGGCATGTGCAAAGAAGAACTACTCCAGAAGATGTTGACAATGGTAGTGATTCTGAAATTGAAGATAATCAACCTCTTTAGGGAAACACAATAGAGCATGAATGGGAAATCATATCAAGGCTACATCATAATCAGATTATGCAAGTTTCTGAAATAGATATGTTGGGAACAAGAGATGTTGATAGATAGGAACCATGGTCTAATGAATATCAAGGTGAACACTACACAGATCAAGCAATCAAATTCATAAGCACCATGAAAGATAATGGATTTCTCATGTGGGATGATATAATAGAAAATATCAATTATTCATCATTGGGTGCTAGGCAAAAAAATGCACTTCATATAATTATGACACATTATCATGGATCTCAAAATGTATTGCCATTATTCATGATAATTCAAGGAACAATAGGAACTAGAAAATCATATCTAATTGGTGCTATCAGTCAAGCTCTTCAAAATGCAACATTCCCAAGGCATACTCCACTTCTATTGCTTGCACCAATAGGAGTTACAGCATTCAATATTGGAGCCTCAACAATCCATTTAGTACTTCAAATCCCAGTCACAGATTTTGGTCAATTAGAAGGGGCAAGACTCACAAGTTTTCAAGAGCAGTTACGACACATAAAATACATTTTGATTGATGAAATGAGCTTCATTGGATAAAATTTGCTGGAGAAGGTGGACTGTTGACTTCGTTAGGCATTCCCTGAAAAAAAAACATGAGTTTTTGAGGTATACATTTGTTTTTTAATGAAGATATGCAATTTTTGCCTATTTTAAAACATAAACCTGATTATTATTAAATCTAACAATTATTAGTAGACACTAATGAATGCCATCATTTTCCAATATTTTGTAGGTGTATCTATGATTCTCATTGGAGATTTAGGTCAGTTACCTCCTGTTAATGATAGACCACCATATGATAGTAACAGACGTGGTAAACTATTATGGGAAGAATTTAAAACTATTGTTACTTTGGATAAAATATTTAGACAAGAAGGGGAAAGCATTGAATAACAAAGATTTTGTCAACTTCTGACAAATCTAATAGATGCAAAACCAACTATTGATGACTGGAAGTTGCTCATGACAAGAAGCAATGTTTGCATAGATGCACCAACCAATGAAGAATTTGACTCTACTATTCATTTGTTTGCCACAAATAATAATGTGCATAGTCACAACAAAAATAAATTATTCTCATTGAGGCATCGAGTTGCACATAGCATTGCAACAAGAGTGGGTAGTGTCAATGTGCCAAAAGCAAGTCAACTTGATGAAATTGATATGGAGTTATTACTTGCTAAGGATGCAAGAGTGATGTTAACTTCTAATCTTTGGATAGAAGTAGGCCTTGTAAATGGATCTCTAGGGTATGTTCAAAAACTAATATACAAACCTGGAAGTGCACCACCTAAACCACCGACATATGTTATGGTGGAGTTTGATAATTACATAGGGGTACCATTTGAAGATCAATCTCCACGTACAGTTCCTATTACACCAATACAAAGGGGCCAAACAATCCAAATACACTTAAGATTGGCTTGGGCATTAATGATACACAAATCATAAGGTTTGACTCTCTCAAAAGCCACAATTGACATAGGGCAAAAGAAAGAACAGGATTAACATTTGTGGCTATATCTCGTGTAAAGTCATTACAAGGTCTCAGAATAGTTCCACCATTTACATATGATCGTTATGAAAAAATGAAAAAGGGAAAACAACTTGGTAAGAGAAAAGTTGAACAAGAAAGACTAAAATTATTAGAACACAACGGAGTAGAACAGAGTGGAGTAGAGTACACTAGACCAGAGTAGAGCAGATTAGAACAAAGTAGAGTATAGTGGAATAAAGAAGAGTAGAACATAGCAGAGCAGAGTAAAGTAGAGCAGAGAAGAGTAGAACAAATCAGAGTATAGTAGAATAGAGTAGAGTAGAGAATAGTTGAGTAGAACATAGCAAAGTTTAGTAGAACAGAGAAGAGTAGAGCATATCATAGCAGAGTAGAGTAGTGCAGAATAAAGCAGAGTAGAGAAAACTTGACAGAGAAAAGCAGAGAAAAATAGAGCAAACTGAACAGAGAAGAGCATAGTAGAGAAAAGCAAAGCAGAGAAAACAAAGAAGAGCAGAGTAGAGAAGAACAAACTCAACAAAGCAGAGTAGAGCTAAGCAGAGAAAACAAAGAAAACTATAGCAGAGCAAACAAAGTAGATCAAAGCATAGTACAATAGGGCATAGAAATAATATCTTGTATATCACAAATGCTATTTATATAGATGAATATATACTTGGCTCTCTTTGTTCATGTTATTTTCCTCCAAAATCTTTCTCCACGTATATTTTTTGTTACTAAACTTTGTTGATTTTATTTGTTATTTGTACAAAGATACTTTCACACTTACCATAACCTTAAGTTACTCATAACCCTTAGTTACTCAAATGAAACAACCATGATATGAATGATTTATGTGGACAAATACTATTCTTATGTGTACAAGTACTAGGGTGGTAATGTACATGCATTGGAATACTTCATATTATATGTTTGTCTTATGATGTGTTGATTTATGCATATTCTATGAAATTAACTTCATTAAACTAATTATAAAAGTTGAATTTATGCTTCACTAAACTAAATAATTATAAAGTAAAATAAAATAAATCTTAACTCTAAAATAGCAAAATTTATTTAAATTAATTACACAACACATAATTATTATGATAATTAATATGAATCCAAGCACTACAATATTCTATATTTAATGGATTTCCAAAAATTATAAATTAAAAAAAAATTACAACTATAACTCTAAATAGACTAGCATACCTATATTTAAAAAATATATCTAAAGTACACCTAGAGATATCCTACTCAAGGCACCTATTTCCACCTGTGTGGTAAATTGATTAAAAAATAGGCGCCTCAAGAAGGATATCTCTCAACGTACTTTGGATATTTTTTTAAATATAGGTATGCTAGTAGCATCCAGCAAGCATAATTCTAACTATACTATATACCTTATTAAGAATTATTATTATATAACATAATATTATAACATAGGTTAGATATATTATTATAATAGATTATATAATAATTATAATTATATATAATATATAATAATTATTATAATATATATAATAATTATAATTATATATTATAATATATCTCTTGGCATATTTTATACTAAACTAACCCTAAGCATAAAGGTCTTAACCCTAATTATATTATTTGTTAATGTTTGAATGAAGGTTAGATTTAGAATTATGGTTTTGTTTAGGGATTGGTTTAGGATATAAGGCTTATAAATAGGATAATGATTACAATTAGGATTTGGGTTAGGGTTAGAACCAATGTTAAATTAGAATTAGGGTTTTGTTTATTAATATAGTTAAGGTCAAGGTTATAACCCTAATTCTAATCATAATTCTAACCCTAACAATAACCCTAATTCTAACCCTAACCCTATTTCTACCACTAGATCTACTTAACCCTAATTCTAACCCAAACCCTAATTCTATCTCTAATTGTAATTGCATTAATGATCTTAATTTTATCCTTAACCCTAGCCCTATTTTTTGTTAATTATTTTTGTAACCATTAATCTAACGCTATCCCTAAATGTAACTATAACCCTAACCTTAATTGTATCCCTAATACTAACCACAATTCTAAGAATAATTCTAACCCAACCCTAAACTTAACCCTAACATTCAGGACAATACTAAACCTAATCCTAACATCAACCATAACCCTAATTCTAACCTAAACCCTAACCCTAACCCTAATTCTAACACTAATTCTAAATGTAACTGTAACCCTTACCCTAATTGTAACACTAATTCTAACCATATTTCTAACCTTAATAATAACTCTAATTGTATTCCTAACCTTAATTCTAACCCTAACCCTAATTATACCCCTAGATCTAGTTAATTTCTAGATATATCCCTAATTGTAACCCTAACCCCAACCCTAATTCTAACCATAGTTGTAACCCTAATTCTAGACCTAATTGTAATAATAACTATAACCTTAATTTTAACCATAATCCCAACCCTAACCCTAATTCTAACCATAACCCTAATCCTAACTCAAGTTCTAACCCTATTTCTAACACTAAACCTAATTCTAACCATAAACATAATTCTAACCCTATTTTAATTATAACCCTAACCCTAATTTTAAACAAATTGTAACGCTAATTTTAATCATAGATTGAACCCTAATTCTAACCTAAACCATAACCCTAACCCTAATTGTATCTATAACTTGTAATTCAATCCAAATTGTAATGATAACCCTAACCTTAATCTTGACAATAATGCTAACCTTAGCTCTAATTCTAACCCTAACCCTAATTCTAACCTAAACCCTAACCCTAACCATAATTCTAACCATATCCTAACCCTAACCTTAATCATGATAGTAATGCTAACCCAAACCAGAATTCTAACCCTAACCCTAATTGCAGCCCTAACCTCTAATTTAAACCGAAATTGTAACTATAACCCTAACCCTAATGTTAATCTTGATAGTAATTCTAACTTTAACCCTAATTCTACCCCTAGATCTACTTAACCTTAATTCTATTCATAATTCTAGCCCTAATTCTATTCATAATTCTAACCCTCACCATATACTTGATTCTAACATTGATTTGATTCATAATTCTAACCCTAATTCTATTCATAAATTAAATTCTAACATTAATCTAAACTCTAATCCTAACCCTAACCTTATTTCTAACCGTAACCTTATTTCTATCCCTGACCCTAATTCTCACCCTAACCCTAACCCTTATTATAACTATACTTTTGACCCCAATTCTCATTCTAAATATCACCTTATTTTTAACTATAACCCTAAACATACCTCTAATTTTAACCCTAACCCTAACTTTAACCCTAATGGTGACCATAATTCAAACCCTAACCCTAACCTTAATACTAACCTTAACCCTAATTGTAATCATAATTCAAACTCTAACCCTAAACCTAACTCTAATTCTAATTCTAACCCTAACCCTAATTCTAACTCTAATTTTAGCCTTAACCCTAATTTTGAGGCTAATCCTAACCATAATTCTAATTTTGAACCTAACCCTAAACCTTATTATAACTAAAAGATTTAATTTTAAATAAATCATATAATTAAATTCATTCCTCTATGGTATTTTAAGATGATAAACAAACTCATTTAATACAATAATTAAATCCGTTACTCCGATTTAATAAAACATAATAAATAAAATCAAAACCTCACTTACATTAAAATTTAATAAAATCTTTAAACTAAAATAAATCATGGAAATAATAATAATGAAGATTAAAATTAAAAAAATATTTATTTCTAAACTTAATCATATACCACTAAGTACAACTTATTAAAAGGAAACAATTAAAATTAAAAAAAAATGATAAAACATCTTAACTCCACTAAAAGCCCAAGCTAATTCTAGTATACCTATATTTTAAAACTAAAAGATTTAATTATAAATACATCCTACAATTAAATACATTCCACTATAGCATTTTAAGATGATAACAAACTCATTTAATATAATAATTAAATCTATTACTTCTAATTTAATAGAACATAATAAATAAAATCAAAACCTCACTTATAATAATAACTAATATATAATAATAATAGAATTAATATATAATAATAATATAATTACGCCGAGAGGCGTTCCTAGGGGTAGAGTTGAAGAGCACAAAGATTCCAAGATTCCATGTAATTTTATAAGATTCCAATGGAAAAAAAAACAAAAAAATAAGATTCTAAAAAAGTAAAATTAATGTTGTCTTGAGAGAATTACATACTCTCCAAAAAGAACAAAAATTAAAATATGTTCTTTGGTTTTTAGCACAAAAATTAAAATAGAGAAACCCCTTACATACTCTTCAAAAACAATAAAAAATAAAATATGTTCTCTATTTTTTCAGCACAAAAAATTAAAATAGAAAAACCTTTGTTTTAAACTTCTAGATTTGACAAGATCAAAAATAAAAGATTCTAGGTTTTATCTAGAATCTAAAAACAATTGTAGGGAATTAATGATCCTTCCCCCTTTTTTTTTCTAAAAGGAAGCCCTAGCTCTTCCAAAAGGATAAATCACAGACAATCATTTACTCCTAACTCTAGAAACCCTGTATGCTTGGAAAATGAACTCATCTGCAACATATATATATATATATATATATATATATATATATATATATATATATATATATATATATATATATATATATATATATATATATATATATATAAAGTTAATAAATAAATAAATTTTACTTTGAAGATTGGAGAGAATGACATCCATATCTTCTTTAGCATCTCTGCAGAGCTTCTTCCCTCAAACCTGCAATAAAGAATAGAGAAAAGACGAAAAAAAAAAAACTGAAATGATACAATTTAAGAATAAATTTATTTTAGTAAGTTCTAGAAAATCATTTCTTTCTAATCCATAAATCTTATCCTTAAAAGTATCTAATAATTTCTCATTTGGTGGATTGATTTATTATAACATGCCTTTTTTAATTAATTAAGAGTGAGTGATACATTTAATGTAATCATATCCCTAAATTTTAGTTATTATAACATGCATGTTTAAATTAATTTAAAAGTGAGTGATAACATTTAAATTTATATTTTAAAATGATTTTTAAAAAAATCAATATGCAATCATATCCCTAAATTTTAGTTTATGGATTGTTTAATTAGAGGATGAATTATTATGAGTGCTTTTTTAAATAATTTTAAATAATTTTTATTTAATGAAAACACTATTAGGGGTAAGTCACCATTGGGAACAAATGAAATGAGTGTTCGTTGATGTAATAAATTTATTGTTATTTATGTTTAATTAAAATTATTAGTTATTTAATATAACAAAAATATATATTCTTCCATGATATTTAATTTCATTTTTGTTTTTTGTTTTTCTATGCAAGCCCTTATATTTGGTTGATTTTATTATGTTATTATTAAGTAAAGAGGTATTTAATTGATTATTTATTAAATTAAAGCTAGATGCTTAGTTAAAACTTATAATTAAATTTGAGTTTAACTTTTTAATTAAATTTAACTTTAATTTTTTGCCTAATCACTCCAAGATGTCAAATGACATTTTGAATTTATTTTTTATTTTGGAGTTGTTAATGAGGTCTTTAATGATGGGTGTTGTTAAATATATTTTTTATTTTATATACCTAGGAATATCAAAGGGTCCAAAAGTTGGAAATAGAGGAAAAACGCTTCTATTGCCTCAATTGCCATAGTCATCAGCATTCAAAAGATATTTTCCCCAAGAAAAGAGATGCAAGTACAAATCCAAGGTACCCCCACGAATATTGAAATGCGAGATTCCCTAATTCAAGAGGCTCATCCACCTCGGGAAGAAAAAGATGAAGATGGTATGCATGACATGGGCCTAGCTAGAATAACAAACATAGAGAATCCATCCCATACACAGAATAACATTATGGATCCGGTCTTGTCATTCGTTAAACCCCAGGCCAACACATCCAAACCAATATCCAATAAGAATCTAGATCGATCAGAGAATAAGGTAGCTAAGCAATCGACAGAGGATCTTGGCACGAAAAACAATTATCATGATGACAGGGAAAATGCCAGAGATAGGAAACCACATCTTAAACATGAAAATATCAGACTTTCTCATGGGCACCCAAGGCAGGGTGCCAAAAGTATCATCGGCCCAAAAAAATTAGGGGGTTGACTATCCCGTCTTTGGTGTTCCAACACGCCAAAGACACCAATGAGATTCAACTCTTCTGTATCCTAGCTAGTCTAGTTCTGCAAAATTGCTATGTATTTAGGGTTAGTACGCTACAAGGAATATCTAACTTAGAAGGACAATGCAATCCTCCCAGTTTTGAATACAGAGAGTCACATGCTTCATTTGGGTTCTGAGTTCTTGGAAAATCAAAAAAGGAAGGCATTCCAAGTCCATCAGTTCATGCAAATTTTGTGGCATGCATTATGACTGTCGGGCATGCCAAAGCTAGAAGACATAAGAAAACTACCAGAATAGATATGAGAAATTAGAAATTAGATTTAGTATGAGGATCAAAATGATCGATCTTCATAACTAGCTAAAGATTACTAAGGATTCTCTGGACAACTAATTGTCCTAAACAGGCAACTCATTCCCAAAGACAGATCATATCCTAATAAGATTGCATGCCAAAACCTCAAATGGGAACAACCGTATCAATGCTCTCTTTCTCTCTGTTTATTTATAGTAGAAGCTTTGGATGATGCAAGCCAAACTAGAGCAATGGCGAATCAGATGAATATTGAGTGTGTTTGTAAATGCCAAGAGGAGGAAGAAGGTAATGATTCGAAGGAAGAAGTTGAACCAGAAGCTGAAGAAGAGGAAGGCGATGAGGGAAGCAAGGCTGAGGATGAAGGTGAATCTCCAATCAAGAAAATAAAGCACCTATTCAAGGTTGATTCTGATGAAACTATGAATGCAATCTGTAAGGTTATTGGGTCTAAAGTCTTCAATGGAGGCCATATCCACGATGGGGTCCTTTATGAAGGATTCTTGATGAATATTGTTTTTATTCTAGGGAGGAAGAACAATGGTAAGGTGATGGCAAACAATTACATCAAGGATCATATGTATCAAGCTGCGTCCACAGCGATTTCTAATTTCAACAAGCATCCCATGTACAAGCTCATGGTAGGAGTGTTTGACGCGGTGGTGGTCAATAGGGAGAAAGTGTAATGGGTAAGGCTCTGGCAGTCCTCAATGAAGGCATTTGTAACCACATGGAGACCTTTGCCTATATAATTGGTCAATACAGAAACCTTCTTTCTCCCACTCAGCTGGAACGTGCAATGGAACTATCAAAGGTGCTAAGGACCCCTCTGGTGCAAGTAACTAAATTTCCTTTATGTAAGAGGTGCTAAGGACCCTCTGGTGCAAGTAACTAAATTTCCTTTATGTAACTACTACGTAGTCTGATATGTACTTGTTTTACATAATATTATAATATATTAGTTGTCATAGTGGTAGCTACTTATCCATAAAAAAATATTATATAATATTTAATTGTTATTATAATATTATATCTAATCTACATTATAATATTATATTATATAATTTTAATAATTCATATTATTATGTAATATAGTTAGAATTAGGCTTGCCACTTGGGATGCTACTAGCATACCTATATTTACAAAATATGTCTAAAGTACGCCAAGTGATATCCTTCTCGAGGTACCTATTTCCACCTATGTGAGGTAAATTGATTAAAAAATAGGCACCTCAAGAAGGATATCTCTGCGTACTTTAGATATATTTTTTAAATATAGGTATGCTAGTATAAATAATAATAATAATAAATAAAATCAAAACCTCACTTATAGTTAAAAATAATAATAATAATAAAGATTAAAATTAAAGAAATATTTATTTCTAAACTTAATCATATGCCACTATGAGTACAACTACAACAATTAAAATTTAAAAATGATAATAATAAAACATCTTAACTCCATAAAAGCTTAAGTTGGCTACATTTTAGGAGTTAATAAAGAAATTTACTATTATCATTTTAAACTTGCTAAAATGGTAAAACATAGTATAAAAAATTCTCTTCATTTATCTTTTTATATTTTTAATTATTTTGGCCAATGTAGCAAGAGTCTGTACAAAATTTAATCTTCTCATATTTTTGTGCTTCCTATTGGGCATATGTTTGGCTTAGGTATTATTAGTTCTGTCTATATTGTTTATGCACAATATGATGGTTGGCAATCAGTTCATATGGCATGGATAAATTTTTATCTAGACATTATTATAGAGTCCACACATCCATTTTATTTCACTCAGAAGATTTGAGAAATAATTTTTGATAATTTTATTACATGAAATTCGTGTAACAGAGGCATTGCCTTGATCCATGGTAGAGCCTCCCCTTCACCCATCTTGCTAATCCAAACTACTATACTTTTTTTTTAAATTATAGAAAGAAAATAAAGAATACCCACATCACTTATTCTTGTTGGGCTTCTTCACTTCTTTTATATGCTGAGCTCGTGCTTTTCTAAATAAAAGCAAAGAGTTTCGATGGCCACCAACTTCTTTCTGCCAAACAATGCTCTGCCCAACGATGGTGCAACCCTCCTCTGAAGCACTTTGAGATGGCAGAGCCTACGTATGAGCAGATCACCAAGCACATAAGCAGCATTGTGTCAATTTTGTGCTGAAAAAATTAAAAAACTTTATTTTTTTTAGTTTTTTTGGAGTATGTAACTGACATCATAAATTGAAAGAGTGCTCTCCATTAATTTGTAAATAGTACATATTATTTTTTTTAGTTTTTTAGAATAGAATCTTATTTTATTTTATTTTTTAAAATAGAATCTTATAAAACTAGTAAAAGCACCAAAGGTGCTATCAAATGGCCGATAGGCACAAATATTTATAGGCCTATCCTTAAATAGTATATATTTATATTTTTTCTAAAAAATCATTAAAAGTAATAGTTGGTGGAGAAGGCTATAAATATTATAAGAAAATCATTTTTGCAAATAAAAATAATGAAATGATATTAAATGAATAACCACATGAACTAAATCATGAATGTGCCATTATAAAACTAAATCATAAAAAAAAACTATATATTTAGTAATTGCAAGATCTTTTCATCTTGTTGAAATTTCTTGTCCCTGATTGCCTCATTATGCTATATCTACAACTTATATAATATATTTAATACCACAAGAATTTTCAAGAGAAATGAAGACAATAGAAAAATGTATAATAACAGCATAAACATAAATCAATGTTTTGAATGTAACTTTTAATAAATCACAATGAATATGATATTAAATGGTAAGCTATATGAAATAAGATCACATGAAATATTTTATTTTATACAATTATTATTACATGGGCATAATTGAAAGAAAAATTATTATTGCAAGTATAAAGACCATAACATTATTGTTAACAACACAATATTCATTTATGTAAATGAACAACAAATATTTATAATAGGCTTATCACTAAATAGTTTATATTTATATTTTTATTGGAAATTTATTAAATGTAGTAGTTTGTGGACAAGGCTATAAATACTATAAGAAATTCAATTATTTTTTGGCTTAAATGAATAACAACATGAACTAAATTGTGAATGAACCATTAAAAGAAATAAATCATAAAGAAACCATTAGAGAACTATGACCTCCCATTCAACCACAATGAAATATATTATCATTGTCATAATTAGTGTTATACTATTAGGAAGTTATATTTTAAACACATTTATTTAGGGTGTTTCACTTTGGAATATATTTATTGTTTATGTGGAGTGCAATTTTGGCTTTCACTTTAGTTTGATATACTTATTGTTTGTGGAATTACAGGTTTGAACTTTAGAATTGAATTATATTTCTTTCACTTTGTATTTTTAAAATTAAATTCACTTTGTCGCTCTAATTTGATATATTTATTGTTTGTGTGAAGCATGGGTTTGAACTTTAGCATTGAATTATATGTGTTTCATGTCCTATGTTTAAAATTGAATTCACTTTATTTGCATTTATTGTTTGTGTGAAGTGTGTGTTTGTGCTTTGACATTTACTTTGTGTGTGTGTGTTTAAATTTTGATAACCATTGATTGTTTATTTGAAGTGTCTTTGAACTTTATTTGGTTGAAGTGTGTTTGAACTTTAGACATTACTTATTTGTGGAAATTGTATTATTGTTTATATTGTCATTCATGTGGCTTTTATCTAGAAAATTTAATAAAAATTAATCCAATTTTTATAGTAGTAGTTGGAAGAAAATAAGTTATAGACAGATGCAACTAAACTTGTTATTATCTTCATTTGTTAGTGGTATATGAAGCGTGAATGGAGTATGTCTTAAACTTATTTGCAATTATGCATGTTGTAATGATGAAATATATAGTTATATGTAGGCTTCTATAAAGTAGTGGTATGTAACCTTGTATTGTTTGAAATTGTTTAATGATGAAATATATAGTTATATGTAGGCTTCTATAATTATGTTCCTCAAGATTCATGCAATTAATTTTATTTCCTTATGCTTACAATATCAATCTAAGCACAAGATGAATTGCCATTATGTTCAAGTTGAAGATAGTGCATATCTCATGAGCAAGTATAACATTAGATAGTTTTCTTTAATCACCCACTTAATTTAAAAGCAACTATTAACCTCAAACTTCAAGACATGAACTTATTTTGAAATAGCAATGTAGCTCATCAAAGGTAAAATTGAGTTCAAACTTTTGAGATCAAAAAGAGATCAAAATTGACTCTTATCTATCTATTCCTAAGGTTTGGAGGTTTGACTCATCACACAACTCACCACATCAGCGTGTCTAATAGAAGCATCCTTAAGATATTTTTTTAAATATTTGACCAAAAATTTATCATGAAATTCTTAGTAGTTGAACAAAAAATTATCATTTGTTGTTTGAACAACATCATATTATTAATTAAAATATAACTTATATGCAACCTAAATGATCTCAATACTTTTTGGTAACCATGAATTTTATTTTTAAAAACAACACATTTTTATTTAAAATACAACTTATATTCAACTTTAAATAATCATAATTTTTTTAACAACCTTTTACATTTCATGAAAAATACACAGTAAATTGTTGGTTTTATATATCTAAATAGAATGCAATAATGAATGATGCTTGTTAGCAAAATACAGATTTTTATAAATTTAAAATAAATATTGGTGTATCAATTTCTTTTAAAAATAGCCTAGTAAAAATTTCAATTCTAATTTCTAAGTTACATTAAAAAAAACCCTAAACATGAAAAAAATATTAATATGCATTGTAAAAAACTTATAACTATTGTTTAGTTTTAGATATTTTTTAATATTTTAAGATTAATATTAAATATAAAGTATATTAATATATCTAAATTTATCAAAGATGTTTCTTAAAGTTCTTGTTCTCATTAATACCAAGTAATTATCTCTACTTGCCCTTTAAAATAAATATTATAACTATAATATTAGTTTATATTGATGAATTTTTAGTATGATCTATACTTGCCCTTTAAAGGACTTTCTTATATTAGTTTATATGAGCATTTATCAAAAAATATTAATCTAACCCTTTATACAAAATAATATACATTAGTATTTAAAAATAAAACAATCATGTGTTAAGCCTACATATAATTTAATTTAGAAATAGAAATATATAAAATTTTAGTTTTATTTTAAAAAAGTAAGACATAATTTGAAAGATTAATATGAAATTTTAATATCAAGATTGAATAATCTAAAAGCAAAAATTCCTTCATAAATTATTTATGTAAAGTACGCCGAATACAAAAGTTAAGGATAATAACCCTTCACACAAACTAAATCCTAATTCAAAATAGAGACAAAAACATCAAGCCTTCATGAACTCAGCAACAATCTTGGAACAGTGAGCAACTGCACACTTTGTAAGCTCTTGAGGAAGACAAACCCTGACAGTTGTCTGAATCTCTTGTATGTTGATGATATTCTTTTTGTTGTAGTGAGCAAATTTGGCTGCCTCGGTTGCAATTTTCTCAAACATCTCGTTGATAAACTTGTCCATAATTACCATAGCCTTGCTCGAAATATTGATATCTGAGTGCACTTGCTTGAGAGTTTTAAACAAGTAGATCTTAAAGATCTGCTTATTATTTTTCTTTATTTTTTCTACAGATTTTTGAGTCGTGACCTCCTTTTCCTCCACAATGGGCCTCTTCTCTGTCCTTTTTGCCATCGATAAGCACTACAAAAATCACATCGTAAAATTAGAGATTAAATCTAAGTTAAGATAAAAATAAAATTATAAACTAACTCTAATTATAAAAAAGAAAACAATTAAATGAAATCTAAAAACTAAACAAATTATCAACACATCATATAAAATATTTGCAATTGTGTTTAATCAATAATTCATTTTCCATGCATGCAAAGAAGATAAATTTGTAGTATAAAGAACGTGGAATCCATTAAAGTATGTTTGCATTCAAATCTTCAGAATATACCCCAAGTTTACTCCAAAATGCCTACTAACAACTAAGACTGATACTCCCTAGGGTATGAGCTCATCATAAGGAAGAAGCCAAAAACAAATTCAGCATATTATAAATACAAATGTTGTGAGATTGATTTGACATTCTGGATTGAACTGTAGCAGTATTCTGTTCCACCGTTTGGAGCCTCACAAATGATGATCTCACAGAAAGAAGAAACAAAAATTAATTTATATTTTAAAGTATAGATCTTGTGAGATTTATTTAATTTCTGGATTGAAATGTTTTGTAGTAATCTATTCCAACATTTGAAGCCTCAAAGATAACTCACTATTGTTTCTTCTTCCATAAAAAGTTACTTTGGATCAATTTAATGCAAGAGGCATTTATGTTTTTTGTATGTATGGGGGATCCTTTGGAGGCACTAAAATTATTCATTCCATTGTATGAAAGGACACATGTTTTGTTGGTTGCAAGAGGAAGCATGCCTAACAGAAAGTATTAGAGAATAGAGGCTTGTGATGGTCATTTGCACTAAATTTTTGGTATGGGATGATAAGTTACAGATCAAATAATACATTAGGAGGGTTTTCATTATGTGATTGCTAGTTAATGCTAGTTAATGACCAGTTAATAGATTAGGACAGAAAGCAGTTTATCATGTGCTGATGATGTTAGGAGGAATTGTTGATGTTTCGACTCCTCCAATTATGAGAACTCTACAAGTTCTCATGGATAAAAATTGTGTGTCCCAAACAATGATTGTGCATTCTGAAATGGATTCACTGATTTCTTCGCCTTCTTCAGTTGTTGCTGTCAATGCTTCCAAAGATTTGGAAAATAGTTCAATTGCTTCAAAGGATTAAACTATTTGTAGAGGAGTTTGATGTTTTGTTCGAGGAGAACTCCATGGAGAAAACCGCATACTCATGTTGCATACCCCTACAATGTAATTTTCTACCTATTGTAATATAATGTATTTCAAATTTTGAACTGTTAAGAATGAATGAATGACAACTATTTCATTGCAGGAACAAATTGTAATAAATTCAGATGAGAAAATGGTATGAGGTTTGATATGTTCATGTAGGAAATGTTTTCCTCACATTTCGTAAAAAACATGATCATTTACTATTCTGTTGGCAAATCTATTCACAAAGTTTTAGTGCACATAAAAAAGGTATGGATAACCCTGTTGATCTTTGAAAGGCAGCTCAAATTGGCAATAATTGGCTATGTAAAATTGTTTTCAGATAATCACTGCAATATACATTGTGAATAACAAATCTTCAGGTCAGTCTGCAAGCATATTGCTGATAATGGTTGATTTTTTTGGAATCGTAACACCGAATAAGCTCTTTTGGGAAGAAAACCCCCATTTAATGGATGGCATGTTCTCTAGAATTGTGGAAGCATTGGGATAAAATTTTCACACACTTAAATCCTAAAACTTTCTGATATAATATCATGGACCATGGAAATCTTATGTCTATTGGAAAAAAATTTCACACAGTTAAATCCACTCTAGATTGCCATTCAAAACAAATGATCTACATTCTACGTTGATCTCTACTAATTATTTTTAGTCTACAAAGTAGCATAATGACATTTATCACACAGATCTGACTCACAAACATCGAAACTGACATCGAAACAAAATGAAGAAAGGGAATGAAACTCTGCCGAAATAATTTCAACGCAACCACAATAAAAGAGAGAGAACCATCTTGGGGAAAACAAGGTGTTTGATGCAAGAATGCCTCAATAACATTCAATCAAAATGGTCAAGATACCCAAGGAGAACACTCCACTTTCCTCAACCTCAAGGATTTTTCTATAGTGATTTGAATACCTAATACAATCTCTTATTGAATTTTGCAATTCCTAGATTTTCACCCCTTACACTGCCCCTGTGAGAATCCTACTAAATTCAATGTTGACATTGTTTGGCTAATGTCGATCTTGGATGTAAAAAAAGGAACTAAATCTTCTTGGAATATATCCTCCACTAGATCATCACTAAAGTTATTTTGAAATATAAGAGACGCATCATCTAGAATGACACTCAACTCTTTGTTTGAGAGGTCTTCTCTACCGCATTTGAAACTCTAGCAACATCCTAATTTTCTGAAGTCTCTGCATCCATAGTGCTGAGAAGGTTTTGAATCTTTTCCA
This sequence comes from Cunninghamia lanceolata, assembly GCA_027924645.1. NCBI lineage: Eukaryota > Viridiplantae > Streptophyta > Pinopsida > Cupressales > Cupressaceae > Cunninghamia > Cunninghamia lanceolata. The sequence continues at coordinate 2,864,292 of BSBN01000119.1, read as the reverse complement.
CGAGATCCAGCGAGGCATCATTTGTTTTAAAGAGAGTGGCCTTGTTAGAAGAAGCTGACAAGAAGCCACCAACAATTGCAGCTAATGAAGAGTGATGAAACTGCGGGATATCCTCTAAAATAAGGTTCGGTTGTTCTTCATTATCAATTTCTTCAAAAATATCATTTCCCACTTTTTGGATGATTTCATTGACTGTGGATCTGATCACAGTGTCTCGTTCCTCTACACTCTCTGAACTCAATTACCTCAAAAATTCACTTTCCTTGACCAATGACCGATCCTTTAGGGTGTTCTGAAGGTGACATTAAATCACTATTGAGGCATTTGAGGATATCAAGAAGGCAAAGTGGTAGATAATATAGTTGGAGATGCAGCTGACTGTTGAGTAGCGGAACGGAAATGCGGGCCCACATGCGCCACCTAAGTGGTCAAAGCTTAGAGTGTGTTGTTTAAGCCCAACTGAAATGCTCTAGAAGACTTGTATGCAAGATCTAGATGCATAGACAAGGCGTTGGACTGTTTAACAAGCTGCCCCCAAAAGAGAAATGTCATCTCATGAACTTTAATGTTTGCAGAATATGCATCAAAATGCATTCGTAAAAAAGGCTTTAAGAACTTTTAAGAAAATACAATTGGCAGATACAAAACTTGAGGTCACAACTCATTTCAACATCTTCTCCACTTGCGCCTAAATGAAATGCCAAGACTGTAAGGTATTGATATTCATTGAAATGGCTTTAGAAACTTTTAAGCAGGTGCAGTGTGTAGGTGTAAAGAAAAATCCACAACCTCTATCAACATCTTCCCCCGCCATGCCCAAATGGGAGCCATAAGAGAGATATGGACTTCCACCAAACATAATGAAGAGAGATTCTTGTTAGTTGCAGCCGCCTTGGTAGCCATGTTCACAAAATGTGGAAAGCACATATAAAAATGTGAATGGCTGAATAAAATGCCTCATGCAATGATTACATGATATGTACAAAATAGATATGTTGAAAAGGTGCTAGAAACTTTTAAACAAATGTGATTGGCAGGTGCACAAGATATGGAAGCATAGTTAATGTCGCAAGCCAACGTGGAGTCCTGAAGTAATGCCTTTAATATTAACAACTCTAGATTTTAATATTACCAACTCTAGATTTTATTTTTATTTCATTCTAAAGTGGGAAGCACTAAAACTTAGTTTTGTCAAACATTATAGCTAGAAGTACTTCTGCATGCAAACTGTGAAAGCATGAATGGGTCACAGTCTTAAAGGTGGCGCATTCTCAGTTAGTGCTAAAAACAACAATAGCCTTCGATCTCTCATGGAATGCAACTAGCTTTTATTGTTTTCAGCTAGCATAGTTCAAATGTAGAAATACGAACCACATGATAAAGACATATTTTTGTCCAATATTATCATGAGGATCTTCAAACGGATAAGCAGGCATGAAAATGTGGGAGTGTAGATGAGGCTGTAGCCTTTCACAAGTAATGAAATGTATTGATGGCGAATATTTTCAAGAGAAGTTTTTAGAAACTTTCAAGTTAATGCAATTGACAGTTGTAATTGCCATTTCCACTTCCCCTGCCAGCACATAATAGTAATGAATTTTCTACCATATATTATAGTCAAAAGATTACTGGGTGTATAGATACACAATCGGAATGCCATGATTGTGGGATATAGATTTAGAAACTTTAAAGAAAATGCAGTTATCAATGGTAACACCATCTTCCTGAAGATTCGCCACCAACTTCCCTGCCCATGCCAAATTTAGAATGGATAATCATCTCTACTACACACGTCATAATGGGAGCATATAATGTGATATTCTTGTTAGATATTATAGTAAATATGGATTTGTTGATGAGGCACTTGAAGTTTTTAATGTAAATGCAGTTGGCAGCGTAACGCCAAGCACCACGCCTCCTTCTGTCAGTGCACCAGGCCATTCCAAATGGAAACAATGATGTAATTGTTATATTCGAAAGCTGAAAATACTTCGCCAGAGTGGAAGCATGGAGAAAATAAAAGGCAGTTTTATGAGACAAATGGCCTCGTCTGGATGCAAAGATGGCGGCAAAAAATACAAGCAAAATACTCAAATAATCACCATATACCTTCGAAGATATGTTACTGGTGACATGAAAACCAGATGTTGAAACACATTTCTGGCAGATGTTGTTGTATCAAATGCTTGTGAAGGCGTGCATGGAGATCTATGAAGGTACCACAAGTCGCGGCCCAATTGATGAAAATAGAAATGTTTTTAGCAAAATGCGATGGTCACAAAAATAGGTTGGTTGAAAAAGCCTTAGAAACTTTCAAACAAATACAATTGAAGTGTAGCGACATCTTCCTCCTGTCCATGGCTAAAACTGGGAAATCTCGAGCATAGAGTGCAATTTGAAGTTGTGATGGGTTGCGCTGACCATTTCAACCTCCAGATGGCATCTGGTAATACACAACAGGAAAAGGCCGAAGTTGTTCTAGAAGAGTTTTGTTGCAAGAGAAATGATGAGAAGCAATGGAGGTGATTTCCAATAGCAAAAGGATGAAGTTGAAAATTGACCGATTTTTTGATACAACTGGAGATGCTACTCCTGAAATTGAAGTGTTAAGGCATCTTGGTGTCTGGGCCAAAACACTGCAGAGTTACTGCATTCGTCCTTTGCTGAGGCACTTGAGGTTATTCCTTATTCTTTGACAGAGAATACAGGGTTGAACCCTATTGCTATTGTTACAGAGTTTAGAAGTCATCATACAAATGGGAAGGTCAACACAGGCATCAATGTTAGGAAGAGTTAAATAGCAAACATTTTAGAAAAGAATGTGATTCATCCTTCTTCATGACCTCTGCATAGGGTATTGTTTATATAATCTATGGACACACTGAAAAGTGTAGGAATACATTACAGAAAGCTTCAATAGACTTTAACCCTTGTTGAGATATAATCAACTATTGACATTAGGGTTAGCATTATGTAATTGCTAAATACTGCAAGAAAGTAATGGGTATTTATTGTTTATGTTAATCTTGTAGGCCAATATGGCCAGAGCGGTCATGGTGAATGCAAGTGGGAAGCTTTGGACCAAAGTGTGGGCAAAAGCCAAGAAAGGATGCATTCAAACGAGAGTGTTGACAATGAAACATCTCTTGGATCTTCTTAGTCTCTTTAGTATTTCATTTACGCACATCAGAATAGAAATTATTTTATTTTATCTGATGCCATGTTTTAATTCTTGCAGGGAAGACTTTGTGGCTTATGCAGACATATGCTTCAGAGAATTTGGGGATAGAGTTAAGTACTGGTCAACTTTCAATGAACCCATTATATTTTCATTTGCAGGCTATGACAATGGCCACTTCGCTCCTCAACATTGTTCATACCCTTTTGGAAATTGTACTTCTAGAAAGTCCATTGTTGAGCCCTATATTGTTGCCCATAATGTATTGTTGGCACATGCAATTGCTGTGGAGTTATACAGGGAAAAATATCAGGTGGTGTTCTCTTACTTTTTGCTTTAAAAGTTACTCCCTTTACACCATGTTCTTGCATACTGATTCTTCTTTCTTTGGATGAGCTTTGATCTTTGACCTTGTTTTCTCTTTTGTGGATATTCGTATAAGATCAATTTCAGTTTCTTTTTTCAATCAAGGTAGAATTTTTCCATGAAGACCATTGTGTACTTCTAGAAAAAAATCCTCAAGTACATGCTATTGTTCTTTTGTAAATACAGGCAAAGAAAAAAGGTTGGATTGGTTTGGTTGTTCTTATGAATTGGACCATACCCCTTACCAATAAATGCACAGATATAGCTGGAACTCAAAGATCCATTAATTTTCAAGTGGGCTGGTAAATTTGATTTTCTTTATAAATTCAAATTTGCCTATAATTTGAGTAGTAGTTATAAGTGGATTATATAACTAAATTGATAAGAATAAATATTTGATATATAAATGTTTGATTCCATTTTTATTTATCATTTGCATACTCTTTCACATACCTTAAATTGTGTGGTTTCAAAAAACAAATTTGCAAGCTAATGAACTGGATCTCCCTGTAAATGCAGAGGACAAGTACAATATAGCTAGTTAAGTATGGAGTTTGAGCATATGAAGAATTCGAGCATACAAAATCCATTGCAAAGCAAATGTTTTCAGCATAATGAAAAATTTAAGAGAAGGAAGCGGTCGAAACAAACCTTGGTGTGTGATTCCTATGGAATTGATATCAGAGCCCAGCCTCTACTTGTTGTCTCTCTAGCCCCTTTACAGTATTGTGGAAGGAAAATTCCTAAATCTTGCAATTTGATATGCTCGCTTGAGTTTTAATAGCTTCAAATTTAGTTAGTGGTGGGTTGTACCGTTTCTTAATTGTCCAATGCATGGAGGATAAAATTTAATGAGTTTTCTTTAGTTAGTGGTGGGTTGTACCGTTTCTTAATTGTCCAATGCATGGAGGATAAAATTTAATGAGTTTTCTTTAGTTAGTGGTGGGTTGTACCGTTTCTTAATTGTCCAATGCATGGAGGATAAAATTTAATGAGTTTTCTTTATTTGGCGCCGGCAGCCTCAAACCTTTATTTGCTTGTGTGGCATGGCAGCTCCACCATCATAGACATTTTTATTTAATTCTATTAGGACTACCAAATTTTTTTGCCAGTTACAAATTTTAATTTGGCGCCGGCAGCCTCAAACCTTTATTTGCTTATGTGTCATGGCAGCTCCACCATCATAGACTTTCCATGCCAGTTACAAAATTTAAATTTGTGGAGTGGGACTTCTTTTTAAAAAAAATTTTTTTTTTTAAATTTGAGGATGATGAATTTAGTGGGACTACCAATTTTTTTTAAAAAAAATTGTGGACGATGAAAGTAGTGGGACTACCAAATTTTTGGTAGTTACAAGATGTGTGCACATATAGAATGGCCTATCGGCCAAATTACATGGAATCTAAAGAATCTTTGCACTCTTCAACTCCACCCCTGCTGTGACATTTAATAAACACCACTATTGTATTAATAGATTTCATATTAAAATTGAAGATTTTGTACACATCCATGTTTCCGTTGTGCTGGCACCATTCAATCTTAGTGTTATTATTCTGGATTTTGAATACACACAAGTTGTATCAGTCATAAAATTCCATAGCCATTCCCTGCAGAGAATTGAAGTTAACCTTATTTTTACTGTGAGAGTACCAACACGATGTAATCATGTTTCAAATGGTGCAGCACATATAACCTCTTTATATAAATATATTACAATTAGTAGTTAAGAAATAATATTTAGTAAATATTTAATAAAGAATCAATACATGTGCACATAAATATTTGGCAAGTTACATCAAAGAAACAACCAATCATATGTTGAGACTACTATTCTTAAATATCATCCACTTCAACAGTCAAAGGTCAATTTTAGCCAATAAAAATAGGACAAATATTAACCACTTTTTATTATGAATGAGGTGTAAAATCCCTATTGACTATTTGACCATTGAAATGGATGATACTTAAGTAATTTGCTGACACATAGAGTGATAAATAATATATGCCTTGGTACACATGTTATAGTCAATTTTAATTTTTGGGTGTTTTGTACAACTTAATAAAGATGTAACTAATTAAATTACATTATTGATATTGAAAACCCTTAAAATAACTTTAACCTCCTATCTTAATTACAAAGATATATTAAAATTTTCATGAAAATTCAATATACATTTACAAACTTGACATGTGTGAAATTAGAATGGGTAAGTAATGGGTTCTTACAAAAAATATAAAAAATAAAGGGTTAATAAGTTATTTCTTAATTTGGGGCGGCCCTGGTTCCATTGGCTAAAGCATGTCCAATCCCCTTGTCCGTATGGTACCAAAAGTGTGTCCCCACATGGTACTAAAAAGTGTGTCGTACCAACAACACTGTTAAAAAGTTTACTAGGTGCACTGCAAATTATAGAAGACTGTGGATTCCTACACTCTGTAAAAAAGGAAAAATTATTTCTTAATTTGAAGATCAAAAAGGAGTTTTTGATCACTACCACAAACGTGGAACAAGTACTTTTGCATTAACTAATTTAGCAGATGAACACCTAAAATAGCTCCCCCAACAGTGTAAGACGTAAATTCATTTCAGAGAGCATGGAGTGCATTTTCACCGTCGCGTACAAGATTTATTTTAGGCACTGTAAGCAATTCTAAAATCATGAATCTGACTCCTATATAGCTACCACAAAGGCCTGTGAATTTTGTAGAAGTCATACATAATTCTGTGTTTAGAATGGAGGGGCATCGTTTTGCTTTGAGCATGACTGTTCTAAGTTTATTTCTTCTTGCATTGTATGTCTCTGAGGCGGAATGACAAACGCAACCGCTTGTTTCAGCACTGTACGTGTTTGGAGACTCGGGCATAGATCCTGGGAACAACAATTATGTTGCTACTCTTATCAGATCTAACTTCCCTCCCTACGGAAGAGATTTCCCAAACCGTCGACCTACTGGCAGATTCACAAACGGAAGATTAGTTACAGACCAACTATGTATTGTTAATCTTATGCCTAATAGTTCACTTTCATTTTTGATAAAAACATACATTTTAAAGTTTATGGTGACTAACTTTTAATCTTTTGGATTGCATAACATCATATAGCCGAACTGTTGGGGCTTCCAGATTTGCTGCCTGCATGTTTGGATCCTGCATTTCGGGGACATAAGCTGCTGACAGGTGCAAGTTTCGGTTCATCTGGTTCAGTATATGCGGACGCTACCTCTAATGCTTTGGTTAGCACTTTAGTTTTTTCAATGTCTTAGCTCTTAAAGTTTTTAATTGATAAGCTTTCGAGTAACTGTTGAAATGAAATGTGAAGTTAGTTTTGTTTATTCCAGTAGTGACGAGCAGTTAGTAAGAGTACTTAACTAGTACCTCAGTTAGTTGTTGGGCAGGGGGTCACAGGGGCTGTACCGCTGGGCCTCTGTCATGGGGAAGTGTCACTCGCATTTTTTTTTTTGTGTTTTGCGTGTTTTTTTGTGATTATTTAAGTTAGTCAAGTTTGAATGCCAAGACATGAGAAGTGGTCTTTTCCCTGATACATTATAGGTTTTCCACGTAAATATGTGTTGTCTATTTTGTATTTTTTATTCCTAAGGACATGTCCCCATGCGGCTGCTTAGATTATTTTGGCTCAATTTTTTTAGGCCATATTTGTGGAGCTAGTGATCCATGAATATTTTATTTTTCTGCTTATTTTAAGCAGTTATCTTAATTTATAGTTTTTACTATATAAAAAATGAAAAATAAATTGTCTTACTTAAATTAGTTTAGAAGAAAAATAAAAGGGAAGGAAATATATGCGCATATTTTTCATTATGAATGGAAATGGATCTTTTTATAGTCTACTATGTGGGCCACTTGATTTTGGGTCTATAGGTGGCTTATAACATATGATACTACCCCATACTCTCAGTAGAGGCATCTAATTGTGCTTCTAATATGAGGCATACATACCCTACCCCCTGGAGTAGCTGCTTATTTCCAGCCCCCTTTTTTTTCCACAGTTTATTTGTAATTCTTATAAAATTCTATATTATCTTTTATTCCATAATTGTAAATTTCGATGGGGCCACTTCAACTGCTTAAATTTAAACAGAAAAATAACTTAAAACCATGAGATAATTCACTGTTATTTCAATTCTCTACTTATCTTTTCTAATAATAACGAGGAGCAATAGATGTCGATCTTTTGTATTTGCACAATGTGTTGACACTGGAGAAACAAGTGGAGAATTTCAGGCATTACGAAAGACGGCTTGCGAAATTATTTGGCCAGGAAACTGCCAACAGGACCGTATCTCAAGCATTATTTACTATAAATGCAAGAACTGATGACTTTGCCAATAATTATTTCATAAATCCTCTAACCAGGAGCAACTATACCCTCGAACAGTTCCAGGATATGCTTCTAAAGTCTCTAAGTGTATTTATACAGGTAAAAGTTCACTTATACAAATACAGTTTCTTTTTAAATTTTCAAACTTCTTGGAAATATAAACGTATTGTTTTGTGAACAGAATATTTACAGAGAGGGTGCTACTAAACTTGGCATTACCGCGCTTCCTCCTTTTGGTTGTTTGCCTTCCCAAATTAGTCTCCACAACATAGCAGGGAATAAATGTGTTGAGGAGTTTAATAAGGTTGCGAGATCTTTCAATAACAAGACCAAAGCTTTAGTAGAGAAGATAAGGCCCAATTTTCCAGTTGCTACAATTGCTCATATAGATACATTCGATAATTTTATGGACATGGTTAAATCTCCGATTAAGTATGGTAAGTTTCAGCTTTGTTTTGCATTCAATTCATTTTGTATGGATAAAGTGTAAAATTGTTATTGAATGTTTGATTATTTAATGGTTTGATGTTTAAGTAGAATGGTTAGGAATTAGTTAGTCAAAGTTTAATTTGGACCAATAAAAATAGGACAAATATTTACCACTTTTTGTTGTGAATGAGGTGTAAAATTGCTATTGATGTTTGACCATTGAAGTGGATGATATTTAAGTAGAGTGGAAGCGTTGTAATTCTATTTCTTAATCTCCACTACAATATCTTGTCAAAAGAAAGTTGCTCTGATATAAATTAGTTAGATACCTAAAACGCTCCAGTGTAAACAGCCGGCATGTTGTTGTGCCGACTGTTTACCAAAATTTAGATTTTCTTTTTTTTTTACTTTTCATTGTGACTTGTTGAACGGAGCTCTGTCGACCTCTTCAATCATAGTGTTTGTTCATGCAGTTGATTTGTGTCACCACCAACCGACCATTTTACAATGTGCAAGCTGGTTAAACTCTACCCCTAAAACTGGGTAGCAACATTGAGACGAATGTTTCTTAAGGGAGAAATTGAATTGGTCGTGTTTTTTTTGCAGGTTTTCAAGAGGCCTCTCCTGCGGAACAGGTGTGTTGGAGACAGCTATATTGTGCAACCCGAGCACCATAGCTTGTCCTGATGCATCCAATTATGTGTTCTGGGATAGCTTTCATCCAACAACTGAATGTTATAAAATCATCGCCGATGCTTATTTCCAGCAGGTTCAGGCTAAGATTTTGTCCGCAACCCCTAGAAACTAACTCAAAGATTATTGAGTAGGACCTGAACTATTTTATATCTATGTGGAAGTTATCTAAAGGGGAGTGGTGGCAATGACAAGTTTATATCTATGTGGATGTTAATGATTGTGGTTTATTGGTACAACAAAATAACTCTATTGACCAAGATTTATAATAGACTCGGTAAAATAACATGTTTTACTCAAGAGTGGGAGGGATTTACTGTATTATTATTATTAAATTTTTAATACATATTATGAATTGTGATGATTTTGGAAGACAAAATTTTGGATCTAATGAGAATAAATGATATTAGATTATATTTGAGATTGAAACTTTATGGTGACATTTTTTTTCTAAAAGTATAAGAATTCAAATTTATTATGTTGTCCTAGTGATGTGTGGGGAGTCTTTATGATAAGGACCCTCATTCTTCTCTATTGTTTTAGTTGCTTAGTGTTTTTTTGGCTTAACTCTATTTATTCATCTTTGTTTTAGATCTGTCTAGTTAGACTTTGTGGGTGTGCACTTATACCACCTTAATATTTTTCTTTTTTGTGAATATTGTACTATTATTTCTTTCAATATAAAGTTTAATAAGATATATTTGTCAAAAAAAAAAATTAAAAATCATGGTCTATGATTCTTGTGTGTGAGAGGTAGCATACTTTCATATATATTTTTACTTTGTAATTGAAAAGTGGTCCTAAAAATATGCTTATGTTTTTTTAGATGAAAACATAATGAATCCTAAAAGCTCAATTACTTTTTTTCTCTTCTAAATATTGGTTGAAGGTTGTATTACACACCAATTACCTATAATCAATTAACAATATTTCCAATTTTTCATTGCATAAACATACTTATTTAAGTTTTAATTTCCACTTGATGAACTATGCATACCATGCTAACCACTAGTAAATTATTTGTACAAATATTACTAATCAAAATTATTTTGACATGACATTCCTTTACTTAATAAACTAAGATAGTCTAATCAAATTCTTTAATAAACACGATATTTTAACTTAGATAACAAAACAGATCTCTAGCTATCTAACACCCAAACTTTGCCCTCAATGCTACTAGTATTCTCAAATATTTTAGACATACTCTTAAGACATTGTTGTTGCAAGCATGTGCCTAAACGGTGTTGTCATTGATGTCAACATATCTTTTTTTTCATTGGTGTCAACTGTATCATATTCTACTACTTGTTTGGAAACTTTATATGTTGAGAATATTGAGAAAATTGGCCTCTCTGGAAGAATCAAGTGAGTTACAGTGAAGTGCAATATAGACAGTGAGTTGTATGTTGAAGAACAGTGCAATAGATTGCTCCGCATTTCTTTCTACTTAAATATCTCAGTTCCACGGATTGGAAGTTATTTGAAGGGTTATCTGAAGACACTAAATCCTGAGTTCAAGATTCCGGTGTAAAGATTTGAGAGAGTTGCATTCACCAAAGTAAAACCTACTCTTTTTTATTATTCTCTGGTAATAGGGAGAAAGTGTTTTGCTCCGCATTCCTCCGCAATAAAGTATTTTTCTCTACAGTTCTAAAGGGAAGTCTGGGATGATGATAAGTGCCTACAATTGTAGTGGTTCATGTTTTGGTGGTCCGCAAGCTATCTTTCTTTTATTACAGTTGAAGAAAGTGAAGTTCATGTGTTCCAGTGTGAAGATTCCTATGGCTAAAGTGGTTAAGGTTTGTGCAGTTGCTCCTAATGATTATAAAGTGCTTGTGGATGTCTCTTGATCATGTTCCTATCTTGACATTGGTCCACATTAAGGAATTGAGATCGTGTTTGAATATTGTTCCTAGATAACGTACCGTGTAACCTGTCTTAGCCGACTTGGTTAATCCCAGTAATTGCAGAGATCCCTTGAAGATCATGAAAATGTGTTGTAGCATGGAAGATCATGTTTGAGTCCCAACTAAGGCATGACATGATCCACATACACTTTTACTTCATTTCCTCTGCATAATGTTGTAATAGGTCAAGAATTATTTTGTAAATGTTTGTAATTCTGACCTTGGAGATTGTTCCAATGGTTGTCGATTGTTATGCTGACCTTGATGATCATTCCAAGGTTGATGAAGTGTATAAATATTTGTAGTTGAGTCATGGAAAAGGTGTCTATGTGCAAAAATGGGAAGATAAGGAAAGATGTGTAAAGGCAGAACAGAGCAGAGGAACTATTGTGCTTCAATCTCAGACATGAAGAAGATGTTGATCATGGAAGTGAGCCTGGCAGTGAGCTGCTAGTAGGTTTTAACAACCCTCAGGGTTTAACAGTCCTTATTGTAATCTTTCTAGGTTTAGGGTTGAAGCAGTGAGCCTACTAGACCTAGTTGTACTTTATGGTAGTGATCCAATATGTTCTGGGCCCATGGAGTGATCAAGCCTGAACATCATTTTTCAAAGATTGCAATATATTTTGAGAGCTAATCCTCTACGTGGTTTTTCCCCACCTTGTAAATCTAGTGTCTCTTGTGTTTAATGTTATATCTATGATTAAGTTTCAAATTTCATGCTTTCATTGTTAAATCATAATAATTGTGAATGAGTGATTAATGTTTAAGTGGAGAAGTGATTGAGTTTTTGTGACAATTGATTCAAACCCCCCCTCTCAGTTGTCTGACACATATCAACAATTCTATAGTATAACTAACATTTGATAATTCTATACAATAAAATAGTCACATAAAAAGTATTTAAGAATATTTTTTCCTATTTCTCTCATTTGGTATTCTACAAAACCAATACTATAATCAATCATCATTATTTTCTTATAAAGTTTTAAAGAAATAAACAATACTAGTACATAAAAGTTTTTAGGTTCCAATGTTAGATTTGTGTTTAGATATATTTACTAGCAATCACACCTTAGTGTGCAATGGGTGCGCCAAAGAGTTGTGGAAGTTCAATTGTTATGTCTTTAAGTGAATGATGATTGTCTTTTATCCATATGGTCCATTTCATTTTTTGTTCTCTCAAGTATCATGAATTTATTCACATAGTCTGAATGGGTTTCAAGATCCCATTGTTTTGCTTAGTAGCTACTTCAAATTTGTGAGCTTTCATGTTTGGTGTGTAGCCTTTATTTGCATGCATCTCCTTTCTAGATTCTTGTTCATGCGCTACACTTGGGTTCACCTACATTCCATTAGTTGTCACCTATGCATATTATTTGAAGCATGTATGTTTGTAACTTATGACAAACCTCATATTTCACATCTTGACACCTACATTTAATAGGCATTCTCTTGTAAATATAAGCATGTACATCATGTGTAGTTGTCATCTTGCCTACCATCACTCATCCTCTCATGGAACGTCACACGATACAAAGTTTGGTCAAACTTAGTGACCCTCATTGTTTTAATAATTTCACACCATTGCATAATTTGGAGCTTAGATTGATTAAAATTAAATTTAATAGTCATTCTATAATTATAGATTGAGAATTTGTAATTGTAACGTCGGAAAATGTCCCCTTGGGGGCTTTTCCCTCATAAGGTTCAGCTCCTGGGTCTTTAGAGTGTATTTTGGATATTTTAGTTCATATTTTTGCATCCCAATGGAATGAGACCTAGTTTCCATGACAAATAGGACCTCGGTGGACCCCTTGAGCTATAACCTGCCAAAAATAGGGGGAGGACTTGGGCACCTGCTCCCTAGTCCTGCCCTATTTTGGGCAGCCCTAATTTTTGGGTGTCAGTTTATGACCGTTAGGTGATTGTTTTGCCAACATGGTAAAGTTTAATTTTTAAAATCTTGGTGGGAATGCTTGTAAGTGCTTATATAAGCATGTGTAGGAATTTATTTGTAAACTAGATGATCATTGTGAACTCTAGGCATTCTCAAGGTGATTCAAGGCTTTCTATTGTGTTGCAAGAGCAGTCTTGTGTGTTTTGTGTGTTGATATTTACAGATTTGAGCATCAATATTCTCATGGCATGAAGAGCATCTTCCTCCATGAGAGCTTCACTACAAGGTGACATATCATTGTGTTTTATCATTGATTTCTTTAGTTTTTGGCCTCTGCCTCACAAGGGCATGCCCTCTTTATCTGACAACGGTGTTCAGAGACTTAAGTGTCCTCTGGGACTTGACTGAGGCAAGCCTCTAAACACCACAACCCCTAAACCAAGTCTTGTGATTGCAGGTTACAGGTGTCGCATCTGGAAAAAGTGGAGTTGTAGGAAGGCTTGGAAGACATCAGGGATTCAGGATCTGAAGAAAATTCAGACAAAGGAGCACTTCTGGGACTAGGGCACCTGCAATAGTGTCCTCCACAGACAGATCTTAGGATATAGAAGTTACATGGCTGGTCAGTGCCGGAAGGAGGTTCAAATTCCCTGAAAAAGTAGGCACCTTGGACTTGGGTGCCCGCACCTTAGTCCTCGATTGTTCTGCCTCAAAACCCTAAAAATATGTATTCTGTGATTTGTTATTTTACTCCTGTGTAAGAGTTTTTTCTGTCTTTCATCAATTTGTTGTCGTATTTGCATAATTAGACACAAGAGAAGGAAAATTAATAATTAAATTCCCTAATCCAAGCTTCCCCTTATTTGCAAGTGACCTAGGGTATGATAGTGCTTGCCACTCGACCCTAAATCCTTCAATGTTAGGGTGAAAGGAGGATTCAAACATCTAAACAACAAATATTAACAAAATCCAATTTTCCCCTAAACATTTTGGTGAACCCATGTTTTGGGACTTAAATTGCAACTTGTTGAGTGTTTGTCTTCAGATTTGGTGTGATTTCATTCATTCATTTTGATGTAGGAGCATCCAGTGGTGTAAGGGCAATCCTAATTCAAAATCATTGCAGATGTTTTCATTTCTTTCCATAATTAGTGTTTTTGGTTCCACAATCTCCTAAATAATGATGTAGGACTTTCAATTTTTTTCAAATTGCTAAAAATAGCAAACTGCCAATTTTGGAAAGGTTACCTGCCATTTTAGGAAAGTTTGCATTTGGGCACAGATTGAAGAAAAAACTTACAGAAAGTTACATAACAGAAATATAAGACCTTTGGCAAAGGAATTAGGCAAAGATCATTTGTGAGCTGAAAGATATTATAGTTTTTGTTTTCTAAAAAGCCCCTGAAATTTTTTGAAATGAGATATGAGGCACTAAAACATCCCATAACGTCCCAAAAAGTTGACAAAAATTTGTTTATGGCTTTCCGGCGTGGTATTTCACATCGTGAGCTTTTCGGCACTTAAAATGGTTCATCAATTGAACACCCAGATCAAAAGTTATGCTTCTCAGAAGTTGACCTACTTTTGGAGGGAGTTGCAAATTTCAAAATTTAGCTGGAGGCCACCAAAAAGTGCTATTTATGACTATTTTGGGAACCCTGGGTAGTAGTGGAGTTAAGGGGGCAAGTGTGGAGTCAAGAATAGGTAGGAAAAATAGAAACCCTAGATGATTTGGGATTATAGAAGACAAATGATTCAAGAGTCTTGTGATAGGAAGTTGTACTGTGTTGTAGCCTGTGGAGGGTTGATTCCTTTGATTGTATTTGAGCTTCTGTAATGTAATAAGTTGTCCAAATCAATAAAAGAAAGTTCTATTTTTTATGTGCAATTTCTATTTTTTTGTGTTTTATGATTTACCCCCTTCATCACATTTGGTCATTTATTTTATTACATTGAGAAAAATTCAAAAAATTTGAAAACTTAGAAAAATACAAAAAAATTGCATTGTTTGGCTTACTAAATTGCATCAATTCTTCCTAAATTTTCCTAAGTCGTGATTTTTACATCAGATCTGATATAAACTATAGAAAAATCTAAAAATTCAAAATTTTGCCTTGCATTTTCATCATTAAATTGCTAGGGTTTTGTGGAAATTTTGTCAATTTTATATAACCTTGTAATTCCAAAATCTAGTGTTTGTATGCAAAATCTTTTATCAGATTTTTCCACTAATTTTAGAGGCTCATTCAAATTTTCATTTGGCTTTAGTCTTGCATTTTAGTGTGAATTTGCATTTAGATTTAAAATATTTGCATTTTTACATAGAAAATTTTAACAAAAACTAGCAATTTTGGTGCATTTTCATTAAATTTGCATGGGTATTTTGCATGTTAAGGCTTGAAAATAATTTTTAGATCTGAGATTAAATCAATTCCATCATAAATTAGACTTCAAATAATTCACATAGAATTTTGTTCCAAGATCTCAAACCTAGGGCTTCAAAAATGATAATTTTCACTAAAATTGGCCTTATCGGCTCTCTAAACTTGGACCGTAGGTGTGTTGTGAAAGATATTTTTGCATTAATTTTTTGTTATTATGGTAATAATTTTCTTCCCCTCATAAAAATCTTCACAACACCCTTTTAACGGGCTCTTGTAGTGAAAATTCGGTGAAAAACTACACATTTTAGCTATTTTTGCCCTAGGGTTTGGCCTAGTTTGCACTCCAAGCATGATGTGTTCAATTTTATGGATTGTGGTGACTGATATTACTAATATTATTTTCTATACCTCCTAAAACTCCTTACAACACCTTTTTTCTAGGTCTTGGAGTTGAAAAACCGTGAAAATTTGCATATTTTGCTATATTTTCACTAGGGTTTTACCTTAAGTGGCACTACAATCATGTTGTGCTAGGTATTTTTACATCAAGTGGCTGTCATTGCTGATATTATTTTCTTTCCATCATCATTTTCCTCACATCACCCCTTGTTATGCTCTTTTGCATAGAATTTTGGTGAAAAAAGTGCTCATTTTGACATATTTTCACTATATTTTGACTTGGCATTATCTTGGATTTGCATCAAGAGTGTGTTGAGAGTGATTAGAGCATTGTTTTGGATTGATATCAGACATATAAATTTCTGTTCTTGATCAAAATCCCTACAACACCTTGCTTTCATATATTTGCATCGAAAAAGTATATAAAAATCAAGCATTTAAAGATCATTTTTGCATATAGTTTGCACTTGTCTTTTGCATACTCTTGGAAAATTGTTAAAATCTGATTTTGAATTTCATTATGGCATCTTCATGTTATCCATCTCTAAAATCTTTGCATGAGTATATCCTAGATTTTAAAATTTTCTCTAATTTCACTAATGAGAATCCTCATATTCTAGAACATATAGCTTATATCAATGGTATTGATGCTTCTATATGTTCTACATATGAGTTGCAATTACTTTGTTGCATAGATGATTTCAGTAGCTTCACTTTACTCATAGGAGCATATCCTTTGATATTAGAAGATTTAACCAAATTCATCTCTAGAAATACTCATGAGAAAGATGAGAGGGAAAAGCCCTTTTCCACCACAGAGTATGATGATGATGGTGATGATGTACCTTCCTCTCATCCCACTGCTCTCCCTGACCAAGATGTAGCATTAGTGGATGAGAAAAGGTCTCTCACATTAAATCCTTTGGGGATGGATATTGGGCACAATCAAGAGAAAAACAATGTTAATTCAATAATTGTTAATGGACTTCATCGCAATATTCCTAAAATGATTGTCCAAGGGGCACTTAGTGCACCCTCTTGCTTAAATCTGGTGATTATAGTTCAAGGTGTTCAAAATGTGTTACAACAACCACACCACAATGTGATTTCTCATACATACAACACCTGTAATAACAAGCAAGGTAACCAAGCACTGCAAGTGCCTTTCTCTCTTCCATGTTCTCAACCTATGCTCCCTTAACTACCTCGTCTTACTCATAAAAGTGGTCAAGAGTATGATCTTGTCAAATAGCTTCGCGCTACTCCAACTAAGATCTCTCTTTGGGATTTGATACAAACATCACCTACATACCATGGAATGCTCCAAGAAGCTTTACAAAAGGTGATTGTGCCACCTGCTATTAAGCTAAATGATGTAGCAGCCATATTGGATAGTATGCATGTGACAAAAATAGATATTCTCTTTCAACCACAGGAATTGCCATCAATTGAAGTTCAAAACCAATATGATCCTCTTATAATCTTTGTCACAATAAATAGAACATTGGTAAAACGAGTTATGATTGATAATGGATCAACTCTTAATGTTTGTGACATTGACTTATCACATAAAATTAAAGTTGATACATCTGCCATCAAGCTGGAACCGTTATGTATCCGTGGTTTTGACAATGTTGGACGACAATCTATAGGTACTATAACTTTACCTATACAAGTGGGACTTGTGATCATGCCTACCCTGATTCATGTCATGCCTAGTTCTTTATCTTACAACATGATTCTTGGTAGACCTTGGATTCATGCATTGGGGGTAGTTCCTTCCACCTTGCATCGTTCAATCAAATTTATATTCAAAGGTAAACTTCATACTATTCATGCTAATACTGAACCAGATAGTTGTTTACACATTGAAACGCAAAAAATAGTTTACAATCATATGAGCTCAAAAAATTTGCGAGGTGATCCATCAATACCTCTAGCCACGAATGATGTTACAAAAGAATCTAAACCATCAAATGCACTTGATGATGATTGGGGTTCATTAGATTTTAATCCTTGCAATGTAGGGGAATATAAACTTAATAACCTCAACACATCAAAAGTAGCATCGATTTCATCTAAGCAATCTTTTGAAGCATCTAAGAACAACAAAGTCTCCTTGGTTGAAAATAAAGACAATACTCTAACTTATACTACACATTATGATACCTACGAGGCTTCACCTTCCTCTAAGGAACTGGATTCTTTATATGGTCATGCATTTCAAATTTTGTACAAACATAATGACTATGTAGGTAAGGGATGTGGTGTAAATCAACAAGGAATCCGAGTACCTATAGAATCTACTTCAACACATTACTCAAGCAGCATTGGATATAATCCTTTTAAAGAAAAGAAAACCTCTTGTCATCCTAAACTTAATACAATATCAAAACAACATGAGAGATATCCTAGATATGTATATTCTTAACAATGGTGCTAAATAGGTAAGTATTTCTAACCCTTCATTTCTCTCGTGATGTGCTTCTCGTGTGATGTGTTATGTGTTGTTTAGGCCTCCTGGGATGACCTCGGATTCTCCCATAAGGTTAGGGATACTAGGAGACCGCCTATGTTGTGACCTTCTATTTATATCATCATTCTTCTAAATTGCCTCTCTCTAATTTCATTATTGTGTGTTGTGCCTTACGGACATAGCATCGTGGTTGGTGACTTGGGGGCACCCTCCTACGTGACTGTCCCTAAGACACTTGTTTTCTCCTCTCTTATTTATTGTTTCCCTTCCTCTAGTGTTTCAACCTAGCAGGTGGTTGACGACAAACATTTATACTAATGCGGACCTAGTGTCCCTTTTAAGAGCAATCAAAAATTAGACTTAGTTCCTAATATGATGATGGGGTTGTATATCTTATCCGACACTTGGCTATCCGAAGCACTCATGCTTTCCATGTAGTGAAATTTATGATGTTTCTGTCACATTTACAAACCTTAACAATACTGCTACTCTATACACCTTTGTTTGCCTTTGAATCTAGCCATGGTGGTACTCGATTTGGAGAGCTTCATGATATGGCCTCACAATTATCCTCGAAGTCCAAATTCATTGTATAACCTTGGCTCTTTGTGTGGTTAATCATATTCATTGATGTTGTTGATTATCATGATGTTGTAGACACTAACATGTTTCTTGTAGGGATGTGTTTGTGGGAACATTTGGTAATTGTAAAGTATATGTCACCTCCAAGGGGTATGGGCTTTGCGAAAGTCAGTGTTCCCTTGTGTGTTATCTTCCTACCGTAACGTGCTTGATATCGATAACCAATATCAACCACCTTAAGGTGGGGGCATATATAAGGTAAGTTGTCTGTTGTAGATGTTAGCAATGTGCTTGTCCTCAGGTGTAGGCTAGTGCGATGAGTACTTCCTGCATCCTGAGTTTGTTTGCAATCAATCAATCTATCTTGAAATCTATTCCATATACTTCTTTTCACCGTAAGGCGTCTCCGTGATGCGGGTGGGGTTGTATACTTTTGAGCTCATACCTCCTTTTGACTATAAGGCATCTCTGTGATGCGAGTGGGGTGGTATGCCATGCTTCCTTTTCACTGTAAGGCATCTCCATGACGTGGGTGGAGTTGCATTCTCAAAATTCCTCTGCGGAGGTGGGGAACAGTTATGTGACTAACTCAACCCTTAAGTGTGTCTTCAGCAATTGTTGTGGTGAAGCCCAATCATTGGTGTGTGCCTGTAATTTGCCTGAGATGGTGATGAGCCTAGAAATAGGGAACACACCATCGCTTGTCTGTCATGTTTTCTCCATGTCTTCAAGTGTGTGTGTTTGGCGTGCTTTCTTTTTTTGGCGTGTCTGTTGCCCCATATGCATCCTGCATTTTGGGAGGTTTTGCATGTCTTGCGTATGTGTTGCCCCATATATACAAAGACCTGTGCGGTGAGTGCATCATGTATTATGGGAGGTTTGTTTACTTTCTAGTACTTCCATTTGTATTTCATATATATGTGAGAAAAAGAAAAGAAAATATATCATTTCTATCTTCCATGCATTAATGTGTCTTCTATGCATTGACTGTCTGCTCCATGTTTTGCATGACTGTAACTATCTTCTTCAGGTTTTGTGTTCCTGTTACTATGTTTTATGCAGTTGGTATGTCTTCTCCATGATTGGTGTGTTTGTTGTGTTTGTGACCTTACTTTAATGCATGTATTGGCCTTGCATTTATACATACATTAAAGTGGGGGCTAAATGTAACATCAGAAAATGTCCCCTTGGGAGCTTTTCCCTCATAAGGTTTACCTCCCGGGTCTTTAGAGTTCATTTAGGACATTTTGGTTCATATTTTGGCATCCCGATGGAATGAGACCTAGTTTCCATGACAAATAGGACTTAGGTGGACCCCTTGAGCTGTACCCTACCCAAAATAGGGGGGAGAACGTGGGCACCTGCGCCCTAGTCCTACCTTGTTTTGGGGTACCCCAATTTCTAGGTGTCAGTTTATAAACGTTAGGTGGTTATTTTGCCGACACAGTAAAGTTTGATTTTTAAAATCTTGGCAGGAATGCTTGTAGGTGCATAAATAAGCATGTGTAGGCATTCATTTGTAAACTAGATGATCATTGTGAACTCTAGGCATTCTCAAGGTGATTCAAGGCTTTCTATTGTGTTGTAAGAGCAGACTTGTGTGTTTTGTGTGTTGATATTTACAGATTTGAGCATCAATATTCTCATGGCATGAAGAGCATCTTCCTCCATGAGAGATTCGCTACAAGGTGACATATCATCGTGTTTTTATCATTAATTCCTTTGGTTTTTGGCCTCTGCCTCACAAGGGCATGCCCTCTTTATCAGACAATGGTGTTCGGAGACTTAAGTGTCCTCTGGGGCTTGACTGAGGCAAGCCTCTAAACACCACAACCCCAAACCAAGTCTTGTGATTGCAGGTTACAGGTGTCGCATCTGGAAAAAGTAGAGTTGCAGGAAGGCTTGGCAGACATCAGGGATTCGAGATCTGAAGAAAAATCAGACAAAGGAGCACTTCCGGGACTAGGGCACCTGCAACAGTGTCCTCCGCAGATAGGTCTTGGGAAACATAAGTTATAGGGCTGATCAGTGTCAGAAGGAGGTCCAGATTCCCTGAAAAAGTAGGTACCTTGGACTTGGGTGCCTGCACCTTAGTCTCTGACTATTCCGCCTCAGAACCCCGAAAACAGGTATTATGTGATTTGTTATTTTACTCCCGTCTATAAGAGATTTTTCCATCTTTCGTCAATTTGTTGTCATATTTGCATAGTTAAGGTTTTGATGGTTAATTAGACACAAGAGAAGGAAAATTAATAATTAAATTCCCTAATCCAAGCTTCCCCTCATTTGCAAGTGACCTAGGGTATGATAGTGCTTGCCACTCGACCCTCGATCCTTCAATGTTAGGGTGAAAGGAGGATTCAAACATCTAAACAACAAAGATTAACAAAATCCAATTTTACCCTAAACAGTAATTGTCTAAAAATATTAAATTTCTAGGGAAAAGGTTTTCATTTGTTTGAATTTGCAGATGATATGGGAATGATCTTGAGACCTCAAAAATGGCATGTATTCTTTATCATGGGACCCCATTGTGTTGAATCTTGGTTTGGAACAACTTTTATAAAAGGAACATGATTATTAGTCACAACGAGGGCAACCATTCAAGGAATGTCCCATGTGGAAAATTGACAAATACCTATAGAGAAGGGAAAAAATGTATTTAAAAAAATATAAATGTCCCAAAATTTGTATTTTGTCAAATAAAAAAATGTGTATAAGCATTTTATATTTAAGAAAGGCAGGCATAGTGGTTTTATACTAAGTGCAATCTCTCTCTCTCTCTCTCTCTCTCTCTCTCTATATATATATATATATATATATATATATATACCTCTCTATATCAATCTCTCAATCTCTCTCTCTAGCCCTATCTCTCCTCTCTGTCTTAGGTAAATTGAGTGAGGTGGAAGATATGCAGAAGGATTCCTCTATTTTCTATGAATTTCCATGGATTGTGAATTATGTAAGGCATGCAATGCATTCAAGTGTAACTTGAAAAAATAATGAAACCTTCATTTTGTACTCATATAGACTTCAATAAATTATAAATTCTTTATATTTTGTAGCCAAGTTCTTGCCCAAATTGAAGAGGCTACCAAAAACAAGTATTGAAAATTATGTACATTATTATTATTTTGATTCTATGTAGCAAATTTGTTTTCACAATCAACATGCCAATTGTAGACCTGTATGGTATTTTGGTAATGAATTCTTTATTTATACTTTTCTACACTTAAATAGATTACTCATTTTTGGGATTTTCATAATCATGTCCCCCACAATTTGAAGCAGTTAGCAAAAAAAACTATTTAAAATTATGGACATTATTCTGATTAAATGGAGCAAATTTGTTTGCACAATCAACATGGGACTAATTGCAAGATTGCATGTTGCCAATTATAATCCTAGGGTTATTAGTTTGATTAGTCATGCTAACCATGGTTGATTCAAAGGTGGAATCTTACACACTGAGGGTTATATTTATTTTTTGGGATTGTTCACTTCTCATGAGGGGTGTCAACATTAGCCCATGGTTTTGTCGAAATGAGAAGTGGTTTATACGATGGAAAAATTTTATAAATATAACTCTTTGCATAGTCTTTTGATATCATTTGGATTGTATTGTAGGGATTTGTAGGTTTTTAGTTTAGGTCTAAGTATCAACATGCTATTAAAGTGTTAACACATGAGCTACAACATTCACAATGATATTGGTTCATTAGAGAGCTAATAATTAATTAATTAAAGTTATAATATTTAATTAATTAACTATAATACCAAATAAATAATATTATATATTAAATGTATATTAATATTAAATATGAATATATATAATATTAAATAGTAGATATATATATATATAATTTTATAATATTAATTTTAAAAAGTATTGAATTTGCTTTTTTATATTCCCATTTTTGAGTGGATACAAAATACAATTTTGTGTAAAAAATTAGAATTTATGTCTCAAAACACTACTTGAATAAACAAAGTGAATCATGGGTGGATAGCTTAGCAAGATAGAGGAAAATAAAAGGGGAGAGAGACACAGATAGTGAGGAGGAGAAAGAGAGAAAGAGGAAGATAAAGAGAGAGAGGGGGGGGGGAAAGAGAGGAAGATAAAGAGGGAGAGAGAGAGAGAGAGAGGGGGGGATCCAAAGCATTGTGCACATGAATTGACTACAACTCTCGAGATTACTTTGGTTTCACTTAGCTCTTGGTGAATGAGGCTCACTAAGAATGAGAGGGGAGGGTAGATCTTAAATTTGATTTCCTCATATCTCTCTATCAAATAAATAATATTTACGTAGCCATAAAGAGGAACATAGAGAGAGAGGAAGACAAGGAAATTTTCAATATTTATTTTTGGTAGCCTCTTCAATTTAGGCAGGAACTTGGCTATGAAAATAAGGAATTTATAATATATTAAAGTATAAATTACTACAAAATGAAGGTTTCATTATTGTATCAAGTGTACACTTTAATTGATTGCATGTAGGTTACATAATTTACAATCCATGGAAATTCCTAGAAAATAAAGGAATGCTCCCCCTCTAGCCAATGAATTGACTGCTACCCTTAAGATTACTTTAGTTTCACTTAGCTCTTGGTGAATGAATCTCACTAGGAATGAGAGTGGAGGGTAGACCTTAAATTTGATTTCCTTATATCTCTCTATCAAATGAATAATCTTTACGTAGCCATAAAGTGGAACATAGAGAGAGAGAGAGAGGGAGAAAGAGGGAAAGAGAGAGATAGGTACAGAGGTAGGGAGAGACATGGAGCTCCATTGGAGCCTCATTAAATGTTAACACAAGCCTCTCTCTAATGCATTTTTTGTATACCTCTCTCTCCCTCTCTATCTTGATCTCTCTTTCTTTGTCTCCTCTATATGTCTCTTCTATTTATCTTTCTCTATCTCTCTCTTACCATCTCTCTATCTCTATCTCCCTTTATTTATTCCTCTATACCTCCTCTCTCTTAGTCTCTCTCTTGATCTCTCTCTTTTCTTACCATCTCTCTTTATCTCTATTTATCTCCCTCTCTATCTCTCTTCTTTCTAAACTTCTCTATCTATATCTATATCAATTTATCCCTCTTTATCTCTCTTTTTCTACCTCTGTATCTCTCTATATCTCATTGTCTCCATCTCTATTTGTTTATTTATCCTTATCTCTCTCTCTCTCAGAGTCTCTCTCTATGTATATCCAAATTATAGATAGATTGTGCAAACAAATATAAAGGGATTTATAGACATAGAGAAAAGAGAGACTAACTTTCAATCAACTATTTCATGCCAACAATCCAAATATGAGAGAGAGGGAGAGAGGGAGAGATACTAAGAGAGAGAGAAAGTGAAAGCGAGAAAGATATAAAGATATAGAGAGGAAGATATATATATACACTATGCCACCTTTCACACACAAGAATCATAGACCATGAATTTTTTATTATTTTTTTGACAAATATATCCTCTCTCTCTCTCTCTCTCTCTCTCTCTCTCTCTCTCTCTCTCTCTCTCTATATATATATATATATATATATATATATATATATATATATATATATATATATCTTTTTCTCTCTTTCACTCTCTCTCTCTTAGTATCTCTCCATCTCCCTCTCTCTCTCTCATATTTGGATTGTTGGCATGAAATAGTTGATTAAAAGTCTCTCTTTTCTCTATCTCTCTAAATCCCTTTATATTTGTTTGTACAATCTATCTATAATTTGGATATATATAGAGAGAGACTCTGAGAGAGAGAGATAAGGATAAATAAATAAATAGAGATGGAGACAATGAGATATAGAGAGATAGAGAGAGATAGGGAGGTAAAGAAAGAGAGATCAAGATATATATATACATACATACATACATATATATATATATATATATATATATATATATATATATATATATCTCTTGATCTCTCTTTATTTGTCTCCTCTATTTGTCTCTTCTATTTATCTTTCTCTATCTCTCTCTTACCATCTCTCTGTATCTATCTCCCCTTATTTATTCCTCTATACCTCCTCTCTCTCTCTTAGTCTCTCTCTTCTTTCTTACCATCTCTCTTTATCTCTATTTATCTCCCTCTCTATCGCTCTTCTTTCTAAACCTCTCTATCTATATTTATATCAATTTATCCCTCTTTATCTCTCTTTCTCTACCTCACTATCTCTTTATATCTCTCTATATCTCATTGTCTCCATCTCTATTTGTTTATTTATCCTTATCTCTCTCTCTCTCAAAGTCTCTCTCTATATATATCCAAATTATAGATAGATTGTACAAACAAATATAAAGGGATTTAGAGAGATAGAGAAAAGAGAGACTAACTTTCAATCAACTATTTCATGCCAACAATCCAAATATGAGAGAGAGAGAGAGAGTGAAAGCGAGAAATATATAAAGATATAGAGAGGAAGATATATATAGCATCAAGACGATGGCAAGGAGGAAGCAGTCTGTGAAATTTCGGAGGATGAATTCGAAAACCCTAGTAGAAAGGAAAGTAAATGCACAAGTCGAAATCAACCTAACCCAGGAGGTGGAATAGGATTAGGAAATCCTCAACAAATCTGCAATCATCGAGAGACCCATAGGGAAGAAATTCTCAAGGAAAATAATAACAAACTGGATCTACGAAAACTAGAAATGGCTTAGCACCATCAAGTTCATGCCAAAAGGGTTTTTCATGGTATTATTCTGGAGTCATGAAGAGTGGGATTTAATCCTCTTCTACAACTAATGGAGAATCAAAGGAGCAACATTATACATCTAGGAATGGACTCCACTCTTTGATCCTTGCAAGGTTAAACCCTACAAATCCCCCACATGGATTAGGATGTATAACCTCCCGCTTGAATGTTGGTCAAAGCCTTGCCTAGGGAAAATCAGGAAGGTAATGGACATGCTAATTGAGATGGATAATACCATCATGGATGGAGATTCTTACCTTTATGCAAGGTTGAGGATTGCGTCCATCAGTGACATTCCAAACTCCATAAACATCTCCATAGTGCATGGATCACGAACAATAAGAATTGAGATGGAAGAAGCCAAATTCTTTTGCTTAAATTATGGACAGAGGAACCATCCTGCTGTGGGATGCCCTAGGGGAATGAAATTGGTATGGAGAGAGAAGAATCGAACAATAGTACAATTGGAAGACCACTAATCCCCTGCTCAAGTAAGAATAGTCAAGGAGGCAT
Source organism: Cunninghamia lanceolata (assembly GCA_027924645.1). NCBI lineage: Eukaryota > Viridiplantae > Streptophyta > Pinopsida > Cupressales > Cupressaceae > Cunninghamia > Cunninghamia lanceolata. The sequence goes on along the minus strand of BSBN01000119.1, from coordinate 2,838,417 downwards.
CCCCTTCCATGCCATCTCTGGAGGATGCTCCTCTTGAACTTGTGCCAACCCTAGAAACCATCTCAATGGTGCCAAAAATAGCCCAAGAACTGGGAGACCAAGCAGTAAATATTCTGGCTCAACCTAAACCCTTGTTGACTGATCCAAGAATTGATGGGGTTGGAGATTTCAGAGAAGAGGGAAATGACTCTGAGTGGTCAAATTTTAATCCAATGACAGAGATAAGTTTGGAGAAATAGAAGTCAGATCCATAAGCCAGGAAGCAACCAAAATTTTAAAACCTAATCTGAGCATGAAGGGGAGGAGAAAGGGAAGAAAGTCAAACAAGACCTAGAGAGAGGAAGAGGCTTCCAAGGGAGGGCAATCTACCCTAAACAAATTTATCAATAGTACTGGGGGAGGGACCACCTCCCTTGGGAATCAATGAAGATTCTTAGCTGGAATGCTAAGGGCCTTAATGCCCCTGACAAGCGACGCTTCCTAAAGCGTCATCTCCAAATTGTGGATACAGATTTGGTCCTTCTTCAAGAAACCAAATTATCCAAGGAGGATGGGGAAAACTTTGTAGATCATGCAAAGAATGGGAAGGCCTCTTGTGGCCCTCCGTAGGTGTGTTAGGTGGTCTCTGCATTCTCTGGAAATGTAGAATAGTGGATGTTAAGCTTCAGTTTGAAATAGGCAATTGGATGGCAATGATAGTAGACTTACAAACACACCTACAATTTATACTGTGGAATGTCTATGGCCTTACTAAAACTTTAGAGAAATTGGAGACATGGAACTCTATTTCAGACCTGATCAAACATCACAAAGACAATCTTCTAGGCTTGGGGGGTGACTTCAATATGGTCCTGTTTATCATGGTGAAGAAAGGTGGGATGCAACATATCAGCCAAAGCCAAAAAGACTTCAAAAACATTGTGGAGGCCTTTGACCTATTTGATTTTGCTCCAAAGAACGGAGAATTTACCTCGACCAATAGGCGAAAAGGTTTCACTAATATTGTAGAAAGACTTGACAGGTTTTTGGTTTCCTCAAATTGTCTCATTTCCAATTGCTATTGACTCACACATCCTTCCAATTTCTAGCTCAGACCATTTCCCATTAATTGTTGCATTAAAAGAAGACAAATAACTAGCCTGATGCCATTCAAGTTTAAAAAAAAGTGGCTGAGAGATGAGTCGCTCAAAGATCAGATAAAGTTTTGGTGGACAAACACAAAGGTGTAGAAAGGCTCGAAGATGTTCATCATCACAAAAAAGCTCATTGCAATGAAGGAGCACTTAAGGACTTGGAATGAAGGAACCTTTAAGAATATTTTTAAGGAAAAAGAGTGAATCAAATCTAAAATGGAAAGTCTGAACCAGAAAGTACTAAACAATGGCATGACTGAATTCAAATTTGAAAAAGAAAAAGGGCTCATGAAGATTCACCAAGAACTCCTAGCCAGAGAGGAGATTTATTGGAGATCCAAGTCAAGGGAAACATCGTTGAAAGAAGGTGATCTCAACACCAAATATTTCCACAATTCTACAAGACAGAGAAGAAATCACGATTGAATTTCTATGATCATTTCAGAGGAAGGCAAAGAAATAACAGAAGAGGAGCATATCCAAGAAATTACTGGCAGATCTAGAAGCTAGCTCTGGATAGAAACAAAACGCCTTTTGGATTTCATACTAGTTGCAATCACTAAAAAACAAAATGAATCACTCCTTGGGCCCATCTCAAAAGAGGAACTAAAAGCCGTAGCCTTCCAGCTGGCGCCTGACAAAGCCCCGGGACCTAATGATTTTCCAACAAGGTTTTACTAGGAGTTTTGGGACATTCTAGAAAGTGACATTTGGAAGGCAGTTGAAGACCTAAGAAAATCAAGGAAGATGATTAAGGATATCAATAACACATTTATAGCCCTAATCCTGAAGAAAGCAGAGACAACTTCTTTCAAGGACTTCCAACCCATTTCTTTGTGCAATATCATTTATAAAATAGTAGCAAAAGTGATGGTGAATAGGCTTAATTGCATCCTACTGAGCATCATCTCAGAGGAAGAAAGTGGTTTTATGTCAGGAAGAAACATCGTCGATAGCATCATATCTACACATGAAACATTGCACTCCATCACAACAAACAATCAAAGTAGCATGATTCTAAAATTAGATCTGAGCAAAGCTTACGATCAGGTCAACTAGAGGTTCTTGATGAAGATTATGGAAAATTTTGGCTTTGACAAGAGCTGGATAGAGTAGACATATCAATGCCTCTCCATGGTGCACTATTCTATTCTAGTTAATGGTAGCCCCTACGGATTCTTCGAGCCTACAAGAGGCCTTAGGCAAGGTGATCCCACCTCTCCATTTTTGTTTGTTATCATGGTAGAGGCTCTGGGTAGGGGAATTCAGCACCTGGCAAATTTAGGGCGATGGAATGGTGTCCTTGTTGCAGACAACTTCGCTTTGGTCACTCATCAGCAATTTGCTGACAACGCACTCCTCTTTGCCTCATCACAAGTGAGAGAAGCAAATGAAATTTCTTTACTCCTATAGCAATATGAGGAAGCCTCTTGTCAGGTAATCAACCATGAGAAATCAAATATATTTTTCTTCAACACTTGTAAAAGGATGCAAAGGCAGATTTTGGCCATACTCAGGTTTAGGAAAGTAGAGATTCCAAGTAAGTACCTAGGTGTGCCTCTGTTCAAAGGAGAAATATGCACGTCCCTATGGGAGGATACCATACAGAAATGCAGATCTAAAGCTGCATCTTGGCAAGGAAGGTGGCTCATGTTGTCAAGTGAAAAAAAGATGATTAAAGTTGTCCTCTTGGCGATCCCCATTTACTAGCTAAGCAACAATTAGGCAACTAAGCAAGCTTGCAACTCGATTGAGGGAATCATTAAAAAGTTTCTATGGGAAGAGGCCAATGAAATGAAGAGAATACCATTGACTGGCTGGCAATTAGCTTGCAAGAGGAAATCAGAAGGTGGCACAGGATTCCACAATATTGAGAAGCAGAACATAGCCTTGGGGGCCAAACTAATATGGTCGATGTTTAGGGATCCCACTACTAGATGGTGTAGAATCCTTAGGAAAAAGTACTTGGATTCCAATGAACCAAGTCATATTTTGACTACGCCTAATTCTCCTAGAGGTTCGCACATCTGGAACTTCATGCAGTAGTACTGATGGCTCATAACGGACCATGTTTCATGGATCATCCATAATGGAAGAAGTACAAATCTGTGGGAAGACTCCATTAAAGGTCTTCCACCTCTGGCTGAAATCCTAGGGTTGAGAGAGCATTAGAGGAACATTGCTTTGGCTTATGGTAGGAAAGCTTCAACCTACATCAAAGACTCAGATTGGGACTGGGACCTGATCTTGACTTTCTAACTCAACAATGAGGCAATGCATGAACTTAAGGCAGCTCTCGCTACAAGGAAGATCATCCCCTTAGGGAAGGAAGACAAAATCTTCTGGACGAGGTCCAAATCAAGACATTATGTAGTTAAATTTGGATATGCCATGCAGAATCCTCAAACAAATTGTGACTGGCCTTCATCCTTATGCTGGAGCAAGTGGACACTCCCCAAAGCTGAAGCATTTTCTTGGACTGTAGTTCATGGGTAATTTTAACTGGGGAAAGGCTAAAATCTCTATTGGCAATAGACACTACTTTGTATTGTTAGGTGTTGTCATTGATGGCAACTAAGATCATCCCAATCATCTGCATAACACAATTTGTTCATACCGAAAGTTAGATTCAAAATTTGTCCAAGTCTGGGCAATTAGGAACAAAGCAATATTAGGGTCCGGTATTTTGGTCTAGATCTCTCCGGTGGAAAGTCATGATTAGCTGCGGATCTAGGGGAGTTATATGCATTGTCAAGATAGTCTAAATCTAGATTTTTGTCCTCCGATGATGAAGGATTCAAAAGATATTAGCCTTTGAGTACCAGGTCGCAATTTGCCAAAGCAAACAAAAGAAGAATAGGCTAACCTTGCAGAAGATCTTGATTCTGAATGTATGGAAGTTGTTTGTTGGACAAATGGTGATGATCAGTGATAATGGCTGACATGAGTGATGTTTTTCAAGAGCAAGTTTTGGTCTGCACCTTAATATATGCATAGATCTAGTCAACAAAGCAGAGCATTCATAAAAGTTCTAAGTGTTGTTGAAGTCGATTGATAGAATGATTGTAGATCATATTGTGGATATATATAGCTCATGAAATTGGATGATTTAGAGTGTGTAGTGTATGCAAATAAGGCGTATGTGTGAAGAGCAAAAATTCAAAGTGTGAATGAAGGCAGAACAGTAAGAAGAGCAGAGTAAAGATGAAATGTGTAAGATTAGTTTTTGTACTTAACTGGAACTAAAATTCTTGCATGGGTAGATTCTATTAATCAATTCAAATCTCTGCCATTCTCTTGTAATATTTCCATAGGCAGTGAGCCTCCATTTGAGTAGTGAGCTTTGGGTAGTGAGCCCAAACGCATGTGCATTCCCATTTGTAAAAATACTTTTAACATGGTATTAATTTTTGTGGGTTAATCCCCACCGTGGTTTTTCACTTAACCGAGTTTCCATGTCAAAATCTTGGTGTCAAATGTGTATTTATGTTTTCTATTCATATGTTATTGATTGATACTGAAATGTTTATATCATTAAAAAGATTATAAGTGGCAAAGAAAGATTAAAGGTAGAAAAGATTGAAAATGTGTGACAACTGATTCACCCCCCTCTCAGTTGTCCAGACCTAAACCAACAATCTCTAGGTATAGAAGGTCCCTCAAGGTGTGTAATGTGTGGAGAAGCTAAAGAGACAATAGATCACCTCTTTTTAATGTGTTCATTTGCTTTAGAATGCTAGGATTGGCTACGGGGAAAACTCAGATGGATCAGTGCTATGCCTAACAATCTTGAGGATAACTTTAAGGGATGGGTGAAAGGCCATAAATCAACGTGGTAAGGTCTTTGGTTGGCTAGCCCATCCCTCCTGATTTGGCATATTTGGCACGAGTGAAATAATAGGATCTTCAAGGACAAAGAGTCAAATGTGGAAGCAATCCTAAGGAAGCTGGAAGCGGGCATCTGTGAATCAGTTAACACAAGGTTGGTAGGAGCTCCCCCAATACCATTTACTGGATGGGATGGGGAATTGATGAAAAGATGGTTGGATCTCATGCTCCTAGCCCAAAGCCTCAATTCGGGAATAGCAGAAGAAAGAAGGAAGAAATGAGCTCTCACTAAATGGACTACCCCACCGAAAGGTAGATTAAAATAGAATTTTGACGGCATGGTGAAGGGCAATCTTGGGCCCTCGGGAGCTGGGGTCATCATAAGGAATGAGCATGGGGAGATCATATTGGCTCTCTCAAAAAAACTTCCCACAGGCACAAACAATGAAGTGGAATTTGTAGCTCTACTCCATGGGCTATGCCTCTACAAAGAATATCATTTAATGGATCTTGACATTGAGGGAGATTCACTCATTTGCATCAATGCCATAAACTCTATATAGATTCATAATTGGAAACTTAAGTATATGACAATGGCGATTTGGGATACCATGTCTGAACTAGGAAACACTACCTTAGCACACATTTACCGAGAAGGAAACTCGGCGGTGAACTATCTAGCGATCAGGGCATGCAATCAGGAGGAGGAGGCCATGATTGTAGAGTCATGTGAACCATGGCCAAACATCCCTCTGCAATGATAGCAAGGGCAGAGCAGGATAGTCTGATAGATTCTAGAAGATTTCACAGTCCTTTACCTAGATTGTTGGCATACCTGAGAATTGGTTCAAGGATAAATCAGGACCGAAAGTTGGCTGGTTCCTCATTCGTAGAAATGGAGGTGGATTGTGAGTGCATTTGCCAGTGGAAAAATGATCCCATCTCTGAGAGTTTAGAAGACTCAAAGAGTGAGGAAGAGAAAGATCAGGAAGGCGATGATCAGAGAGATCGCGGAAACAATGGAGGCCCTCCAGAGGAAACCAAGATGGAGTAGGTCAAGCACCTGTTCAACGCCAAAGTTGACTATGTGGCAAAGATAATTCTGAAGGTTGTTGGAGAAAGCAACCTGCTTGATGGTCATGTCCATGATGGCTTCTTCTACGAAGAGTTCCTCTCCAATTGTGTCCTCATCCTTGGCAAGAAAGCACGGGGCAAAATAATGGTACATGCCTTGGTAAAGGAGGATATGAAAGCAACAAATTGCAAGGTAATATCTGCCTTCAACAAACAACCCACACATGTTTGGATCGGAGGCATTTTCAATGCTGCAGTAGTCAACAAAAAGAAGAAAACTCCATCAGTTTCTGCCCAGGCATTGGCTCTTTAGTAGGAAGGTATTGAAAGGAACAACATGAAAATTTTCTCTTATTTTGTAAGCCAATATGGCGATCTCTTAGCCCCTACCCAAGTAGAACAAGCAGTCAAGCTAGCTGATGGTCTTTGTGTGTTGTGGCACATGTGATACCCTAAGAAAAGGATATAGAACCATATTGCTATTAAGGAGGTTTTTGTTTATTTCTAGATATAATAGAAAGGGAGCTACCCCCATAGGTAGCACTTATTGAGAAAATATATATATATATAGAGAGAGAGAGAGAGAGGATATTGATAGAGAGAAGAATAGAGAAAGAGAGATAGAGATATGAGATATAAAGTTTAATAGTATATATTTGTCAAAAATAAATAAAAAATTCATGGTCTATGATTCTTGTGTGTGAAAGGTGGCATACTTTCATATATAATTTTACTTTGTAGTTGAAAAGTGATCCTAAAAATATGCTTATGTGTTTTAGATGAAAACATAATGAACACTAAAAGCTCATTACTTTTTTTTCTCTTCTAAATATTGGTTGAAGGTTGTATTACACACCAATTACCTATAATCAGTTAACAATATTTCCAATTTTTCATTGCATAAACATACTTATTTAATTTTTAAGTTCCACTTGATGAACTATACATACCATGCTAACCACTAGTAAATTATTTGTACAAATATTACTAATCAAAATTATTTTGACATGACATTCCTTTACTTAATAAACTAAGATAGTCTAATCAAATTCTTTAATAAACATGATATTTTAACTTAGATAACAAAACGAACCTCTAGCTATCTAACACCCAAACTTTGCCCTCAATGCTACTAGTATTCTCAAATATTTAGATATCCTCTTAAGATATTATATAGTAGAACTAACATTTGATAATGCTATGCAATAAAATAGTCAATAGAAAGTATTTAAGAATGTTTTTTCCTATTTCCCTCATTTGGCATTCTACAAAATCAATACTATAATCAATCCTCATTATGCTCTTATAAAATTTTAAAGAAATAAACAATACCAGTACGTAAAAGTTTTTAGGTTCCAATGTTAGATTTACATTTAGATAGGTTTATTATGCATTATTCCAATTATTTCTTTCATAAAAACAAGTACGTGCACTACTAGTGCACTCTTACATAGTAATTAGGATTTCTTATCATTTTGTATAAGTTCATATACAATAATAGTTTTTGCAATTAGATTAGTTTGTACTCAATTTTATCAAGAATAAGAACATTCATATAAGTGAGAGTACAATAGCATTTTTTTAATTATTAGATTAAAAAAATAATATTAAATTATTCATAATTTAAAGATGATATGAACTATTGATTTGTGTCACTTTCTTAGTAGATTTAATTTATAATTTTTTAAAATTAAAAAATTATTTCTATCATTTTAATTTTTTATTTTTATTTTATATTTAGTGACATTTTGTCATGCTAGAAATGAAATATTGCCAAGATTTATTAGAATTAGACAATTAACTTTAATATATAGTACACAATCATTTTAATAAATTTTATTCACTATTTTATTATTACTAATTTTTAATTTGTATTAATGAAACTAAGACTTGTATTATAGCACAACATATTTCTCTTTGGATAAGTATCAAACTAATTTTTTGTTTAAACAAGGATATCAATTTGGGGTGCAGTGTAATTTTTTAAAAAATTATCTAGTTTTCTATTTTTTCTAGTGTCTTGAATAGAAGTTTTTATTCTTGTAATGGACCTATCTTTCTTATAAAATAAATAAAAATGTCATATTAAAAAGACATCATATATTATACTATTTTAGAAAGATAATTTTGAGGGCTACATAGTCATAAGATCTCATATTTGGGTAACTTTTTTTATTCCCATGGGAACAATGTGAAGTGGCTCATTTTCTCCTCTAAAATTGGAACATGTGTATAGGACATGGGAAAAAACTTCCACAAGGGTTCCACATAAATATGATTAATTTTAAGTGGTTTGATTGAACCCCCTTTGATAATACCCCCTTTGTGCATTTTAAGCACTACCCCTCCACCATCTATATATAGTCTTCTAAGGGCGTTTCAATGTTTAATAGAATGCCCTCCTACCATGGAGTGCCATATAAATTCAAATAGTTGTTGAATATGTTTGATCTAAGAACCTTTGATTGAAGTCCCCTCAGATTGAACCCTTATGATTTGAGGTGTGTTTTTGGGTTGCATTTTTCATTTTTTCATAGAAGTAGAACTCACTATTATTCTTCCACCCTATAATACATAATATTTCTTAAAGTATGTATTATAGTTAAGCTCAAGAGTAAGGTGTAAAAGGTACAAATCTATATTATTTTTATTCAAATGATATGAATATACGCAAATTTCAAGTCATTAAGATTACATAATAGCCAAGTTATATTAGCATGGATTACACCATCAAAACCTTACATAAAATCATATTAAAAAGATGACAAGAAAGCACGGGGCAAAATAATGGTACACGCCTTGGTAAAGGAGGATATGAAAGCAACAACTTGCAAGGTAATATCTGCCTTCAACAAACAACCCACACATGGTTGGATCGGAGGCATTTTTGACACTGTAGTAGTCAACAAAAAGAAGAAAACTCCATCAGTTTCTGCCTAGGCATTAGCTCTTTAGCGGGAAGGTATTGAAAGGAACAACATGGAAACTTTCTCTTATTTTGTAAGCCAATATGGCAATCTCTTAGCCCCTACCCAAGTAGAACGGGCAGTCAAGCTAGCTAATGGTCTTTGTGTGTTGTGGCACATGTGATACCCTAAGAAAAGGATATAGAACAATATTGCTATTAAGGAGGTTTTTGTTTATTTCTAGATATAATAGAAAGGGAGCTACCCCCATAGGTAGCACTTATTGAGAAAATATATATATATATATATATATATATAGAGAGAGAGAGAGAGAGGATATTGATAGAGAGAAGAATAGAGAAAGAGAGATAGAGATATGAGATATAAAGTTTAATAGGATATATTTGTCAAAAATAAATAAAAAATTCATGGTCTATGATTCTTGTGTGTGAAAGGTGGCATACTTTCATATATAATTTTACTTTGTAGTTGAAAAGTTGTCCTAAAAATATGCTTATGTGTTTTAGATGAAAACATAATGAACACTAAAAGCTCATTACTTTTTTTTCTCTTCTAAATATTGGTTGAAGGTTGTATTACACACCAATTACCTATAATCAGTTAACAATATTTCCAATTTTTCATTGCATAAACATACTTATTTAAGTTTTAATTTCCACTTGATGAACTATACATACCATGCTAACCACTAGTAAATTATTTGTACAAATATTACTAATCAAAATTATTTTGACATGACATTCCTTTACTTAATAAACTAAGATAGTCTAATCAAATTCTTTAATAAACATGATATTTTAACTTAGATAACAAAATGAACCTCTAGCTATCTAACACCCAAACTTTGCCCTCAATGCTACTAGTATTCTCAAATATTTTAGACATCCTCTTAAGATATTGTATAGTAGAACTAACATTTGATAATGCTATGCAATAAAATAGTCAATAGAAAGTATTTAAGAATGTTTTTTCCTATTTCCCTCATTTGGCATTCTACAAAATCAATACTATAATCAATCCTCATTATGCTCTTATTAAATTTTAAAGAAATAAACAATACCAGTACATAAAAGTTTTTAGGTTCCAATGTTAGATTTACATTTAGATAGGTATATTATGCATTATTCCAATTATTTCTTTCATAAAAACAAGTACGTGCACTACTAGTGCACTCTTACATAGTAATTAGGATTTCTTATCATTTTGTATAAGTTCATATACAATAATAGTTTTTGCAATTAGATTAGTTTGTACTCAATTTTATCAAGAATAAGAACATTCATATAAGTGAGAGTACAATAGCATTTTTTTAATTATTAGATTAAAAAAATAATATTAAATTATTCATAATTTAAAGATGATATGAACTATTGATTTGTGTCACTTTCTTAGTAGATTTAATTTATAATTTTTTAAAATTAAAAAATTATTTCTATCATTTTAATTTTATTTTTATTTTATAGTTAGTGACATTTTATCATGCTGGAAATGAAATATTGCCAAGATTTATTAGAATTAGACAATTAACTTTAATATATAGCACACAATCATTTTAATAAATTTTATTCACTGTTTTATTATTACTAATTTTTAATTTGTATTAATGAAACTAAGACTTGTATTATAGCACAACATATTTCTCTTTGGATAAGTATCAAAACTAATTTTTTGTTTAAACAAGGATATCAATTTGGGGTGCAGTGTAATTTTTTAAAAAATTATCTAGTTTTCTATTTTTTCTAGTGTCTTGAATAGAAGTTTTTATTCTTGTAATGGACCTATCTTTCTTATAAAATAAATAAAAATGTCATATCAAAAAGACATCATATATTATACTATTTTAGAAAGATAATTTTGAGGGCTACATAGTCATAAGATCTCATATTTGGGTAACTTTTTTTATTCCCATGGGAACAATGTGAAGTGGCTCATTTTCTCCTCTAAAATTGGAACATGTGGATAGGACATGGGAAAAAACTTCCACAAGGGTGCCACATAAATATGATTAATTTTAAGTGGTTTGATTGAACCCCCTTTGACAATACCCCCTTTGTGCATTTTAAGCACTACCCCTCCACCATCTATATATAGTCTTCTAAGGGGGTTTCAATGTTTAATAGAATGCCCTCCTACCATGGAGTGCCATATAAATTCAAATAGTTGTTGAATATGTTTGATCTAAGAGCCTTTGATTGAAGTCCCCTTAGATTGAACCCTTATGATTTGAGGTGTGTTTTTGGGTTGCATTTTTCATTTTTTCATAGAAGTAGAACTCACTATTATTCTTCCACCCTATAATACATAATATTACTTAAAGGATGTATTATAGTTAAGCTCAAGAGTAAGGTGTAAAAGGTACAAATCTATATTATTTTTATTCAAATGATATGAATATACACAAATTTCAAGTCATTAAGATTACATAATATCCAAGTTATATTAGCATGGATTACACCATCAAAACCTTACATAAAATCATATTAAAAAGATGACAATCATGTCAAATCAGGAATTCTCTAAGTCCTAAACACTAATTGTCTAGTTCCAAATATAACAAAGAGGCAATAAGATGAATTTCATGTTGGATAGATTACAAGAAAAATTATCATCAATTCACTATACAATCATAATTACCCTATACTAATTCCTTTATCAGTACACTAGTAACTTAAATATTGATAGATCAATGGATCAAGCACTAAGTCTCCCACTATCAAACTCCAAATTTTAGGAGGATGCAAGGATAAAACATTATAACATTTGAGGAGAGAGTTTGTGTAATATGTTGAATTGTATTTTTTTGGAAGGAACTTTGTCAATTTTTAAGTTTTGGATCACATGAGAAAGAAATGACCATAGATTATAGAGTGAGATAAAAAATTATGATGACACAATTTTTCTAAAAGCATAACACTTCAAACTTATGACCTATGAAAATCATTATATTTCTTTTGTGGGAGCTAACAAACATAACATATTTTTTTAGTTGGTGCTCATCATTTCTAGTAAGAAAGTGGTTAAAGTGTTGCTTTCTAGTTGGAAAGTAGTCATGTGAAGAGTATTTGAAAATGACTTCTACTTCATACTAGAAGAGATGTCCCTCGTATAGGGTTTTAAAAAATCAATACTATAATCATTCCTCATTTTACCTCTTATAAAATCTCAATGAGATAAATAATATTAAAAGATTATTAAGTACATATAGATTATACTTTAATTTCCAACCTCAAGTTTACATTTAGACATAATTAATATGCATTATTCATAGATTACTTTCATAAGTAGAGTACATGTGCTCTTAGTAATTAACATTTCTAATGATTTTATATAAGATCATATATAATAATAGTTATAATTGCAATAGTTTGTACTCAATCCTAACCAACAATTTACCATTCATAAGTTCATGCATCTATTATTACTATAGAATAGCAATATTATCATAGATTAATATATAGACAAGGTGTCTAAGAACATATTTTACCAAATGAGATTAATAAAACTAGTTATCATGAAATATGCCCCTATCGAGCACTCTTTCATCACCAAACACCACATCTGCTTAGAAAATACTCAAATCTTGGTCAAAGAAGACAACTACTTCAAAAGAAAACTCAAAGAGGCCATACAAATTAGTAACCACCATTCCAACTTCAATCATGATGATGAATGGAGTTCAATTTTTTCTTGGCAACCATTGCTAACCTACCTTAGAAACAAATCTCTCCCCCATCTTGAGCTCGCTTCCCCCTTTTTCTAGTCTTTCCCTAGTTTCTTATTTTGTCCGCTCTTCTCCTTCTTATCATACTCCCCCTTTTTCTCTCTATAGCCACCATTAATCTCTTCTTTCTTGAATCTTCACTTCCTTTTGTGCCTTTCCTTGCATTCTAAGCTATCCCACTGTCCCACCCCACCAATTCATTTCCCCTTGACCTTGTTGGATCCTAACTTCTCCTCTCCTCTTTTACCATCCTCTTATGTATTATCCCTTGGTCATTTCTCATTCCATTTTTGGTCTTATGTCTCATGCCTTACATGACTTTTCTTTTCCCACAATTACTAACATTTTTACCTTGTAGGCTTATACATTTATGTATAGATATACATATACATATATAGATCCATATGCATATATATGTAAATACATACATATATATGTTGTTTGTGTTTGTGTATGCATACACACACATATATGTATGTACTTTTATATAAATATAAATATATATAAAAGTATATATGCATATACATACATAGACACATGTGTATATGCATGTATACATGTGCACATCTATTAGCTTTTTGTATTTTCCTATTTTATTTTTCATATTACCATATCTTTACATATACATATGCATGTACACACACATTTTTCCATTGCCCTTTTCATCTCTCCTCTAGATTGCTCTTATTTTCTTAGTTATTTTCTTTCATTTATCTAGTTCTCTTTCTATTTTTCCTCTCATTTTTCTTATCCTTGTAATCTTTCCTCGGGTTAGCCATTCTTTTGACTTTTGAGCATTTTCTCATCTCAAGCTCCCCCTTGTCTTCATCCTACATGTATGCACATACAACCACATGCATGCATACATATATTATATATGGATATACATACATGTGTGTGTGTAAATGTCGATACAAAAATATACACATGTATGCACATTTGTTGCACATATGTACATACATTCACACATACACACACATATATATACAACATGAATTATATATGTACGTAATATGTAAGTACACATATTCAGCATGTCTATACATGCAACTACAACTATACATACATATATTGGATATACATGGATGCATATGTGCGTGTAGGGGCATGTGTGTTGTGTGTGTGTAGGTGTGCATATACATATATACACATATATGGACAATACACATTTATGCATATATGTACATTCATACACACATATATACACATAAAATATTTATTTTATAAATGTGTATGTATGTAAACACACAAATATGTGTATAGGGCATGTGCAAAAAGATGGGAGACCAAAAACTAGCTAAAGCCACTTTTTGGTCCAAACAAAACATAAAGCGTTCATGTTATGGCTCGATAATTATCAATCCTAAAACATGAGCGTGTTATAACATGAGTGTGTTTTAGACTACTAAAAATAAAAATAAAACACAAACCCATGACCCTTCATTTCACTCCACAATTTGTTGAAACTTTGAAAATGTGAGTAGGGTTATAGTGTGACCATGTTTTGGAGAAAAAGAAGAAGAATCCACTCAAGCACGATGTTGCCATGATATTCTTGCACTCTAGGACATTGTGCATGAGATCCATGGGGTCAACAAGCTAAACAAGGTAAGGTTTCCATGTTTTTTCTAATTTTAAAAATGAATCATTTATTTTCCAATGTTTTGCTTCAATTTCTATTTTCAATTTTCAGCCAATGAACCCCATGAAACACCCCCAAACCCTAATCACCAAATAGACAGGATGGTGAGATTCTAAATAAAGAAGGGGCACAAAATAACCCTCCCCAAACTCCTCCTTCAATTCCTTGGCATCCTCATGAGGCACAAGCAAATTTTTTGTGAAATTTGAGGAGAACAAAAGACAACTTAAAAGCTTAACTGAAACATAGAAAAATCTAAATGCAACCAATCCTCCCTAGAGATCCCTTGCTACATCCCTATAGTCAATTGTTTCTCACATTGATTCTATGAAAGCCAAATCAATAAATGGGCAAATTATAGGGAGAGTTTTCGGCAATACTATGTGACTAGAAATTCATACAAATAGGTGAAAGACAAAAAATTTTGAAACCCAATCTGTGTGCCCCATTTTTTTATCCTAGAAGTGATGATCTATTACATGGGAGTTGAAAAATATTTCCCATTCACTTGTGTGTACATGAAGGAATATCTCAAAACTTTTGGGATAAGTGGTGGATGGTGTTTGACAATCCACCATGCAACAATAATGAGGTCTCAAAGTATTTTTTGAGGGCTCTACATAGAATTGGGAGGGGCACATCATGCCTAAGAACATCTAATGATACCCTTGGTGAGGCCATCCTTTCAACATGTCATAGTCCCTTCTACTTTGAAGGAGAGTGTTGAGGTGGAGATGCTATATTCTGTTAGTTCCCTCACTCAATCTTTACTATAGCATTGTAGCCATCTTTCATAGGTTGGTGAGGTTGAGACTGTTGACAAGAGACACTACTAGGCATGATAGGTGTTGTCATTTATGGCAACTAAGATCATCCCATCCATCTGCATAACACAATTTGTTCACACCGGAAGTCAAAATCAAAATGTATCTAAGTCCGGGCAGTTAGGAACAGAGCAGGTGACAGGGTCCAGTATCTTGATCCGGATCTCTCCGGTGGAAAGGCATGGTTTGTTGTGAATCTGAAGTAGATGCAAGAACTATCAAGACACTCTAAATCCATAGTTTTGTCCTCCAGAGATGAAGGACTCAAAAGATATTAGCTTTTGAGTATTGAGTCTCAATTTGCCAAAACAGACAAAAGAAGAACAAGCCGACCTTGCAAATGATCTTAACTCTAGATGTATAGAAGTTGTTTATTGGGCAATGTGTGATAATCAGTGATGGTAGTCGACATGATTGATGATCTATGAGTACAAGTCTTGATCCACATCTCATATTATGTATGGATCTAGTCAATAGAGCAGAGTACTCTACAAAGTTGTAAATGTTCTTGAAGCCGACTGGTAAAATGATTGTAGATCATTCTATGGATATATATACCCAATGGAATTGGATGATTTTGGTGTGTGTGTGTGTTGTGACTATGGAGTAATTGTGAAAAGAAGCAAAGATCAAAGTTTAGATGCTAGTAGAATGGTAAGAGGAGGAGAGTAAGGATGAAGTGTATCAAGTTAGTTTTCTATGCTTAACTGGAACTGAACTCCAGCATTGATAGATGCCAAATATCAGTTCAAATTATTGTAACTCTTCTTTCTTATAGGTAGTGAGCCCTCTTGATGTAGAGATGCAAGAGATTTAAACAAATTCATACAACTCAACCGTAGTAATGCTTCCTTCTATCAGCAAGAGAAATCTATTGTCCTTCCGACATACTCCATCAGCCAGACAGGATTTATCGGTGCCTTCAATATACTTCAACCCAATGCTTAAAAGTCACTCTGATGATTGTTCAAACCGTTACAACAATGCACTGATACATTCAACCCTACACATACATTACCTGACTTTCTATGTCAGTTTTGTCTACCATTTCTGTCGGTCAACACTTGTATCGCAAAACAATGTATGTTTCAACATGCAGTTGTAACATGCAATTGGGACATACAATTGACAACTTCCTATCACCGATAACCCATTGTATCTTTGACCACTTTGACCGCTATAGTCTGTCATCACTTGCATTTTACAAAATGCATATTAACAATGTACATCCCATTATACAGTCTTCGATATGCAAATGCAGGATATACACAAAATGATTTCACATACAACTATGATATACACACACAATGTCTGTGACATACAATTAACGTATACATAGGACATGTATCTCCTCCCTCAAGTGCGATATACACAGGAATTGCCTATGATATACTTCAGCGATATACACAAGAATTGCCTACCGATATGCTTCAACGATATACACACTGTTTGTATATTCTTTGAACAACATGAACTTAACCTAGAAGGACTTTTACACATACCTTTCTTCATAGGATATACACAGGATAATACTCGCATACAAATGTGATATACTCAAAAACTGTTCCAGCATGCAATTGACATATGTATATATAAAATGTATAATTGCATCTCATGCCAATAACCTCCTCTGTAACAACTTTCACAGTTTCTATTCTGCCATGACCATGAACAGAAAGAAACAAAATAGAAAACTAATGTACAAAGCCCATTCCATTGATTTCACAGAAATCCACTAGTGGAATGGTTTTAATCGTGCATCTCAACAACAGAAAAACTAAATTCAATACAAAACAACTCTATACAAATAATATACACAAGACAATTTGATACACAGGGAATTTACACAGAATCTAGAATTTGTAAGACACAACTGACAGAATTTCTATTCCTTCATTTCAACTTCGTCTCTCTGGGTTTTTAGCAACACAGGTTGATTATCGAAGTTCATAAATATTCAACTCCTCTGTTCTGATTTTGCTTAACCAAGATTATAAGCCAAAACCCTAACTAATCACACGACACCTGTTAAGCACAAGACAGTAAAATACCTAACAACATGACACATTGATTTAATCATCCACATACCCCAAATGTCTGATGATGTCCAAATTGGCTTAACAGGATGCCAAATTTGTGACCTCGGTTCTCATGGTGGGGTCAGTTCTCATGGTGGGGTCTTTTAAACATGAAATGTCAGCATAAATACTACATGACAACATGAAATGTATAAACATATTAAAAACCTTCTTCTTCTCCCTCAAATGTATATTTATCTTGTTGAAGGGGTGCTCCTACACCATACTCCCCGGGAGAAGAGATCTCAAGCCCACTTGAGATTAGAGTTTGAAGGTCTGCACCATGGGTTGTGATATGATCTTCAGCCATCCAAACTACCTCTGAAGCAGGTTTCCCCTGCCAAGCCACCAAGTACTCCATGTACTCTTTGTTCCTTGTTTTCTTTGTCACTCTTGAGTCTAATATCTTCTTCAATTTTGGTGGATTCTATTTAGGAATATCATCATCTGCTGCATCCTGCAATGGTTCCTATTCTACATCTACATTCTACTTGTATGGAGTTAAATCACATATATTGAAAATGGGTGACAATCCAAGATCAAGAGGGAGTTGGATCTCATAAGCATTCTGCCCACACTTCTTCACAATCTGACATGGTCCAATCTTCCTCTACATTAGCTTGGTATATTTACCTTTTGGGAGCCTCTCCTTCTTTAGATTAACCCATACCAAATCTCCAACTTCAAATTTTACATCTCTCTTCTTCTTATCAGCATATGCTTTGTACTTCAATGTAGTTTGTTGGAGTTGTGTCTTGACTTGATCATGTACCTCTTTGATAGCTGATGCAAAAGCTTCTCCATCTGCACTAATAGACTCTCCTGTAGGTAGATCTCTTAACTCCAAAATACTCCTAGGATGAATACCATATACCACCTGAAAAGGTGACTTCCCTGTACTCCTATTGATAGTGTCATTATAGGAAAATTCTACTTGTGATAGAATGTTATCCCACTTCTCTCCATGCTACCTTGTCAAACACCTTAACAGATTTCCCAATGAACGGTTAACTACTTCAGTCTGACCATCTGTCTAAGGATGGTAGGCTGATTAGAAGGATAAATTTGTTCCAATCTTCTTCCAAAGAGTCCTCCAAAAGTGGCCAATAAATTTCACATCTCTATCTGACTCTATGCTCAATGGCAAACCATGTATCCTTACTATCTCTTTAAAAATAGATCTGCAACATATGAAGCATCACAAGTGGTTTTGCATAGCAAGAAGTGTGCCATTTTACTAAATATGTCTACTACAACAAAAATACTATCATATCCCTTCCTTGTCCTAGGCAAACCCAATACAAAGTCCATTCTTATGCTCTCCCATGGCCTAGAAGGAATGGGTAGTGGCTGATACAAACCTACATTAGTAGATCTCCCTTTTGCTTTCTGACATATCACACATGCCTCCACAAATCTCCTCACATCTGACTACAACTTGGGCCAATAGTAATGTCTCTTCACAAGATCAAGAGTCTTATCTAGACCAAAATGTCCTGCCATGGCCCCACAATGTTTCTCCCTAATAATATGCAGTCTCATAGAACATCTTGGAATACACAACTATCCACCCTTGAAAAGTAATCCATCTTGGATCATAAATTCAGAGAACTCAACATAATATTTGTCACCAAAGGAAGTACATACCTTATAGATTTCTCCAAAGTCTTCATCATCATTATACATGGCCTTCAAGGAATCAATGCCAACACTCTCCAATTGGATTTGCTTTATGGTTAAGACCCTCCTACTCAAAGCATCTGCTACCTTATTCTTGACCCCTTTCTTGTGTTTGAGTGTGAAGGTGAAAGCTTGCAAAGTTTCCACCCACTTCATATGCCTATGGTTCAGCTTCTTTTGACTGTTTATGAAACTAAGGGCCTGATTATCTGTGAACACTATGAATTCTTTTGGCAGCAAGTAATGCCTCCACTTTTTAAGTGACTGTACTAGAGCGTACATCTCTAAATCATATGATGTTTGTATCATTTAGTTTCTCACTTAAAAATGCAATGGGCCTACCTTCTTGAGTGAGTACTGCCCCAATCGCCATGTGGCTTGCATCACATTCTACCTGGAAAATCTTGTTGCAGTCAGGAAGTGCAAGGATTGGCTGCTCTGCCACCTTCTTCTTCAATGTTTGAAATGAATCATCTGCCGCCTTTGTCCAGGTGAATCTGCACTTCTGTCCTCCTTTTATGGTGTCAAGCATGGGTGCACAAACATGACTAAACCCCTTTATAAACTTCCTATAAAAGGTTGCTAACCCATGGAAACTTCTAACATCATTCAAGGTTTTAGGAGTTGGCCAAGACAATATGGCATTTACCTTCTCTTGATCCATTTTCAGTTTGTTATGTGAGATGACAAATCCCAAGTAGATGATCGCTTCCTGCATGAAAAAACACTTATCTAAGTTGATCATTAGCTGCTCTTCATGTAACTTTTTGAGGACCAAGTCTATATGGTTGAGGTGCTCTTCCCTTACATTACTGAAAATCAGGATGTCATCTAGATATACTATGACAAATTTTCCCATGAATTCCCTTAAGACCTCATTCATCAACCTCATAAAGGTACTAGGGGCATTGGACAAACCAAAAGGCATGACCTTCCACTCATATAACCCCTCATTGGTCTTGAATGTAGTTTTCCATTCATCTCCTAGCCTAATCCTAATCTGATGATAGCCACTCTTTAAATCTATTTTTGTGAAATACTTAGCACCCCCCAAGCAATCGAGCAAATCTTCTATCCTAGGGATTGGAAACCTATACCTGATTGTTATCTTGTTGATAGCTCTTGAATCAGTACAAAGTCTCCAAGTGCCTTCCTTCTTTGGTGCTAGTACAGCCAGTACCACACATGGGCTTAGACTCTTGCCAATTAGGCTTGTCTCCAACAACTCCTCAATCTGCCTTGCTACCTTTGTATTCTGCTCTGGGGTAAGCTTGTATGCTGCTTTGTTTGGAAGTGTAGATCCTAGGATCAGATCTATGCAATGGCTGATGTCCCTCATAGATGGTAGGGACCTTGGCATTCCATCAAAGATGATGCCCTTGTATTTGTCCAATAATTTTTAGACAGTCGGATATATGAACCTTTGCCTCTTCTCTCCCTTGACTTCTTGTTGTTGCTTCTTGTTCACCTTCAGGCATGGAATTAGAGCATATGTAACTACTCCTTCTTCTACTATCTCTTTCATGAAATGTTTTCCTTCTACCATCATCGCCTTGACTTCTTTCCCTTTTGGTTCCACCTCATTCTCCATCAATGGTAGTAACTCTATCACCTTACCATCCTTTCTGATTAAGTATGTGTTTCTAACTCCATCATGGTGTGCTTTCAAGTCATACTGCCATGGTCTTCCAAATAGGAGATGGCAAGCATCCATCTTGGCAATGCCAAACAATAACCTATCCTTGTATGGTCCTATTTGAAACTCCACCCAAGCCTGTTCTTCCACAACTGTTTGCTGACCTTGGGTGAGCCATGAGATCTTGTATGGGCAAGGATGTGGTAGTCTTCTAAGCTTAAGCTTTTCTGCCATTTCAAATGACACAAAATTTTCAGTGGATCCGGAGTCAATCAGAACTTTACATACCTTTCTTCCTGCCTTGCAAGTAGTTATGAAGAGAGACTTCCTTTATGGGGGTTCTTTGTCAGGCACCTTCATGGTGGTCATTGCTCTCCTAATCATCAAAGATTCTCCTCTCTCAGGATATCCATAACTGTCAGGAGCATTCACACTTTGAGAAGTGTTTGAGCTTGTCACACTTTGACAATCAGATTCTTGAATCAGATTGATCCTCCTTTCTCCTATTGAACTTGTTGCCTTTCCTGGACATCTGCTAACTATATGGCCTTCTTGATTGCAATTGTAACATCTGATAGGTCCTCTTCCCTGAGATCTCCCTCTAAATGATGGTCTTCTACCCCTAAAGTTTCCTCTTTGATTGTAACTTCCCCCTTGGGTTTGACTATTTTCTCCTTTGTTGCTCTCTTGGTTTGATTCACCTTGGGATCCAAATCCATTTCCTTTGCCTCTGAAAGGACTTCTTCCTCCCATTTGTTGTCTCCCTCTTCCTCTACTATTATGTTCTTGTCTTCTCTTGAATTTCTCTTCCACCTTGAGTGCCAATTGGTAGCACTTTTGGACTGTCTCTGGGTTATGCAGATTTATGTCTTCTTGGATGGCAAACCTCAATCCATTGAGGTACCTTTCCACCTTCTCTTCTTCATTCTCCTTTACCTTTGTCTTGACACATAGTTTCATGAACACTTCTATGTGTGAGCTGACATCTAGCTCTTTCTGCTTCAATTTTTGTTTCCTCTAATGTAATTGGATGTTGTAATCCAATGGAACATAGGCCTCCTTCACTAAAGCCATCATCTTCTTCCAAGTTGCAACTCTGCTCTTTCCCTCTTTCACCCTATCATCTTGGATGAAATTCCACCAAGTTAGTGTAGCCCCTTTCATTTTGGATTGAGCCATCTTCACCCTTTGGTGGTTTGGTATTTCCTCGGTCTCAAAGAAGTTATTCAAGGAGTCTATCCACTCCATCACTGAATCAGGTTCCATTTTTCCTACAAATACTGGCAGGTCTATTTTCATATCCATGGTCCTTCTCTCCATGGATTTGAGGGCATTAAGTAAGGGTCTCTGGTCTGCAAGAACCTCTATCTCTTCCTGCTTAGGGATCTCCTCTTCATCCCTGTCTTCTCGCTTATCAGAATCTTCTTCCCCTTTCTCTACTTTGTCCCTCAACTTCTCTACCTCTTGTTTCAAGGCATGATTCTAAGCCTGAGCTACTCTGCTCTCTGCCATTTGCTTTCTCACTAAGGCTACCAACTCAGCGTTGGTCATCTTTGCTGGGTACTCTTGTGACCCCTCTTCGTCTGACATCTTGTCTTCTTCTTCTACCCAAAGGATACTTCTTTGCTATGATACCACTTGATGCAGAGTTGCAAGAGATTTAAACAAATTCATAGAACTCCACCGTAGTAATGCTTCCTTCTATCGACAAGAGAAATCTATTGTCCTTCTGACATACTCCATCGGCCAGATAGGGTTTATCGGTGCCTTCGATATACTTCAGCCCGATGCTTAAACATCACTCCGATGGTTGTTCAAACTATTACAACAATTCACTGATACATTCAACCCTGCACATACATTACCTGACTTGCTATGTTAGTTCTGTCTACCATTTTTGTCGGTCAACACTTGTATCACAAAATAATGTATGTTTCAACATGCAGTTGTAACATGCAATCGGGACATACAATCGACAACTTCCTATCACCGGTAACCCATTGTATCTTTGACCACTTTGACCACTACAGCTGGTCATCACTTGCATTTTCTGAAATTCATATTAACAATGTACATCCCATTATATAGTCTTCGATATGCAAATGCAGGATATACACAAAATGCTTTCACATACAATTGTGATATACACACACACTGTCTGTGACATACAATTGACGTATACACAAGAAATGTATCTCCTCCCTTACATGTGATATACATAGGAATTGCCTACCGATATAGTTCAGCAATATACACACTATTTGTATATTCAATGAACAACATGAACTTAACCTAGAAGGACTTTTACACATACCTTTCTTCACAGGATATACACAGGATGATACTCGCATACAAATGCGATATACTCACAAACTATTCCAGCATGTAATTGACGTATGTATATATAAAATGTATAATTGAATCTCATGCCAATAACCTCCTCTATAACAAATTTTGCAGTTTCTATTCTGCCATGACCACGAACAAAAAGAAACAAAATAGAAAACTAATGTACAAAGCCCATTCCACTAATTTCACATAAATCCACCAGTGGAATGGTTTTAATCATGCATCTCGACAACAGAAAAACTAAATTCATTACAAAACAACTCTATACAGATAATATACACAGGACAATTCAATACACAGGGAATTTACATAGAATCTAGAATTTGTAAGACACAACTGACAGAATTTATATTCCTTCATTTCAACTTCGTCTCTTTGGGTTTTCAGCAACACAAGCCAATTACTGAAGTTCATACATATTCAACTCCTCTATTCTGATTTTGCTTAACCAAGATTATAAGCCAAAACCCTAACTAATCACACGACACCTATTAAGCACAAGACAGTAAAACACCTAACAACATGACACATTGATTTAATCATCCACATACCCCAAATGTCTAATGATGTCCAAATTGGCTTAACAGGATGCCAAATTTGTGACCTCGGTTCTCATGGTGGGGTCTTTTAAACATGAAATGTCAGCACAAATACTACATGACAACATGAAATGTATAAAGATATTAAAAACCTTCTTCTTCTCCCTCAAATGTATATTTATCTTGTTGAAGGGGTGCTCCTGCACCACTTCTCTTGAGCAGTGAGCTCTAGGAAGTGGGCCCGAATGCATGTGCATTATCCATTGTAATACTTTTACCATAGTATAATCTTTGTGGGTTAACCCCCACTGTGGTTTTTCCCTTAACTAGGTTTCCACGTCAAAAATCTTGGTGTTAACTATTTTTATTTCTTCTCATGTGTTATTGATTAATGCTGAAATGTTTTGATTATAAGTTATAAAAGAAGATTAAAAGAAAAGATATTGTTAAATTGTGTTACAACTAATTCACCCCCACCTCTCAATTGTTCGGACCTAATTCAACAATTGGTATTAAAGCTAAGGTTCCTTAAAAGAAGCTTAACAGCTTGAGGAAAGATCTTGGAAGAAGTTTTCAATGGGTTCACTTAAGGATCAACTTCAGCTGTCTCTCAAAGATCTTGATCAGTCCAAAGAAGAAATATCTAATTTGAAAGATGAAATCAAGGATGTTGATGATACCATTGAAATGTTAAAATATAAGTTAAAGAAGTCTTTGGGAAGGAATAAGGAGCTACTTCTGCAATTATCCACTTTAACTGAAGAAAATGGCATGAATGAAGCCTTGGAAGAAAAAACAAAGGAGTGTGATAAGCTGTCAAAAGAAGTTGCTATTCTAAAAGTTGAGATGGAATCTGGGGCAATGAGGTTTACCAAAGAAATTGAGCAAAGGAAGAAGATTGAAGAAGATTTAAATCAAACTCTAAGAGAAAGAACTGATGAATGCTACAGATTGGACAGTATTGCTGGTCATCTAAAATCTGATCTACAAGAAAGAAAAGACAATGAAGAGATCTTGAAAGACAAATTGTCATTCTTAGACATGATCTAGAAGTTGCAAATGAATACAAGGAGAAGTTTAAGATAAGTTCAACTAAACTTGAAATAATACTTTAGGGTTAAAAAAGGGTTGAAGACAAGCATGATCTTGGATATGAGAAAGGTCAAAGCTCTGGATCTGGACAAAGAAAATTTTAACTAAGGAATGAGAGAAACAGACTTAGAAGACCACCGATAAGATAACCTAATTCTCAAAGGTATCCATCTTTCAATGGAAATTGTTTCAAGTGTAATAAATTTAGTCATAAAGCCATTCAATGCAGAAGTAGAGTAAATCAAAATAATCCATCCTTCTTCGAACAATGCTTTAATTGTAAGAGGTATGGTCATAAATCCAACGAATGTAGAGGTATGATATTCAATGACTCATCAAATAGAGGAAATAGGAATTCTTTCAATGGAAAATGTTTTGCATGCAATAGATTTAGACATATGGCCAATCAGTGCAGATCAAGACAAAATCAATCAAGTAGGCAAAGAAATGTTGTGTTCTTCCATTGTAATCGATCCAGTCATTTTGCAAGATTCTACAGAAGTAGGACCAATGAAGGAAGAGGTCCGGTGAACATAAAACCAAATGAGCAGAGACAAAACAAAGGCAAAAGAAAAATTGAAGAGAATGAGATCCAGAATGAAACAAGTGAGACATGGGTGAAGAAAGAAATTGTGAACCATAGTGATGGGTTCGCACCAGAATCTGGTGCAGATAATTCCTTAGGTAATTAAATTAGGAGCTCTAGCTTAGAGGGAGTTGCAATGAAAATCAAAATTCCCCAGCTAGTAAGCAAGTGCCTGAATCTGGCACAGTGAGAAAAGAGATCTTGGATTGTTTTAGATCATTTGAAATGATTTCTAGAAAAAAAAAAGGGTGGATGTGACAAATTGCAGAATAATTCATGAGAAACTATTCAACAACAGAATAACGAGATGTACTAAGGTGGAGCATTTATTACAAAGACAAATTAAGCATTGTAGAGCATAAAAGGGTCATTCATTCCCCAGTCAGATCACTTTGCATCAGAAGAAAGAAAGAAGTGAAGAAGTGAACAAGCTCTAAGCTGAGAATTCCCAAGAATTGAAGCGTGAAGAGGATCCTCAAGAAAAACCCTAACCTGCGGAACAAGGTATTTATGTTTTCTACAAAATCTCTTGAATTCTCAATCTTTGCAAATGGAAACACCTTTAGTTGATGTCACTGAAAGGCCTCATCCTTAATTTAAGAAGCATCCTTACAAATCTATTGAAGTCAAACCACTAGGTGCCTTTTCAGGTGTTCCATATGGGGTTTTACATGTTGAAGATATTAGGGCATACATCCATTGTAACATGGATGAATTTGGAAACCTAAAACTCTTGGATTTGCTCAACAATTACTTAACTGATGATAGCCATAAATTGAAACTGAAATACAAATCCCTAGAAAGCAAACACTTTCTACAAGTCATTAGGTTTTTGATATTTGATGAAAATGAATGGTTCGGTATGTATTGAGCTGAATACACAATGAGTTCATGTGGCTATTGAAACCATTTAAGATTACAAAGGATAATATCAAGACTGTAACTGGGTTAAATTCCTTTGGCAGATTACCCATGCTGAAAGCCGTGAAAAACTAGATAGTGAATGAAGCTACAGGTGCCAATTTTGACAAAAGGGCAATGACCATCAATTATATCATAGAACCTAATGTTAAATTTGCCTCCATGGTGATTGGGTACAAGATTTACCATTCTAGCAAGGAAAATTCTATCTCTGGAACTGTAATATATGCATCATATCAAATGGTAAAGGAAAATGTTGATTATGATCCTTACAAGCTACTACAGAATCAGTTGATTGAGAATCTAAGCAAAATAAAGAAAGATGGGAAAAATACCTTCAAATATGGTTCCTTGATTATATGCTTGTTCTTCTATTTTATGAATGAAGTACCTAGAATTCAAGGTGTGCATTGGACAACTGACAAACCAGTAGCATGGAAAATAAGAGATCACCTCCTCAGCCTTGGTGACTCCCAAGCCCAAAAGACTGCCATTTGGGGCTACTTCAAAAACTTCCAGAGTTTAATGCAAGCAAGGGAGAGAATCCCTAAATCTATTGTGGAGAAGTATGAAAATGACATATGTTTCATGGTTGACACAAATTAGTGCTTGATGGAAGCTGTAGAACCAAGGACAGTTTGGATAATGCCTATGGGTTATGAAGTGGATGGAAGAGTTTTGGATATGTATGCTCAGCATCTTCTGAGCACACCTAAAGATACCTCTGTGGAAAGGTTTGGAACCTACAAGGAACTAAGTCTAAAATTGCATGTGGATCTCAGACAACCGGAGACCAAGAAGAAAGTGCAGAGATAAGTTGAAAGGTATGCTAAGAGCATTGGCCTAACCAAGGAGGCAGTAAAGTAGAATAGAGAAAGAATTGAAAAGATAAAGAAAAACACTAAGCAACTATAGAAGAAAAAGTAGAAAGTGAGCCGACAGTTGCTCTTGAAGTCCCACCAAGCTCCTCAAGGAAGACAAGGAGTTTTACAACTCCTATTGAGCAACTCAAGTCCACTTCCACTAAGAAGCCGGAAGCCACTCCATCCAGTGATTGAGGGAAAAGAAAAAAAACCAAGGCCACAAGAACCCACATGAGCACAAAAGATGATGAGGAGATAAAGACAGATGAAGAAGTGAAAGAAATAAGATCCAAGAAAGCCAGAACTTCAAAGACTTCTGAAGACCAGCCTTCCGGGAGCAATAAGGCCAGTAAAAAGTAAGTAACTGGTAAGGTCGCTATGACTATTGATGAAATTGTAAAAAAAATCATTATTCATGGAAATTTAAAACCTATCAGAGTTTACTATGATAATTTTGATCAAGCAAATAAGAAAATTTTAGAAGATGCCATTATCATATATTTGAATAAATTTAATAGAGCCCTATTGGAAATTTTACAAGAACTCCCTAAAAGTTTAAGGAAAGTACAGGAAATGAGGAAACAAGTAGCTAAGGATAAAGACATGGAACTCAAAGAGTATGTTCTCTCCACTTTATGCCCTATGATGACTAGAAGAGAAGCAGACAAAATCCTTAGACAAGTTAAAGATAAATTTAGAAGGAAAGTCTGGATGAACAAACTAATGCTTGGTGAAACTGAGGAAATTGAAAAAGAAACAGAAGAAATTTTGAGAAAGGCTTTAGACAAAGTTAAATATTATATTATTTCAGAGATATACGTGGAAGAAGTGAATCCTCTAGTTCTGAAACATAAAGCTCCAGAAGAACAGGTTAACAAAAGAATTGATGACCAAGGTGTAAATTTAGATCCTCCAGAGTTAACCTATGAAGAGACTAAGGTTGGATTTGATTCATTAGATCTGAATGTTGGAGAAGTCCAGGAAGAGGAACAAGTCAATCAAGAGGACATAGATATGATAGACAAAATAGTTGATGCAGGAGTAACTCCTCCACCTGATCATTCTGGAAAAGAAGAGGATATTGCTACTACACAGAGCCCTCTGGATTAGGTAGCAAGTTGTGAACAAATAGAAAAGAGTTCCTCTGCAGAGAACACAAAGAAAAATAAAGCAGAGAAAGAGTAGGAAATAGGAAAGAAAGACAAAGCAGAAGAAGATGGTGCAAATGTTGAAACACCTAAAGCAGATACTAAGAAATCTGATGAACTAAAGGCTGGTTCAGAAAATGTTGCAAGAGACACTATAGATGCAGTGAAAAATCTTCTTGAAAAAGAGATGATTGAGCTTGATGAGCCTGAACTACTCCAAGGATTAGCCAATCTAGATGCTCTCTCTCCAATTCAATTGATGAAAATAGCATCATTCACCCAAGTAAAGGCTAGATAAAAGATGTTAAAATTCCACATGGAGCACAATGATCTACTGGGGCTTGCAACTGGGATTTTGGAGAAGTTAATGAGCTCCTACTAGAAGAGTCCATCTAATTCCCCATTCGGACATCTAAAAAATCTTGTAAGTTCTGTAAATACTCATTTTGTATCCTTTGAAAAATCTACAGAGGCAAAGGTCCAGAAAAAGTTTCTGGATAAGAAATTTAGTGAAGTACAGAATCTAATAGGAAATGATAGGATGATTCTTGGCATTAGTGTTGTCACATAGAATTGCACCCTACTTGGAGAGAGTCTAAGCATTCTAATGACACAATGGGAATGATCTCCAAAGTGTGGGACTTTGCAAAGTGAGATTAGACCTCCAAAGAAGGCTGGTTCCTCATTCTCAGCCTAATGCTTAGAGAAATACTATCTAAACCTAGTGCTAATGCTTGCAGGGGGAAAGGGTTAGAAGGAAATTGAAAGGGAAATAGGTTGATGCACCAGATTCAGTAAACGATGGTGATCTTGGTGTAGACCCAATGATGATCTCAATCATGAAGGGAATTCACATAGACTTATGAGGCTGATTGAGGCTTTGGTATGAAGATCAAACCTACAGAGGAGCCACTTTACTCACAGAATAGACTATAACTCCAAGTAAAACATAGAAATTAGGACACAAGAGAGGCAATAAATCATGCATATATTGATCATGAAGGCCAAAAACCATTACATTATAGAATATCCAATAGTAGGAAAAGACACGGTATAGCTAATCACATTCATTGGTGGATAAACAGGAAGACAACAGAGGCCAAACTCAGGCACAGTGAGTCACATTCCCTTACCCTGTAATTACACTAAGAGGTCTGACTATAAGGAAATTTGACAGCATAACAACTGAAAAATTACCATCCTCCTCATAATGAGGTTACAATGCATTTTATAGATCAAGTTCTTATGCAGGGGATGTTGAGGTAGATCCACAGGATCTGAGGTCATCAATGTGGGAACAAGGGCACATGAGCAGGGGCGTGGTGAAAGGACAGGAACCATGTCGTTGGCAGGTCTGCAACCCAAGAAATGGTTGCCCACACGCAAAAGAGGGCAAAACATGAAGTGAGGAGCACAAAAGTCATTACAGGCCACAAGGATATCTACCAGCGAGCCAGAGGAACCCATGTGCATTGAAGAATTTGACCATCCACCATGAATGCACCTGCAAAGCTCACCAACTGGAGTTACTGTGAAAATATCAGCCTCTACACACGCCAAATTAGTCGCTAAGACATCCTATCGGCCGAGCATGCAAATCCAGATCATATTTTGAAAGTGAGAAATTTCCCTCAAAAGCTTGCCAGATGAAACAGGAGGCAAAAATAAGCACTTTTGCCTTTTGAAGCATGTTTAAATTCACCAGAATGCAGAAGATATCTACAGTCAAAGTTTCGGTCAACTGCATCTTGCACTTGTATATTGCTTTGCATATGCAATTGTATATGCACTTTACACTGCTAGGTTTAGTTTATGCATTTATGCAATTTTCTTTCCTTTCACTTTTTGCATATTCAATTTTTATATATGTGATTGTATGTGCCTTGAATCAGACCTTGGATTGGCCTTGACACGTGTCATCATTCCATTGGATCTCCATCTATGGCTCCATTGCTGCAAAATAGACTGTTTAATTATTGGGACCCACCGCTACACTATTTCTACTCTTCATTTTGTGTATATCAAGCTATCGGGGAGACTATGAGTTGAGTCTCTGATATGCAAAGTCTCACCAAAAACCCCTTGCATCCTCCTTTTGAATCAGCCTCTGAATCTGCAATACAATCGCATGTGCATACAAAAGAGGATCTCAACATTTTATGAAGCAAATTGGAATTGGGTTAGGGTTCGGGACTGCATCCTGATCCTTTGTATATCACTTTGTAGCTAATCATGCATATGTGATATACAATCGCGGACCCATCTTGAAGTCCGTCAAAATCAATTATCCAATAGCGTCTGGATTGTATCTTCGCCTCTTTGCATATTGCACATACATGCAATCATACATACAAAAGATGTTGACTTTTCTACCTTTTGGCATGTACAAATGCACTTGTCCTTTTGATTTTGCATCGGTATGCGTGACTGCATCTTCAATTTTGTATCATCTTTTGTATCTAGCTTTGTATATGCCATATACAATGCAATATACAACTGCAGACCCCACCTGGAGTTCACCAGGATTAAATTTTTGGTCGCGTCTACATTGTATCCACCCTTTTGATCTACCTTTGTATATTGCATTTACAATGCAATATACAAACAAAACCGCATACATATGCCTTTGCATTCTCAAACTGATTGCATTTTTCCCTCGAGTCTGCCCTTGTACATTCACTTGCATGTATCAACTTTTGTATATCATTTACATCCTTGACATACAAATACAAAAGTGAATCTGAACCACTATCAAATATATCACAAAAAAGTTTGATTAGGTCCGAATTGTATCTGCACCTTTGTATCTCGCCTTGTATATTGCATATACATCGGACTATTGGGGAGACTTTGAGCTGAGTCATGCCGATGTGCAAATCTCTTGCCAATGTGTCTTTATATGTCCCTTTGTATCTGACCTTGCATATGAATTTGCATCTTCCCTTGTATATACAATTGTATGTGATTGTATATGTGATACAACAAATATACATACAACAATACATACAAAGATGCATACAAAAATGACTAAGTATAAAACTGAGAATTATCTGCAATGGAAGGCACTTGAAGATAAAGGATTTTTAGGTTTTTCTGGGTTTTCTGCAAGGATTATCCAAATGAGTTTTTGGGATCTTCTACAAGGTATAGCATGAGGAAATGCAGGATTTAAGCCTTTCCTCCTTCTATTTAGGCTTTCTCTGATTGGATTTCTCTGATAGAATGAGGAAAACAAAATATTTTGGGGTCAAGAAAAATATGACAACATTTTCGGTGACCTCTTGGGGATGTTTTCCTGCTAAACATTTAGATCAGTGGCCTTAAGGATCCATTGGGCATGGAGTCAAAAGAGACTGCAACAAGAACAGAGGACCTGTAGCATTGGGCAAGCTACCAAGCCAAAATAAAAAAATAGCAAGCAAGCATGTATCTCCTATGAGAATACAGTAGAGTGCAAAGGAACTTATTGAAGGGAAACCTAAAGCAGAAATGAAACCTACTCTAATCCTAAACTAACAAATCAAAGATGACCTTAAACAAAGCCATTAACTGGTTCTTGAAAGTAACTACCCTTCCTTAACAATTTACAATGTTTCTCATGCATGTGGGCAGTTAAAAAGAGGCAAGGGAGGGATGGGCATATGACAAATTGATAAAAGACCCCCCCCCCCCCAAATGGAGATAAACTCACCTATCCACCTGGACTGATTGCTAATGCTACTAACTTGTGGTGAATAAATAGGCTGATCCCACCCATTTTGATGCTCAACTTCATGCTTAGAGGTAAGCATGACAAGTGGTGACTCCTCCTGATGTGTCTCTAGCTTGGGCATCCCCTTGAAGTGACATGCAAATCATCACTGATGCATGTATATCTATGCTCTGATCCTACAACCTTCTGTTGTTGATCTAAATATTCTGTTTCTTGGATCTCAAATGGAGGAATTACTGCCTCCTTCATCTGCTCAAACTACTCATGGTTTACCTCATCTAGAGGCATTGATTTACTATCTAGGTTTGAGTAAAAGTCATCAATCTCATCCCAAAAATGAGCCTCCTCCAAGTCCTCTATACTTTCTAGTACATGACTACTCATATGCTCTTCTTTATGGGCCAGAATTTCACTGTCAGGCTGGGTCTCAACCTGCAACAATTTGTCATTATTTTCAGTGTTCTCTTGTTACTACATATCCACAACCAGTTGTTCATCCTCCTCATCTTCAATATAACCAGGTAGCTCATGGAGTAGGGTAGCATCATCCACCTCTAGAGTGACCTTGGCAACCTTTTCCCTAATGCCTCCATCCTTTGACTGCAGCTCTTCTAGATTTTGGTTAAGTTGCCTCTGTAGCTGAAGGTTTTTTCCATGCACTCTTTGCATTTCAACCTTGTTTTCTTGATCAGATGCATGAGAAAAGGCTTCAAAAGAACCAAAGTCTAGACGACTCAATCCCTTATTTGGGTTAACAGTACTCATAGGTGTAATAGGTTCAAACAATTTCACCCCTGTGAGTGTAGGAACAAATTGTTCCTCATTAGTTTTATCTTCTTCCACCTCCTCCTTCAGCTCATCTTTCTGATTATCTTGGTAGACAATAGGTCCACCCTTGAGGATTGAAATAACATCAGGGAAAGAGACCTGAATATCTTCTTGAATTTTTTGGAGGGGAGAGGGTTCTGGACAAATTTGTTCCTAGGGAGTGATAATTTGAGTTTGCATAGGAACAGGGGCTCGCTTGAAGCTTGAGGTCGTAAACACATGCTCTTTGAACTTAGTAATTTCATCATAACTGTCCATGCTAGGTCCATCTGATATGGGGATTTGAAGGGGCTACAAACAAGAGATAGGGGGTTGAATTTGTGCCAGAACAGGCTCCTGTGAAGGCTGAGGGCCTTTGAAACTTGGGATTTTAAAACTAGGAAGCAGTTTTTGAGGCGCGGATGAATTTCCTTGCCTGAAGCTTGGGATATGGAAGTTAGGGGTTACCTCTAGAATAGGCTAAACATGTGTAGAGAACAGGGGTTGCTCGAAGCTGGGAATGGTGGAAATGCTTGGGCTAGTTGCCTCATCTAATGCTCATGAAAAAACATTTATTGTGCTTCTTGTTGTATTTCACGTTCTAACATTTCTACAAATTCATCGGCCTCCCTATTTATATCTAGGGACAACTTCTCGAGACCATGCATGCTTATGATGCTAAGATCATAAAACCGCTAAGGCCGGCTATACCCCATTTTTCTTTTCTCATCGTCCAGGCGTTCGTCAAGCTTCAAGAAACTGCTCATGAGCTTATTGAAAGCATTAGCATTCATAGGGTCAGCATATTGGGATGGATTAGGAGGGTAGCTACACTGGCTAGGATTAAAGTAGTCTTTCTGAGGTTGATAATAAGCATTATTAGGCTACCAAGAAGACTGGGTAGGGGTGGAAGGGAGGTAAGCATGGTAAGGATGTTGATATTCTTCTAGAGCAGAGGCGTATGGCATAAAACCAGAGGTGTTTTGCATTTGATATTGTTGGTATGGAGGCATACAATTTGGATTAGGGGTAGGGGAATAGCCATGATTCCCATAAAATTTTGACATTTTATAGCATCTAAATGCTGGATAATCATAAAAATGTCAGAATTAGAGCAAAATAGGTTTGTAACCAGAGAGAAACTAGATACATACCAGAGAGGGAGTCTCCAGGTGATTAAGATGCTTTTGGAAGTTGAATAGACCAGGAAAACAACCAAAATCCTAATCTTTGATGTAATTTTAGGCACTTGGGTTGCTTTCACCAGCAGGTTTGTTTAGTAGAGTCACCATGGTGTTGGAGAGATTGCCCTGAATGGAAAGATACACTAAAGAGCACACTAGAACTCTTTAATGGATGATAAGGATCATCAAGTTGGTCCCACCAGGCATGCCAAAAACTATTGTCACATAGAATTGCACCCTTCTTGGAAAGAGTCCAAGCATTCTAATGACATAATGGGAATGA
Source organism: Cunninghamia lanceolata (assembly GCA_027924645.1). Taxonomy (NCBI): domain Eukaryota; kingdom Viridiplantae; phylum Streptophyta; class Pinopsida; order Cupressales; family Cupressaceae; genus Cunninghamia; species Cunninghamia lanceolata. The sequence continues at coordinate 2,804,390 of BSBN01000119.1, read as the reverse complement.
TCTCGAAAGTGTGGGACTTTGCAAATTGAGATTAGACCTCCAGAGAAGGCTGGTTCCTCATTCTAAACCTAATGCTTAGAGAAATACTATCTAAACCTAGTGCTAATGCTTGCAGGGGGAAGGGTTAGAAGGAAACTGAAAGGGAAATAGGGTGATGTACTAGATTTAGTGGCCAATGGTGATCTTCATGTAGGCACAATGATGATCTCAATCATGAAGGGAATTCACACAGACTTATGAGGCTGATTGAGGCTTTGGTATGAAGATCAAGCCTGCAGAGGAGCCGCTTTACTCATAGAATAGACTATGACCCAGGTAAAACACATAAATTAGGAAAGAAGAGAGCCAAGAAATCATGCATATATTGATCATGAAGGCCAAAAACCATTACATTATAGAATATACAGTAGTAGGAAAAGACACAGTATAGCTAATCACATTCATTGGTGGATAAATAGGAAGACAACAGAGGCCAAATTTAGGCACAATGAGTCACATTCCCTTACCCTGTAATTACACTAAGAGGTTTGACTACAAGGAAATTCGACAGCATAACCGCCCAAAAATTACCATCCTCCTCATAATGAGGTTACAATACATTTTATAGATCAACTTCTTATGCAGGGGATGCTAAGGTAGCTCCACAGGATCCGAGGTCATCAATGTGAGAACAGAGGCACATGAGCAGGGGCGTGGTGAAACGACAGGAACCATGTCGCTGGCAGGTCTGCAACCTGAGAAACGGTTGCCCATAGGCAAAAGAGGGAAAAACATGAAGTGAGGAGCACAAAAGTTATTACAGGCCATGAGGATATCTACCAGCGAGCCAAAGGAACCCATGTGCATTGAAGAATTTGACCATCCATCATGAATGCACCCACAAAGCTCACCAACTGGAGTTACTATGAAAATATCAACCTTTGCACATGCTAAATCAGTCGCTGAGACATCCTATCAGCCAAGCATGCAAATCCAGATCATATTTTGAAAGTGAGAAATTTCCCTCAAAATCTCACTAGATGAAAGAGGAGGCAAAAATAAGCACTTTTGCCTTTTGAAGCATGTTGAAATTCACCATAATGCGGAAGATATCAGCGGTCAAAGTTTTGGTCAACTGCATCTTGCACTTGTTATTGCTTTGCATATGCAATTGTATATGCACTTTACACTGCTAGGTTCACTTTATGCATTTATGCAATTTTCTTTCCTTTTGCTTTTTTGCATATTCAATTTTTGTATATGCAATTGTATGTGCCTTGAATCAGACCTTGAATCAGCCTTGACACGTGTCATCATTCCATTGGATCTCCTTCTATGGCTCCATCGCTGCAAAATAGACTACTGAATTACTGGGACCCACCGCTGCACTATTTCTACTTTTCATTTTGTGTATATCAGGCTATAGGGGAGACTATGAGTTGAGTCTCCGATATGCAAAGTCTCACCGAAAACCCCTTGCATCCTCCTTTTGAATCGACCTTTGAATTTGCGATACAATCGCATGTGCATACAAAAGCGGATCTCAACATTTTATGAAGCAAATTGGAATTGGGTTCAGGTCTGGGACTACATCCTAATCCTTTGTATATCACTTTGTATCTTATCATGCATATGTGATATACAACCACGGACCCATCTTGAAGTCTGCCAGAATCAATTATCCAGTCGCGTCTAGATTGTATCTTCACCTCTTTGCATATTGCACATACATGCAATCATACATACAAAAGATGTTGACTTTTCTACCTTTCAGCATGTACAAATGCATTGTACCTTTTGATTATGCATCGGCATGCATGACTGCATCTTCAATTTTGTATCATCTTTTGTATCTAGCTTTCTATATGCCATATACAATGCAATATACAATCGCGGACCCCACCTAGAGTTCACCAGGATTAAATTTTTGGTCACGTCCGCATTGTATCTGTCATTTTGATCTGCCTTTGTATATTGCATATATAATGCAATTTACAAACAAAACCGCATACATATGCCTTTGCATTCTCAAACTGATTGCATTTTTCCCTCGGGTCCGCCCTTGTACATTCACTTGCATGTATCAACTTTTGTATATCCTTTGCATCCTTGACATACAAATACAAAAGTGGATCTAAACCGCTATCAAATATATCATGAAAAAAGCGATCAAGTCTAGATTGTATCTGCACCTTTGTATCCCACCTTGTATATTGCATATACATCAGACTGTCAGGGAGACCTTGAGCTGAGTCATGCCGATGTGCAAATCTCCCACCGATGTGTCTTTATATCTCCCTTTGTATCTAACCATGCATATTACTTTGCATCTTTCCTTGTATATACAATTGTATATGCAATTGTATATGCAATTGTATATGCAATACAACAAATATACATACAATGATACATACAAAGATGCATACAAAAATGACTACGTATAAAACTGAGAATTATCTACAATGGAAGGCACTTGAAGACAAAGGATTGTTGGGCTTTTCTGGGTTTTTTGTAAGGATTATCGAGACGTGATTTTGGGATCTTCTACAAGATATAGCATGAGGAAATGTAGGATTTAAGCCTTTCCTCCTTCTATTTAGGCTTTCTCTAATAGAAGGAGGGAAACAAAATATTTTGGGGTCAAGAAAAATATGACAACAATTAGCATAAGGAGTATTCAGAATGCTTTGAATGATGGAAGAGATATGTACAAATTCTATCTATCATGGCCCAAAATTAGTGAGGATATTGAGAAGAAGATAAAGGAGCAAGAACAAAAATTGTCAAATCTCTCACAAACTTTTGATCCTCTAACAGTTTTGCCTATAATTCAGGAATGTCAAGTAATTAGCTTGATAGATGAGATAAAGAGGCTTAGTAAAGAAAAAAGTAACATTATGAAGAGAATGTGTGAGCTCCATGAATTAATTGCCCCCAAGCTAGAAACTATGTTTAATGCCTTATCAGAAGCTCAGACTGCACTTCAGACAAGTAATCCTTCGAATCTGACAAAGGTAGAAGTATATGCATTTTTGTTAAGTGGGCACATCTCTATTTTGGATGGAATAAAGAGTACTTGGACCTCTGAACTTGTGTAACTAAAAAATAATTTTGCAAATATTCTCAAGTTCATGTGAATAGAACTTAATGATTACTTGTACATATGCGGTCCTCTATACAAATTTTTGGAGAATTTTGGCTTGCGGACCCCACCCTTTGCCATTGATGACAAAGGGGGAGTGAAGTTCTATGAAAAATGAGGAATCCAGCTAAGGGGGAGCATTGGAAAGCAGCATGAACAATAGTATGGAGCACAAGCTAAGGGGGAGCCATTTCAACACTTAGTTATTTTTCACTAAGTGTTGCCATCAGTGCCAAAGGGGGAGATTGTTGGCAAGAGACACTACTTGGCATGACAGGTGTTGCCATTGGTGGCAACTAAGATCATCCCATCCATCCGCATAACACAATTTGTTCACACCATAAGTCATAATCAAAATTTATCTAAGTCCGGGCAGTCAGGAACAGAGCAGGTGACAGGGTCCAGTATCTTGATCTAGATCTCTCTGGTGGAAAGGCATAGTTTGTTGCGAATCTAAATTAGTTGCAAGAATTTTCAAGACACTCTAAATCCATATTTTTGTCCTTTGGAGATGAACGACTCAAAAGATATTAGCTTCTGAGTATCAAGTCTCAATTTGACAAAATAGACAGAAGAAGAACAGACCGACCTTGCAAATGATCTTAACTCCGGATGTATAGAAGTTGTTTATTGGGAAATGTGCATGATAATCAGTGATGGTAGCTAACATGATTGATGATCTACGAGTACAAGTCTTGATCCACATCTCATATTATGTATGGATCTAGCCGACAGAGCAGAGTACTCTACAAAATTGTAAATGTTCTTGAAGCTGACTGGTAAAATGATTGTAGATCATTCTACGGATATATATACCTGATGGATTTGGATGATTTTGGTGTGTGTGTGTTACGACTATGGATTAATTATGAAAAGAAGCAGAGATCAAAGTTTAGATGCTAGCAAAATGGTAAGAGGAGGAGAGTAAGGATGAAGTGCATCAAGTCAATTTTCTATGCTTAACTGGAACTGAACTCCAGCATTGATAGATGCCAAATATTAGTTCAAATTATTGTAACTCTTCTTTCTTATAGGCAGTGAGCCTTCTTTTGAGCAGTGAGCTCTGGGCAGTGAGCCCGAATGCATGTGCATTCCCCATTGTAATACTTTTAACAGAGTATAATCTTTGTGGGTTAACCCCCACCATGGTTTTTCCCTTAACCAGGTTTCCACATCAAAAATCTTGGTGTCAAGTATACTATTTTTATTTCTACTCATGTGATTAATGCTGAAATGTTTTAATTATAAGTTATAAAAGAAGATTAAAAAAAGAGATTGTTAAATTGTGTGACAACTTATTCACCCCCCCTCTCAATTGTCCAGACCTAATTCAACAGAGACTATTAGGCATCATCGATCCCCACATATTTGTCATTCCTATGGAGCTTTATGTGGTTATGGGTATAAGGATGCTCTTGATACAGACATTAGAGAGGATGCTCCACACTTTTAGGACTATGCCACATGTAGGTAGTAGCAGGAGCAAGACACGTCCATATTGGATAATATGGTAATAATAGATGATTTTCTGGATAGGACTTTTGGTATTGACACACTAGTAATTTTTTATATAATTTAAATTATATTTGTATTTGAAATCTCTAATTAAATATATTAATCTATTATAAGTCTTAATGTAGGTAAATGTATGCATTATGAAATTCCAGGGCCAAAGTACTCATCCTACGTTTGTCATCCATCCAATGCAAGCTTATGAGGCAATGTTGAGTCAACAAGTAGGTAATTTGTAATGAGATAGTAAATATAGTACATGTAAAAAAAATTTCATATATCAATGGTAATATTATTTAATGACAATTTGATGATGAATAGGTGGATGTTGGACCTCCAACATCAAGAGAAGTTGCTGGGATTGGTCATAGATCTAGTTTCACTAAGGTAAATTTTACTATTTTTAATCATTATGCATTTAAATAATGCTATGTAGATTTTGGTCAAATAATGTTGTTCTATTATTAGTTGATGATAGCAATTTAGACTCTTGATATTCATGACACAATGGAGGTGGCCATTTTTGTAGCTATTTTGTCTCCAATGCCTTTAATAGAGGTATGAGCCAGTAATATGTAAATTCCATTATGTATTTTATTGTTTTATCTCATGTCATTTAATGTACATAAATGATTTTCATCTTTACTCTAATTTGCTTAATTCTTCTCACAGGAAGTCACAACTCGAACCCATCCATATACAGATGAAGAGAAGCAACAAATGATTGAGAGGGATTATCAGTGTAGACACCTAAAATTGGCTATGTCCTTACAACACCCCTTTAACACCATCTTGTGACACTATCATTCTAGGACCTTGCATGTCCACTTTCATTAGTCAAATAAATTAAATAAATCATAGAAACATTATCATCCTAGGACCTTCTATGTCCCCTTCCATTAGTGAAATTAATTAAATAAATTATAATTATTTAATTAATTATGTCCTTCCACATCATCCCTATTATATAATAACTAAATAATTTTAGTATTTAATTAATTATTCTCTATTTGTTCTTATCCTCATCCAATTTGCACAAAAATCTAAAATCTTAGCCAACCACATGAGGATAGGTCCCATCCTTCCCATAATATCCTCTCAGGGTATATGCACAAAGTTGTGGGACCAAAAATTTGCCACTTTGGCTTTTTGGTCCCATGCAAGAGAAAACGCGAGCGTGTGATAACGCACTCACGTTATATGTTTCATAAAGTAAAAACAAAAACAAAAACAAAAACCCCCACGACCATTCTGCATTTTTCCAAGCAAAAACTAGTCACAAGAGTGCGAGCACATTGGAGGAAGGAGAAATCAAGCAAGTTCTAAGTGTAATCGATGTTTTCACCATGCCACCTTACCAATCCCTCTCCTGAAGAAGTCGTTAAGGAAATGTAGAGGGTGTAGTAGTCAAAGAAGGTAGGGCTTGATTGATTTTTGTGAGTTTGAAAAGATTTTTTTACTTTTGCAATGTTTTATTGTTTTTTTATGTTGAATTTAAAGTCAATGAAGCACCACAGAACACTAATCTAATAGAGGAGGCTAAAAATAATCCCCAAAACCCTCAAAAGCCCGCACCTTCATGTCCTCACAATGAAAGAGACACATAGGAAAACTATTTAGGGCAAGTTGAAGAAAACAAAAAACATCTTCAAACCCTAATTGAAACTTTAAATAGTCCAAGTGCAAACACCAATCGTAGGAGAGTGCTTGCCAAGTCATTAAAGCTGATTGTTTCTCACATTGAATCGATGACAAACCAAATCACCAAATGGAATGACTATAGGGAGAGGTGTCAGCAATACTTGTACTAACAAATTATATTACGAACAAGTGAAGGACCAAAAAATTACAAAATCTACATTATGTTCACAATTTATCAATCATAAAACTAGTCAAACATTAGAAGAGACTTGCAAACACTTCCCAATTCATTGCTGTAGGAATAAAGATGTATCCCAAAAATTTTGGGATAGATGGTACATGGTGTTTGACAAGCATCCATGTAACAATAATGAGGTGCCACAATATTTCTTGAGGAAACTCTATTGTGAGTTCATCCTCAAGAAGATTCCTAATTATTTTGACATTCAAGAGTTCTAGGGCAAAGGTAGTGGCTCTGCCCAAGATAGAGAGGGGGCACAAGGAGACCAAAACCACATACCTAGACCCATGATGAGGCCAGCATGTGTATCACTCCCTTCGACTTTGAAGGAGAGTGTTAAGGTGGAGACACTTCATTCATTGAGTTCTCTCATGCAGTTTCTAGCATAGCACGACGATGATCTCACCCAGGCTAATGAGGGTGAGAGCAGTAGGCATCATTTGTCCCCACATATTTGTAGTTCATGTGGGATCTTGTGCAATTATGGGACACAGGACTCTCGATAGGATGTTGCGATGGAGGGGCAATAGCCAGTGATGGACACATCCATATTGGATGATCTTGTTCTCACAGATGATGTCTTATAGCATACATTTGGTATTGACTCACAAGTATTTTTTTACAAGGTTCATCTTGATTTAATATATTTGTATTTGAAATTTGTAATTAATTTTATATGACTATCTATATTATAAGTCAAAATTAATGTATGTAATTGTCTATGCAATGAAATTCCAGGGTCAGTCTTCATCCTACCTCTGTTATCCATCCAATGGTGGGTTATGAGAGGAGGTCGAGTCAGCAAGTATGTAATTTACCACACAATCATAAATATAGTACATTTATCAATAGTAATCTTATTTAGTGACAATTTGATAATTTCAACATGGAGCTTCACCAGCACCTCCACGATTTCCTTGGTCCCCTGGATGAAAAAGCACTTTTACGTTGGTAAAAGCAGTTACTCAGAAACCCTAACACTTAGAAACATTTTGCCTAAGGCTATGGGATTGTGTAAGGTCCCTCTACAATAACCTCTCTCAGATTTTTATATCTCTAAGGTGTTTGGCCATGGTGAAAGGTTTTCTACTGCCCTAAAAATTGCCAGAAGGAGGTAGTGTAAAGTTGCAAAGGGGTGTAACTTTCGTCCTGCTCCTAATGTGACCAAAATGACAATTCTAACACATCTAGATGGGTACATTTAGGCTAGGCATCATCCTATTTTGTACCCAAACATGCTGAAACAATTTGAGCTACATTGTACCGGTGATATCCCTAAAGAGTCCAAAGTGCAAAAAGGCAGCAATCTTTGACAAGCGGTTACTCAGAAACACTGACGCTTAGAAATATTTCATCTAAGTCTATGGGATCAAGTAGGGTCCCTCTACAATAACCTCTCTCAATTTTTTATATCTCTAAGGCATTTGGCCATGGTGAAAGGTTTTCTACTGCCCTAAAAATCGTCAAAAGGAGGTAGTGTAAATTTGTAAAGGGGTGTAACTTTCATCCTGCTCCTGATGCGACCAAACCAATAGTTCCAATGAATTTGGATGGGTACATTTAGGCTAGGTATGGTCATGTTTTGCACCCAAACATGCTGAAACAGTTTGAGCTACATTGTACCAGCGATATCCCTTAAGAGTCCAAAGTGCAAAAAGGCAGCAATCTTTGATGAGTTGTTACTCAAAAACCCTAATACTTAGAAACATTATGTCTAAGGAAATGCACTCATGTAGAACCCCTCCACAATAGCCTCTCTCATTTTTTGATATCTCTGAGGCATTTTCCCATGGTGAAAGGTTTTTTGCTACCCCAAAAATCATCAGAAGGAGGTAGTGTAAAGTTGCAAAGGGGTGTAACTTTTGTGCTACTCCTGATGCGACCAAATTGATAGTTCCAACATGTCCAGATGGGTACATTTAGGCTAGGCAAGGTCCTTTTTTGTACCCAAACATGCCGAAACAGTTCGAGCTACATTGTACCGGCGATATCCTTGAAGAGTCCAAAGTGCAAAAATGTAGCAATATTTGACGAGTTGTTACTCAAAAACTTTGACACTTAAAAATATTATGTCTGAGGATACAGGATCATGTAGGGTCCCTCTACAATAACCTCTCTAATTTTTTATATCTCTAAGGAGTTTGGTCGTGGTGAAAAGTTTTCTGCTGCCCCAAAAATTGTTAGAAGGAGGTAGTGTAAAGTTGCAAAGGGTGTAACTTTCATCCTGCTCCTAATCTAGATGGGTATGTTTAGGCTAGATATGGTCCTATTTTGCACCCAAACATGCCTAAATAGTTTGAGCTACATTGTACCGATGATATCCCTAAAGAGTCCAAAGTGCAAAAAGGCAGCAATCTTTGACGAGTTGTAACTCAGAAACCCTGACACTTAGAAACATTTCGTCTGAGGCAACATGATCACGTAGAACCCCTCTACAATAACATTTCTTAGTTTTTGATATCTCTAAGGTGTTTTCCTATGGTGAAATGTTTTTTGCTGCCTAAAAATTGTTAGAACGAGGTAGTGTAAAGTTGCAAAGGGGTGTAACTTTCGTCCTTCTCCTGATGCAACCAAACTAATAGTTCTAATGCATCTAGATGGGTACGTTTAGGCTAGGCATGGTCCTGTTTTACACCCAAACATGCCAAAATAGTTTGACCAACATTGTATCGGTGATATCCCTGAAGAGTCGAAAGTGCAAAAAGGTAGCAATCTTTGACAAGCTGTTACTCAAAAACTGTGTCACTTAGAAACATTCCATCTAAGGCTATGGGATCACATAAGGTCCCTCTACAATAACCTCTCTTAGTGTTTTATATCTCTAAGGCATTTGCCCATGGTGAAAGTTTTTATGCTTCCCCAAACATGATTAGATTGATGCAGCATAAAGTTGCAAAGGGTGTAACTTTCATTTTACTCCTCGTGCGGCCAAACTGACTATTCTAACACATTAGGATGGGTACATTTAGGCTAGGCATGGTCCTGTTTCACACCGAATCATGCCAAAACAATCCGAGCTACATTGTACTGGCAATATCCTCACACATTGCCTTTGCTATAACTGCTATAGTCTTCACATGTCAACATGCATCAAATGGCTGTTAACATACTTGTAGCAGTCAACATGGTCATATATGAACTGCTTGTTATTTTATCTTGGTTCACCTTGACTTTGTTCTCTAGTACTATCTCTGTAGGGATTGTTTTAGTCCTTCAATGCATTGTTCCATCACTACAATCTTAGACCCCTATCAGGCTTGAAATAGACCTCTATTAGGCTACTCTCCTAAACCTTAATATCATCTTCATGTTGTCATATCCATGTTGTTCAACCCTCATCTTCTTCTACCTTTAGGTCACTGTGTTATTAGGCTTGAACTTAGACTTCTGTGATATTTGAAACCCTCTACATTTCATGGCTCTATCATTATGTAATGATCTACACTATCATTATGTAATGATCTATACTGTACCTATCTTGCTTATCATATTTCATAGAAATCTTGCAAAGAGTTGGGGTATTGGTATGCATCCTTCTGCGAGATCAATTCAATGTCGTAACAAGGCTTTCAAGCTTAACAATTTCTTGAGTAGGGAATTGCTTTATGGAATTACATTCAAATTAGTAAATGTGATGACATGATACATATTAATATGGTGAGATGCAAAGTATACATTTATAATATTAACCACATTCTCAAAGGGATTGTTGATGAATTATGGACTTCCTATAGCCTATAGCCCATGGATTGTTGATGACTTAGGGATTGGCTATAACCCCAATGTTATGTTGCATACTCAAATTAGGTAAGACTCAATGTACTCTCATAACCTTGCCTTATATGCAAGGGGAATTACATTTAACAACCACAATGGTCATCAGGTGCTCATAAGCATATGATTTTGACTATCTTATTCAAGACAACAAACATATTCTTTACATCCCAATATGGTATAATAACAAGGAATTAAGAAATATTAACAAGGTATGGGGGTGTCCCATGCTAAAATTATCATATAAATATTATTACAATATCCCCTTGGTCACTTGAAAAATTAGATAGAGTTGTTTGTGAAACTATGAGACATGATCCTTAGTGTTGTGCAAATGGCACATGATCCAAAGGATTGTGTAAGATTTATAGGGTGTCTTTTGAGTTGCACAAAATGATTCCTGTCACTATGTGAATTATGGATGGTGCAAGGAACCATGAACTTTGTTTTGGATCAAGTGGCATTGTTTAGGTGGCACATGTAGTGCCCCTTCATTCTCACCTTGGATGTGCAGGTGGTCAGGCAAAGGAGCATGAAGATGAAGGTAAAATAATAGGAATACATAGGGTATGTTAGATAGTTGATGTTGTACATTATATGATGTTGGTAGATGCTACATTCATGTGATGACATTCCTGATTATGCTCATGCGTGGTTTCATATGATAGTTAGTATGTTTTATTATTAATCCTTGTTGCGACACTGATAATTTATATGCTCTGACATTGTTTTACATTCAGGTGATTATGATGTTGATCCTACTATGATTGTCATATGTTAGAATTGATTTTTATATGACTGATTCAGTATCATATGATGTTATGTTGTGATGTTTTGTGTGGATCAATCTTATTATGTGTATCATGCCATTATCTGATGATGGTTCTTATTTAGTCCTTCAGTAATTGATTGCTATGTGTGTTGTGATTACATGTTTGATGTGTTGGTGAAAGGGAAAGTGTTGCATTACTCATGCGTAAGTACCTTGCTACACTGCGATTCCCTTCCATGGTGTATTTGACTATATGATTATATATGTGTGTGTGTGTGTATTTGTTTGACTATTTGGTTGATGCAAGATGCAAGTACCAGGTATCGACTCCACCTGAATTGACTGGTCTGAGTGTACCTTAAACCCTATGGAAACTATTGAACAGAGATAACATATGGTCCCCTAGTTAGCAATCATCCTTGAAAAGGATGAGTATCTAGTTTTGTACCCAGTCAGTGTTGTCTGTATGGGTGTGATAGTTAGTCACTGCCATTGTGGTCATAATTTTTGATCGTGCATAGTGTCAGGTATTGTTCGGCATTTGGGTTATTTTGTTTGGAATTGTTTGATTAATATTTTGGTTAATTGTTTCATTAAAATAAAATTATTAAGTCAAGAGGGCACTTTGATAAATAAATATAGATGCTTTTATGTAAATTATAGTTGTGGGGAAATATGTATTATTATGTCTAAAAAAGATTCTCTTTCTTTATTATTATTATCTTGAGTAATTATTTTCTATTTTGGCCACTTGGAAGAAGTGGCAGTTACGCACCTCAAAAAGGAATCTTAGAAATAATTATTTCTTTTGAGTAAGAGAGTAATTTTAGAAAAGTAGGAAGAAACTACTTTTGTTTGGCTGTAAATGAAATAAATAGAAAATTCTAAAATAAATAAAATTAGAGAGAAATTATTGTTTGGTTAAAATATCAAATTGTAAGAAAGTGATAAAGGAGAATCTTCTGGAAAAAATTATGGGGGTGGTTATGTATGCTAAACTTTATTTTGAAATCTCAAGACATAATTTGGGGAAGGAGCGTGCATTTCAAAAGGGAGAATATGTTTTATGTTTTGGGGATCTCTCTCTCTTAGGAGGTTTTTATTTTTTATTTAGCACCGTAAACCATAGCTTCCAGAAGAAAAGACTTGGGGAAAATGGATGTGAGCTAGGAAATTTTGTGAAGATGTGATAGAAGCAATATTCCAGGTATGGACTGAGATATGAAACTGATTTATTGTTGCATTAGATTTAGTGAAATATTCTATGAATTCTCTTCTACATATTCTGAACTCAGTCTGTTACATTAGCCATAAATTTATTTTTACAAACTGGGTTCCTCTATAATTTTTATATATGGTGCATGACCTAGTGTTCTAAATCATATCCAAATCCAGTCATACCCAGTTTGTCATTTTGGAGATATGAATATTTTGGGACTGTCTATCTCTCAACCATTTCGTCTTTGTTTTATCAATATGTTACCTCAGCCATAACTTTATTTTTACGAACTGGGTTCCTCTAGACTTTTTATATGTGGTGTACGGCCTAGCTATATAAATCATATCTAAAAATTAGCCATACCCAGTTTGTCATTTTGGAGATATGAATATTTTGTGACTGTCTACCTCTTTCCTGTTTCGTCTCTGCTAAAATAGTTAGTTGCATCACCAATAACTCTATATTTTCAAATTGGGTTTCTCTGAATTTTTTTCAACAAATTTGTTTTGTCCATATCTTATGATCATTGCTTTCCATAATATGAGTCTCTTTGAGGCATTCTACCAATCAGTCTACGTGCCCTGTCTATGCTTTCACATTTCACATTGCTGGTAGTTCTAAAGCCTTCTCAACAAATTCATTTTGTGTTGATCCTATAATCGTTGATATCCATGAGATGCCATCCCTTTGTTGTGTTTGTCAAAAAAAATATTACCTAAGTAGTTCCAATAATTATATCTCCTTATCTATGCTATCGTAGGTGAATATGCTCTCAATTATTAAAAAACTCTACTTATTTTGGTTGTTTGTTAGGTTATAAGAAGGCTATTAAATCTATATAGAATAGAAGTAGAAGAATTCAATTTGGATAGAGTGAATGTATAAATCTAATTTAAATTGATATTGATTTTATTACGATTTATTAGTAGAAATATGATTTAAGTAGGTTTGGAATTAGGTTTGTAAACAATGTATTTAAGATTTGATTTATAAGTTTGTTTTAGAAATTAGTTGATTACGAGTGGAATTGTATAAGGTAAATGGAACTTGTGTAAGTTGTATCAGTGGTCGTAATAGGGTCATGTTGTCAAGGTTTAGTTTTTCTTAGGCATAGATTAATATGTCATGTTTTCATGTGTATGCGATGTTGTAAGTGAATTTTGATGTGATAATAAAGTCCTTTACGAATGTTGTGCCTCATTAGTTGTATAGAGCATGTTTATAACTTGTGCTTAAGAAATGTCACATTCTTATTAACCTTGTTGTTGAGAAAACATTTGTATCAGATTTATGTCTTGAACTCAATCAACCCTTCCTATTCCTAGGCTTGGCATGTTAGCAGATTAGAATGCTTTGTATTGGTTTATTCTGTTTATACTAGTGTTGGGTAAGGGATTTTAACAAGCTTGGTAATCATTATGAGGTGTAGACACCTCTAGAAGAACTATGTATTAGGTATGATCATTTTGGTATTCATAGGACCAATGTAGTAGTGGTTTATAGAAGATTGATCAAGTTGACACTTAAGTTTTTCCATAGCAACCTGAGCTTCTCTCTTCCTATTCGTGTGTTGAACGAAATTTGGTAAAACCTAGAAAAAGATTGTTCTTTTACTGTGCCCTCTTAGCATTCACTCTTGAGTTGCTTTAGCCATGATACTTCTACTTGGTTTGAACCATCATTTAACTATGTAATAATCATATCTTATGCATGTGGTTAAAAGTGAGGTAGATTTGATGAAAATGTTAGATCTATAGGAATGTTTTGTTGTTCTATATTTCTTTCCTCTCAAGCTAACCTTAGAACAAGGTTCTTTTATTGTAGCTTCGGGTTTTGTATCTTGTGATTCTAACTAGTGTAAGAGATTTATAGCATGGGCTTTTAGTCTTGCTTATACAGTTATATTTAATAGTATTTACAAAATTGTCCTAATTATTAATGAAATCTACATCAATGTAAATAGTGTAAATAATTGTTGTGGTTAATTTGTATGTCTTGTGGTTATTTGCATGTTGTTCGCAATCATTTTAATTAAATGAAATTAAAATAAGTCTTGAGATATATTAATTAAAATATTGATACTCGTGGACACTTATATCTTATGATTATATTATAACTGCTACTGGTGATTAGAAAGTTATAGTTCTGTATTGATGAGATAGATTCACTTTATAATTGTTAGATGATTGATCATGATTGGATTAATGTTACATTCTTTAAGACCCATAATTAGTGCATTATATCATATGTTGTATTTATGGTATTGTATTTGAAATATTGATGAAGGATCGTAGTTTATGTTGTGCATTTGAGAGTGAATGTGATGCGTGACTATTGCATTTAGTGGTGTCAAGTGTTTGTGCCATTTGGGGAAGATGATTCCAGAGGCCTAGGAGGGAGTAATTGTGTGGGGATTGGCTATGTGTGCATCATGTGAGTTGAAACAAATGCATTCTTGAAATATTGCCTCCTATTCATGTTGGTATGATACATGTGCAAGATGGTTTGTGCCTTGCTCAGTGTATTTATTCATGTGATTATGTTGACTATGCAAGATGAGTAATGCCTTACTCTGTGTGATGTGAAAAAATATATATTTTGTGTTGTAAATGCATCATGATGAGAAATGTGATAGTTCATGCTTGGTTTATGTTATGGGCTTAGAGAATCTAGATACAAGTAGAGGAGTGGCACTCAATGGGGTACGGAGCCCAAAGTGGCGTCTAGGACAACCCATGTGGGCGTTTCTTAACTCAGTGATAACCTAATTAATGAATTAAGGGGTTGGGTAGTTAATCACATTAAACAAGATAAGTGGATGCCTCACTCATGGCTCAAGCGCTCATTTAGGCTTAAGATGAGATGAGAAGGCCTGGAATGGCAAGATCAACTATCTTGTCCTCATAAAGGTGTGTTGATTCTGCATGAGTTTGTATGGGGGCCAGGGGTCGGGGCCTAGGAAGGCCTACCAGTACAACCCATGACAAGCTATGTGATGACACTCCTCCCTGCTACAGTCTAGCATTCCCTAATTGTGTTTTTCCTTTTGTTGTGTGATTGCCTCTGGAAGTGATGTTTGAGTTACTTGTGATGTTCTTATTGTTGGCAAGAGACACTATATGGATTCATGATTGTTGTCATTGATGGCAACAAAGTTCATCTCACACATCCGCAGGACATGGTGTGTCTCTACTGGAAGTCAGAGTGAAGAATGTTGTGGTCTGGTAAACAAGAACAGAGTATGTGGCGAGGCCCGACAGATAGGTCCGGATCTCTCAGAGGAAGTATCTTGGTGAAGTACAGATTTGGGGAAGTCAAGAGGATTACCTTGAGTGATAGATTCCAAGGATTCAGCCTCTGGTGATAGATGAGGAAAAAGATATGAATACTTGAGTACCAGGTTCCTGAGTGACAGTATGAACAGAGGAAGAACGGACTGGCAGAACATCAGACTTTATTCCAGATGTGTTACTGATGGTGGTAAAGGTTATGAAGGCATGAATTATGTTTGGCTGACATGATAAATGATTTCCTCAAGTACATCCTTGATCCGCAATGTTTGGTAAGCAAGGATTCAGTCGACAGATCAGAGTTTGTGAAAAGATTGACTATTCCGGGTGCCGACTAGAAAGGTGATGGAATCACTTGTGTGAATATATATACAAGATGGATTTAGTTGTGAGAGGTGATGTTGTTGTTATTGATGTGTGAATAAAAGCAAAAGAGCAGAATATAAGCAGTAAGGAAGGTCTGGTATGTGAAAGGAGAGCAGCATAAAAGAAGAGGAAAGATGAAGTGCAGCAGATCAGTGTACTGAGCCTAACCGGAACTGAACTCTAGCATATGTAGATGCTCCCAATTAGTTCAAGTATTGTATAACACTCTTTTTGTAGACAGTGAGTCTCTTGTAGGCAGTGTGCCTCTTATGAGTAGTGTGCTCGGGCAGTGAGCCCTAATTGGCAAGTGCCATTTTTGTATTTCCATTCTTCTAACAGAGAATACAATCTTGGGTTAATCACCCCGTGGTTTTCTCCCTTAACAGGATTTCCACATCAAAAATATTGTGTCATGTGTATTTCCATTTCATGATTATGTTTGCTCATTTGGATTAATATTACTTGATTACTAATAAGTAGAAATAATTATGATAACTGATTCACCCCCCCCCCCCCCCCCCGCTCTCAGCTATCAACAATTGGTGTCAAAGCTAAGTTCCTCCTAACAGAGTCTAACAGCTTGAGGAAGATTTGGGAATCTAAATGGATGCATATGGTTTAAGGGAGCAACTCAAGACTACCCTTGATGATCTTGAGCAGTCAAACTATGAAGAAAATGAATTAAAGGAAAGACTCAAACAAGCTGATGAGTTCATGAGAGAACTAAAAGACAAATTAAGTCTCTCTATGAAAAAGAGAAAGGAGCTACTTCAATAATTGGCAAGTCAAGGTGAAGCAAATGTTACAAATGAAGATCTGAAGGAGAAAAGCCAGTTATGTGAAAAGTTATCAAAAGAAATCATTATGGTAAGACATGAAATGGAATTAGGAGTTATGAAGTTTACCCAAGAGGTTGAAGAGAAAAGAAAAATTGAAGATAATCTAAGACAATCCCTCAAGGAGAAATCAGAAGATTGCTACAAGATGGATAGAATTATCAGACATCTTGAATCTGATCTTGAAGATGCTAAAGATAATGAAGAAAAACTTGAGGATCAAATTGTCTCTCTCAAAAGGGATCTTCAAACAGCAAATGAGTATAAAGAGAAATTCAAGATAAGTTCTACTCAACTTGAAGTTCTTCTTGGAAGTCAAAAGAGGGTAGATGACAAGTGTGGTTTGGGATATGAGAAAGGAGAAAGCTCCGGATCTGGTCAGAAGAATTTTGGATCAGAAAATCTAAGGAACAGGCCTAGAAGACCTCCGGTAAGACAGCCTAATGCTCAAAGATATCCATCCTTCAATGGATACTGCCACAACTGTAATAACTTTTGTCATAAAGCTAATCAATGCAGAAAGAGAATGAATCAGACTAATTCATCCTTCTCCGGACAATGTTTTAACTACAAAAGGTATGGTCACAAATCTCATGAATGCAAAAATTTGCAAATGAGCAAATCATTCAATGGTAGATGCTTTACATGCAATAGAATAGGTCATATGGCTAATCAATGCAGATCAAGAGGTTATCAATCAAATATGCAAAGAAATGTTGTTTGCCAAATTTGCAATAGATCCGATCATATTACAAAATTCTGTAGAAGCAAGAATTAGGACAAAAGAGGTCTAGTATATCATAATCAGAATCAAGATAAGGGTAAACAAAAAGTGAATGCGGATGAAGTTCAAAGTGAGATGAACAAGATTTGGGTGAAGAAAAGTACAGAGAATGTAGAGGTTGGATCCGCACCAGACGCTAGTGCTATTATTCCTTCTAAAAATTAGAAAGTGAGCTCTGGCTCAGGGGGAGACACAAAGAAAACCTTGTTCCCCCAGCCAGTCAATTGGTGCCGGAACTAGCACAAGAAGAGTTGTAGATTGAAGGGTTCATAAGGGAAACATCCAAACAAACTATGGTTAAGATTTGGAAGATCTGCAAGATGTTTAAAGATCAGGATTAATCTGGTTCTTCAAGTCATCTGAATACGGCAAACCAGAATAACTTAGGTAGAGCATTTATTGCAACCTGACATTAGGGTTTACAGAGCAATATAAGGGTTTTCTCATTAAGCATTTGTTCATTCTGCATTCAAGAAGAAAAGAAAAGGAGCTCTGCAAGCAACTTCTCCCAAAAGATTAAGACGATTCCTCATACAGCTCAATCCAGATTTCATCGTGTGCCCTAAACTGTGTAAAAGGTATTCTTCGTTCTTGATATCCTTCAGTAAGATTCTTTGATGATGGCTACTCCAAATATAGTAAAGATTTCTGATAGACCTCGCCCCACATTTAAGAAACATCCATACAAATCCTTGGAGGTAGATCCCCTAGGAGCATTTTCCAGTGTTCCGCATGGCATTTTGCATACTGAAGATATTAGGGTTTACATACACGCAAATGTTGAAGAGTTTGGGGAATTCAAACTAAGAGATATCTATCACAAACAACTATTAGATGATTCATTTGAGCTCAAACCCCAATACAAGGGCATCCGGAATAAGCACTTTGCACAATACATACATTTCCCCTATTTTACTGAGGATGAATGGGTCAGGTACATTTTGAGCAGAATACATGACAACTTCATGTGGTTAAATGGACCATTCAAAATCACAAAAGATGCCATCAGGGCAGTTATTGGATTACACTCATCCACTGGGATTCCTGTTCTTAAATCTGTGAAGAATCAAACTGTGAGTGAGGCTACTGGATCCAAGTTTGACAAAAGAGCAATGACAGTAGATGACATCTCTGATCCGGATGTCAAGTTTGCCTCCATGATCATTGGATATAAAATATATCATTCCAGCAGGGAAAATTTTATACCTGGAACTACCATCTACACTGCTTATGAAATGCTAAGAAAGGATATAGACTATGATCTTTGTCAGCTTCTCTTGAACCAACTCTTGGAGAATATATAGAAAATAAAGAAAGATAAAAAGAATTCATTCAAGTATGGTAGATTAATATTGTGCTTATTCTTCTACTTTATGAATGAACTTCCTAGATCTAGTGGCTAGGTGTGGAAGAATGATAGACCAATGGCTATCCAAATCAGAGATTATTTGCATGGACTTGGTGATAACAAAGCACAAAATACAACTCTGTGGGGATATTTCAAGAATTTTTAGAACATGATGCAAGCAAGAGAAAGGATTCCCTAGTCTCTTGTTGAGAAATACAAAGACACAGTTTGTTTTATGGTAGAAACTGATCAGTGCCTAATGGAGGCTATAGAACCAAGAACTGTATGGATCATGCCCATGGGGTATGAAGATGAACAAATTGTGGAGTTGCATGTTCAACACATGCTAAGTCAGCCAAAGGATCCAAAGGCAGAAGGTTTGGAACCTTTGAGGAGCTAAGTGTAAAGATTCATGTGGAACTCAGAGAACCAGAGATCAAGAGGAAGGTAAGAAAAGAAGTCAAAAATGTTGCCAAAGGCCTTGGCATCTCAAAGGAGGCACTTGATGCCCATAGGAAAAAGATGGAAAGGGCTGAGGAAGAGAAGAAAGAGGTAGAAAGGAAAAGTGAGGAAAGTGTTCCAGTCAAATCTTCCACCTAGACCAGATCATCAAAGAGATCAGCACATGTCCCTACTAAAAGCTTAAAACAAGAAGTCCAGGCATCTGGAAAAGGAGAAAAGAGAACAAAGAAAAAGGCAACAAGGTCCTATGTTAGCCTAAAGGATGATGAGGAAACTGAATCTGATGAGGGGATAAAGGAAATAAAAAGGTAGAAGAAGAAAGGATCCGGTAAACCTTCCACAAGTCACGACAAGGAAGAAATGGCAGAGGAATTTGTTGAAAAGCCCACCCTGTCTTTAGAAAGTGTAATCAAATCAGTCACTGTGGATGGAAACCTTCAACCAATGACTGAATTCTATGATGATTATAATGAGGCTGACTAAAAGATCTTGTAGGAAGCTATAGTTAAGTATCTAAACATATATAATAAGGCTTTCATTGAAATTATATCTCTTATTCCTAAGAGCCTAGAAAAGGAGTTAGAAATGAGAAAGACTAATGCCATGGCAAAAGACCTTGAGATCCGGGAACAAATAGCTATTCAGCTATATCCTTCAATCAATCCCAAGACATTGAATATGGTATTCAAAGATTGCAAGGATGAGTTCAGGAGCAAAGTAAGGATGAATCAACTTATGCTTGGTGAGACCAACAAGGTAGCCAAGGACACAGAAGAGATTCTCCAGAAAGCCTTCAAAAGATTCAATCTTCCTATCATAGAGGACTTGGGTGCTGACCCCTTGGCCACAAATATTGCAAAAGAGTTCACTGAGAAAATGGCAGAAGAAGTAATGGACACCGGTACAGAAAAGGATAAGGACTTGGAATCCTTTGTTCTAAAAAAGGAAGAGGTGGCTCATGAACAAACAAATATCTCTCCTCTAGTTTCCCTTGCTGACTCCGGATCCAAAGGAGAAGAAAAAGTAAAGGAGAAAGAAGCAGAGGTGAAGGGAAAAGAAGATATTAGTGCAAAGGTTGTGGAAGGAGAGAAAGCTCCAAAAGACAGTTCTATGACTGCAGAAGAAAAGAAAAATCTATCTCTGGTAAGAGACACTATAGAATCAGTCAAGGACTTTTTGACAAAAACAACTATGGAGATTGATGAACCGGATCTATTAAAAGGGCCACTAGATTTCAACTCTCTATCTCTGATGCAAACAATGAAGATAGCTTCATTTGCAAATGCGAAGGCCAAAGAGAAACTACTAAAATCTCACATGGAAGACTATGAGCTTATAGAGGTAGCATCCGGAGTTTTGGAAAAGATCATGCCATCCTTTTAGAAGGATCCCACAGCCTCCTCTTCCGGTAATCTCAAAACTCTAGTCAGCAGTGTTGGTACACATTTTGATTCTCAGAGGTACAAGGGTTGATCATTAATGATAGAAGAAATATGAATATTGGGATAAAGAGCTTAGAAAATTCTCTTAAAGATGGTGGAGAAATATACAAATTTTGTATTTCCTGGTCCAAAGCAACAGTGGAGATTGAGAAGAAAATAAAAGAGCAAGAGGATAAACTACTAAGTTTGTCTCAAAGTTTTGATCCTCTCTCATCCTCCATAGTAAATCAAGAGTGTCAGACTATTGCAATCACAAATGCAATAAAGAATTTTGAGAAGGAAAGGAAAAACATAATTAACTAGATGGGTGAACTTAGAAGGATCATTATCCCTAAGTTAGAAGCCATGCATGAGGCCATAAGTGATGCTCAGACTATAGCCCGAACCAATGATCTGACAGATCTTAAGAGGGCAGAAGCTTTTGCGTTCCTGTTGAGTAGTCACATCTCAATTTTGGATAGAATGTAGCAAAGTTGGACTGTAGAACTCATCCAATTGAAGACATCCTTTTGCAGACATTCTTCAGTTTATGTGAGTATGTAATATGCGGCTAAGTATATTTAAATTTTTAAAAATTTTGGTATGCGGACCCTACCCTTTGCCATTGATGTCAAAGGGGGAGTGAGGAGCAGTGAAAAATGAGGAATCCAACTAAGGGGGAGCTCTGGAAAATAGAGCATCAGCCAAGGGGGAGCATAGTGTAAACACTTAGTCATTTTTTACTAAGTGTTGCCATCAATGCCAAAGGGGGAGATTGTTGGCAAGAGACACTATATGGATTCATGTTTGTTGTCACTAATGGCAACAAAGTTCATCCCACACATCCACAAGACATGGTGTGTCTCTACTGGAAGTCAGAGTGAAGAATGTTGTGGTCCGGTAAACAAGAATAGAGTATGTGGCGAGGCCCGACAGATAGGTCTGGATCTCTCAGAGGAGGTATCTTGGTGAAGTGCAGATTTGGGGAAGTCAAGAGGATTACCTTGAGTGATAGATTCCAAGGATTTAGCCTCCAGTGATAGATGAGGAAAAAGATATGAATACTTGAGTACTGAGTTCCTGAGTGACAGTATGAACAGAGGAAGAACTGACTGGCAGAACATCAGACTTTATTCCGGATGTGTTATTGATGGTGGTAAAGGTTATGAAGGCATGAATTATGTTTGGCCGACATGATAAATGATTTCCACAAGTACATCCTTGATCCGCAATGTTTGGTAAGAAAGGATTCAACTAACAGATCAGAGTTTGTGAAAAGATTGACTATTCCGAGTGCTGACTAGAAAGGTGATGGAATCACTTGTGCGAATATATATACAAGATGGATTTAGTTGTGAGAGGTGATGTTGTTGTTATTGATGTGTGAATAAAAGTAGAAGAGCAGAATAGAAGCAGTAAGGAAGGTCCAGTATGTGAAAGGAGAGCAGCATAAAAGAAGAGGAAAGATGAAGTACAGCAGATCAGTGTACTGAGCCTAACCGAAACTAACTCCAGCATATGTAGATGCTCCCAATCAGTTCAAGTATTGTATAACACTCTTTTTGTAGACAGTGAGTCTCTTGTAGGCAGTGTGCCTCTTGTGAGCAGTGTGCTTAGGCAGTGAGCCCTAATTGGCAAGTGTCATTTTTGTATTTCCATTCTTCTAACAAAGAATACAATCTTGGGTTAATCACCCCATGGTTTTCTCCCTTAACAGGGTTTCCACGTCAAAAATATTGTGTCATGTGTATTTCCATTTCATGATTATGTTTTCTCATTTGGATTAATATTACTTGATTACTAATAAGCAGAAATAATTAGGATAACTGATTCACCCCCCCTCTTAGTTATCAACACTTATTGACTCGTGTTGTATTGGAGTCTTGTGTAGTCCTTGAATCTGTTAGTCTACTATCTTTCTTGACTATTTTCTTAGTGGGACCTTATTGTTATCTCCTAGCACAAGGGGTGGACCTTAGGGTTCCACATGGTCAAGTGGTTGTGTTTTTATATCCATTGGTTTCCCTTGTTGTTGTTCATGTGCGAGAAGGATGTACCTTGTGTGGCAGATTTCAGATCTTGTTCTAGCTTGAGGAGATAGATACTTATGATCATGTTCCAGTCTTGTATATCAGTTGAATCATGTACTTCTATCTTGATGTATGTACTCTAATGTAATCTGGATAGCGATATTGTAAAACAACATAATGTTGTACTCTCTTGTAAAGGAACTCGTTTATGTACTTGTAATCCTATATACAAGATATTAATGATTACTTATCTGATGATATAATATGGAATTGTATGTGTTTATTCATCTGATGCAATTAGAGTTAGAATGAATTGTGGTTGTTAGTTAATTCATAATATTGGTTAGATCTTGTTTTAGTTCGTTAGTAATGCAACCGTGGAACCCTAGAGGATAAATCTTAATTTAAATGTTATAAATAAATATATTATTTTTGTTATTTCTTTCATTTTAAAAAATATATATTTGTCCTTTTTGTAAAGCTTAGTTGTGTTATCCTCTGGGTTCCTTGGCGGGGCGTTGCGTTTGGTATTAGAACCAAGTTTGCAACACTGGGACCTTTGGATTGTTGTCGTTGCTCTAGGTTAAGCATTTTTCTCCTTGTGGCAAGTTGGTTATGATACCTCTCACCTTTGTGTCTTAGTGTGACGTTAGAAGGTTGATAAATTTATAGACTTGTTTTTTGATTCTGGAAGAAATAAATTCTTTACACCTTGTTTTACTTATGTGTCTGCTATGTGTTCTCTCTCCTTTTCTAAAAATGTGATGTTATATCTGGCAATATGTGTTTTCTAAATGTTAGTGCTTGTTTATTTGTTGAGGCCTTGAGTTCCTCTTGTGGTCTCTAGTGCTTTAGAAGAAAGAAGCATGGTTACTGTTAGTGCATGTAATTAGGAGTGTGGTATTTGCCCCCTCTAGTGATGTGAATATCCTGTACCCATTCTATGTGGGGTGTTGTGAAAGGCGAGTGGTGTTTTGTGTTTCTTGGTGTGGTGAAGTAATCATACTTGGGGGTTATGTTTAACTATGGGTGTAGAAGCACCATATCATCTTTATGTTAATTGCACTATATGTGTAAGTATTGGAATGATTTAATCACTCGGTGGCATCATGCATCGCGAGTCATGTGGATTATGTGGTGTTGTCATGTGTGGGGTATCTTTGTGTGATTGCTTGATAATCTGATATCTATTTCCTAGTTGTTCATGGCCTCATGTAGAAGTTTTGTTGTTGTTTATGAAAGTTATCATTGTGTATGTCTGCGTAAGAATCATGTGCAGGAGATCAAATTGGAGCTTGTGTTGGACCCAAGAGATCATGAATGTGATACTATAATTCAATTAGAGTTTTGAATTATTCTTGTGTGTGACATCATACATTTCCTCTGTAAATATCTTCTTGCATAAGTAATTGTATATGTTCATAGCTTGGTAAAAAGAAATTGTACTGCATTAAAGATAGAAAATTTTTGTATATAAGTAGAGACTGTGTTGCCTTAAATTCATGTATAAAAGTTGTTTAGATATGAAGATGTAGAAAATTTAGTTGTGTGTGTGTTTGGTGTACATTCTCTAATGCATTATGGAATTTGAGTCTTGGGGTGTTGTGTAGCAGATACTCCCTTTTGTGGCTTAAATTAGTCACACCGTGATGTGGATTTGTTTGTAAATTGATTGTTTTGGAATTTTTGATAGTTGTTTTATGTTTTTTTGGTGGGCTAACAATGAATTTGTTTTCTTTGAACTCTCTTATGATAGGAGTGGTCACCAAAACTCTTTTCTTTATACTTGAATTATTGTTGAAAATTGCTGGCATTTTGTGACTTAAAATTGGATTTCATTATTCCCCCACTTGGGTTTGCACTTTTTTAAAATTTATATGGTGGCTATTCTAAATATTTTCTTCTGTTGGCCCTGTTTCATATTAAGTGTTTTTTTCTATCATGTTCATTTCGAACCTCTAATAGTATGTTCAAAGGAGGACTCTGCAGAGAATTGTACTTTACATATTTGGTAATTAGTTGGAACCATAGTGGAAATAAGAGATGAGATGTATTTTTTCCTTGTTAATATGTGAATGCAATTCCTTAAATCATTTGAAATTATCAAAATATGTGTGATTGGTTATAAGTAGATCACATGATACGTCTTAAGGTGAGCAATTGATGTCCTTCTTATCTTTATTGAACAATTGTGCATGTCTTATGAACAATTGCTTAATATGGACGCGTATGTTAGCAATAGAAAATTACAATACTAATATGTTATGTTTCCACCCTAGTCTATGACTTCCAAGAGTAACTCAAGTTTTAGGGGGGGAGGATGTAGTGCCCCTTCACTCTCACCTTCGATGTGCAGGTGGTCGGGCTAAGGAGCATGAACATGAAGGTAAAATAAGAAGAATACTTAGGGCATGTTAGACAGTTGATGTTGCACATTATATGATGCTGGTAAATGCTACATTCATGTGATGACATTCTTGGTTATGCTCATGCATGGTTTCATATGATAGTTAGTATGTTTTATCGTTAATCCTTGTTGCGACACTGATAATTTATATGCTCTAACATTGTTTTACATTCAGGTGATTATGATGTTGATCTTACTATGATTGTCATATGTTAGAATTGATTTTTATGCGACTAATTCTGTATCATACGATGTTATGTTGTGATGTTTTGTGTGGATCAATCTTATTATGTGTATCATGCAATTATATGATGATGGTTCTTATTTAGTCATTCAGTAACTGATTGCTATGTGTGTTGTGATTACGTGTTTGATGTGTTGGTGAAAGGGACAGTGTTGCATTACTCATGCATGAGTACCCTGCTATGCTGTGATTCCCTTCCACATTGTATTTGACCATATATGTGTGTGTGTGTCTATTTGTTCGACTGTTTGGTTGTTGTAGGATGCAGGTACCAGGCATCAACTCCACCTGAATTGACAGGTCTGAGCGTGCCTTAAACCTTATGGAAACTGTTGAACGGAGATAACATATGGTGCCCTAGTTATCCATCATCCTTGAAAAGGATGAGTATCCAATTTTACACCCAATCAGTGTTATCTGTATGGGCGTGATAGTAAGTCACTGTCATTGTGGTCATGCTTTTTGATCGTGCATAGTCTCAGGTATTGTTTAGCATTTGGGTTATTTTGTTTGGAATTGTTTGATTAATATTTGGTTAATTGTTTCATTAAAATAAAATTATTAAGTCAAGAGGGCACTTTGATAAATAAATATAGATGTTTTTTTGTAAATTATAGTTGTGGAGAAATGTGTATTATTATTTCTGAAAAAAATTCTCTTTCTTTATTATTATTGTCTTGAGTAATTATTTTCTATTTTGGCCACTTGGAAGAAGTGGTAGTTATGCACCTCAAGAGGGAATCTTAGAAATAATTGTTTCTTTTGAGGAAAAGACTAATTTTAGAAAAGTAGAAAGAAACTATTTTTGTTTGGTTGTAAATGAAATAAATAGCAAATTCTAAAATAAATAAAATCAGAGAGAAATTATTGTTTGGTTAAAATAGTAAATTGTAAGAAAGTAATAAAGGAAAATCTTCTAGAAGAAATTATGGGGGTGGTTATGCATGCTAAACTTTATTTTGAAATCTCAAGACATAACTTGTGGAAGGAGCGTGCATTTCAAAATAGAGAATATGTTTTATGTTTTGGGGATCTCTTTCTCTTAGGAGATTTTCAATTTTCTTTTTGCACCGTAAACCATAGCTTCCAAAAGAAAAGACTTGGGGAAAATGGATGCAAGCTAGGAAATTTTGTGAAGATGTGATAGAAGCAATATTCCAAATATGGACTGAGATATGAAACTAATTTATTGTTGCATTAGATTTAGTGAAATATTCTATGAATTCTCTTCTACAAATTCTGAACTCAGTCTGCTCCATTCGCCATAACTTTATTTTTACAAATTGGGTTCCTCTAGAATTTTTATATATGGTGTACGACCCAATGTTCTAAATCATATCTAAAAATTAGCCATACCCAGTTTGGCATTTTGGAGATATGAATATTTTGGGACTGTCTATCTCTCAACCATTTCATCTCTATTTTATTGGTCTATTGCGTCAGCCGTAAATTTATTTTTACGAACTGGGTTCCTCTAGAATTTTTATATATGGTGTATAACCTAACTATCTAAATCATATCCAAAAAGTAGCCATACCCAGTTTGTTATTTTGGAGATATGAATATTTTGTGACTGTCTGCCTCTCACCTGTTTCATCTCTATTAAAACAATTAGTTGCGTCACCAATAACTCTATATTTTTGAACTAGGTTTCTCTGAATTTTTTTCAACAAACTTGTTTTGTGCATGTCTTATGATCATTGCTTTCCATCATATGACTCTCTTTGAGTCATTCTACCAATCAGTCCACGTGCCCTGTCTATTCTTTCACATTTTGCATTGCTGGTAGCTTCTAAAGCCTTCTCAACAAATTCATTTTGTGCTAATCCTGCAATCCCTTTGATGTGTTTGTCAAAAAAAACATTACCTGAGCAGTTCCAACAATTATATCTTCTTATCTATGCTACCGTAGGTGAATATGCTTTCAATTATAAATAACTCTAGATACTTATTTTGGTTGTTTGTTAGGTTATAAGAAGGCTATTAAATCTATATAGAATAGAAGTAGAAGAATTCAATTTGGATAGAGTGAATGTATAAATTTAATTTAAATTCATATTGATTTTATTATGATTTATTAGTAGAAATAAGATTTAAGTAGGTTTGGAATTAGGTTTGTAAATAATGTATTTAAGATTTGATTTATAAGTTTGTTTTAGAAATTAGTTGATTACGAGTGGAAATGTATAAGGTAAATGGAATTTGTGTAAGTTGTATCAGTAGTCGTAATAGGGCCATGTTGTCAAGGTTTAGTTTTTCTTAGGCATAGATTAGTATGTCATGTTTTCATGTGTATGCAATGTTGTAAGTGAATTTTGATGTGATAATATAGTCCTTTACGGATGTTGTGGCTCATTAGTTGTATAGAGAATGTTTATAACTTGTGCTTAAGAAATGTCACGTTCTTATTAACCTTGTTGTTGAGAAAAAATTTGTATCATATTTATGTCTTGAACTCAATCAACCCTTCCTATTCCTAGACTTGGCATGTTAGTAGGTTAGAATGCTTTGTATTGGTTTATTTCGTTAATACTAGTGTTGGGTAAGGGATTTTAACAAGCTTGGTAATCATTATGAGGTGTAGACACGTCTAGAAGAACTATGTATTAGGTATGATCATTTTGGTATTCATAGGACTAATGTAGTAGTGGTTTATAGAAGATTGATCAAGTTGACACTTAAGTTTTTCCATAGCAACCTGAGCTTCTATCTTTTT
Source organism: Cunninghamia lanceolata (assembly GCA_027924645.1). Classification (NCBI taxonomy): domain Eukaryota; kingdom Viridiplantae; phylum Streptophyta; class Pinopsida; order Cupressales; family Cupressaceae; genus Cunninghamia; species Cunninghamia lanceolata. The sequence continues at coordinate 2,776,206 of BSBN01000119.1, read as the reverse complement.
ATTCGTGTGTTGAATGAAATTTGGTAAAACCTAGAAAAAAAAAATTTACTATGCCCTCTTAGCATTCACTCTTGAGTTGTTTTATCCATGATACTTCTACTTGGTTTGAACCATCCTTTAACTGTGTAATAATCCTATCTTATGCATGTGGTTAAAAGTGAGGTAGATTTGATGAAAATGTTAGATCTATAGGAATGTTTTGTTGTTCTGTATTTCTTTCCTCTCAAGCTAACCTTAGAACAAGGTTCTTTTATTGTAGCTTCGGGTTTTGTATCTTGTGATTCTAACTAGTGTAAGAGATTCATAGCATGGACTTTTAATCTTGCTTATACAGTTATATTTAATAGTATTTACAAAATTGTCCTGATTATTAATGAAATCTACATCAATGTAAATAGTGTAAATAATTGTTGTGTTTAATTTGTATGCCCTACGGTTATTTGCATGTTGTTCGCAATCATTTTAATTAAATGAAATTAAAATAAGTCTTGAGAATTATTAGTTAAAATATTGATACTCATGGACACTTATATCTTATGATCATATTATAACTGCTACTGGTGATTAGAAAGTTATAGTTCTATATTGATGAGATAGATTCACTTTATAATTGTTAGATGATTGATCATGATTGGATTAATGTTACATTCTTTAAGACCCATAATTAATGCATTATATCATAAGTTGCATTTGTGGTATTGTATTTGAAATATTGATGAAGGATCTTAGTTTATGTTGTGCATTTGAGAGTGAATGCGATGCATGGCTATTGCGTTTAGTGGTGTCAAGTGTTTGTGTCATTTGGGGAAGATGATTCCAGAGGCCTAGGAGGGAGTAATTGTGTGGGGGTTGGCTATGTGTGCATCATGTGAGTCGAATGAAATGCATTCTTGAAATATTGCCTTCTATTCATGTTGGTATGATACATGTGCAAGATGGTTTGTGCCTTGCTCAATGTATTTATTCATGTGATTATGTTGACTATGCAAGATGAGTAATGCCTTGCTCTGTGTGATGTGAAAAAATATATATTTTGTGTTGTAAATGCATCATGATGAGAAATATGATAGTTCATGCTTGGTTTATGTTATGGGCTTAGATAATCTAGATGTAGGTAGGGGAATGGCTCTCAATGGGGGCTGGAGCCCAAAGTGGCGTCCAGGATAACCCATGTGGGAGTTTCTTAACTCAATGATAACCTAATTAATGAATTAAGGGGTTGGGTAGTTAATCACATTAAACAAGATAAGTGGATGTCTCACTCATGGCTCAAGTGCTCGTTTAGGCTTGAGATGAGATGAGAAGGCCTGGAATGGCAAGATCAACTACCTTGTCTTTATGAAAGGTATGTTGGTTCTGCATGAGTTTGTATGGGGGCCGGGGGTCAGGAGAGGCTGCCAGGACAACCCAAGATGGGGGTCGAGGCCTAGGAAGGCCTACTAGGACAACCCATGACAAGCTGTGTGATGACACTCCTCCCTACTGCAGTCTAGCATTCCCTAATTTTGTTTTCCCTTTTGTTGTGTGATAGCCTCTGGAAGTGATGTTTGAGTTACTTGTGATGTTCTTATTGACTCATTATTGGAGTCTTATGTAGTCCTTGCATCTATTAGTCTACTGTCTTTCTTGACTATTTTCTTAGTGGGACCTTATTGTTATCTCCTAGCACAGGAGGTGGACCTTAGGGTTCCACATGGTCAGGTGGTTGTACTTTTATCTCCATTGGTTTCCCTTGTTGTTGTTCATGTCCGAGAAGGATGTACCTTGTGTGGTAGATTTTAGATCTTGTTCTAGCTTGAGGAGATAGATACTTATGATCATGTTCCAGTCGTGTATATCAGTTGAATCATGTACTGCTATCTTGATGTATGTACTCCAATGTAATCTGGATAGCGATATTATAAAACAACATAATGTTGTACTCTCTTGTAAAGGAACTTGTTTATGTACTTGTAATCCTATATGCAGGATCTTGATGATTACTTATCTGATGATATAATATGTAATTATATGTGTTTATTCATCTGAAGCAATTGGAGTTAGAATGAATTGTGGTTGTTAGTTAATTCATAATGTTGGTTAGATCTTGTTTTAGTTCATTAGTAATGCAGTCGTGGAACCCCAGAGGATAAATCTTAATTTAAATGTTATGAATAAATATATGATTATTGTTATTTCTTTCATTTTAAAAAAATATATATTTGTCATTTTTATAAAGCTTAGTTGTGTTATCCTCTAGGTTCCTTGGTGGGGCGTTACAGCACATGATGCAAGGACTTATGCACGAGGTTGTACATTGCTATGTGAGTGACTAAGGCTAACATCCAAGCTTGTGGAATAACATGTAGATCATGATGTGAACAAAAAAACTTGCTTTCCATTTATCCATTTAACTAATCTTCCTTTCTCTATTTTCTCGAGCATGTCTAGTTTTGAGAGACTAAAACTTTCAACCCAAAACTTAAATTCTCTTATCATCAATTGGGATGGATTCTTTAACAATTAAACTTTGAAACTTAGAGGCATACAAAAATGATCTACATTGCACCTATCCATATTACATAATGATCAACAAAAATGATTTGTATTAACCAAATATCCATATAGGCATACATCAATATCTGTCGATATAAGTATAACATATATACAAAATATCCATATAGGCTTACAAGAATGACATATAGGCATACAATGTCAACTATATGCAATACAAAATATATGTGCACAAATGCCATATCAGCATACAACAAAGGAACACAATAAAAAGGTATTCCCCTCTGTCTGGTGAAGAGAATAGATCATGGATAGCCTTTGATCTTCAAGGGGATGGAGATGCATATGAGGGTGGTCTACTATGAACCCAAGGGCTGCTCCTATTTAATTCATGGATTTGTAGTTGTTACAATAAAAAGTATAGACATTAATATATAGAAATTACATTATAAAAAATGAAACATTTAACAAAATAATCACTTACTGCTATCTAAAAATTTATCTCCTCATTTGCCTTAGTACCAAGATTAGGTTGTGGCGATGTCATGTCCTATAGAAACCATCTAGATAGAAATTAAACTTCAAATCAATAATCATTTGATTTTTCAAAAATAAACAACTATAACAATGAATGAAATTTAAAATTTACTAATCTACCTCATACCCCCATCAAAGGCATGGAGCTATGAATCGCAGCTCGGACACACCATCCTCCATTGCCCTATGAACATCGGGAGGTGTCTCTGCAGCCTGCATCATCTTAAAATAAAACACCATTATTCAATTATGAAAACTATAATAGTGATGCAAGTCATGGCTCCTAACATACACACACGTTCACCTAAACATGGAAGTACACATAATAAAGCACACAAGTCACATGCATATAGACAAATTAGATGAAGATTCATGACTATTGTGTGGTATAAGGGTCAACAAAGGAGGGACCATAGTAGCATCAAATTTTAGGTTTAAGAAGTCAGAGAAGGAGTGAAGGTGTTAGTTTAGGTTTAGGTTGGTGGTAGGGTGGGGTAGGGTTGTGCTCAATTTTTTGTTTGTTTGGTATTCATGGAGGTAGGACAATGCCTAAGATAGAGTTTATGGGTTTATGAGACAATGCCTAAACTAGAAATCACATAGACATTAGGTAAGTTTATGGGTTTACGGGAAGGAGCAATATCAAGAGTTTGTGGGATAATAGGAGGGAGGAAAGATACTAGATAGGAGAAGAAAACCCTTATTTTAAAATTTTCTTATCATTTTCTTTGTCTTGAGGTTTGTCAGGGGGTGGGTTGGAAGCAAACTAGGTCTGGGACATCTGGTAAGGGTACATTAGGAAATGGGTAGGGTAGATATGGGTTGGTTAGTAGGTTGGGTGTATTGTTGGGGAAGTTTCTTAGGCCTACTTTTAGAAGTGGATGGGGAAAGGTCCTACACTTTTTCTTTTACTTTATCTTGGAGGGGTGTTAGAGGAGAGATAGAAGACAATGAGGAAGATGAAGTAGTAATAGGTGGATATATGGTGGGGAAGATAGGGGCATAGCTAGTGGAGTAGGTGAAGTAATAGAAAGAGGTTGTGGGGTTGGGGCAGTAATGTGTTTACAGGCATAAGATAGGTAAAGGTGAAAGAGGGAATTGGTATGAGGTTGAGGTGGACCATAAGGGATTGACAAAAAATAATCTAAGGAGAAGTGTATTAAGGTAACAACTAGTTGGTATGGGCTATCAGAAATGGTGAAGACATTACCATCATGGGGAATATTAGAGTCAACAAAGGAGGGACCTAGATGATGTTGGAGTCAATCATATGCTATATAAGATGTCAAAGGCTCATACCCCTCTCTAGTGTCATGTCCCGCAGTCTAATTGGTGGTAATTGGATGAGTTTATTAGAGAGAATTTGTCGAAGAATAGTGTGGAGGGTATCAACAAGCTTTGGTAGACATGTATGGAAAATGTGGTAGCATAAACAAGGCAGTGAGCTTTTCGATAAGATGCCTCAAAGAAATGTGGTCTCATGGTGATGTCCTTTGTCTATGCATCTGCTTGTCATGGCATTCCATGAGACCACATTTCTTTGAGGCATTTTTTCAAATAACTATATTGTAATTAAAAGTTTGTCATCTATCAACATCTAGTTATTAGTTATGCAATGTCTAGTAATGCTTTGAGTTTGAAAGATGTACAATGAAATATAACCAACGATATGAATATAAAATACAAAAATCTAGTAAGTACAATTCATTAATTAAACTATTTATTTTATTACCTCCATGAAGCTTTCAAGTCCACCACCACTGGTAGGTGTTGCTTTGAAATCTTCAATATTAACCTATTCAACATCCAAAATCAAATATTAGAATACCATTTATATAACGATGCTATTCACATGTAATATTTATAATTGTTTACTAGTTACATACTCCAACAGTAGATGTCCTAGTGTAATATGCAGGGGGAGAACTACTGAAAACTCCATCAACGCTATGACCCCAAAATTTCATTAAAATCATGAAACTAAATTAGTTAATCTTGCATTTCAAAAATGAAATTTAATAAATTAAATTCAATGAACTTGCAAATATTTACCTGAGTATCAAGGCTGAAAGTCTCACTCAGGAGGGTATCTGTCATCAGCATTTGCTCGGCTGCAGATGTAGCCTACGCACTTGCATCCTGGTTATTCATGGGGTCATAACCACAGGCTGACCCGTAAGCCTAACAAGTATGGGGTGGAACCCTACTCCTCAAACTCTCCACCAGCCTACCCTATGCTATAAGACTGGCCTGCTCTATGATGCTCTAGGTCAAGGCACTAATGGACTGAAGTGTCTCAACCTCAGCACTTTCCTTCACAATGGAAGGTATAGACACATGCTCATGGGCTGGTCTAGTGAGTGCTCATCTCGTTGGTCATTGTGGGTCAACATGTGCCCCTGGTCTATCTTGTGCTAACCCCCCACCTCCACACTAGAAGTCCCGCATATCAAAATAGTTTGGCACTTTGTTTTTTATAAACTCACAGTAGAGTTTCCTCAAAAAGTATTGCAGGACCTCATTATTGTTGCATGGAGGATGGTCACAAACCATCCATCACCTCTACCCAAAATTGTCCCTTATCGCTTGGTTGTTGCACCAATGGATAGGGAACCTCTTGCATGTAAGGGGTAGTGGTTGATTTGTTCATGGGTTTGTAAAAATGGAACACAAGTCCAATTTTGTAATTTGTTCATTTTTTACTTGCTCATACAACAACTTCTCTGCATAGTACTCTCTAAATTCTCTCCTCTTTTCTTCCCAACTAGATATTTGCTTGCTAATTGAATCTACATTTGATAACATAGATTCAAGAGATTGAGCAAATGTGGATCTATGTGAGGTTGAAGTCGTAGGATCTTTCAACCTTGCAATTATGTCCTTAATTTGTTTTTTATTGTTTTCAATTTGCCCCATTAGATTTTCTTGTGTTCCAGGGGCATGTTGAGAAATGAATGGAGGTGTTTTGTTGTTGGGGTTTTTCTTCAGTAGTTATTTCATGTTCAGGTTTTGTGGATTTTCAGGAGGAGGAGGAGGAGGAGGTGGTGCATTATCAATTCCTGTCAATTAAGTAAATTTACATCAAAAATCAACTTAAACCTACCTATTTAGAAACCAATTCACACAAAAAAAAAATACAAGTCACTCCTTTGGTCTCTTCGACGTCATGGCGGCATTTTGGCGATGAATTGGCAAGAATTTGGTGTTGAAACTGGTCTCCAATAATGTGAGCACACTCCTTAGGGTTTGCAGACCGCGAGTGCAAGAAAATGAAATGAACAAATGAACCTCAACGCAGGTTTTTTTTCTAATACTAAAACAAAATGCGCTCATGTTATAACGTGCTCGCATTATAATGTGCTCGCATTATAACGTGCTCACGTTATAACGTGCTCGCATTATAACATGAGTGTGTTATGGGCTTAGCATCACCAAACCATTATGTGAGAGCGTTATAACATGCTCACATTATGTCTTACAAGTTTTAAAAAAAACATTGGCCACTTTTTGGCCCCCCAACTTTTTGCGCCCACCCACTTGTAACCTATTTTTTAACCTACAAATCAATCCTCAATACCAATTTATTAATCCTTTCACTAGAACCATTAGCTTATTAACCCATTTGTTGTACTTTTGAACTAGCCTTCGAATCAATTCATAGTGCCTCAAATTCAATCCATGGAAACACCACAACTTTGGTTAGAAAGAAATACAATCCTTTGAATGTTTTAGGGCTTGGTCATGATTTGCCTTGGAATCCTTGCAAATGGGTAGATGCAAGAAGTTGTGTCCACTTAAGGTGGAAGTTTCAGAGTTAGAAAAAAATCCGAAATCGGGGAACGAAAAATGGGATCCCGTTTATATAAAACGGGATCCCGTTTATATAAAATGCGATCCCGTTTTGCCTCGGGATCCCGAGCCTAGAACCAAAAATGCGATCCCGTTTTTCCCGGGATCCTAAACCTAGAGGCTATAAACGCGATCCCGTTATATAAAACGGGATCCCGTTATAAACGGGATCCTGTTTTATATAACGGGATCGCGTTATATGAAACGGGATCCCGTTTTATAAAACGGGATCCCGTTTTTGAAAAGTATTAAATTTTTTAAAAAATAGCAGAGACCCCATTTTCAACAGCGACAGGCGACAGAGGAAAACGGGATCCCGAGTTCTCAAAGCATCCAGCCAGGTAAGTGGATTTTTCCACTTGTAAAAAATACCCATCAATTGTTTATACCTTCCATTGTTTGTTTTGATGTAAAATACAATCAAAATTTAAATTTTGAATTGTTATTTAGGGTTTAGGGTTTATAAAATCAGTAGTTGATTTTTGACAATTTAGATGTAAAATACAATTGAAATTTTGAAAGACTATATCATATAAAATGTTAGAATTTGAACAAACTGTCAAAATTATGTTTAAAATTGAGAATTGAATAGATATATTTAGGCATTTTAGCTGTAAAATACAATTGAAATTTTGAAAATACTGTATCATATGAAAGGAGAGATTTTGAACAAACTGTCAAAATTTGAGTTCAATTTGAGTGTTGAATAGTTCTATTTAAACATTTTAGCTGTAAAATAGAATTGAAATTTTGAAAATACTGTATCATATGAAAGGAGAGATTTTGAACAAACTGTCAAAATTTGAGTTCAATTTGAGTGTTGAATAGGTGTATTTAAACATTTTAGCTGCAAAATGCAATTGAAATTTTGAAACGATTGTATCATATGAAAGGAGAGATTTTGAACAAACTGTCAAAAATTATATAGCAAATTGGGATGATATGTATATTTGGTTTTTATAAAATTTACTTATAACAATGTATGTCATTGTATTTTAAAGGCATTATTGAATAGCTAACTATCATGTAAAAAAATTACAACAAACCATAATAAAACCAAGTTATCACATCCTTCATAATCAAACATTTAGAGACAACTAGAACTAATCAAGAATTGAGAAAATTTTACAGTTTTTGTGATAGCCAACTAATTAAGAATGAAATGAAGCCAACATTTATGTAACTTTTGATATACTCAAGTAGCTGTCCTCACTAGCTAGGTTATGCCCCTGGAATGAACATCGTGATGTTAATTGTGATACTAGCTTGAAACCTCATTGGTAATGCTTTCCCTAATCTTAATGACATTGATGTAGGCTCCACTCATGATCCTTACGAAGATCTTTCCACCACTGACCTCTTTCATGATAGGTCACTATCCTCACCATCTCCTTAGACCTAGAATACCTTGAGCTTATCGATTGGGACCAACACGACCCTTTATGATTTGATGTTTTCCAAAATGATGAAGCCATCATGAAACTTATCAAGTGTCAAGACCACATCCCCATTGTAATCATAAGAAAGACTTTTCCACCATACTTAACACCTACATATATGCTTATTTTGGAGAGAAAGAAAGAACCCTTTAGTCCTGAGGCACCCTAGTCTAGGCAGAATAGCAACAATCTATATAAGAAGAAACTTGTGATCGATTAAAATGATATAATAAAAATGGACACTTCCCAAGAGCTCCTCAATTTGACAAACTTCACCTTCCATTAGATACCACTTAGATACAAGACATGACTCCCCTCTCCTTATTGAGGACATGCTATAAACATCAACCTGTGAATAGAAGCTTGGACCCTAAACTCTCTAAGATAGTAGCTCCACTGGACCTTGACATCAAAGAAGGCATATATAACCATGTCACCATGTTAAATATTACGTTGATTTCTTCATGTGGTCTTATGGTGATATGCCTTGAGACTCCATCTTTAAAGTCATGCATCATCTTGTGGTTCACCTCAATGCCAAACCTATTCAATAAAAGCTACGCAAAATGCACCCCCAAGTAGCCCTCGTGGTCATAGAAGAATTGTATAAACTCTTGGATGTCCAGGGTTCATTCAGACTATTACTTTTCCTAAATGGGTAGATCTAATGTGGTCTTAGTTAACAAGAAAACTAAGGGAATTCATGTTTGCACTAACTTTTGAGACATCAAAAAAGGATCTACCCCAACTTAGATAACTTTTCTCTACCAAACATTGATATGGTCGTGGATCTTGTGCATAGCCATATATATAAAATTTTATCATTAATCTGGATATAATATGGACCAAGTTGAAACATTTGAGTTAGACATGGAGACACCTAGATTATGGAGCTCGGTTTATGTAAGAAAACACCTGTTATAGACTCAACACAAACTTATCCCTCAACCCTCTAAATTGTGACTTACATCATTTGATTACCCTGGAACACACTATATAGACAACTCTATACAAATTTGGCAAAATATATTTTCTCCTAACAGAAACTTGTATATGTAGAAGTATCTACTACTACATTAGATTTGATATACTTCTTAAAAGGAAAGAGTTGGGACTAACAACTAAATAGAAAACAATAACTAGTTTTGCATTTTGTAGGAAATAGGAAACAAAATTGAGCTAGAACCATCTTGACTAATTTATCTATTTCTAGCTAGATTGAACCCTAATTCTATATGCAATTCCAACCCTAACCCTAACACTAATTCTAACCCTAATCCTAACCCTAATTCTATATGCAATTCAAACCCTAACCCTTATTATAACCCTAATCATAACCCTAACCCTAGCTCTACTTGTAATTGTAATTGTAACTCTAACTCTAGCCCTAACCCTAACCCTAACGAGCTACTTGTAATTGTAATTGTAACCCTAACTCTAGCCATAACCCAAACCATAATTGTAGCTCTAATACTTACCCTAATTTAGCAACCCTTGAATTCTAATTCTAACCCTAACCTCAATTCTAACCCTAAGCCTGATCCTAATTGAAACCCTAACCCTAACTTTAATTAATCACGAGTCATGCTACAGGGATTTCTTCTACATATTTTGTATGCATGTGTTATTCCCTTATTGCATGTGAGTTCACCAATTATTTGGAAGTCTCCTAACTGGGAGGTAGGCTTGTATTCAAGCCCTATAAATTTTGTGTTTATAGGTGTTATGTTTAAAGCTATATGGAGACTTGTAATAGGAGGTCTTGAATTTGGTACCAATGATTGTGAGTTCCTTGTCTAGAATATGATGAACCTTTTGAACAAGAGAACCTTGTAGACCATGATGCATATCTTGAAATTTAAACTTGAACATTATCATCATGTGAATGCTTTTAGCCATCCTACAACCTCCTATCACCCTTCATCCTCTTATAGGGATATGCCACACAACCTCTCCAAGTTGACCATGCCAAACCCAAAGTCACAATCGTAAGAGGTAAAGAATCTTTTGGCCCCATTCAAGTCCACTCCCTAATAGGAGTGATACAATGCTAATAGGGTTGTGAAGGTAATTAAGTTCTTGATTAGCATGTTGGGTGTATCTAAGCATAATGATGATATAGTTAGTCTTGATTTCATTAATCTTAAGATCATTGAGCTAGAGTACTTAATATATATGGTATAGTTTGTTCAATCAATAGTGGTAGGGAAAATTAATATACTACAATGACATGAAACATAAACCAATAGGTGTCTTAAGATATATTAGTGGTAGGGAAAATTATAGTGGCCCTAACCCTAGTAGAGTAATAAGTTGAAGTAGTGTTAGAATTACTAATAAACTAAAAAACTTTATCCTAGGGTGGTGGGACAAATTACACAAGCCTTACAAAGCCTCTACCACTTCCTTGACATTTTTAACATTGTTCGAATTTGATAGGAGGGATTTATGTCACCTCCTCCTCATCTTAATTCTCATAGTGGATAGAATCATCCAATTTAGCATCAAGACATGAAGGTTTATCTTCATTATCTTAGAAATATCCTCCAAGGCTTTGTGCATATGCTCATGCCACACATTGAAGATGTGGAATTTATCTAAGTAGCAATATAGAAATCCTTAGCCTAACCTTCTACCCCTTCAATATCATTGTATAGAAGGTAGATACAAGTAACATTTGATAGCATGGAGGCACAACTTAGGGATTTCAAGTTGAATGTAAAAAAAATATTCTTCCCAACAAATGCTAGATGTCTAGGAGCAATTTAATGATTTCTTCCATTATCTGCCTAGTCTAGAATATAATTACCTTTTCTTTTGATATGTTTGAAGGAGATAGATTTAAACAAGTATTCACCAAGTTTCTAACTTCCAATATATAATAGTTTCCAATAACCACAAGCTTCATCTATGCTTTTTCATATGATCAATGTTGATCTTGGAATCTCCTTCCACACTAAGGGATATCTTGTTTAGTTTCCAAGTCATCTTGAGGCCCTGGATATCATGGCCCTAGAATCTACCATATTAGTGTTCTTGACACCAAAATCATAAGCTTTAAGATAGGTAGAGGTTTTCCCTTATCATCTCTTAATAACATACTCCTCCTACTTCACTAGGATTACCCTTGGCTACCCATCAAAATTTCAAGCTTAATCCATCCCAATGTAGGTGTGGACCAAAGGGTGTGAATATCAACAAGGGTATCTCCTTGTTTTAACCTTATTCAAAGCAACCTTGGCCAATTATGAGCCTAATCAGTGCCTCTTCTAGCATGATCATATATTCCTCTTTACCCCAACAATCACCAAGTTCCTAAATGCACCATATTTCTTTAAAATAGTCCAAAATTTGGGATGCATATTCACATTTAAGAATTACATGATGATTGTCCAGAGAAGTTTCCTTACTTAAATGCACATTGAAATTTTGAAATATATATTGCCCATTGTATCAATCATTATGGTAGTCCTAATAGCTCGCTTACATTTTGAAATTTGTACATGCATGTATACATTATTTGTATGTTTTTAATTTAAATTTATTTCAAGTGTAATTTCTTGAAACATATATATATATTCTTGATTTAATTTTAAATTTGTACTAAAGTTTGTATGTTTATATGTATATATATGCAGGTTCATATCTAGATTTTTATATATACATCATGAATCTAGATGATATTCACTTTGATGTTGAGGACTTTATTAATGCACAAGATGATCCAGCCGCACCCCCACCCCCACCCCCACCCCCACCCCCACCCCCAGCGCCACCTCTAGATGCCCCACCTGCAGATGACCCGCCTCCACCTCCACCTCCACCCCCACCTGGAACTGACCAGGCTCGCTTGTGAGCCATAATAAATGAAAATGTGGATTCGATACAAGAAAAACTGAATTCCATTCGCAGTGAACAATTCATGCCACCTCACGTAGTACGTTTTGCATCTTTGATGCAAAACATTGTAGATTCTGTGAGGTCTATTGACTCAGATTTTGATGGATTCCGGAAATGGAGAGAGGAGAGGCGCCAATTTTATGCTGATGGCCTCTCCTATAAGATTATTTTGGATCTTAAAATCACAAAAGCTCATTTAGCACAATATTTTAGACATCCCATTACAAATGAACCTATTCCTGCAAATAAGAAAAGAATATCAATCAGGTGATGTAGGCATGAAGGAATGTCTGCTAATTTTTGGGATAGATGGTGGATGGTGTTTGATTATCCACCTCATGCTAATTGTGAGGTTCCTTTATATTTTTTGAGAAAATTATATGTAGAGTTTGTTATGAATAAAAAACCCAACTACTTTGATTTTAGATCATTCCAGGGTGTTGGTGGTGGCATGCCACAACAGAGGTTGGGGGCACGGGTTGATCCCCAACGACCGGTGCCTATTCAACCTCTTATTGACCCTCATGTTGCTGCCATTCCTTTGCCCTTCGAGCATCGTGCAGTGGTATCCACACTAGGCACATTGAGTGCACTCTCAGGTAGCCTACATGAGCAGACTTCTATGATGGTAGCTCGAGTTAGAGAGCATGGAGGAGTTAATGGTGGAAGTGGTCCTAGTGCCACTCCACATGTGTCGATGCCTCATACATGTACGAGTTGCAATCAGTTGTGTTATGGACCTGATCAGGCAGTTGCACCCACTTCAGCTACACATGCATCATCTGATAATGTGGGCACTGAATCATTTGTTGATTATCTATTTGCTGAGGATCATCCCACTGATCATTCGACACAGGTATATATAGGTTATGTACACATGTTGAATTTAAAACAATTTTTTAACCACGTGTTTTTAATCAACATATAGATGATCAATTAAATTGTAATATTTTAACAATCGAATTGTTTGGTTTGTTTGGTGTAGATGATGGCAACAGGGGTCACAATTGATCGAATTAATTTTTCATCGACACCTGTTCATCTCGGGCACCCATTTGGGGTACATTTTCAATGATTTGTAATTTTGTAAAATTTAGTCTTGAATGTGTGTACAATTAAATATTTATGAACTTATTTATGAATTGGTTCAGGGTTCTTCCACATTGAATCCTCCATCTCAGGGTGTCTCGAGCGCTCCTCCATCATTGGACATCTCACATGACACTCTTACAGTATGTACACATATTGTTTTAAAAAACTGTATATATATACTTAAATTTTTCTATTTTGATATCAGTGTATCTAAAAACGTGCACATGTACTATTTAATATTTTATAAATATGTCTATGCAGGTTGACACAACTATGAGGATGGGCATTGTAGCACACTTGGATAATCCAAGTTTATATCAGGAGTCGACTGCATTTCAGGTTGTTGAAAAACGTATTTAATAACATGTACACTGTAAGTCAATTATATATATGTTTTAAAACCTGATTTGTACACACATGTGTGTCATGCCCACATTTTCCATGTGGTCACAACACACATCGCACGTGTCATAGCCACATCTGTCATGTGGTTATGACACGAGATATGAAAAACTTTTCTCACACTGTCCTAAAAACCCCCTTCGCATGCGTACTCAGGCTCAACGGTGTTCTCTCATGGCGAAACGCTACACTCTTCGGCGGAATACAAGTACAATTGCGTGCATCCAGAAGCATATAGATCCACAAGAGGGTCTATACAACGCTGCTAACGTCATTGCAAGAGTGAGATTACCAAAGTTCTAAAATCGAACCCTCGGCAATGTTCGGTAGCATAATGCCTTACGGCGTTAGTGGGAATTACGATGCACTCATTTACGCACGTGGTTCGCTGATAGAGGATCCACTCCCCACGACGCCTTGTTCTGACTAAACCGGCTAGTGATCTCCCTATTTAGTCATTTTTCAGCCAGGCACGGTTGTCTGTCTCCTCTCTTGTTTCCTGAAACATACTTCTCCTATGACTTAGCATTTTCAACAAGGCGGTTTGGTTGCCCTCTCTTCCCTTTTTACAAGTTCTTAATTTTGATTATATTTGTATCGCCCTTACCTTAACTATTTCTTAGTTCATTTAGTGTGTTTATATTTTGGTCTCTCTCTCTCTTTCATTTTCTATGCTTTCTTTATGTGCATCCTGACCTTTCTTCATGATTTACGTCAATCAGGGTTATTACTGCAGCTATTGTTGATATTAAACCTAATTTCAGGATGATCTAGGTCATAAAGGCTGGTTTACTATTTCGCTGGACTCGGTCTCCTAATCTTCCCCGATCTAGGTTCCTCCTCTTCGTAAATACTTAGTCAACTTGTTCCTAAGCAAATTTGGCAGAAGGGTCCGTCAACTTAGTTCTCTTATCCCGTGTGAGAAATGTCGCGCATTTTCTCCTCTGTGTTTTCCAATGTTAGTTTTTTTTTTTTTTCTTCTTCGGAACCTCTTACAGGTTTACATATGAGATCGTTTGCTACAGTTGAGATTAATATGGCCACATGGATTGTCAGTGGTGGCTTCTTAAGTTTATTTCCAGTGTTCTTTTGAGCAAGGAGTTGTGTAATTTTCCTCTTCATTTTCTGGGTGATTATTAGTACATTAATAGTTGAAACTTCCGAGAAACTCTTTCCAGAGTATCACTGAATATTCCTAAACTCTCGTTTACATTATAATTTTATTTTCTCTTGTTTAGAATTACTGTTGTTACTTTTACTCTTAATTACGATTCATACACTGATTGTGACTCGTATGACGTTGTCAATAGATGTAGGTGGTTCACCACTTTATAAAACTCTGTTCATGGTAATATATCTTCTTTGGTTGTTGTGTTCAACACTTAATAACATCTACTGTGAGAATATAATTGTTATATATTTTTTTTTTCTCTATATCCATGAGACATAGTTTATAACGATTTTAAACGAGGGTCCAACAAAATGGTTCATAGATTTACTCCTATCGATGTGATATATATATCTATATATATATATATATATCTATATATATATATACATATATATATAATATATTTATTTTAATGTCTATGCATAGGACGAAATTGGTTTACCACGATTTATATATATCGATATATATATATATATATATATATATATATATATATATATATATATATATATATATACATCTATATATATTATATTTATTTTAATGTCTATGCATAGGACGAAATTGGTTTACCACGATTTATATATCTATATCTATATATATATATATATATATATATATATATATATATATATATATATATATATATATATATATATATAAATATATAGATATAGATAGATATATAATCATTATTATATTATATATATAGCTATATACATAGACATATATAGAATATATATATGCCTATATATAGAGTTATATAAAAACTGTATTTATATTTAAATAAACCAATCATATGTTAGGGCCCAAGCCCTAACATTTTATTGCATTAGATTACACAGCCGACGGCGGCCATGGGCGGCGGTGGCCGCTGTGACAGAGAAGCAGGGTCGGGGAGGCCGCAGAGCGGCGGGCCTGTGCAGGCCGCGGGAGGTATAAGGGATTGGGGGGGAGATGTGGAGTGGGGCGGAGCCCCACCCACATTCCCACGACGTGGGGTGTGGGTGGGGCTCCGCCCCACTCCACACCTCCAAATGTAACAAAAAAAACCTGCGGTGGGGTTTTCTCCCCACCGCCCATTGTAAATAGCGACTGTGTTTTTTTTTTCTATCCGCGGCTTAAATTTGGACCGCCATTTCTTATGTGCTATTCTTTGATTTCTCTCAACAATAAAATATATATTTATATATATATATATTTATATTTATCAATGATTATATATTTAGAGATATATATATATATATATATATATATATATTTTATATATATATATATACATATATATATCTATTTTTATATTGATATTTATCAGTCAATCTCATAAAAATGATAATTTATTTTCAATTTCTCTATTATTCTAGAAAATGATAATTACTCAAAATATGAAATATATATATATACATATATTTAAATTTATTTATATATAAAAATATTCTTATATGTGCTTAACTAATTCCTAAATTTCTCAATTTCACTACTTTATGCATTTTCTCCTAATCAACCTGTTATAAGAAATTGTCATAACAATTATATATATATATATATATATATATATATATATATATATATATATATATCCCAATTTTACTTAATTGATAGAAATGGTAACTAGCTATCCCCTTATTATCAGTATAATTTTCCATTTTCATAAACATTTAAGACTTCGTAAATTTACAAACAGATTATATATTTACATGCTAGATTTCCTCTAAATTATCAGAATCCATGAGAATAACTCCAATATTTAAAACTGTCTTTTCCATTTTAACATTGAACTATAAAGAAAATTAGCATTTCAGTGAAGCAATTCCAAACTTTCAAATGTAAACAACTCAGATTAAATTGCAAAAACGAACTTGTTCCTTTCAGTAATACTTGAAACACAAAAATTGCTATTGAACAAAGTTTGCAAACATCAACTTAAAATTTAAGCACATTCATATTACAGCTTCTCAATCATAAATACCAACTTCCCAGATATGAACTTTCTCCTCCCAAACAGTATACCACTGAAAACTTATGACAACCAATAAAAGTCCAATAATAACAAGATCAGGGAGGTGATTTTCTTCACTCCCAGAATATCATTAATTTACAACAATAACAAGAGAGGTGTTCTCTCTTCATCTCTATGAAATGAACCAGGCCTAATTCTCATGACAAGAAGATGAACTGTTTCTTCATAAATAGCCAACTAGAAGCTCCAAGAGAAAAACCTGCGTATCAAAGACAAACAAGAAGAAAAGACCACTCGTCTAACTCTCCTCCCTACCGTAGACCCGCAAGAGGGTCACCCCCGAGCTAGGGAGACCATACTCACACCTGGGTACTCAAACACTCCACTTCACAACAGAAACAACAACAATCCCAAAGCACACATACACCCGTGGGTATTTTACACAATACGGAAACTCAACTACAGTGAGTTTCATAAGGGGCAGGAGAGTGGACACACTCAACTCCAGAGTGTCACCCTGACAGATAAATGAACTAGTATAAATTTCTCTTGGTCTCAACCAAGTGTGATCACAATTTGTAAGTAATCTGTATATGACTCTCAAGTCAAAAATACAATCACAGATACATGCCCTCAAGGCTTTCAACATCCCAAAAGATGGAAACAAGTATGCACCCGAGGAGGATCTCTCCTCCCCTACCCCAAACTTGATGAGCATTTCTCCCAAGTGGGAGACGCTCTGTCAAACAACCCGACAAGAACCCACAGAAAACAAATTTAAACACATATTTCACACACATTTCATGCACATTTCAGTTCTACCAAAACAAAGGTAAAATTAAAATTCAGACCAACCTTGCAAAGCCCTCCTGGGATGAAGTTGTTGCAGAGTCCACAGAGTTCACTTCCAACCTTCGCCACCAACTCCCTCTCCCTTCTCTATCTTCCAAACTAACTTCTCTATTTTTGGTAAGGCCAAAATGAAAGTTTTTCCCCAAAATTCAACTAACTCCCTCTCATCCCAAAATTTGAAAACAAATAACCCAAAATTCTCTTTCTTTCTAATTTTGAGAAATGGGGAAGTGACACTTGTCACCTCCTCACCCTTCCCAAAAACCACTATTCTGTCCAGGTGGCTTATGTCACTCTCCATTCCCAAGGGTACTCCTTATTCCTCTCATGTGACTCCACTTTCTCATGGGAGAAATAAAAAAAAGAGTTAAATGGGAACAAGACAGGTGACCCATGCCTCTTTCTCCTTTCTTCACATGGGTGTCCCCATAGTACATGGGGGAATCTTACTAAAGAAGAGGTGACTTTCACTAATGGATGGCATTTCTTATCTAGGGAAAAGTAGAGGGGATGGGTTGAGTGTTGGTACAACCCATCATGTCCCCTCCTACCTCCAATTTTCGCCACTTAACTTCAGGGGAAGGTTAAGTTGACTAGATGGAGGTTACTCAAGGGTTACCCATGCCAAATGGGCCCCTGGACCCATGGGGTAGAACCCAGGGTCAATTTTAACCCATACAAGACACCCCAGGTCAAGGTAAAGCACAAGAAAAAGGGCCTCATAATTTAAATAAAAAAAAATAGAAATTTCAAATTCAATCTCTTTACAACACTTACTTATAAAAAAATAATGTTACATGAGGGTAACCTAACCCACTCGACCATACGAAAGACCACATTACATCATGACATCAAACACAAAGAGATCTTGGTTCCTCGTGGAACCAGATCGGCTTAACAGGGAATAACAAATAACAAGGTGTGGAATGATCTCCGAAATCTGTGGTTTGATTAGTAGTCCCTGCACACTCAATTACAAGATCAGTAACCACATAAATTCATCATAGCCGAAGCAACTTAAATAACACATGCATTCTCATGCCCTAGTACAATTTAACATAATTAAAAATCATATTACAATTTTCCATCATCACCTAATTCATTTTTCTGAAAAGTAACTTATCCAAACATCACCCAATTAGTTTTTCCGAAAACATAATAAAGTTAAATAGTCTGACAATTTTCGGGAACTGCTATCCCACAAATATGAAAGTAACAATAACAGTACTATAAATAGTCATAACAACAGTAGTAAAAAGGGCGGTCCTCACAATGTGCTAACTTAAATATAAATGACATTGTAGGAGCTTGTTAGTGACACGTTTCATGAGCAACACACAGCACATGCAGAGCAGGAGGACAGAGGAGATGGGCAACCTGATACGGTATAATTTAAAATTTAGATTAGATTTAAATTGAACAATTAAAATATACGTTGTGAACTTAAAGTAAATTTCTTGATATATATATATATATATATATATATATATATATATATATATATATATATATATATATATATATATATATATATATATATGTTGACATGTACATTCCAAATTTTTTTTTCTTAAATTATAGCTCGATACATGTCATGGAGCTAAGCCTGTAGAGACAGGTCCTGGAATAGAGGATTCACAACAAGTTCCTCTTACGGTATAATAATTTTTAAATATGATAGTTCTTATAGATTAAATTCAATTAAATCATTTTTAAAATCGTCAAGTATATCTAATTTCAACTTGAACTTTCTCTTGTATTAAATAGATTGATTCAAAGCATGGAGACACAGGTCCAAGTGCACCAGAGCATGCCTCTCAGCCTCACACGGTAATTTAATTTTATGATATAAATTATAAATTTAAAAATTGTCATTAAATTATCTATTTCCTTATCATCTTACATCTAATTTCATATAAATCTTTCTCTTTTGCAGAGTGATTCAGGTCATCTGAGTAGTTCGCATGGTGTGAAGAGGACTCTTGATGATAGAGATAGTATCTGATAGGTTATTTCAAACATAGGCTAGATGTATAATTTGACTATTTCATGGACTATTTGTTATATACTATTTGTCATGGACTTTATATATATATATATTGTTGAACACATGGACTTTATATATTTTTTTGAACATGGACCTGGACTTTATATATTTGACTATTTCATGGACTATTTGTTATATACTATTTGTCATGGACTTTATATATATATATTGTTGAACACATGGACTTTATATATTTTTTTGAACATGGACCTGGACTTTATATATTTGACTATTTCATGGACTATTTGTTATATACTGTTTGTCATGGACTTTATATATATATTGTTGAACATGTGGACTTTATATATTTTTTGAACATGGACCTGGACTTTATATATATATTGTTGAACCTGGACTATATATTTTTACATGTCACACAATAAATGCAACTTGTCGTAGTTCAAAATCATACACATGTCAAAGTAATAATCATGTAAAACCATCATGTTAGTTTAGGTGCATCCATATTTATATATATGTTATCCATGCATACATACATTGCATATACATCATAAACTATAAAAGCATAACATCACATACATATGTATATACAAGCATCCCTAAATTTAATCATAAATCAAACACTAATCTAGAACCATGTGCATGAAGGAAAAGAAATGTAAACATTTGAGATCAACCATAATAAGATATATAGATTGACATCAATAGAAATAATCAATTGTCATATATAAATCTACAAGTGTCAGATTGTTGATCTAGATTTGCGCTTAATGAAGAAATTGCATTGAAAGAATTTATGTAGTGATGAGGTCCTAATAAAGTTCCTCCATTCATTCACGGTATGCATATTTAGGTCCTGGTCAAATTTTAAGCAATAAAATGGTAAGCAAATCAAAACAAAGCATTAAAAAGTGAGATAAGTTCATGAGGATCTCTTGCCTACTAGGAGGGATCAATCTCTCACATCTTCTCATCTAGAGATCAACTAAGTTATATTAAATGATCCTAGCATGGTTATAGTTATATTTATCCAAGTGCCTTGGTGCTTGAACATCTTGTGTTGATCATGTAATTTAAGATGTCTGAAGGGGTCCTAATTTACGATGTCTTAAGTGGACACAACTTCTTCACCAAATGGGTGGAGGAGTGCCTACAAGGATAATTGTTGCTAAAAAACATGTGAACTATAACTTTGGAACTAGGCCTACAATTTATTAGTGGAGGTGGGAATTTCATTGTAGCATAAATGACACAAATTAGGAATGAAGTTAGTAGAAATCTTCCCCTTTGGTAGCCTACAAAAATTACCTATTTAGAGATCTACAATGATCTCAACTCCCCATAGTTATGAATCATTAGCCTTTCCAAAATCACATGTCTAATAATGACACCCATCTAGCATTTAAATGTATTGAGTCTTTGTTCCCAAATAGTTTGCACATCATAATCATGGCCTCTTTCATTTCACTAGGAAAACTTACAATTGTGTAATCCTCCACATTCCTTAACTTTTTAAATCCACATTAGGACTAGCCCAATCTTTTAACACTTCAATTACATTATACTCTTGAGACCATTACCTTGCAACTATAACATTGTACCTCAAAGTGGGTTCAAGTGAATTCAACATTTATTTGAAAACTACTTCTCTCACCATTATTATAGTCTAATTTTCTACATTATTGATATAGTCTACATTTATGGTACAATGCCTAAAAGTATCTAGCAAGATATCTAAAAAGTTAAACACATCAAATTTTCTATCCAGCCTATGTAAGTAGGATGCTCTAACCTACCAACATTTGTGACTACATCTCCTTTGTCCTCTAGCTAATCTATGAAGAAATATTATATTAAATTAAATCCCAAGGCCTTATGTGGGTATCATGGAGTGTCCTTGCAATCTAGTAAGTTAGATTCCATTTATGCTTCTACACAAACTATTTATAGTTGAATAAACTCTCATCACTTTGGTTCTAGTTGACTTCTTATTTTGTTTCACAGTCTTCTCCACAATAAGATTCATATACATGTATTTGAGAAATAATCATGAGAAATCACTTGATTTGATAAGTTGATTAATAAACAACTTAATTTACAAGACAAAAGATTTCATCATAGATTTACTTCATTAATGCAAAGAAAATTGATGGGATATTCCAATATTTTACAAAATGAAACCTTAGTGTAACTTTAATTAGGATTTGTCCATTAGTCCTTTTAATACGATCTTTAGTGTCCATTAGGACTCAAGGAAATCTTGTGCTTGACATGTTTCATCCTATGAACACAAACTCAGGATGTGAATCAAATTTTAAAATAAGTTTAGGTCTGCAGGAACTTATAAGATCTTAATACTTTACATTTTTAGACAAAAGGCCCTGGATCTCATCTATAAATTCTCCCCTCCACTTCCTAGCTATGGTCCCATATGGTTCTCCCACAATTTATATTCCTTTGTATCTTCCCTTCCCTCCACTTTGTGAAAGCTAGATTAACTTTAGGATATGATTTATCCCATCCCACTTCCTATCCTATTGTCTAGTTTTACATCATTTCCCCATAACATCGAAACACTCATTTCTTCCTAATTGTAGAAGCCTAACTACCTTGAAGAAATCATTTCTTTCTTCAATTCATTTCATCCAATTCCCACTTGAAGTTTTGTAACATTTTTTGCAAAAGTTTGCCAAGTTCATATACCCTGTCCCAAGTCAAATTTTTACAAATTCTTCAAAAGATTCCACCCACCCCAAGTACTCCCCTGCATGACTTAGGACCACCATTAATGACTTTCAATGGACATGATATGATGTAATATTTCCTCCAAATTCCTCTTAACATCGGTGGACCCCTCAAAAATATGATGAGTTCAAAATAGAAATAAAGTGAGGAAAAGCACAAGTTAGCACAACAAATGGGAGTTAAAATTGGTTAAAAATCAAGAAGAAAAGATAAAAATATGAGTTATTTCATGCATTAAAAACCACAAGGTCACCCATTTTAGGAATAAGGTCACCACTTTTACTAATTAAGGTCACTCAAGTAACCTAGAGACACTAGGGGCAACCCTAAGACACAAAGAGGTGACCCTAAGTAGGAAAAATGAAGGGGGCACTAGGTAAAAATGTGAGGTAGGGAAGGTCAATTTGGGGGTTGAAAAAGATGCTCAAGAGGGGGAAGAACACACAGGACATGCCACCAAGAGTGAAACTACTGGTAGGAGTGTAATTCACACCTACATGACTATGATTAGGACTTATTTATCATCATCAAATTGTCATGTAGGCTTGATGTGATTTTACTACTTATAGATACCAAATGTTAGGAGTTTCAAGCCACAAATACTAATTCCACATAACCTTAATGAGAGAAGCTATGCTAACTTTTTGAATGTCTTAAGGGGTCCTAATTTACGATGTCTTAAGGGGACATCTTAAGTTCTCAAAATTTGGTGAAGTTGCCCAAAGCAACCAAATTGAACAATATAATAAATCAAATTTAAAGTAAATTCTAAGTAGAAAAACATGGACATTTAACAAATAAAATACATAAAATAATAATTTTGATAAATTTAATACTGTAGAGTATAAAATTGTGTACATACACATGTATACAAATTTCTGAACAAAATGTGTAATAATGTAATTGTGTATGTACATATATGCCAACTCAAAATAATGTAAATACAAAATGTCGTTATATGCCATCTCAAGAAAATCCAAAACTTGAGGAGAATGTAGCAGGTCTTCATGCCACCTAATATAAAAATAATACAAGCAATTTATCAATATATCTGAATCAAAACATGTATTTTAATTTATATAAAACTATCTAGATATACACAATTTGTACCTGTATTTACGAGTGCCTCTCAAGTTTTTGTTTCAAAGTATTTGATGAATTTGTGATGATGGCCTGAGGATATAAAAGGATAAATTAAATCAATTTCAACTAATAACGCACAAGAAATATCAAAACATGTATTTAATACATATTTAAAACAACAATATAAATCTATTTAACTATATTTACCTGTATTTACTTATTCCATTGTACCATCTCCATCCTCTCTTTTTTCCAATGCATCGATGATTGTCTCATGGTCTTCCATAGAAATGTTCCATAACTCTTTATTTGTAGGTTTTCCATGATACCTCTCCAGTTTTATATTTGTTGCCAACACCAAATGTGAGTAGTGTATAATCTTCTTATGCGTTTCATAATCTTCGAATGCAGGCAAACCATTCTTCCTTATTAGGTATTTCCGTAGCCAAGTGCCAACAACCACCACCGAACCTATTGGATAATGATAGGCATCATCAAAGAAATACTTAAAATTTGCTTAAGGGGATCAAAGAAGTTCTTAAAATATGCTTAAGGGGATGTCTTAAGGGGATCATCAAACCTGTTGGATAAGGAAAGCCATCATCATCTTCTCGAGGTGCTGTTAACTTATGTTTAGTCTCCACACAACGAGCCAACCAATATTCAGTTTCCTCTTCATTATTCTTTGGTGCAACAACAGCATACACATGTCCTGCAAAACAAATTTTGATTCAATAACTTGCACATGTCCATAAAATTTGACCAATCAACATACATGCATTCATATGTACACATAAATAAATAAAAGCACTACAAATTAGTAATCAAAGTGAAATAAAATGAAATGATTTGAATTAAATTACCTTCTTGTACAAGGTCTGAAACACGGTCATAATCGTCTGATACAAACAGTTGATCATTGTCTTCAATTGTTGTTTCACTTTGATTATGTGCTTGTGCAAGTGTCAATGGTCTTTGTTTCCACTCTTCAACCCATTCTGTATTCTCACATGCTTCCCAATCTCCTAAAATACAAAACTGACAAAAACATGCAAGCTCCCTTGTCCAGATAGTCCATGTACTTGCATTCAAACTCCTAAATGAATGCCATTTAGTAGATCCACTGATTATTTGGCAATCAAGTCTAGGTAGAATATTTTCTTCTTCAACCAACCAAAAGAATCGACGAACTGTAGAGTACTCGCTTGATCCAGGTGTACATAATCTTGTATTGCACCAATCTACAATCCCACGTGCATCTTTAAATTTTACTGCATCCTCAAATTTTAATTGTTGTCTAGCAAGAATTCTTTTAACACATTCACCAGCTCCATCATGTTCTCCTTTACCATGTCCAGCTTCAAAAAAATTCCACATATGTTGGACATTATTCTCCTTGTGAACCCTACATAACCAATAGAACATTCGAGCATTCTTGAACTGCCCCGTACAATTATCTGACCATATAAGATGTTCAGTCATCTGGATTCCTCTTTCTCTTAAATTTGTATAAAATATATTGAAACAATATTGAACAAACTCTGACGAGTGTAACCGGTTGTCACTCAAATAGAAATGATACTCCCTCAAAACTTTTCTATCATTCTCTGTGCTATCATCTGCATGTCTATAAACAATATGAACAAACATAGCAACCTGCACTGAATTGTAATATTGTGATTGAATTTCCTCTTGCGGAGCTAAAGTATAGTTTTCTGCAAAATCAACCACTGATAGTATAGTACCAACTGGAAATGTGTTTCTACATTCACGAAATTGTCCATCAAGCCATCGAGCTTGTTGAGAGTGCTTGACATATTTTGGTACAATTTTACTTTTAAATTCTGATATGAATGCATGCACACTAACCTTTTCTGTAATTAAATCACAACGCTTTCCAAATTTTCCATCTTTTAAAGAATATTCAACATTCTTAAATCTTTTAACATCCACTAATTGTTGTCCAAAATCATTTTCAACACTTTCATGCATACAAACTCTTAACAAAGAAAGATTGCCACAACTAATGCATTGTCCAAAAATACATGAACTTAAATAAAAACCTTTTTCATTAGATCTTTCACAGAACAAACTTGATATAAACTCTTTTATTGCTTCAGTTGGCATATTAATATCACATTCATGTATAATCATGTTACGATGTAAAGTACAACGTATATATTGAAACACATCATAATAGTAACGAAATTGAACATGCGTTTTACAACAACAAGATATTTGTTCCTTATTAATCTTTACATACCATGGTTTGCATTTTTCAAAAGATCTTTGACTTATTTTAATATTACCAGGTAACACTAATTCATCACAAAATTTTCTATAAAATTCAGTTTGCGTTGTATCTAATAGGTGTTTTGGATGAGGATCGCGAACTTTGGACCCCACTCTTAATTTTAAAACATCTCTAGCATTAGACGATATCCTAGTATTATCATGCCAATATTTTTCGATCAAAGATCTGATTTCAACATTTAGTTTCATGTCAGATCTCGGGAGTCGACCACTAAAACTCCAACATTGGTTAATTGGATCATTTTCTATACTTTCTCTTCTTTTTGCCGCTCTTACCAATGTTTTAGGATGTATTTTTAGAATTCCACTAATATTGCTTACCATTCTTCTATTCAAAGTTGTTTTATTCACTATAGCAGTTGTTATAGCTCGTCTTGCTGCATTTTTATCTTTGGATCGACTATTACTTCCAATAGACTCAATGGCACTAGCAACAGTAGACATAGCATGTTTTAGTGATTGATCTTTTTTTCTTGGTTTAACAAAAATGCCTAACATTTTCATTACTTTTCTCATTTTCCACATTCTCATTAATTGCATCATTAGTTGACATTGAAATGATAGTTTTTTACGATAAAAAAATTCCTTATATAATCTATTGGCATGTGTTCTTATTTGTCTCCAAGAAATTTTACCAGGAAGATTATCCAAAACATCTCTTTCAATTTTGAAAAAATATTTCTCATTTTCAACATCACTTCCTAGATTTTCATTTTCATTTTCAACTTCAAAACGATTTTCATTTTCAACAACAAAACGGTTTTCATTTTCATTTTCAACAAAAGGATTTTCGTTTTCATTTTCAACAACAAAACGGTTTTCATTTTCATTTTCAACAACAAAATGGTTTTCATTTTCATTTTCAACAAAAGGATTTTCGTTTTCATTTTTAACAACAAAACGGTTTTCATTTTCATTTTCAACAACAAAACGGTTTTCATTTTCATTTTCAACAACAAAAGGATTTTCATTTTCATTTTCAACAAAAGGATTTTTATTTTCATTTTCAACTACAATTTGTTTCAAATTTTGATCTCTACGAATATTATCAATCTCAACATTGTTATATCCAGCTTGTTTTAAATCTCCTATCAACACTATTTCCATTTCATTCAAAAGTGGATTTGAAGAAGTACCTGGATTTGTGCCCATTGAAACATTCTCCATAGCATTAATAGAGGGATTTGAAGACATACCAGGAGTAGTTTGCATAATCGTATTAGTTTCCACATTCACCTCTTGCAAACTTGCATCATCTATATCCATGGTCTCCTCAATGTTTTTATCTTCAATAGTTGTGGAATTGGATGCTTCAGCATTGTTCATTGATTGAATCTTTACTCTTCTATCTCTTTGCCTTTTTGCCTCCTTCACTCTCTTTGCTTCAATTTCTTCAGGGGTTAATAGCTTCCTATCTTTCCTCTTATTATGACTTTGTGATCCCATGATTAAAAAATTTATGAAGCATGTAATGTCAAAAACTTGAATGTGTTTCAAATCCTTCAAACAAGTACCAATTCAACAAAATTCCACTCAAATGTCTCCATGATGGCTTCTATCAAAATACCAACAATACTTCAAGTTGATGGACCTGCAAAAGAAAGAAATATGCCAAAGAATGCTGCAAGAGTCGCTGTCGGCCGTACTGTAGGGCAAGTTGCAGAAATGACAGTCATAGTACAGTCTTATTAAAAAAATGGGCAAATATAAAACGGGATCCCGTTTTATAAAACAGGATCCCGTTTACTACGCGATCCCGTTTATTAAACGGGATCCCGTTTTATTCACCACCGATGGAGTAGTAAACGGGATCCCGTTTTATAGAACGGGATCGTGTTCTATAAACGGGATCCCGTTATTCAAAATTTGAATTTTAGGCTCAGTTTTTGCTTTGTAACCCGCTTCGAAAAATGCTTTGGGGACCCGACCCTGACCTCTGGTCCTAGTTTGACCTGCACCTTGAAGGCCCTGTCAATGTTACAACAAAATAGTGACTTTGGGCATATATTTAAAGGCCTATTTTGCAGAATATTTTGACGAAATTAAAACCCATTATAGAGGAGACAATGTAGATTCTAAATATGTAATTTTTTTTACAATTAAATTATTTTTTTTATTTTTTAATCAATTTATGATGAAATAGGTTCATAACCTTGAATTATCAGGGTTTTTTAATATTTTAATAACTTTTTATTAAAATATTTTTTTGTAAAAAAAATTGTATGAAAACGTACTTTAGACAATTCTTTTCAATTTAAAAAAAAAAATTTCAAAAAATGTTAAGTTTAGGTCATCTTATGCGTGACGTACACGATGATTTTTTAAAAGACAAAAAATGACCACTAAAAAATTATTCAATAAAAAATTACAAATAAATATGGAAAACGTGCTTCAGTGAGTTACAAAGCTTTTCCCAAAAGGATTTTGAAAAATATGATTATTTAGGTCAAAATATGGATGACGTACACGTACATGGTATAGTAAAAAAAAAGTGACTTTTAAACATTGGTTTTTAGAAACGCCTATTCAAAATCAATTTCTATCATCTGGGTATTGAAAAAAATTACATATTTGAAAACTAGACTCCGAGTACTACATTTCATATTTAGCGACTTTTTCCAAGATTCCACCTTTAAGTGCTTCAAATTTTTAGGTCAAATGTGACAAATTCTGAAAATCAGGAAAAACACTTCCACTTTTTGGCCAAAAAGTGGACACAACTTCTTGCACACACCCAAATTTATTCTAAAATTTTAGTATAAAAAAGTTTGCATAGCCAAAGAGCACATATATGCTTATAAGGATGCCTAATCCATGCCCAAATTCATCATGAGGATGTGGCGTGCAAAATATTCCCATACACACTGGATGAATCTACTTATAATTGGTATCTTAGCTTGCCAACGAGATCACCATCTCTTGGGATGATTTATAAAATATGTTCCTCAAACATTTCAATCTACCCATTAATTCCACTATTGTATATCATTAGTTTGCCAAATTTCATATAGAGAACCTAACAAGTCTATGAGCATCTTTAATAGTTAGTTTTATAAATTATACACTAGGCTAGTTTCTCCTTATAAAATAGTAGAGGCCATGACCATTTAGATGTACCTTAATGCTCTTGATTCATTGACATTTATGTTCATAAGGAGTGCTCTTGCATTGGCTACTTTATTCTAGGTGTACAATTAGGCCATGATGGTAGATAGATAATTGAGGCCCCAATTGTATGGTTTAGGACTATATATGTGTTAATATATGTGCCAAATTTTGAGAGGACATGTGACTTGATGTTATATAGATGGTCGCATAAAAATGTACATATTTTCAAAAAAAATTAGTAGATGACGTGTAGTCTACATGTACAAAATTAAATTGTTTGAAATAGACAATTATGTGTTGAATTATACTTACAAAACCTTATTTATACCGAGCTATAGTTGCATCAGGATGGTCATGTTGAACCTATTCATGACTAATATGTCTCACCAACATCAGTGATAACTAGTGGACCTAATTTGGAAGTTGTGGAACAACATCAACAATACTCACCTACATCAAAGAAGAAATTGTATGTTGATAGGCGAGTACAACACAACATCCCTATCTACTCTAATGTAGGTGTGTATGTTGATACATTTGTTCCACAATCTAAAGTAGAAACTATCAATGATGTTGGTGAGACATATCAGTCATCAAGTGTAGAGAATTGGTTCAACATGGCCATCCTAATGCAACTATAGAGGTATAAATAAGGTTTTGTAAGTATAATTCAACATATGTACCAACAAAACCTCAGTAGTATCTGCTAGAAAATAATATAAAAATAAAACATAATTAAAGTCTTTACATTAATAAAGGTACCATTTAGCTTAGTCATTCATAAATTAAATTTTTTCAATATCAAGAAAATTATTCCATCAATTAATTAGTTTGAAGACATGTCAATAATAAAGTTTTTGGAATTGTCCCAAATTATCAACAATAACATCATAGCTAATTATAGTCTAAAAAAATCTTTCCCAAGAGGGGATGTTATAGGGTGATAGGCTTCTTTCTGGTGCTTGATCATTCACTTTTAATTTCTAAACTTAGAGCTTCTATCCACTGTAATTTATCCTCAGCAAATGGGTGTCATTTTCATAACCTTTACCTCAAAAGCTAAGTTCTTTAAAGCTATTTACAGTTGTCAGTTGTTAAACACAAATATTAATCCAAAAGCAGATACAATATTAGTTCTTGCTTAAAAGACATAACTCAATATTACATACCCTGTAAGACTTATTCTCAAGTGTGGCTGACTTTGGCATTAGACAATGAATGAAACCAATCATCTAAGAGCACTAGAGTTGAGGTTATTGGTATTATTTTCAGTAAGAGACATCATGTTTCCACATTCCATATTAGTGAATATGATTTTTTTTAATTCAACTGTTTGAGAGTTCAACATTTCAGATTCAATGGATCATGGAGTGTGATCTGAAACATTGATGCATGAAACTCTCACACAGGTAAATCCTAAAGCATTTGTATTCATAATTGTTGGTGTTTCATGCTTTGAGTTTAGAATGATGTTAGCCAGAGAAATAATGTTGGCCTTATCTTTCTCAATGAAGAGTGGATATTGATTTTACTATATGATGAGCTCTAATTTAGAAAAATTTAGAATTGACCATTTAATTAGTTTTGCAAGGTTTCCATTGGAAGCATATGTATGAGGCGGGCTAAGATTTTAAAGGACACTAATAACAATCAAGCTCAGGCTCCATTGCCTCAAATTTAATATCTGGCCTGTCTAGATTGTGCTTGGTAAAGTCCTTTTATATGCAATTGTAGGTGCAAGCTTATATATTACCTAAATAAAATGGAAAAAAGTATATAATTGACTCTACATTTAGAGCCACAATAAACTTTTCATGAATGCTAGACACTCCTCTTTCTAGCATGGAAACTAGTCACATAGCATGGGTGGCTACTCAAACTTGTTGATATTGTCATCTCTCTTGTATGTCAATTCCATAAATTTCCCATAAAATGAACATAATTGTTGGTAACCTCAAATTTTGAGCCACAAATAATCTTTGCATGTTAACCAGTCCCATTGAACAAGTGACTGCTTGGACTTATTGATGCCATTATCTCTTTTCGTATATCAATTCTAAAAGTAGCATATGGCTTGGCTGTAACTAAACAAGCTTCCATATGGAGGAGCAATTGAATTTTTGAAATTAAGCTTCATCATATTTGTGTTCATGCTCAGATTGTACTTACATCTTAGTTTTTATTTTTAAATGTTAATAAAATATTAGAACCTCTTCTAGCATATAGACAATGTAAGCTCAGCTTTTTTGCAGCACGAGACGCCCTCAAACTATATTGTGTAGCTCTATTGTTTGAAAACCATAGAGAAAGAAAGAAGGAAATTAAATTAATGTCTTGAATGACCAAATTACGTCAATTGTGAAATTGTGACTCAAACTTAGACAATGTTGCCGTGTATGCATGTTGTTGAAATTCATTGCCACATATAATGTAGGTTGAATAAGAATGAAATTTGGAAAAAATGATACTGTCTTCATGATAGTCCCTTTAATAGAATTCAAACTTAATTTGAGCTTCTCCTATAGTATTGTTCCTTAGGCAATATATATTAGTCAATCTCTTCAAATGCCCACCTCTTTTATATGTCTGTAATAGTCAGGCACAAAATCATATTGTTGAAAAAAACATATTCTGCCTTAAAATGTATATAATTGACTCTACATCTAGAGTCACAATAAACATAGCATGAATGCTAGAGACTACTCTTTCTAGCATGGAAACTAGTCAGATAGCATAGGTGGTTGCTCAAACCTGTTGATGTTGTCACCTCTTTTGTATGTCAATTTCCATAAATTTCCCATAAAATGAACATAATTGTTGGTAACTTCAATTCTCTTTGTTGATAGTGCATTAGATTTTTTCTATTATGTAGTTATGAAAAGTTGAATCTTGTAAATTGCCCAAGCTTATCTTTGAATCTTTTTCCTTTGCATGCAAATCTAAACTCTGTGTTTATTCAGATGATCTCAAATTGTATTTTTATATTTTTGTATGCTTAAAAGAAAAATGTGTGTACATATTTAATTTTTTTGTTTTAATTAAATGAAAATCTCTTTACATATTTATATCTAGATATGGCTAATGATCAGTGATCTCATCATTCCACACAGTCTTAGCACGAAGCTGAGGCTAGGAATAATTTTTATAATGATAGCATTTCTAGATTAGAGAATGCCTTGAAATGTTTGGACCAAACTATACACAACTCCCCAAATTTGGCTAATAGAGATAGATTAGTCAATATTCATTGTGAGATTAGACATATGATTGAGATGATAAAATCATACAATCCATATGATGATATTAGCACTGAGGAGTTTTATAGGTCCCTTTCTAAGACTGATACTAGCATTGAGAATATCAAATGTATTTCTGATAGAGTTTCATTACATAATGTGCATAGTATATGTTCCCTTTTTATACTGGGCGAGACAAAGTTAGAGGATATATTGTTACCAGGTGTACAGATCCACTTGTTGGTCCATTTATATATCCCAACTTTTTGGCAGTCAATCATAGATGGCCTCATAATGATGTGTTGTCACTATATTTTTGAAAACAATTATATGTTGAGTTCCATTTAGGATTAGCTGTGGATTACACATCTATGCCCACACATGTTGGACAAGGCAAGGGGAGGTTTGCCGATAAACCTCAATTTAGACGTCTAAATTTACCACCACCTGAAAACAAGAGGGCATTAGTTGGTCCAAACCTTTTGGTTCTTCCAAAATGTTTGGAACTAGCAGCAGCAGGAGATGCGGTAGTCACACCGACTAGATCTAGGATTTTTGATAGTATGACCACGATTGCTACTCAGTTGATCAAATGGCATCTAATCATGTAGGGAGATACTTATTATGTCCACGGATTAGCCTTCCTCCCACTAAGGCTACATCCATGAATTATGACCCCTACATTCATGCAGATCTACCATCCCCATCAGATGTGATCCATATGAGTGACACCACTATACGTAATGTGTGTTCATCTTCAATTGTTGATTTACTATCAACATACTAGTATATCTATGACGAGTATGGGATTCCTTTGGATGTTGTACCGACTCATATTAGACAGCATAATTGTTGGTGGGCATGAGTTCTCCTTTTTGCTTTATTTTTTCCCCTTTTCTTTTTTATCTAATTTTATTTATTTATTCTCCTTATTGTTCTCTAGGTTGTGGTTTTTATTTGTCTTTTTTGCTCTCTTTAAATATTTTTAGTCTCATTTCTTACTTGTTATTTTAGTTGTTATTTTTAAGTTGTGGGCTTTTATTTATATATATTTTTACATACTTATATTTTTGGGTCTCTACCTCTTAAGTGTTTTTGGAACACTTCTTTTTTGTTTTATTTCTAGCTTTTTATATTTACTTGTATTTATATAGGAGTATTTAGCTTTGTAGTGTATTATATTTGCTTATCTAAGTTTATAGGTGTGCTCTTATGCCTCTTTTTTTTTGTTCTTTCTATTATTTTTGTTTGCTCACTCTTGGGCTTTTGTGGATTTACTTTATTTGTGGTTGTCTTTATTTTATTTTCTTTATTATTTTCTTGCTCACACAACCCCTCATGTCCTTCGTTTTGCATCCTTGTCTCATCTTCATCTCTCATTCCTTTATAAGACCCAGTCTGCTATCCTATCTATTCATTGTCCTCTTCCTGATGATGGATCATTGAGCATGATTCGAAACATTGATGCAAAAACATACACAGTATAATCCAGAAGCACTCTACTTAACATAATTGTTGAGTACATGTGTCTCAGATTTACAGGCATCGGCAAGAGTTGACCTTTGTCTCAGTGATTGGAAAGAGTCTCAGCAATCACATGAAAGTAGTGGGTTGTCCTTTGTATCAGCAAGACGTGATCTGTCGATGTGATTTGAGAGACTATCACTGAAGGTGTGTGTTACTCTGATGGTGGTTTGCCCATCAGATTGACTATTGCTATCAGGCTTGGTTGAAGTTCTTACTCTGATTGCCTTGTGTTACTTTGATGAACTGTTGAAGGTTGGCGTTGGTAAGGCCTCTTCGATCGGTGCAGTGTTGAGATAGTTCTCCGATTATTATGTGTCACTCCGATGGAGGTTTGGTGTTGGTGAGAGTCATTCTGATGGTTAGCATGACAAGTGACATCGGCATGGCTGGAAGATGTCTCTCCAGTACTTCATGTCACACTGACAAAGGATGAAGGCTTGGGTATCGGTGGGACAAGGAACCATCGGTGTGGATGGTAGAGTGGTCTCTGATGAGCTTGGTCTATCCGATGGTGTTTGGCATCGGCAGGAGGAACTTCATCGACAAAGAAGGATGAAGTCACACCAAAGATCTTGGTCTCTTAGATGGTTCGTTGATGTTTGACTAGTTGGGGTCATCGGTGGCAAAAGCACCGACGATAGACTTACCACATGTCCATGCATATATACTATTGTAGTGTTTGTCTACTAATGCATGTGGGACTATTTTGTTCTCATGAATACAAATAGTTGCGAATGGTTAAAAATGAACTGTCGACCTTTTGGAAGTTATAACAGTCTGAGATAGTTGAAATGAATGTTCTCTTCTATAATGTGATAGGTTAAAATGCATTGGAATAGAGGAGTGTGGGGGAAGAGAGGAGTAAGAACAAAGTTTGGGTGTAGGGTGATGTCCTATACTATATGCTATTTGTAGAATGATAACAGTATGAAGGACTAACCCGATTGTTGTGATTAGAACTAAGAAGAACTTTGTGCAGGATTATGCTGTCAGTTAGTCTTCCAGAGGAGCAAGATGTTAATCTCCATGAAAAGGCTTAGTGCTAGATTTGTATTGTAACTGTATTTTCTGTTGCTGAATAATACAATGGCGATCTGGGCTTTTGGAGTGTGGGGTCTTTTACCTGTAAAGGTTTTCCCCATGTAAATCTATGTTTTTTTTTTTTCTGTCTTTCATGTTTAATATTTCTATTGTTGAAACTGATTAATGCTGCTTGTATTTTCCTCTAAGGGTTAATGTTGGAAATGAACTATGTCTGATTTCGCTTTATGGCATAGTTGTGCATGTTTTTGAGGCAATCTAATGAAATTTAAATTTGTCAAAGACACCACTATTCTTAGAAATATGTTCTGAGATGCTCTCATTTCCTTACAAGTGGTATCAGAGCCTTCTTCTGGGATCTGCTTTGTTGCTCACATATGTACGTTTGTGTGCTGCATGTGTTTGCATGAAAGAGTTCCTGGTGTATAAGGTCTGGGTATTCCTTCTGTGATGATTTCTTAGTGTGACAGGCTTGAGGAAATCTGAAGGAATCATCTAATGATTGATCCTTGTTTTGAGTGAATTCTGGCAGTTGATCTTGTTTTTCTGTTTCAGCAGTGTTTGAAGGATGGTGAAGATGAAGAGACTGGAGCTGGTCATGATGTGGCCTGAGGGTCTTAGTTGATAGTGTATAATCCTATTGCATGGGGTGGATTATGCTTTGTGGTTGTGTCTCTACAATAACTTTCATATTGGGTGTCTATGTGAGAGGCTTCCTTGTGATATGAAGAAGTTTGTTTTGCTGCTCAGCCATGGAGAAGTGTGCTTATGCTGGATATTTGTTCCTAGTATTGGAAAGCATTATTTATGTTGCCCCAGTTGCATAAAGGCTATTGAGTTGATCATTGGAAGATCTGGGAGCTTCTGTAATAGCCTGATTCTCTCGAATGCATGTGCATGTTGGTGGTTGAGGAATTGATCTACAAGTGGGCCTGAAGTTCTTGAACTATTGTTTCCTTAAATAGATATTTTGTACTTGCATGACTCAAATTCATGTTTATTGGATTTGAGGGGTTTTATAGTTTTTCCTTAAAATCTATGGTTATGCATATTCATGATGATCCATTATTCTGGTTTAACTATGATGGAGTTTATGTTGCAGACTTTTGAGTCATCTAGATGTGAAGTGGATATGGATGTGCATGGGTGTTTTTCAAACATAGTGGTTTTGCAGGTTTTACATGGTCAAGAAAAAAAACTTGTGATTTTGTTGAAGCTGTAGTTAAGCTATTTTCTAGACCCTATTTTTTGGGGTGTTGCTAGATGAGATAGTTGTAGTCTTGTGGGAGTGTTGGTACGTGATAAGTCACTCAGCATTTCTATGGTGATGCTTTTATAAATTCCTTGACTATGGTGCTCATGTTGTGGACTGGTTTGGCAAATCAGATTGTAAGTAATATGGTGTTTTTTGTCATGTTGTCTGCATGGTTATTTACCTTTTGAGATCTCAGTTTTGTAGTTTTCAGTGTGATAGTGAGCTTGTGTGGTGCATTGATTAGATCTATGAGTTATGTAGTTTTGTGGGCTGGCCACCTATTAAGCTACAGTGAGATGACTCAGATGTGGACTATCTATATTCACAAGATCGTTCAATGTTTATGCAGACTTGTTAGCTAGCCTTGTTTGTGGTCACTTGTGCATTGGTGTGATTGCATTGGGATAAAAGGGTGGATAGAGTAAAGTACCTGAATAGTCAGTAATCTGTAGCATGTGTGTCATGATGTCATGTATAGCTTGGATACACAATTCAGTGTAAGCTTTTGACAGTGATGTTGAATTTTCTTGGTTTAGAGATCTTGGTGCCATTTGGTTTTTTATTGATGTGTTAATATGTGGACCTGGAAGATTTTTAGATGAGAAGGTGTTTGGTCATGTTGCTTAGAAAGCTTGGTTGCCACAATTTAGTGGGAGCTTTAGCAATGACTGCAGTTTCATCACTAAGTGATGGATGATCTTCTTTAGTGTTGCAGATGTTACTAGGAGGAGCTCTTAGATCCTACTACTATAGAAGGGTTCTTTCGCATTTGCAAGGGCACTACTTGAGGATGGGTAACATCTTAGAGCCACGAAGGACTCACTCAATCTTTGGTTGAGGTGTTGATTGGTGCTTAACAGGTGAGAATTTGTTTGGTTCATGTCATGATATACTCTTGTTTAAGCATTTGAGTTTTGGCATGATATATTGCTCTTGAGACTTTGGTTAAGTTCACCTAAAGCATGGAATCTCCTAAGGGAGATGGTAAGATCATGATGTCATGATAAGTTCCTGATTCAGATGATTGGAGCTTCGACAGTGGTCTGGTGATTCTCTGTGTGTTGGGTGCATTAATCTTTTGCTTGATTACTTCATGTTGCTGCAATGATGCATTTGGAGTTTAGCATGATATGATTATTTGTAGATGCCCATGGGTACATGGAGAATAAGGTGAGGCTATAATTCTCTTGAGATGAGAGAAGTGTTGTTGATGGTTACTCTTGATGAAGATTTCAGCAGAAAGTCTGAGAAGTCTTTACCATGGTTGGATGTGAGTTCAACAGAGACCTATGAGGAGATTGCTCTTGGAGGAATCATGATGGCTTGTATATCTTGGAGGAGCATTCTTATCCCCACTCATGGTCTACTTGGTAGTTTATTACTTGAGAGGTGTTTTATGCTTTCTTTCATAGACATGGATCTTGAACTACTCATAGATGGTTCTGGAGGATTCATTGTGAGAGATGGATAGCATGATTATCTCCTTTTGTATTTGAGTTTAAGACATCATTCATTGATGAGGATTGTTAGGAGATGGTTTTATGGGCTGATTTCCTGAAACAGGAAATGAATTAGTTTGATCTTCTTTGGTTTGAGAGGCTTACATCCATGTTAGTTGCATAATTACATAGGTTGAATTTGATCTCTTGAGATTAAATATTTGTTTAGGTGTTGTTATGTTGTTCTCTTTGGGGTGTTGTGAAGGAGGTCATACTTGACACAGTTGGCATTCAGAGGTGTATGTAGAAGGATTGTCTATAGGTATATGATGTACAGAATTACTCTCTATGGTCCTGATTATCTTCCTGGATGGTTTGTTTCACACTACATTGGTTTGAGGTTTGATTGGAGATGAGGTGATCACTAGTTTGTGGTCATATGTTTTCACTCATGTTCTTGAGTGATGACATGGAAGTTCTATTATTTCTTTCCTTTGTTGGGTGTGGAGAACTTGGGAGAGTTCTGGACTAGTGGTGAGGAGTTGTTATTTGATTATAGGTGTTGCATATCATTGTGAATGTTTCCTTGGTACTACATAATGTCTACATTTTCTATATGATTCTATTGGTGGACTTTGTATGCCATGATCTTTTTTAGATCTGTATTACCCATGCAGTGGGAGTTCTTGGATGTGTTTGGTCTTTTTCAATTGGTTGACACATGGAGCTTGTATTTTCAGTTAATGGGTGTATATGTAGGTGGCATGAGTCTACTTATATGAATACCTTCAAGGTATGGATGATTGGATGGATTAGCACTTGTTGTGTGTGCTATTTTCAGTCACGTGGGTTTTGTTCAGTTGGATGGGTGCAGTCAATTTTTTGATTGGTGTTTTAGCTGATGTTCTATCTTATTTCTAGAGGATGATTTCATGGCTGTGTTCTGGAAGCTTTGAAGTTGGTTATATTGAGCTTATATGTAGCTTGTGAGCATAGTGGAGTGGAGGCAGTATCAGCTTTGGTTCTATGACTTGGAGCATTGATGGGTACCTATAAATCCTTCGTCAAGTGCGAGAATGTTGAGTATATGTGTCTCAGATTTATAGGCATCAGCAAGAGTTGACCTTTGTCTCAACAATCAGAAAGAGTCTCAGCGATCACATGAAAGTAGTGGGTTGTCCTTTGTATCGGTAAGACGTGATCTATCAGTGTGATCTGAGAGACTATCACTGAAGGTGTATGTTACTCCAATGGTAGTTTGCCCATCAGCTTGACTATTACTATCGGGCTTGGCTGAAGTTCTTACTCTGATTGCCTTGTGTTACTCCGATGAACTATTAAAGTTTGGCGTCAGCAAGGCCTCTTCGATCGGTGCAGTGTTGAGATAGTACTCTGATTATTATGTGTCACTCCGATGGAGGTTTGGCATCGGTGAGAGTCATTCTGACGGTCAACATGACAAGTGACATCAGCGTGGCTAGAAGATGTCTCTCCGGTACTTCATGTTACACTGACAAAGGATGAAGGCTTGGGTATCGGTGGGAAAAGGAACCATCGGTGTGGATGGTAGAGTGGTCTCCGATGAGCTTGGTCTGTCCGATGGTGTTTGGCATCGATAGGAGGAACTTCGTCGATGAAGAAGGATGAAGTCACACCGAAGGTCTTGGTCTCTCTGATGGTTCGTTGATGTTTGACCGGCTAGGGTCGTCGACAGCAAAAGTGTCGATGATAGACTTACCACATGTTCATGCATATATACTACTATAGTGTTTGTCTACTAATGCATGTGGGACTATTTAGTTCTCATGAATACGAATGGTTGCGAATGGTTAAAAATTAATTGTCGACCTTTTGGAAGTTGTAATGGTCTGAGATAGTTGAAATGAATGTTCTATTCTATAATGTGATAGGTTAAAATGCATTGGAACAGAGGAGTGCGAGGGAAGAGAGCAGTAAGAACAGAGTTCAGGTGTAGGGTGATGTCTTGTACTGTATGCTATTTGTAGCATGATAACAGTATGAAGGACTAACCTGATTGTTGTGATTAGAGCTGAGAAGAACTTTGTGTAGGGTTATGCTGTCAGTTAGTCTTCCAGAGGAGCAAGATGTTAATCTCCATGAAAAGGCTTAGTGCTAGATTTGTATTGTAACTGTATTTTTTGTTGTTGAATAATACAATGGTGATCTGGGCTTTTGGAGTGTGGGGTTTTTTACCCGTAAGGGTTTTCCCCACGTAAATCTATGTTTTTGTTCTGTCTTTCATGTTTAATATTTCTGCTATTGAAACTGATTAATGCTGCTTGTATTTTCCTCTAAGGGTTAATGTTGGAAATGAACTATGTTTGATTCTGCTTTGTGGCATAGTTGTGCATGTTTTTGAGGTAATCTAATGAAATTTAAATTTGTCGAAGACACCACTATTCTTAGAAATACGTTCTGAGATGCTCTCATTTCCTTACAATAATGGTAGACAATCGGGTCAGGGTGAGGCAGCTTCAGAGGACCAGAATATTCCAGACCAGCCTACATCCCCCACACAGCATCAAGTTGCACCTCATGCACATGGCAGATATGCCACACTTCTCTTTGGCACTGGTCCTTTACCTTTAGATATAGGTGTCCCTAATGTTACCATTCATTCTTGTGACATTAGTGGGATTGGTAGAGTGCTCCAAGATGCACAAGTACTTGAATAATTTCTATATTTTGTGTTCTGCAAATTCACATGTATATATTAAATAAACTTGACTTAAAAGTAGTTCTCACTATTCATCAAAATCTTGTATTTGAAAATTTCTAGCAGCACGGGGATAATTTGTCACAAGCTTCAGAGATTTGGAGCATGCAGAGGATCCCGTGCATGATACATTTGAGGTACATTTATAATATATAAATTACTTGATAAATTCAAACATGTTGAAAGTACAAAACTTAAAGATGACTTCACATATATATACACATGTACATTAAATTAAATTATGTACTTTCTTGTGCAGGGAGGTACATTTGGACAGGGATCGGGATCCAGAGAGAGATCAAGACATGGATCCACACATGGATCAGGAGATAGATCTATACATATGTAGTCATATTAGACACCCTACTCTCTGACTTGTTATGGTTTGGCATGTTATGACCTTTCATGTTATGGTTCATGTCTTATTATGTTTTACAATATATACATTTTACATTATGGTTTCACATTATATACATTTTATATTATGGTTTTGAACATTATGGTTCATGTCTTATTATGTTTACAGTAGATACATTTGACATTATGGTTTCAAATTATATACATTTTACATTATTCTTTCATATTATGGTTCTTAAATTGTGATTCATCATGTATCATGGTTTGAATATGATTTCTTTAATGATCTCTCTAGAATTAAAATAGATAACATTTTTTGTCTCATTTTTTGGATACAACTTAATATATAAATATAGAAATATAGAAATTCTTGAATCTAATTAGGGTTTTGAGTTGGGAATCTAAATAATATTCTTGCTCACTTTAAATCTATATAAAAAATTGAGTTAATTTAATGTTCATAATCAAATTTAGGAAAAACATACAAAAAAGACATCACATATATAGTGCATTGCTAGTTGATGAAAGGAAATGCATGACTAAATAAATAGTGTTCCTTCTCTAATAAATATTTCTTGAATCATACACCTTCAAAACAAGGGGAGATCATTTTCAATTACATACAACTAAATTCTCAACTATCACAAGAGCTATTGGTTTGATTTTAAAATTAATTCAAATCAAGTTTGAATAGATATCATTGTATTAAAATAAACCAATAAATCTAACTTGGTCCTCCCTAGAAGATAGCCTCTAATTTCATCAAATCACAATATCTTGAATTATGTACCAACAATATAACTCAAATCAATTCACTATGATCTACAACTACAAGAATTGACAAGTCACTATCATTCTATAATAAAAAATAAGTAGTAATCGATAACCAAACATGCAGTAACATTATAACTAATAACAATCCAATCATTTAGGGGGATTATGCATAATAGAACCTAATATTTACTTTTCACTACTGTTCAAGTTATGCAAAAAAAAGATCATATCAAGCATTTAAGTAAACTAAGGAATGATATTGAAACTCAATAAAATTTCATTCACTTGTATAGACACAATTACATTGAATTTGGATATTTAGATAAAAGAAATATCTAAGTATAACAATATATCACTAACATTAAGCTATTAAAGACTAAAATAGTTCTAGAGTCTACATCCCTCACAAATGTCAAGGAGTCTAGTATATAGATCTCCCTTGTTCAAGAACATAGCAAACTCCCTCATTTAATTCTATATATAGGGTTGGTGAACATATAATTAATACATAGATACCCCCTTAGGTGTAAATAAATTTGAGGCAAATAAGATATTTTAGGCAATAAGATCAAGAATCCCTTTGGCAATGTGGTAACATTCAATTCTATAGGCACTTAGTCCCTCAAGGATTTTCATTTCAAATTGGTTACACAAGTCCTCTTTAAACAACTTTTTTTAAAATTTTTTCTCATATCAAGACATTCTCCTTGAATTGTATTATATTTAAAAATAAGGTAAGTTTCAATGAAAGTATGCAATCGTAGTCTCTACTACAACAAGATCTAATTCATGCACTTTGGAAGCAAATAGGGAATCATTACTCTAATTAGACATCACTACATTAGGATTTGAAACCAACAAGTCTTAGATGTACTCCTCACTTAACTCATCAACTCTTGAAACCAATTTCCAAGATTTGAAGTTTAATTTATATTAGATGTACATTAAGCTATCAAGGTATTCTTATATATAGTGGTAAAAAAGTCCCATCATGAGCAAATCATAAATGATTCATTTAATCCAAAAAAAAAAATTAAATGAAGCCTTGCATGCCAAGAAATACATTAGATTTAAATAAATAATTGGAAAAGATAAAATTATTGTTCTACAAGTAATTAAAAAATATGTCAACTTATGCCAACTAGATAAGAGGGAGCAATAATTTTATTCAAATAAGAAAATAAAAATTTCTCCTTTTTTGGTCAGTAAGACCAAAAATCTCTTTCTAAATAATTGTTTTGTGCTTTGTAATTCCAATTCATGTCTTTTGCAAATTTGGTTCTTCATCATAAAAAATTATGGTATGATAATTCTAATACAACTCTTAATTTCTCTATTCATGTTCAAGTTTGTGGCTCATGGCTAGCCTTGTAAGACATTCATTGTATTCTTGATCATAGTGAAAATATCACTAGAAAGAGTATTCAGAGCTACAATTAATTGATGACCTATCTAATTCGATCACTCTATCTCTTCAAGTTCAAAATAGGGTATTCAAAGCTACAAGCATGGAATCAAATTAGATTGTGATCATATATTTGAGGCATAGGCTATGAAAAAATATCAAAAACTACACCTCATGAGGCCCCTTTGCCTATATAGCTAGTTTGATGTATCTTTGTTTCTTTACTCTATTATTTGAACCATACACTGCTACTGGGAAAAGGATTTAATGTATGTGAATTCATGGGAATGAAATTTTAACTCTACTACACAGTTTGGACAAAGTTACCAACCCTTTTGAAACCATAACTCCTACTACATCACTCCAAAATTCTAAATTACGTATCCTATTCATTTTTCTCTATTTTATTTCTATTTCCAACTAGCATAACTTCATATACTTGAATTTAAAATACCTATATAATGAGAGCCCTTCTAAGAAAATTAAAATATTGTTATGTTGTGTTGCACTTGTTAAAATAATCATGCAAGATGTAGAACTATATATTTTAAGGGGATATATAAATCTAATTTACAATTATTTTCATGCATGACATATATGCATATTATTGAGAGTGATTCAAAAACCATGATTAAACAAGTTTGTATAATGAAATTTAGTGACAAATTTCTAGGAGTTTCATGTGCTCATGGTGGGATTGCTATCAAGCTTGCTTATATTTTCTTTGTTTCACTTTAATTAGTGTACCTCAAATCTTAGGGACTAACCTCCCAAGCTTATCTATCCCAAAGAGAAGAATTTTAACCTTGCCTTAAGCATTGGCCTTAAGCTATCCTTTGCCTAATTATAAGCTATAACTTTTGGCCTTGAGATTAGCATTCCTTAGCCTCAAGAACTAAGCTTACACCATAGAGTCATTAGAAAATAGCTCATATCACCAACATGTTGATTTAACAAACAACTTGGTGAACACATAAATGACTACACACATGCATCATACTCAATCATCTAAAATATTCACCTATAAATGCTTATTAGGCCTTAAAAACTAAACTTTATCATGACATCCAAAAATAACTCAATTCATTTAAGCTACATTAAGATAAAAGAAGATAGCCAATAACTTTATCATGACATCCATGACATCTAGAATTTCCTCCATAGAAGATAGCCTCTAATTTCATCGAATCACAATATCTTAGGA
This sequence comes from Cunninghamia lanceolata, assembly GCA_027924645.1. Lineage (NCBI taxonomy): Eukaryota > Viridiplantae > Streptophyta > Pinopsida > Cupressales > Cupressaceae > Cunninghamia > Cunninghamia lanceolata. The sequence continues at coordinate 2,732,279 of BSBN01000119.1, read as the reverse complement.
TGACCTGAATATCCTAAGATCTGAACACCAAACTGTAGGAAAATGAAACATGCAGGCTACAATTAATTGATGACCTATCTAATTCGACGATTAAGAAAAAAGTAATGTATCACCACATTGAATGAAATTATTTGAATTCAACATAAAATAAAAAGATTTTCAAATTTAGGTCCAAATGTTATATATATATAGTCATAGAAAATATAGATGTGCAAAAATAGCTTAAAGTTCTTGGTACATATAATCTGGATCCTCTCTATCTTTTATTATCTATAAAATCTTTTCATGATCTTCAATAGGAAACCTCCACATTTGTTTGGCACGTCCTCTTTTTGGTAAAGTTTGAAGATTTATTCGTGTTGCTATAACTAAGTGACTATAATGTAGAACCTTTTGACTTGGCATATAATCAATAAATATAATACCATTTGTATCTATCTTTGTTTGTTGATAGTATGTGCCTTCAACAACCACTGATCTAGTAGGATATTCTTGTCCATCACCATCTGTCATTGATTTTGATAATTTATAATTTCGTTGCGTACATCTTAGTAGATAGTAATCTACACCTTCTGTATTGTTAGGATCTGCAAGAACAGCAAAAATATCTCATGTGCACACCATGTAGTAAACCATGCTCAACTTAAGTAGAATATATTATAAATCAAATGTACAAGTTAAAATTCAATTTAAAAATTAAAAATTTACCTGTAACAACTAAATCTGATACACATTCGTAATTAGTTGAATACAAAGGATCATAGACATCTATAATGTCATTATCTTCAAAAGGGTCTGACATGGCCACTAATTATTTTATTTCCCATTCTGAAACATACCCATCTCTAATATTCTCACATTGTAGAGTATTTGCATTGTTCTCAATGCAATCAGCACAAAAACATGATTTTTACAGAAGGCATGTTATGTCCTGCTGTCATGATTTGATGAAAACTTCTAATACCATGAATTGTTTGATAATTAGTAAGAGTTGATTGATCAATATCTATAAATTTCAATCATCCAATTAAAAAGTGTATAAAATTGAAAATTCAATTCATGTACACACATTGAAATTCAAAAAAAAATTATTTATGTACCTTTTACTTCCCAAAAATAGCGTGTGTTGTATATTGAGTCACGGACAACAAAATGACTTTTGCACCATTCAACAATTTCATTTGCATTCCTTATGGCATTACCTACAAGTTCATGTTGGTGAAATGTCAGGTTAAGAGGTTTTCTAGTTGAAAGGAAAAGAAGATCTCAAAAAACATAATTAGATTTTTTTTAAAATCCAACACGAGCAATAATGAAAATCTGCAACATTGGATATATATATCAAAACCATTATTGCATAATGGTAAGCTTCACTTCTCAACACATGCAATATATTGATCTACACTTTTTTCCTAACATGTTTAAGTTCATTTAAAATATATTTAATAATTTAAATTTGTAGTCCGTATGGTATTACCTACAAGTTCATGTTATCGAAGTGCAAGCTTCACACATGCTCTAGCTCCATCATGCTCTCCTTTTCCATGTCCACTCTCATAGAAATTTCACAAAAATTTTATGTTTCATTTAATATGTTATTGGCTTAACCAATTAAAAGCTCTTGTAGACTTAAATTGTCCTGGGAAGTTACAAATAATTTCAAATTTAAAACCAAAATATTTTCAAAAAAACTATATACATAAGGTCTACAACATATAAGTAACCGAACAATTCAAGTCTACAAGTTAATTATACAAATAAATATAATAGAATTTTTTTTAAAATTAAATCAACATTTACCAGCACATCCATCAGACCATATCCAATGTTGTGAAGCATCTATTTGACATCGTCTCAGGTCTTCAAAAAATATTGCAAAACAATGGGCTACATAGCTTCTATCATGACCTGTATCATCACTGATATAAAAGTGAACCTCTTTGATGATAATTCGTTCATCTTTGCTACTTTGTACACCATCCACATATTCTTTGGCATGCCTATAACAAACTTGTACAAATATTGCAACTTGCTCTGAATGATAATATTGACTCTGAATCTCACCTTGAGGACTAAATGTATAGTTCTCAGAGAAATCAACAATAGAGAGAATACAACCTGGTGGAAAGCAATTCTTTGAGTCACAAAATTGCTTAGCTTGCCATCTCGCACCATGACAATGTTCAATATGCGGATATATGATATTGTAAAACTAATGAATTTATAAACTCATTGTAAGATAATTCACTCTCTTTGAGAACAATTTTTCTTTTCTCAACTCCTGACTTTGTTGAGTACTTCTCATATTCAAATCTCTTCCACATAACTTGCATTGAATGATCAATATTGTCAACCTGTACAAGATTCTTCAAATTTCTACAATCATTACATATATTTTTATACACTGCACTTTGAATTCATCTGAATCTTCTGATTTTTCACATAGAAGTGACTTCACAAATTGTATTGTACTTCCAGGGATGACTATATTTGGATTAATTACTGTCATAGCTTTTTTATATGACTGTAGGTGTAGATGAAATTTGACATGATTTCAACAACAAGTCTCACGTACCTTATTTATACGTACAAAACTTGGTCGTAGTCTCTCAAACATCCTTTGACAAATCTTCACATCTGAAAATTCTTGCTTGAATACTTCAAAAAGTTCACTTTGTGTTGTATCTATAAAATGTTTTAGATGTAAAATTTTTGTACCATCGTCACCTTTTATCTGTTCCAATATTCAACCACCTGTTCCTTTACATCTTCTGAAATTCTATCTTTTCAGGGAACCCTGCAAATATTTACCCAATTATGCTCAATATTTCCATCCAATCTATTTCTCTTTGCAATATATCTTTGAATAGTTCTCCTAGAAACTTTGATTAATTGAGAAATTGCTTGAACTTGTCTTCTATGTGATAATTTCTTACTAGAAATTACAGTCATCAATGCTCTACGTGCAACGCGTAAATCAATAACTCGACTCTTGCTTTCAATAGAATTCAATGCTTCTTGTAGGTTTTCAACTATTGTTTACTTTAATGAACCTGATGACTTTTTCTTATTATCAATCCCTAACAACTCCAAAACAGGGGTCATCTCTTTCCTCCTAAATAACTTTGCAAATAACTGTGCTCTTCCAATTAAAGACTTATTTTCAAAAAATTTGTCCCATATTTTTTGAGTGTAATTTTACTGTGCTTTCAAATGTACCATATCTTCAGATGAAATATTTTTGAAAAGAGAATACTCATCCATCTCCATCAGATTTTCCATACCAAGGAAAAAAATTCTATTACCACTTGTTCTGGTACCTGTACTCCTTGGTCATCAACAATTTCCATGGGTTGTTCTTGAGTAGATGTTCCTTCATCGATATTTGTAGTATCTCTTCTTTGATCTTACAACTTTTTTCTTATCTTTTTATTGCCCATCACATATTGATCGAATTTAAATTCACCTACATACAAAAACAACACATACAAATACTTTAACCTCTATTTTTGAAGATCTAGGTCTACATTCAATAAATCAATGATTTAATCAATTACACATTTTAGATCATGGTCCCTGAGAATACAACTCTGTCCGTATTGAAATCAATGTTTCTTTTTTCTCCAAATTTCTATAATTTAATAATTGAAAAAAACTCAAAAATGCAAAAAAAAAAGCTAAAAAAAGCCAAAAAAGGCATTAAAAAAACACTTTTAGATCATGGTGTTTTTTAATATGACTCTACCCTGTCAAAATTAGTCTTTTTTTTCTCTAAATTTATTGTAATTCAATAATTAAAAAAAAATTAAAAGCCACAAATTGTTAAAAAAAAAGCAATCAAATAGTTTCGACCAAATGGGATTTGGCCGAATCCCATTAGGTTGAATCCCATTCAGTCAAGTTTGTCTAGGTGGCATCCTACTTGACATCCAAGTCACTATTTTTTCAAATTTTTTGAAACTTCAAACTTCTGCTAAATATTTTTGCAATCAAAAAAAAATTAAAAAGAAAAATACCTTTTTGTAGAGTTCAGAGCTCTGAAACCGGAAATATATATTTTTATATTTTGAGTAATTTTAGGATATAAATATTTGAAAATAATGCAAGTAGGTTGTTCAAGTTCAAAAAGAGGCTAATTTGAAATTTTTTTAAAAATAGTATTTAACATGATAAAAAAATTGGAAAATATATGATGCCCTAGAGGAGATAATCCTCTTCAAAAGGGTATAATTTGTTTTTTGAAAAAAAAAAAATTAAACAATAGTTGATGTCAATTGAAAACTATCAAATTCGGGTAAGTTTGACTTTAAAACGTTATTACGAGAAAAATATAGATTAAAAATTCAATTTTTTTTCCATGCCCTAGATATTGAAGTCGCCTATTTGGGAAAAAAAATAGGAGAAAATGCAATTTTTTTCTATTTATTTCTTGACGTCAACTGAACATCACTTTTTCTTCAAATTTTTAGCATTACAAAATCTACTTTTAAATTAATTAAAAAATATATCAAAACAATTTTTTAAAAAATCTAAAAAATTAGAGGAATAAACTTCAACAAGAGATCTACATTTTCTTAGTTTACATCATTTTGAAATTCAAAACATAAAGACCACTTTTATGTGGTCGAAGTTATTTTTTTTTTTATGTTGGTCGATTCCTTTATAAAGTGTGACACGGGTTTGTACTTTTACCCTACATTGGACATGAGATGGCATCTCTTTGAGGTGTTCTATCAAACAGTTCACATGCCTTGTCTATGCTTCCACACTTTGCATACATGTCTACTAGGGTAGTTACAACTACAATAGATTTGATAAAATTCTTATATCCTTTATGCTTTGATGGATATCTATACCGTGTTCCAAAGATCCCATGTTGGCATAGGTAGGGAGGATGTTCGTTAAGGTTGTAGAATTTGGATTTACACTTGCTAATCGCATTTGCTTGAAAGTTTCTAAATCCTTATCAACAAATCCATTTTGTGCATATCTTGCAATTACTGCATTTCATGAGATAGTATCTCTTTGATGTGTTTTGTCAAACAATTCACATGCCTTGTCTATGCTTCGACACTTTACATTATGAATATTGAAGCTAACTTTTATTTGGCTAACAAATAAACATATTGTGAACCTATTTGCAACAACTTATGATATGGTTTTCATAGAATTAGTTTTTGTATATAAATTATTAGTTAAATTTTACACTTTCATGTTAAGAAAAATATGGAATATGAAACATACAATAAAGCATTTTTTTTAAGAGAGTGGTGGGTACAAGGAAAGGTGCATCCAATCATAGGATTTATCATTTAATTCTTTATAAGTTTCTTTTAGATGGATCTAACAATTCATAGTTTGAATCATATAAGGAAATATATAATTTGTTTATGCTAAATTATTAGATTGATGCTTAGTGTTGGTTAACATATTTGTTGTACTCTTCTTTTTGTATACATCTCATAACAATCATGATATTGAAACTACTAGATTTGATATAATAATCATAGATAATTTCTCATCTTACATGTTAGACATATCCTCATTTCACCTTCTATATGTTTGACATTATATCCTCATTTCACCTTCTATAGGTCTAGCATACCCTCGTTTCTCCATCTGTATGGGTTATAGAAAGAGTATAATGAGCAAGAGGAGAAGAGAGAGAGAGAGAGAGAGAGAGACATAGCGAGAGAGACATGTCTGGCATGATTTGTATATCCTCATTTCACCTTCTATATGATTTTGAATGCTTTGCATATCCTCATTTCGTCAAGCTCTACATTTGCTTTACACCTACCAATTGCATTTGCTTGAAAGTTTTGAAAGCCTTATCAAAAAATCTATTTTGTGCATATATCTTGCAATCATTGCATTCCATGAGATAGAATTTCTTTGATATGTCATGCCAAACTATTCACATGCCTTGTCTATGCTTCCACACCTTACATACATGTCTAAAAGAGCACCTACAAATACAACATGTGACAAAATTCCTATATACTATATGCTTTGATGGTTGTTTATACCCTATTCCAAAGATCCCATTTTGGCATAAGCAAGGAGGATGGTGGATAAGGTTGTGGAATTTGGATTTACATCCACCAATTGCATTCCATGAGACAACATTTCTTTGAGGCATCATGATAAATAGTTCACCTGATTTGTTGATGTAGGAGCATAGGCTCAAAACTAATCAAGTGACTTTAAGGAGATGGCAAGGAGGACATTTTTATGTTTCCAAGTGGTCTTGTAGGTCAAGACATCCATTTAAGTCATTTAGATAAGGGTTTCCATTTTCTTGCCAAAATGGACTATTTGAAAACTATGATGATTCCATGAGGTGTAATATATGTGAACAAACCTAATCCAAGGAGTTAGACCCCTTGAAGCAACTTATTTTGCATTTTATAGAAAACTGAGTACTCTCGGCCATTGAGGAGGTAGTTTTAAGTAAATTTTGATTTTCTCCCAATTCCACCATATGCAAGTATATACAGAGCTACAAAAAAGATTTCAGAGGTTGGTCACACGTGTAAGTGCCATTTTGAATCAGCCCTATTCTATTTGGCCTAAAGAGATCCTATTTTAGTGTATTTTTTAGAATTCTTGTGTTGGGTGAGTGATTTCTGAAAGGGAAGTGTTTAGACATGTTATATATGCCTATTTACACATTGCCTATCAATTTCAGGGTTTAAACCCATGTGCAAGTCTTTGTTGTTACATTACAGTCCCAAAAATAGGCCTAATTTGACTATAACAACCAATTTTTTCCTACTTCATACAAAACAACCCTATCTCATTTTCACATATGTTTTACAATGACCAAAATGGCATCCAAATTAGGTCTTAAATCTCCATTATCTGGCGTATGAAGGAAGTTATGATAGGAAAGGTCTCTGAGAAGGGCTACAAATTCCTAGGCCACTTACAAGGCAAGCACATGTGGATTTGTCTTTCTCTTGCAAAATGAGGAAGGGAGTAAGAGAGAGAGAGGCATTTGGCCTGATTCACATATCCTCATTTCACCTTCTATATGGTTTCTATGCTTTGCATATCCTCATTTCACCTTTATACATTTGCTTTACACCTGCCACTTTACATACCTGTCTATCAGGGTAATTGCAATTACAACATCTAACAAAATTCTCATATCCTTTATTATTTGATGGATGTAATTAGAATACATTCTATATCTTGTGGGGTTGAATTGATTGTGCCAATGCATCAGGGTGGGCAAGTGAATGCTAGGGTAGGTGTCTTTTCAATGGCAAAGCCTCCAAGTCATTATCAACTACATCAAACGCAGACAATCTCATAAGAGCCCTAAGACAAAAAAGGTGTCAAACTTTGGACCAGTTGTTCCATTAAACCCTGACACCTAGGAACATCTTCTTTGCATGTACAGGTGGATGTTAGGTCCACCTACAAATACCTAGCTCAATTTTTTTAAATCAATTTCATTTGCCTATGGTAGCAAGGAACGTATTGTTCCAAAATGTTTCAGTTTCATGCAGTGGAAAGGTGCTAGGAGTGACATTTTGCATTCCACAACTCATGGGAACAAATTGACAATGCCAACACATTGGTGTGGATGGGTAAATGCTAGGGGAGCTCTCATTTGGTGCACCAAGTGTCTCAGTCATTTGGGGCAGCAGACTACTGGCAAAGCCACTTAAGATCCCTAAGAGTAAAAAACTACCAAACTTTGATGGAGTAGTTCTCACAATTCATGGTAGCTGGTAATGTTCCATTTGGACCTACAAGTGCAGGTGTGGTCCATCCACAATAACATCTCTTGGTTTTGATTAACTCCAATCTGTTTGACCGAACCGAAATTAAATGCATTCTTGCAAAATGCTTCAGTTTCATGTAGTGGAAAGGTGCTAGGAGTGAAATTTTGCATTACATAGCTCATGGGGCCGAACCGACAATGCCAAAACATTGGGGTGGGTAGGTAAACACTAGGGGAGGTCTCATTTGGTGTGCCAAGTGTCGCAGTCATTCAGGGCAGCAGGCTACCAACAAAGTCACTTAAGATCCCTAAGAGTAAAAAACTTCCAAACTTTGATGGAGCAATTCTCAAAATTCGTTGTAGCTAGGAATGTTCTGTTGGGACCTATATGTGCATGTGGGGTCCATCCACAATAACCTCTCTCAATTTTAGTCAACTCCAATCCATTTGACCGTGTTGAAATCAAATGCGTTCTTGCAAAATGCTTTAGTTTCATGCAGTGGAAAGGTGCTAGGAGTGACATTTTACATTCCATAGTTCATGGGGTTGAACTGATAGTGCCAACACATCAGGGTGGGTGGGTAAATTCTAAGGGAGGTCTCATTTTGTGTGCCAAGTGTCGCAGTCGTTTGGGGCAGTAGGCTACCGACAAAGTCACTTAAGATCCCTAAGAGCAAAAAAATGCCAAACTTTGATGGAGCAATTCTCATAATTTGTGGCAGTTGAAATGTTCCATTTAAACCTATAGCTACACATGGGGTCCATCCATAATAATCTCTCTTAATTTTGGTCAACTCCAAACCATTTTGACCATGCTAAAATCAAATGCATTCTTGCAAAATGCTTTAGTTTCATGCAGTGGAAAGGTGCTAGGAGTGACATTTTGCATTCCACAGCTTGTCGGGCTGAACTGAAAGTGCCAACACGTCAGGTAGGTGGGTAAATGCTAGGGGAGGGTAAATGCTAGGTGGGTAAATGCTAGTGGAAAGGTGCTAGGAGTGACATTTTGCATTCCACAGCTTGTCGGGCTGAACTGAAAGTGCCAACACGTCAGGTAGGTGGGTCTTGTTTCATGCGCCAAGTGTCGTAGTCATTCAGGCAGTGACTATTAGCAAAGTCACTTAAGATCCTAAGAGAAAAAAACTACCAAACTTTGACAGAATAGTTCTCAAAAGTCATGGTAGCTGGGAATGATCTATTTGGACCTATAGGTACACATGGGATTCATCCACAATAACCTCTCAATTTTGGTCAACTCCAATCCATTTGACCATGTCGAAATCAAATGCATTATTGCAAAATGCTTCAGTTTCATGCAACACAACCTTGTCAATTGCCATATTTTTCATTTTGTTTATCTTGGAGCCAAACCAACCATGTCAACATGTCAGAGTGGGTGGGTAAATGCTAGGGGAGGTCTTGTTTTGTGTGCCTAGTGTCTCAGTTATTCCAGGTTGCAAGCTACCAGCAAAGTGTAAAGATGCAAGGAGTGAAATTTTGCATTCCATAGGTTGTGTTGCTAAACTGACTATGCCAACATGTCAATATGGGTGGGTACATTCTAGGAGAGGTCTTGTTTTGTGCACCAAGTGTCTCGGTCATTCCGCACTGCAAGCTACCGGCAAAGTCGAAAGGTGGTAGGAGTGAGATTTTGCATTCCACGGCTCATGGGGCTGAACTGATAGTACCAACACATTGGGGTGGGTGGATAATGCTAGGGGGGTATCAATTTATGCACCAAGTATCATAGTCATTCGGGGCAGCAGGCTAGCAGCAAAGTCGCTTAAGATCCTTAAGAGCAAAAAACTACCAAACTTTGAAAGAATAATTCTTGAAATTCATGGAAGCTGGGAATGTCCTGTTTAGACTTACAGGTGCACTTGGGGTCCATACACAATAACCTCTCTTAGTTTTGTTCAAATCCAATCCATTTGATCGTGTCAAAATCTAATGCATTCTTGCAAAGTATTTTAGTTTCATGCAGTGGAAAGGTGCTAGGAGTGAGATTTTGCATTCCACAGCTCATAGGGCTAAGTCAACAATGCCAACACATGTCGGTGCGGGTGGGTAAATGATAGGGGAGATCTCATTTCATGTGCCAAGTGTCCCACTCATTCGGGGCTGCAGTCGACCGACAAAGTCACTTAAGATCTTAAGAGCAAAAAATTGTCAAATTTTGACAGAGTAGTTCTCAAAAGTCATGGTAGCTGGGAATGTTCCATTTAGACCCATAGGTGCATGTGGGGTCCGTTCATAATAACCTCTCTTAGTTTTGGTCAACTCCAATCCATTTGACCATGCTAAAATTAAATGCATTCTTGTAAAATGTTGCAGTTTCATGCAGTACAACCTTGCCAGGTGCCATATTTTTTATTATGCTCATCATGGGGTTGAACTGACCATGCCAATGCACAGGGTGGGTAGGTAAATGCTAGGGGAAGTCTTGTTTCATGTTCCAAGTGTCCTAGTCATTCTGGGTTGTAAACTACTAACAAAGTGACTTTTCCCATAGCTTATAGCCTAGAACAACTTGGACACTTGGCACACAAAACAAGACCTCTCCTAGCATTTACCCACCCACCCTGACACGTTGGTGTAGTCAATTCAGCCCCACAAGAAGTGGAATGCAAAATTTCACTCCTATCACCTTTCCACTTTGTCAGTAGCTTGCAGCGTAGAACGATTGAGACACTTGGCACACGAAATGGGACCACCGCTAGCATTTACTCACCCACCTTGATGTTTTGGCATAATCGGTTTGGCCCCATGACCTGTGGAATGCAAAATTTCACTCTTAGCACCTTTGCACTTTGCTAGTAGCTTGTAGCCTAGAATGACTGAGACACTTGCCGCATGAAACAAGACCTCTCCTAGCATTTATCCACCAACCCTGATGTGTTGGCATGATCAGTTTGGCCTTACAGCCTGTGGAATGTAAAATTTCACTCCTAGCAGCTTTCAAATTTATTGGTAGCTTGCATTCTAGAATGACTGAGACACTTGGCACATGAAATGAGACCTCCCCTAGAATTTACTTGCCCACCTTGATGTGTTGGCACCGTCAGTTCGGCCACACGACCTGTGGAATGCAAAATTTCACTCTTAGCACCTTTCCACTTTGCCGGTAGCTTGCAGCCCGAAATGACTAAGACACTTGGCACATGAAACGAGACCTCACCTAGCATTTACCTACCCACCCTGACACGTTGGCACTGTCAGTTCAGCCCCATGAGCTGTGGAATGCAAAATGTCACTCCTAGCACCTTTCCACTGCATTAAACTGAAGCATTTTGCAAGAATGCATTTGATTTCGGCACGGTCAAATGGATTGGAGTTGACCAAAACTAAGAGAGATTATTGTGGATGAACCCCACATGCACCTATAGGTCCAAACATAACATTCCCAACTACCACAAATTCCAAGAACTGCTCTGTCAAAGTTTGGCAATTTTTTGGTTTTAGGGGTCTTAAGTGACTTTATCGGTAGCCTACTGCCCCAAATGACTACGACACTTGGTGTACAAAATGAGACCTACCCTAGCTTTTACCTACCTACCTTGATGTGTTGGCATTGTCAGTTTGATCCCACGACAAGTAGAACAAAAAATATGGGTCCTAGCAAGGTTGTGTTGTATGAAATTGAAGCATTTTGCTAGAATACATTTGATTTCAGCACGGTCAAATGGTTTAGAGTTGACCGAAACTGAGAGAGATTATTGTGGATGGACCCCACATGCACCTGTAGGTCTAAACGAAACATTCCTAGCTGCCATGAATTCTGAGAACTAATTCATCAAAGTTTGGCAGATTTTTGCTCTTAGGGATCTTAAGTGACTTTGTCGGTAGCCTGCTGCCTTGAATGACTACGACACTTGGCACACCAAACAAGACCTCTTTGAGTATTTACCTGCCCATCCTGATGCATTGGCACTATCAGTTTAGCCCCACAAGCTGTGGAATGCAAAATGTCACTCCTAGCACCTTCCCACTGCATGAAACTGAAGCATTTTGTAAGAATGCATTTGATTTATGTACAATCAAATAGATTGGAGTTGACCAAAACTGAGATAGGTTATTATGGAAGGACCCCACATTCACCTGCAGGTCTAAATGAAACATTTCCAACTGCCACGAATTCTGAGAACTGCTTCGTCAAAGTTTGGTAGTTTTTTGCTCCGAGGGATCTTAAGTGACTTTATTGGTAGCCTGCTACTTTGAATGACTAGGACACTTCACATACCAAAGAAGACCTCCCCTAGCATTTAGATACCCACCTTGATGAGTTGGCACCGTCAGTTCAACCCCACAAGCTATGGAATGGAAAATGTCACTCCTAGCACCTTTCCACTGCATGAAATTGAAGTATTTTGCAAGAATGCATTTGATTTTGGTACATTCAAACATATTAGAGTTGACAAAAACTAAGAGAGGTTATTGTAGATGGACCCCACGTGCACCTATAGGTCTGAATGAAACATTCCCAATTACCACAAATTCTGAGAACTACTCTGTCAAAGTTTGGTAGTTTTTTGTTCCTAGGGATCTTAAGTGACTTTGTCGGTAGCCTGTTGCCTTAAACGACTGCGACTCTTGGCACATAGAAAGAGACTTATCCTAGCATTTATCCACCCACCCCAATGCATTGGCATTATCAGTTTAGTCCCACGATGAGTAGAACAAAAAATATGGGTCCTATCAAGGTTGTGTTGTATGAAATTGAAGCATTTTGCAAGAATGTATTTGATTTCGATACGGTCAAATGGTTTGGAGTTGACCAAAATTGAGAGGTTATTTTAGATGGACCCCACATGCATTTTTAGTTCTAAACAGAAAATTCTGAGCTACCACAAATTTTGAGAACTGCTCTGTCAAAGTTTGGTAGGTTTTTGCTCTTAGGGATCTTAAGTGACTTTGCCGATAGTTTGTTGCCCCGAACGATTGTGACACTTGGTGCACCAAATGAGACCTCTCCTAGAATTCACTTGCCCACCCCAACACATTGGCACTATCATCTCAGCCCCACAAGTTGTGGAATGCAAAATGTCACTCCTAGCACCTTTCCACTACATGAAACTAAAGTATTTTGCAAGAATGCATTTGATTTCAACATGGTCAAACAAATTGGATTTAGCCAAAACTAAGAGAGGTTATTATGGACGGACTCCATGTGCACCTATAGGTCTAAATGGAACATTTCCAACTGCCATGAATTCTGAGAACTGCTTCGTCAAAGTTTGGCAATTTTTTGCTCGTAGGGATCTTAAGTGACTTTGTCGGTAGCCTACTACCCCAAACAACTAGGACACTTAGCGCACCAAACAAGACTTCCCCTAGCATTTACCTGCCCACTTTGATGTGTTAGTACTGTCATTTCTGCCCCATGAATTGTGGAATGCAAAATATCACTCCTAGCACCTTTCCACTGCATGAAACTGAAGCATTTTACAAGAATGCATTTGATTTCGACACGGTCAAATGGATTAGAGTTGACCAAAACTAGGAGAGGTTATTGTGGATGGACCCCACGTGCACCTGTAGGTATAAATGAAACATTCTCAGCTACCATGAATTTTGATAACTGCTCCGTCAAAGTTTGGTAGTTTTTTGCTCTTAGGGATCTTAAGTGACTTTGTCGGTGGCTTGCTGTCTCGAACAATAGGGACACTTGACGCACAAAATGAGACCTCCCCTAGCATTTACCTACCCACCCCAATGCATTGGTGTTGTCGATTCAACCCCATGACAAGCAGAATGAAAAATATGGGTCCTAGCAAGCTTGTGTTGTATGAAACTGAAGCATTTTGCAAGAATGCATTTGATTTTGACATGGTCAAATGGTCTAGAGTTGACCAAAATTGAGAGAGGTTATTTTGGATAGACCCCACATGCGCCTGTAGGTCTAAACAAAACATTATGAGCTACCATGAATTTTGATAACTACTCTGTTAAAGTTTGACAGTTTTTTGCTCTTAGGGATCTTAAGTGACTTTACCAGTAGCCTGCTGCCCTGAATGACTGGGACACTTGGCACATGAAATGAGATCTCCCCTAGAATTTACCTATCCACCTAGATGTGTTAGCATTGTTGGTTCAACCCCACGAGTTGTGGAATGAAAAATGTCACTCCTAGCACCTTTCCATTGCATGAAACTAAAGCATTTTGCAAGAATGCATTTGATTTTGACATGGTCAAATGGATTGGAGTTGACTAAAACCAAGAGAGGTTATTGTGGATGGACCCCACATGCACCTGCAGGTCTAACAGAACATTCCCAGTTGTTGCAAATCCTGAGAACCGCTCCATCAAAGTTTAGTAATTTTTTGCTCTTAGGGATCTTAAGTGACTTTACCGGTAGCCTACAACCCTAAACAACTGTGACACTTGGTGCACCAAACGAGACCTCCCCTAGCATTTACCCACCCACCCCTATGTGTTGGCACTGTCGGTTTGGCCCCATGAACTGTGGAATGCAAAATGTCACTCCTAGCACCTTTCCACTACATAAAACTAAACCATTTTGGAACAATACATTCCTTGCCACCATAGGCAAATGAAATTGATTTAAAAAAATTGAGATAGGTTTTTATAGGTGGACCTAACATCCACCTGTACATGTAAAAAAGATGTTCCTAGGTATCACAGTTTGATAGAACAGCCAGTCCAAAGTTTGACACATTTTCTGTCTTAGGTCTCTTTAGAGTCTGTCTCCGTCCAACATAGCCGATAACTACCAGGAGGCTTCACCACCAAAAAGACATCTCCCCTAGCATTTACCCACCCACTCAGATGCATTGGCGTCATCCATTTGGCCCTAGGAGATGTCGAATGTAAAAATTTAGTCCTAATACCTTCTTAGTAGATAAAAAATTAGTACTATAAAGGTGCTCTAACTTGATCCAATGTGTTGTAGGGCATCAATTAAGGCTACCCTTATCATTTCTACCAATTATTAGCACTAAATGTCAAGAAACAGATGATGGTTTTTCATTAAAACTCATAGTAATATCATTAAAACTAATAAATACTCATTATGAAATAGTAACTAAAGGACATATCATCATGAAATAATCATGAAAACCTACCTTACTTTCCTTCCAAAGGCAACTTCATAAGAATTATGCCTACCTCCATCATACTCAAATCCTGCATGCAAATTAGCTAAAATGAGTACACCAATGAACTCTATAATGAAATGAAGCTAATCAACCAGGACCAAGGAGCACATATAAGAAGGTAAGATAGGTGTCAAAAATATAGAAGGTGAAATAAGGATAGCAAAGAAAACTAACATACCTTTCTTTCATTCCATTGATTCAATCTAATGAACCATTTGAGTTTTCTCTACTCTTTATTGTGTCAAGTATTGCCTCGTGGTCAGACTCACGAACCTTCTACAAGGTCATGTTCAATGGTCTACCCCCATATTTGATCAAATGAACATTTGATGCCACAACAAGGTTAGAATAATGAAGAATCTACCTATGTGTGTGAAAGTCCTCAAACAACCACACATCAAACTTCTTCACTAGGTACCTTCTAAGCCATGCTTTAGTAACAACCATTGATCCTATAGGATACTCGATGATTTCTCCATCTATAACATGGGCATCTAATTTCTATTTTGCCTCAACACAATGACACAAATAATAATGTGTTCCTTCTTCATTGTCTTTAGCTGCAATAACTACATAAACATGCCTTGCATTGATATTTGCATTCAGTTCGATGAATATAGTCAACAATACAAAAAATTACAAAATAAGATGGAATATTGAATTTTATTAAATTTGAATGTTGATAATACTTGGTTGAACTAGATCTGAAACATGGTCAAAGTTAATTGATGATTCAATTTGTGTGAGTTATAGTGCTGCCAGGAGTCGATACGTGTCAACCAAGCTTAGGCTTCTTGTAGACCATTCATCGACCCAATCCTTTGACTCACAATCATACCAAACTTGATCTGTACATGAAGAACAAAAAGTATACCATTCGCTGCATATGAATACTCCATGAACCTACATTAGAGCTTCTAAAAGAGTGTAGCTCACTCAATCCTGTCAATGTACAACAATCCTCATATTTTGCAATATTAGTATCATCAACCAACCAAAAATATTTATGAACTTTAGACTTACCTTCATTACCTAGACCCATTGTAGCATTACACCATTCGACAATAGATCTCACATTTGTCAACTTTGTAGTGTCATTGCACTTCAACTTTTCTCGTGATAATGCTCTTTTGATACCATCATGCTCCCTCTTTTCATGCCCAATCTCACAAAAATTTCACATATATTGAACACCATTCATCCTATGCATCCTTCTCAACCAATAGAACATCTACAAGTTCTTGAAATGTGATGCACAATTATCTGACCATATTATATGTTGATTAAATGATATGCTCCTACTAGCCAAATCACGGTAGAACATCTAAAAGAATCCTTGCATGAACTTTATAAAATGTGTGCAATCATCACTGATATAAAAATAATACTTCCTCAAGATCATCCTATCATCCTTTGTACTTACATTTGCATGAATGAATTCTATATGCACAAATATAGCAACTTGCCTAGAGTTGTAATACCGTGATTGCACCTCATTATGTGGTTGTAGTGTGTGGTTCTCTGCAAATTTAACAACCAAAATGATGGTACCAAGTGGAAACGTGTCCTTGTATAACTTGAATTGCAAGTCCAACCATCGATCTCTATGGGTATGTCTTGCATACTCGTAAATTATATTCTCTCAAAAAATAGAGATAAACTGATACACTGGAATCATTTCAATGACCAATTCACACCTTTTTGCTTCTTTACCATATTTTAGACTATATGTTCACAAATTGGCAAATATGGTAACCCACGACAATGGTCACACGTGCTGTCCAAGAAAAATCTTGTAGAATAATTGGCCATCCACTCTTTGACATAAGATGCGTGATATGAAATATCTTGAAGATCTAGGTGGATACTTTATATTACACTCTTGCAAAACATTGTTAGTATGAAAATCTAACTACACATATATATCTATAAACATCCTGATGATTAGAAAACTCAATATGTACTCTACAATTCAACAAGTTGTGAATGTGTGATTTATTTTGACATAAAAAGGTTTTACCATTTCAAAATACCTTTGACTAATTTTGATTTTAGAATACATCTCTTGAAATTTCTTGAAAATTTGTGTTTAAGTCACATCCAAAAAATACTTTGGATGTGGCTCATAGTTTCGACAACCAATTCTCCTTATTACATCTCTTGCATTAGGAGATACCCTTGTGTTATTTTTCCAAAATTCTTCAATGAGGGATCTCAAGGCTTCAACAACAGCTTTATTTTTGCGTGGGAGTCTTCCACAAAATGCCCACAATTCATTGGTATTTGGATCCTCAACTCTTTCACATCTTCTAACAACTCTCATTAGATTTTTTCTACTTATTTTCAATGCTTGTCTTTCTAATGAGGTGAGATTTGTTTGTTTGTTGGCTTACTATTGTTGATGTAATGACACATCATGTGACATTACTATCCTTAGTGCAAGAGGTGGAAGCCACACTCTCATATGCACTCATTAGATTCTTTACAATTGATTTTTCACTTGAAGCATCTGATGTTCTTAGGCTAAGAATATTCATAATGGGCCTGAATTTTAGATTTCTCATCAATTCAACAAATAGTTGACATCTTTTGGTTTCATTTAAATTCTCAAAGAATGATCTTTCCATATCTTATTGGCATATATTTGGCAAGTACACTTGGGAATCTTATCCTGCATGGGCTTCAAAACATTCTCATCGATAAGAATTAGAAACTTAGGCTTTCTATGCAAAATTCTAGGAGGCATTTTCAATGGTAAAGTTGAATCGGTATTAGGAATTTCTTCAATATTTACTTGAGATGGGATAGATGAAGTACCTTCAATTAGAGATGGAAAAGATGAAAAATCTTGAAGTTGAGATGGAGAATATGGTGTACCTTCAACTTGACATGTGAATGATGGTGTGTCTCTAACTTGAGAAGAGAATGAAGATGTACCTCCAACTTCACCTGTAAAAAATGGAGTTCCTCCAATTTGAGAAGAGAATGATGATGTACCTTCAACTTGACCTATTTAATATGGAGTGCCTCCAACTTTGAGATTCAATTTCCTCATTGAATGGAGGTTTTGCATTCATTCCCTTTGTGCCACCAATTCCATCTTTCTCTTAGCTTGATTAGATGATTCATGTTCCTCTTCAATTAGCAATGGTGGCATGCCTTCTTCTATGGTTGACAATTTCCTACTTTCATGAAGTCACCTCATTCTTTCTCTTTTCCTCTTATTCTCAGCTTCACACTCTTTTGGTGTTAGAGTATTTGCTCATTTCCTCGAAATGATGTGTTGGATTTAGGATAGACAACTGAGAGGGGGGGTGAATCAGTTGTCCCAAGAACTTTCTATTCTTTTAAACACTTAAATCCTTCTTGTAATTCAACAGCATAATAATAAATCAATCATGGAAGCACAATGCAACAATTCAAGAGAAGAGACGCATTAACACATATGACACCAAGATTTTAACATGGAAAACCTGGTTAAGGGAAAAACCACGGGGTGACTAACCCAAGATTGTATTCTCTATTAAAAGAATAAAAAGAACAAAATGGCACATGCCAATTAGGGCTCACTGCCTGAGCACACTGCTCACAAGAGGCCCACTGCCTATAGGAGACACACTGTCTATAGAATAATAAATATTACATACTTGAACTGAAGATTAGCATATTCACCATGCTTGAGTTAGTTCCATTTAAGCTCAATACTTCTGCTCTACTTTTCGCTCTTCTCCTTTCTACCACACTCATCTCTGCCACCATACTTTGAAATGACTTCACAACTCTCATTTATACAAGACATCAACTTTGGGATAATCATCAAAGTCGGCACAATACATACTTTTATTTTATTACAGAGAACATACACAAATACAAATTGCTTTATTACAAAAGACTTCATACGAATCACCACACTATCAGACACACATATCTCAGACTTCAATCTTCTTTGAGGAACACGCCATCCTTCGCAAAACATCTTCAAGATCATCTGCAAGATGTGTAAATCATCCAGTTAGCCAAGTTTAGGAAGAACATCATCATCTGGAAGTAATTCTTCAATTACGAGCTCAATATTTAATGCGGACCACCAACACGAACTGGACACAATCTAGAGACCCCCACAAGCTTGCCTGAATCACCAAGAACATCCACACCACTTCTACTTACTAAAATCATTCTCTTCTTCATCTAGAACCTCAAGAACACAGTCTATCATCACTGTCATATTGGAATAGATGCTTGCCCAGACCATGAACCAATTGAGTTGTCAATTCACATTGACTTCCTAAACACTCCAAAAAATCCACAGAACAATATATTGTATTTCTGGATCTCACCGGACCTATTTGTGTCACTCTATCACCTCTGAACATCTGCCAGCACTGATTTTACTCATATGGCCATAACTTCTTCAAATATTCATGCGGACTTCTCAAATCTTTACTGGATCACCTTTAGACACATATCTACAAACCCTTTGATGTGCATCCTCTGATCTTCATCTTAGCTGGGATCTTCACTTCATAGAGCTTCATTGTCTTCACTGTTCTTCTATGTTTCTGATAGGACTAATTTTCTCAATATCCTTAGCACACAACTCATCCAATCCTTGACATCAATGCAACAGGAGTATGTTGACATCAATGACAACACCGGTTAGGCCCATACTTACAACAATCTCCCCCTTTGTCATTGATGGCAACATATGATGTGAAAAACTATTTTAACCATCAAGACAGGTACTTCTCCTCATTGACTGACATAACTCCCCCTATCAACAACAACCACTTTTTATTTTTCACATGTCTTCTCTCCCCCTTTGACATCAATGGCAAAGGGCACATACTTGCATCAATCTTCTAAATCATACAGATTGCTCCCCCTGAGTAGCAGCTTCCTATCATCAATCTGGACCACAAGATATGACTGTGAGATCCACCGGACTGAAGCACATTAGTTCACCTTAATTCATAACTGGAGGGGTAATAACCCCTAACTTCTCCCTGACATACTCAAAAGAGTCCTTAGGTAGAGGTTTAGTAAAAATGTCTGCAATCTGATCCTTGGAGGGCACAAACTCTAATCTGATTTCATTCTTGTTCACTTTCTCTCTCAAAAAGTAAAACTTGATGGATATATGTTTTGTCTTTGAATGCAACACTAGATTTTTTGATATATTTATTGCACTTGAGTTATCACAGAAGATTGTGATAGGTTCCTCATACTCCACTCTGATGTCTCTTAGCATTTGCTTCATCCACAATACTTGAGTGCAACTACCTATTGCTGCAATATATTCTGCTTCTGTAGTGGATAGAGATATTGCCTCTTGTTTCTTGCTCAGCCAAGAAACTAATCTTTTCCCCAAAAAGAATGCACCACCACTGGTACTCTTCTGGTCATCCACATCTCCTGCCCAATTTGCATCAGTATATGCATGAAGAGAGAAATCATGATCTCTAGGATACCATAAACCACACTCAACTATTCCTTTTAGATATCTAAGAATCCTCTTGATTGACATGACATGGGATTCTCTGGGATCAACTTGGAATCTGGCAACAAGGTCAATAGCATTCATAATGTCAAGTCTAGTTTGAGTAATATATAGTAGTCCTCCAATCATTGACCTATACTTTCTCTGATCAGCCTTAGGAGAGTCATCATCTTTGCTTAGTTGACATCTGGTTGCCATGGGAGTATTCATTGGTTTTGAGTCTTCCATCCCAAATTTATTCAACAATTCTTTCACATATTTGGTCTGTGAAATGAAGATTCCCTTCTTTGTTTGAGTGATTTGCAGACCCAAGAAGAAATTCATTTCCCCAAACATGGACATCTCAAATTCACTTTTCATTTGATTTGCAAAATTTTTGCACATACTATCTCTTCCTCCAAAAATGATATCATCAACAAATACTTCAATAATCAAGACATTTTCATGATCAATTTTGAAGTACAAGTTACTATTAGCAGTACCTTTGTTGAAACCAATATTCAAAAGATGCTTATCCAGTCTTTCATACCAGGCTCTTGGGGCTCGTTTGAGTCCATACAGTGCTTTCTTCAACTTATAGACCTTATCACCATGATCAGACAATTGGAATCCATCCGGTTGCTCAATGTATACTTCTTCTTCCAAGTCACCATTCAAGAAGGCAGACTTGACATCCATTTGATATACTTTGAAATCCTTGAAGGCAGAAAACACAAGAAATAATCTGACTGCTTCAATTCTTGCCACCAAAGCAAAAGTTTCTTCAAAATCAACTCCTTCTACTTGAGAATAACCCTTGCAGACCAATCTGGCTTTGTTTCTGACTACTTCACCATCTTCATTCAGTTTATTTCGAAAGACCCATTTGGTTCCAATCACATTTTTGTTTCTAGGTCTGGGAACAAGATCCCAAGTGTGATTTTTCTCAATCTGCATCAACTCATCCTTCATTGCTTTAGTCCAACTTTCATCATTGCATGCTTCACTTATTATTTTTGGTTCAATTTTTGAAATTAGACAATACTTTTCTAAGTCTTGAGCAATATTTCTTCTTGTTTGAACACCTTTGCTTTTATCACCTATAACATGATCTTCAGAATGATTCAGTCTTACATACCTGGGAGTTTTAAAAATTTCTTGCACTTCTATTTCTTGGATAGGTTCATTCAAACTTATCTCTTCTTCCTGTATTTCAGGAATCTCCGGATCAGTCTGGATCTAAATTTTAGAAGGGGCTTAAACTTCTTGGACCAAAACATCATACTGATCATCTTCTTCATATTCATAAAACCTTGAGAGTTTTTCAATGCCTTCATCAACCTTCACATTTGTACTTTCTATAATCTTTCTCAATCTCTTGTTATAACACCGGTATGCTTTGCTTTGAGTAGAATAACCCAAGAATATTCCTTAATCACTTCTAGCATCAAATTTGCCAAGGTCTTCATCTCTTTTAATGTAGCATTTACTACCAAAGACTCTGAAATACTTTACAGTGGCAGTGATGCCAAACCAGAGTTCATCAGGGGTCTTACCAGAATTGCTTCTAATTTGTACTCGATTAAGAGTATAGATAGCAGTGCTTATAGCTTCTCTCCAGTAGATCTGAGGAACATTTTCTTCCATCATCATGGTTCTAGATGCTTCCTAGATGATCTGGTTCTTTCTCTCCACTACTCCATTCTGCTGTGGAGTCCTTGGAGTAGATAGCTATCTTTTTAACCCATGTTTCTCACAGAATTCTATGAACTCTCTGGATGTGAATTCTCCACCTCTACCAGACCTAAGACATTTTATGTTTAATCCGATTTCATTCTCTACCATAGCCTTGAATATTTTGAATTTCTCAAGAGCTTTAGATTTCTCTTTTAGAAAAAAGTCACCCACATCATCTAGGAATGATCATCAATTAGTAACATGAAATATCTATCACCTTGCAACTCTTGATTCTTGTCAGTCCACATAGATCAGTATGTACTAGGTCCAACAATCTAGTAGAAGATTGTTCCTTACTTTTTAATGTGACTCTACTCAGCTTACCCAACTGACATTCTTTGCACAAATTGTTAGTAGGTTTCACCAGTCTTGGAAGATCTCTTACAGCCTAAGTGTTGCTTATCTTGATGATATTATCAAAATTTACATGATACATTCTCCTATGCCACAACCAACTCTAATCAATTTGAACAAATAAACAACTTTCGCCAGTACCAACCAAGTGGACGATGTTACCTTTTGTTTGAGTATCAGATGCAATCTTTGTTCCAAAATTTTCAAAGATCTTACATTTACCATTTTTGAATCAGAGTTCATAGCCTTTGTCCACCAACTACTCAACACTAAGAAGATTGTGCTTCAGACCTTCAACATACAGTACATCACTGGTTTTGTTCTTTCCATCAAAAGAAATAGTTCCTCTACCTTTGATTCTGTAAGCAGGATTATCACCAAATTTTACAACTCCTCCTTCATATATTTCAAAATCTATGAACTTGTTTTTCTCACCAGTCATATGGTGGGAGCATCCACTGTCAATGACCCAATCATCATTTTCTTCAACTTGGGCAGCCAGAGCTCTTTCTATCATTTTATGATTGACAGATTCAGAGGGCATTGGATCTTCTTCCTTGATGGCAATAAACACCCAATCACTTCTGGATTTGTTTCCTGTCTCTAATTCATCATCTGTTACTCCTTCATCATCATCATCTTCATGAACATAGTAACATTTCTTTTGGATTCTTGATCTATTTGGATTTGTCCTTGAAAATCTTTCTGGACACCTTGAAGCAAAATGACCAATCTTGTTGCAGTTGAAACATTTGAAGGGCATTTTTCCTTCATACTTACCAGATCCTCTTGGAAGTCTTTTTGCAATAAGGGCTTCAAGTTGAGCAGCTTCTGCTTCATCTTCTTCCAGATATTTTCTTGCTTTTTCATACGATGATAGTTTCTTTGAGGAGTTCTCTCTTGGATCATACCTTTGTTTACCTTTTATAGAGGCACTAGCTTTGAATGCAGATTCAGTCCTGGGGGGGCATCTCCAAACTCGGCCAATTCAAATGCAGCTAATTTTCCAACTAATTGATCTCTTTTGATATTTGAAAAAGATTTGAATTCTTCGATAGCAACAACCTTGTGTTTGTAAGCAAGAGGTAGGGATCTGAGAACTTTGGAAACAATCTCATCTTCATCCAAGATTCCACCAGCACGCCAAATTCCACAAATAAGGTCATTAACTTTTGGCATAAATGTAGTGATATTCTCATCTTCATTCATCTTCAGGTTTTTGAATTTTCCTTTCAGACTCTGTAGCTTGGCACACTTAACATATTTGTCTCCTTCATGCAGAAGTTCCAGTTTTTCCCAAATCTCATATGCAATTTTTAAATCTATAACATTTGTCAGCTTTGAATCAGATAAGGCACTTAGTAAAGCCTCTTTAGCTCGAAGATTGTCTTCAGCATCTTTGATTTCATCTATAGTTGATGGACCATTCTTTGGAGGAACATACTTCTTTGAAGTTATGGTCCAATATTGCATTCCCATACATTGCAAGTGGCATTCCATGCAGCTTTTCTAAAGAGTGTAATTAGTTCCATCAAACCTTGAACTATCCTTCTTGTAGGAAGACATACTAGATCTCCTCAAGCAGTTAAGCTCTTTTAGAGGAACTTAGCTCTTATACCAATTGTTGGATTTAGGATAGACAATTGAGAGAGGGGGTGAATCAGTTTTCCCAAGAACTTTCTATTCTTTTAAACACTTAAATCATTCTTGTAATTCAACAGCATAATAATAAATCAATCATGGAAGCACAATGCAACAATTCAAGAGAAGAGACGCATTAACACATATGACACCAAGAATTTAACGTGGAAAACCCAATTAAGGGAAAAACCACGGGGTGACTAAGATTGTATTCTCTGTTAAAAGAATAAGAACAAAATGGCACATGCCAATTAGGGCTCACTACCCGAGCACACTGCTCACAAGAGGCCCACTGCCTATAGGAGACACACTGTCTACAGAATAATAAATATTACATACTTGAACTAAAGATTAGCATCTTCACCATGCTTGAGTCGGTTCCATTTAAGCTCAATACTTTTGCTCTACTTTTTGCTCTTCTCCTTTCTACCACACTCTCATCTCTGCCACCATACTTTGAAATGAATTCACAACTCTCGTCTATACAAGACATCAACTTTGGGATAATCATCAAAGTCGGCACAATACATACTTTTATTTTATTACAGAGCGAATAGACAAATACAACTTGATTTATTACAAAAGACTTCATGCGAATTACCACACTATCGGCCACACATATCTTAGACTTTAATCTTCTTTGAGGAACATGCCATCCTTCGTAGAACATCTTCAAGATCATCTGCAAGATGTGTAAATCATCCGGTTGGCCAAGTTTAGGAAGAACATCATCATCCAGAAGTAATTCTTCAATTACGAGTTCAATCTTCAATGCGGACCACCAACACGAACTGGACACAATCTAGAGATCCCCACAAGCTTGCCTGAATCACCAAGAACATCCACACCACTTTTGCTTACTAAAATCATTCTCTTCTTCATCCAAAACCTCAAGAACACAGTCTATCATCACTGTAATTGGAATAGATGCTTGCAGACCTCCAGACCATGAACCAATTGAGTTGTCAATTCACATTGACTTCCTAAACACTCCACCAAATCTACAGAACAAGATATTGCATTTCTGGATCTCACCAGACCTATTTGTGTCACTCTGTCACCTCTAAACATCTTCCAGCACCGATTTTACTCATATGGCCATAACTTCTTCAAATATTCATGCGGACCTCTCAAATCTTTACTGGATCACCTTTAGACAATATCTACAAACCCTTTGATGTGCATCCTCTGATCTTCATCTTAGTTGGGATCTTCACTTCATAGAGCTTCATTGTCTTCATTGTTCTTCTCTATTTCTGATAGGACTAATTTTCTCAATATCCTCAGCACACAACTCATCCAATCTTTGACATCAATGCAACAGGAGTATGTTGACATCAATGACAACACCGGTTAGGCCCATACTTACAACATGATGATGATTTCTATATGCATCATGAATAAGACATGGATAAATTAGTCCATCTTGGTACAATAGAGTAAAGTAATCTCATACACAAATATCAAAATATAATCATATAATTAAAATGAACAAATGATTATAAATCTAAAAATTTAAAGTTTCCTAGGGTGGTAGGCACAATCTCTAGGTTAATTTACAAATGGTGGTAGGCACAATCTCTAGGTTAATTTCACATTTTCTTAACATATCTTCTTAAACACGCTTTCTTAACCTCCCATGGATACACCTACTCAAGACAAGATACAAGAAGTCACTAGCACTAAGGAGAGTTATGACAAGCACATTGTGATGGACCAACCATTCCAAATGGAGACTTGCAAGGTAAAACTAGACCTACCAGCATGTTAGGACAACCCAAATTCTTATATTGTAGGTGGTAAATTAGTTAGAGTAGCTCATGAAGACAAGTATAAAGTCATCTCAAATCAGCAATCTATTGTCAATTAAGGTCATGGGAGTAATGATCACAAAGGTAATGAAGAAAAAACCAATGGATTTCATGACAAGGAACACAATGATGATGTTAGAAGCATAATGAATAATCAACATGATGATTATTATGAAAAACAAGCTAAGTATATTATCATTATAAGGACTGAAAGTGTTGAATTATCAAAATCAATGAATACAAATTAGTTAATTGGCAATAAAGAAGACATTGAGTATGATGGCACACCTAGTCCCAACGATGAGCATGAGTTGACAATGGTGCAATCTTCAAAAGTTAGGAGAATATCCTTGGTTTGACTAGCAATGATGTGAAAATTGGTCTAAGTGGTAAGACACTAATCAAGACTCCTTGCCTTCAATAGATATGTTTGAAATGTTAAGAGACAAAATACTAATGAACATTAGAAACTAGCTTTATGATGCAAGACTTGAAGCAAATCATGGTGAACACAAAGAGCATCAATTATAGTTTGAATTAGCTATTCAAGATAACCAAGGGGTGAAATCATCAAGAAAGGAGTAATTTTAAGGATAATTATGATGGCATCTAGTTGTTGGTGATCTTTTGACTAAGTTTTATGATGACAAAAATACTAAAATATAGAGTTTGTTGCAGCCTAACCAGTCTAATTTCTTGGAGAAACCTAGAATGGCAGTCCAAAAAATTTAGAGGGTACTCAAACAACAAAGAACTTATCTAGTATAGGTCCAATAAATGAAACTCAAACTAATTTTTTAGAGGTAAATGGCCAAGAGGATGATAGTGACAACACATTACTAAATGAGGACCAATTATATCAGATTTGTAGCATCAATAGCACTAAATTTGTTGTTGATACAACTGACCTTACATTAGAGAGAATGATGATAATACTTTTTTATAGGGAGGTATCAATGACATAGTTCAAATTGAGAGAGCACAAAAGAGTCTTGAATGTCATGATGTTGTTTCTCAAGGTCATGGTTCACTTCCACATTGACAAGAAAAAGAATTAGGGATGTGTAAGTTTACAATTTTGACAATGTTGTAAATTCTTTAGGGTTAACTAATCAAGATACAACAAATT
Organism: Cunninghamia lanceolata; assembly: GCA_027924645.1. NCBI lineage: Eukaryota > Viridiplantae > Streptophyta > Pinopsida > Cupressales > Cupressaceae > Cunninghamia > Cunninghamia lanceolata. The sequence continues at coordinate 2,705,280 of BSBN01000119.1, read as the reverse complement.
CATGTATATCATATTTTAATGATTCTAATTCTATTAATGCACATAATGATGACTTTTTAACTTAGATAGTTCCACTTTTAGTGATTGTGAGTGTTCTTATAAGAGTTTTATGGATGAACAATGGTGGGATGCTTTGTCAATGGATGTATTTTCCTGTGATTTTGTTAATGGTGTCTTTTATGCTTCATAAATCATTATTAACCCTAAAATATGCAATAAGAGGCTAGTGACAACTTGATGAAACTATGACAGTCTAGGCTTTGATCATGACAATGACTTAGGGTAGCTTATACTAACTATGGAAGGATTCTTGGTTTTGTGAAAACCATGAACTTGTTGTCCACTTTGATGTATTTAACATGCAATATCCATAGACCTCAATACCCCATACTCTAGAATGGCTTAAAGAGAAGTGATATGTAAAAGTTAAATGATCACTATAAGAACCTCATATACAATAGTCTACCCTTGTTTATATCTCCAAAAGATCTTCATGTGGTCTTCACTACTCACACCCCGGGTGTATGTTTTAACAATGTTTGAAATGGTGGGGAGGCTTATGTTGTATCCTTCACATGTCCAAAATGATCCTTCTTGTTGTACCTAAAGGTCAGTCATAAACAACTAGAATAACATCATGACTTGAATTGCTAATAATGGTTGCCAAATATGCCATTTAGGATCCTTATGAAAGTGGCATCCATACAAAGCATTACCAAGAACCATATATGTAATTTATGACAATACTTGTAGTGTGGATTATGCCTTCAAACAAAACCCTCAAGATATCTTATTACTGCTCTTCCCTAATCATCTTCTTTAAGACTATACGGATATGACTGTTTTAAAATCTAAGGCAATTTTTGGAATATAGAAGTCCCACCAACACATGATACACCTCTAGTAGTGTGTAGAATAGTGAAAACTATCCTAACAGACCCAAGGGTCTGTTGACTGTCCCAAGTAGACACAAATATATCCTGTGATACTACCCCATCTATTGGAGGGTCTAGTGTGGATGGCCTTGATCAATATTCTCTCTAAAACAAGATGTACTTTCTTATGGAGATCTTAAGGCTCAAGAGCTTCCAAAATAACATGAAAACTAGTCCTCTATGACTGTTGATATTTTGAAGACCCTATAGACTCCCTTACCAAACCTATTTGACAAGCTAGGATCTCAAAACCCAATCCTATTTACTACAATTGCTCTTGGAGTACATACAAATCATAAAAGGACTAAATGCATTATAATGCATGGAGGTTTCATGATTGTTCTAGTGAACCTCATCAATGCCTTGACTATATTGAGATAGTATGTGACATTATGATAGATTTGGATCACAACTTGAGGTTCTATAATAGTCCCATATTCAAGATGATTGTGTAATGTATAAGGGAACATGTGTAGATCACATGTATATTTCTAGATTGTCATAGTCTTGGGAAACTTAAGACACTTATATTATTCTTCCTCCACCCTAAAACTTCATCACCCTCATAGAGATTTAGGTACATCACAAAGGACTAGTTATATTATCATGCAAGGAGGCTCTACTCAAGACTGTTTTGACGACATCATACCCTTCTTGACTATACTGCAGTACATGCACCCACCAATATCAATACTCTATCTTCCTTAACTATCTAATAACTCATTGACAAGTCACTATATATTCAAGATAACCTCATTGTGATTATAATTGTCCTAATAACTATGCCAATGACATGTATGGTTATCTTTTAGTTGACGACAATCTTCCCTACCATATGAATATCCTTTCAAGACCACCTAGATATGTCTATATAGTATCATGGATATCTTTTTGCATGGATTTCAGATTAATTAACTTATCATTTAGTCTTGATTTCCACCTTGTGTATTAGTTTCTATCCTTCCCATGGGTGAGAGGTCATAACTATTCATAGGGTTGCATGATAGTTATTGTGGTATAATTTAGTCTTTAGGCTAATATGATAGTTATTCAAAGTGAGTATGCTCAAGTGACAATCCTTAGCTTGATTTTAGCATGATGATAATTCATTGATTAACATTATTTCCCTTAGTATCCATCTAATTGTTTAGGTTAGTGTTTGAATCAGGATAATAACAACATGTGATAATTTTCACTTTCTCATGATAATTTAACTTATCAAAATGATAATCCTCTCACTTCCCTCATGACTGTCCTAGAACATGAGATTTCATGCTTTAAAATAATCATAAACTGAAGTAAATGAATACATTTAAATAACATACCTTAGATTTCAAGATATGAGTTTCCCAATCCTTGAAAATTTGGCTTCAAAATCCTCAAAAATTTGATCTTTTTGGCAAGTTCCTTCATATTCAATGTTGAATTCTATATAACTCTAATAACATTAGCGAAAATTAAGAAAAAAACAAATATATATCATCAAATTCAATCTAAATACATTAAAATTAACATTGAAACAATATAAAACATAAAACTATTAGTTTAAACAATCAAATTCTGTCTAAAAACATGCAATTTAGTTCTTCTACATTGAAAGACCAAAAAAAGGTGGTGGATTAAGCAAAAAATGATTGTCAAAATGTCAACTAGTTAAAAAAGTATTATGTTGTTCAATTGTACATGAAAAGTAGGGAATAACAGAGCATGTGGGACTGAAGCATGGATCCCACATGCTTTTTGTCTATTTTTTTTGTTCACAAAAATGTGTTTGTGTTATAATGTGAGCGCATTTTGTCAAGCAGGGAAAGTTTAAGTTCTTTCATGCATCAAAAGTCTTAAGTGTTGTCATGCATAGAAACTTATAAGTGTTTTAACTACATGGAAAGTGTGGAGGGAGGTACAGATGTTAGAGAGAGAGGGTAGGAGTATAGAGGGGAGAGAGAGATAGAGAGAGAGAGAAGATGAGGTAAAGAGGAGAGGGAGAGAGATAAAGATAGAGAGACTACTTTTGACATGCAACCCTAAACCTAAGCAATCCTAAATCCTAAATAATACCCCTAAACCCTAACTTAGGCAACCCTAAACATCTAAACCCTAAATAATGACCCTAAACCCTAACCCCTAAACTCAAGCAACCCTAAACCTCTATCTCTCTATCTCCATTGCCCCTCTACCTCTCAATCTCTCTCCCTATGTCTTTGGCCATGTCCCCCACTCTCTATCTCTCTATTTCTCCCCTTGATCTCCTATATATCTCCCTATTAGTCCTCTCTCTAAACCCTAAGCCCTATACCTCTAGACCTTAACCCCTAAACCCTAAAACATAAACCCTAAATAATGCCCCTAAACCCTAACCCCTAACCCCTAAAACATAAACCCTAAATAATGCCCCTAAACCCTAACCCCTAACCCCTAAACCCTAAACCCTAAACCTAAGCAACCCTAGACCCCTAAACCCTAAATAATTCCCCTAAACCCTAAACTTGAGCAACCCTAAACTCATAAACTATATATAATCTCTCTCTCTCTCCAAACCCCTAAACCCTAACCCCTAACCCCTAAACCCTAAACTTGAGAAATCATAAACCTCTATCTCCCTATCTCTCCCTTATATCTTCTTATCTCTATCATCCCTCTACCTCTCAATCTTTCTATACATCTTGCTCACTCTCTATCTCCCTATCTCTCCCTATCTGTCTCCTCTCTACCTATCTATCTCTCCTTATCTCTTGCCTCTCTGTACCCTATCATTCCTCTATCTCCCTAGCTCTCCACTCTATCTCTCCCTCTCCCTTATCAATGAAGGAAATGGAAACAATAAAACTCTCTCTCTCTCCACCCTCTCTCCCTCTTCCTCTCTCTCCCTCTCCCCTATCGATAAAGCAAATGGAAACATGAAAAGAAGGACATACAAAGAGGGATGCGGATATAAATTGGGAGGATGAAATGGAAACAAGATAAAACTAAAATCTATTGGATGGGAATAATGATGAGAGGAGAGGTGTAAAAGAGTAGAATAGGGAAAAATTGGTGGGATTTAAAGGGAAATTGGAAAGGAAAAGGAAAACTAGGAAAGCTAGGAAAAGGAAAACTAAGAGGTAGATAAGTGAGAGAGATAGAGGGTAGCAAGTAAAGAGGAGAGAGAGAGAGAGAGAGAGAGAGAGAGGGTAGGAGGTAGAGAGGGGAGGGAAGTAGAGAGTGAGAGAGAGGGTAGGAGGTAGAGAGGGGAGGGAAGTAGAGAGTAAGAGAGAGGGGTAAGGAGGGAGGGAGAGATGATTTTATTTCACCACAATGTGAGCGTGTTATAATGTGCTCGCATTATGCTTTTCTTTGGCAATTTCAAAGCCCTTGGCTTGGATTTGCCTTGGGCTTCCAAACCAAAGGCTTGGACTATGTTTTGGATGTCTAAAGACATGTCTTTCTAGATTGTAACAAAAAATTACATAATCTAGAGCGTGCTCCCCATCAGGTTTGCACGTGTTTCAATGACAAGTCAAAAAAATACCACCATAATCTTAAGCTCTCTCTTAGCTTTCTAACCATATAATTTTTTTTCACGTTTTGAGTATGTTAACAATTTCATCTTTAATTTCTTTTGTTAGTGTATCCATTTTTTGTCAAAAACTAGTGTGTGATATTTTAAATTTTTTTTAAACCGTCCATTAAATTTCAAATAAATTATATTTTTAGAAACTAGACTCCATTGTACATGTATTAAAAAAAATAGATTTTGATTAGTTTTCAAAAATATTAGGGGGGGCATGCTCAAATTTCTATTTTTCAGGATGTGTCCACTTTAAAAATTATTAAAAAATCAAGTATTCATGAAAAAATTATCAGAAAAATCAGGGATAAACTATATGGTGTTGGCTAATTTCTCACTGATTTGAAATACTAAAAAAATGTTAACATTTTAGGGGGAGCACACCAAATGCTATGTTATGTTTTAAAAAAATAGGACCACTTTGTGTGCTCCCCCTTTTTGAACCCCTTAATCTCAACCATTTTTGAAAATAATTAGTCGTTTAAAAACTAGATTCAGAGCACTACGACTCTTGTTTTTGTTGTATCTTCAAATTTTGGGTGTAACTATCTTCAATTTCTCATCCAACATCAGTCTTTCCTAATTTTAGAAAAAAAGTGGCATCTTAAGACCCCCTTTTGGTCCCCCATCTTTGTGCACTTACCCCTCATTTAGTTTTCTCTATCCATAAACCTATAATCTCAACCATACATCCTTCATCCATGTCTTGATCCATCTCTCATCAAATCTTAACCATCCATCTCTAATCTAATCCTAGCCATCTATCCTATCATCCTACGATCATATAAATATCACCTTCAATCAAGTCATTTGAACCTAGAAGATAGGAGAGAGTGTTACATCATAAAATGTCCCCTTGGGGGCTTTTCCCTCTTAAGGTTTAGCTCTTGGGTCCTTTAGAATGCATTTAGGTCATCTTGCATGTTAATGGTGACTCCTAATAAGAAAACCATGAAGTTTCATGGCAAATGGGACCTATGGGGTGTGCTTAGCATGAATCCTTCCTGAAATAGGGGGGAGGACTTGGGCACTCGCACCCTATTCCTGCTCTATTTTACGTTATGACCCATTTTTGGGTGTCAGTTTCATGACCATTATTAGGTCCTATGCAGACATCTCAAGTTTGAATTATGAAATTCTTAGCGGGAATGTTTGTAGTTGCATATATAAGCATGATTAGTGATTCATTTGTAAACTAGATCAGCATTGTGAACTTGTGGCTTTATGTTAAAGTGATTCAAGGCATTCATTATGTTGCAGAGCAGTATTTTGTGTTGTTATTGTGTATGTGATTACAAATTTGACTCCATCTCCTCATGGCATGAAGAGAATCTTCCTTCTATGAGATCTACACTACAATGTGATATCAATTGTGTTTTCTATTATTTATCATTTGGATTTTGCCTCTATCCCTCAAGGATACACACTCTTTATCTGACAACGGTGTTCGGAAGACTTGAATGTCTCTTCGGGGCTTGACCAAGGCAAGCCTCTAAACACCACAATTCCCAAACCACTTTTCTATGATGCGGGTTACAGGTTTCAGAAGTGACAGAAGTGGAGTTGCAGGAGTTGCATACTTAATGAAAGAGAAGTTGTTTGATTACAAATTATTGTAAATCTTGAGTAATCAGTGAATGAGATCTAGATATATGCATTTATTAGTTGTGTCCCTTAGAGTGCTTGTCAGCTTGCATATGTTGTTTTCATTCCTTGTCCCTTTGAAGTTAGCATCAACCATACCTAGCTGTGGAACATCCTAGTGAAATTATGGTTTGATTTTTTCTCTTCATGACTGTATCTGGAATGTATGTGACTCAATAGCTAAAGTTTCACTAAAATTAGAAGTATTTCTTTAAATTTATTTGAATTTTATTGCAAATCACCTCCATAATTACAAATAACATACAATCTAAAGCTGAGAAGAAAACTACGGCTTGGACTTGGGCACCAGATTGTGAAGTAGTGAAATCTCTGTGATAGCGGGAACAGGTTGCAGATATTCTTTAGAGATCATGATAAAAGTAGGTACACTGGACTAGGGCACCTGCTCATTAGTCCCTAACTTTTCTGCACACCAAACTTTGAAATCTGGAATGTATTTGGTTGTCATTTGATATCTCTATGTGCGATCATTTTCCGTAATTTATCCATTTGTTTACGATTTTACGAAATTAGGGTTTTGAGCATAATAAGACTTAATTGAACAACAAATTCACACAATTCCAATCTTCCCCTATGTTCCAAGTGATAAAATATTTGTAGTAGAGTTCTCCACTCAGTTGAATGTCCTTGAATGTTTAGTGGTGAAAGGAGGCTCACGATAAACCCTTAAAACAAAATATCAAGCTCATCATCCCTATTTTCATATTAAAATTTTTGTTGACGCTATGTTTTTGGAGTTTCTTGCACCATGATGAGTGTTTTACTTCATATTTACATTCATTTCATTCATTCAATTCATTATTCATCTTATTGCATTTGAAAAATTACAAAAAAAAAGAAAAAAGTGGCATTTTAGCTTGCATTTTCAAATAATTTGAATTAGTTGGAATTTAATTTCAATAAATTTCTATCATTATCATCAGATATGATTTAAAATATAGAACTTCTTCATTCACCATTCATTTACATTGCATTTTCATGCTTAAATTGATAAAAATTGCTTGAAATTGTGCATTTTTCCATATAACCTAGTTTTGCATTACCTAGGATTTGTAGTCAAAATCTTGTTTCAGATTTTACTACCCTTTCAAAACACTCATTAGGATTGATTTCTAACTATAGTGTTTCATCATAGTGGCTTTCTTGCAAAATTTCATGTCTAAGGTTTGAAAACCTTATTTTTTCACTAGATTTGGCCTTATCGTCTCTTTAGAATTGCCTCATAGGTATGTTGTGAAGGGTTTTTCTACATTAATTGGTTGTTATTAGGGTTATAATCTGATGCCCCTCCTCAAATTCTTTACAATGTACTCTTTGCATTGGGCCTTTGCATTGAAAACTTGTGAAAAATTGCATATTTTTGGTATATTTTTCACTAGGTTTTGACTTGTCATCATTATAGGAATGCATCAAAGGTGTGTTGTGAAGGATATTATTGATTTAGTAGACTGATATTGGGTATGTTATTTTCTACCCCTGATTAATTTTCTTACAACACCTCTTCTTTCATGTATTGGCATTGAAAAAGTTGAAAAATCAAGCATTTTGGATCTTACATATCTTTCTCCTAGGGTTTGTTCTATTAGTTTGTACATTGAGTGTTGCATACTTTTGTATGAGTATTATGACCTTCTACCTTAATAGAAATATCCCTTTAAGAAGAAATATAAGAATCATGGGATCTAGTATTCCTGAAGAATACGATATTCCTACCTCTGAAAATCCATTGAACACTTTCTTTACAAAAGGAGAGACACAAATTTTGCAAGATACTATACCTCATACAACCACTATGGAAGATCAAGTATTTCATGATGTTGAGGACACTATTGAGGTGGTAACACATGTACCTAATGAGCAAATAAACACACTAGATAAAGAGTTGGCCGATTTTCAAGCATTTGTGCAAATTAAAAGGATAGCAGAAGAAGCTATACCTGTGATTCACAACATAAGAGAAGTGATAAAAGAAGGACAAGATGGTATTAATGTTATTCAAGATTTAACACATATTGTACAAACTAATGTTATACCAATGACTGGATGCGCAAAATTTATTAACAACATGTCATCACTGTCTCATACACAAGTATCGGCACCTATACCGACCACTAGAATGTCTACATTTACATTGACAATTTTAACAACTAATGCAAATGCTTGTAGTAATGCTACCACTAGTATTGGAGTATCTAATGGAACTAGTTCACAAAATTACAAAGTTGTGGGATTTAAATATCAGAACTTAGTTTCTAAGGGGATCTCTTCTATGAATACTTACTCTCAACCACTTCTCCATCCCACTTATTCTCAGCCACCTCTTACATACAACTATTGCCAACCACCTTCCACCTATCACTATGTTCAACCACCACTCAACTATTCACAGCCTCTGCTTATCACTACTTAGGCTCAATCACCTCCTCACTTTGGTTCTAATTCCTCGCAGCAAATCACATCTCCCAATGATGCCATCTTAAACCAACTTTTGCAAGGCATGACTTATTTACAACAAAATATGACAAACTTGACAAATTATTCACAACCTAATATACCAACCTATCATGCTCGTAATCCCCTATCTTATGCAATCCTAAGAACTCCTATGCCTAAAAGGTTTGAGACTCTTCGCTTTGAAAAATATGGTGGAAAAGGTGATCCTAATAATCATGTGGTAGCATTCACAGCTATGTGTAGTGATTTCTACTTTGAAGAGGACTTGTTAGCAAAACTTTTCCCATGATCTCTCAAAGATATGGCTTTAAAATAGTTTTGCTCTTTGCCTCTAAATTCAATACACTCTTTTTTGTAGTTAGTTGATCAATTTTTACAACATTTTCAAGCAAACATTGGACCTCAAGTCTCTTTGATTGATTTAATTCATTGCAAACAAGGTCCAAAAGAGAAGTTAACTAAGTTTATTAGTTGGTATCAAGCTCTCTATGCACAAATTCAATATCAGATGAAGGATGAGGATGTTTGGAAGGTGTTTATTACAAATCTATAACCTAACATCTGTGATAAGATTCTCTTGATGAAGTATAACTCCTTCCAACATTTATGTACTACCCTTCGTGATTATCAACTTTCATCTAGTCAGTATGAAAACCAAAACTCATCAGCTCAAGTTGGTCAATCCACGAGTGGACCATCACAAAACAACTTTAAGAGGAATAATAAGAGTTTCATCAAGGTTAATGGACCAAATTCAAATAACTTTTCCCAAGTGTATGCTATCACTAATCCAAACAAGACACCGTATCAGCAAAGAAAGTTTACTCCGATATTTGAGTCCTATCATTCTATCATGAATCAAGCTGTGAGTAATAATCTCATGAAGCTTCCTTCGATTAAACCTTTGGATCCTAGTAGAATGCAATGAGCTTATTTCGATGCTAATGCTTTTTGACACTATCATCGGCAACAAGGACATGATACTGAACGATGCATGCATCGTAAACATGAAATACAAGACCTCATTGATTCGAATGTTATACAAGTATCTAGTGTGAATGATAATGGAAATAAGTTAGTTGCTCCTCCAAATCATAATTTACAAATCTTTACTAATCCTTTCCCTAAGAATACCAATAACAACATGTTGGAACATAATATAGTGGAAGTATAAGATGGATATTTGGATTATGATGACATTGTGGGTATGATAGAAGTGGATAAGAAAAAGTTGGATAACCCACCTCATCCACGGGGAACTTGGGTATTTATGTTGAGGTTCCTCCTTCGTTATCTTTACAAGGATCAGGAGATAAACAAAATGTATCAAAAAGACAAATGGAACAACCGAAAAAAGAGACTAAAACAAACGAAAAGATTGAGATAGTACAAGATATTCCTTGTCACTATGGTATATGAACTCAACAATGTAAGCTAGCTAAAAATCTAAAAAGAGTAAGACGATTATCATCAGTTGGAAATAATAGTGGTTCTCCTCCTGACAAGCAACAAAAGGTCTCACATGTACACGAGAATTTGAGAAACATGCATTGCATGGACTTCCCAACAACAAACAAGACTCTCATAAGAACCACTCAAGCTTCGCACAAAACTTGATAGAGCATCTCTCCAAGATGCTTGCAAGTTCCAAATTCTAGACTAGTTTTTCTTTACAGGTAAGCATTTTTAACCTTGGTGGTCACCTATGTCATAGCATAATGGGCTCGTGTATGTGACCTCCCCTCTCATGTTGTGTTTCCCCCATGATGTTTTATGTGTTGTTTAGGCCTCTTGGGATGACTCTTGATTCTCTTGTAAGGTCAAGGATACTCAAAGACCGCCTCTGTTGTGATCCTTCTTCTATTTGTATCATTATTCTTCTATATTGCTTCTCCTCTATTTTCACTATTGTGTGTTGTGTCTTAAGGACATAGCATTGTGGTTGGTGACTTGGGGGCACCCTCCTACGTGACTGTCCCTAAGGCACTTGTTTCTCCTCTCTTGATTTAAAGTTTACCTTCCTCTAGTGGTTCTATCTAGCAGGTGGATGATGAAAAAACTTATTATACCGATACGGACCATGTGTCCCTTCAGCAAGAAATCAAAAAATGGACCTAGTCCATACACGACGATGGGGTTGATATATATTATTTGATGCTTGGCAAGTAGAATCACTTCGTGTGATATTTTGATGTTGTCTTATCGCACTTACAAAACATATCCATACTGATGTTTCATGCACCTTGTTTATCTTTGAATCTCACCTTGGTTACACTTAGTTTTGAGATTTTTGTGGTATAGCCCCACAGTTATACTCAATCTTTGAATCCATAGAATAACCTTGACTCTCTATGTGAATGATTACATGCATTGTTGTTTATCATGATTATATGTGTGCTAACACCTTTCTTGAAGGAAATTGTGTGTTTGTGGAAATATTTGGCGATTGTAAAGTACATGTCACCTCCAAGGGGCATGGGTTTTCCGAGAGCACGTGTTCCCTTATGTGTTTTCTTCCTACCTTAACGTGCTTGATATCGGTACATGATATCAACCACCTCAAGGTGAGGGCATATATAAGGTAAGCTGTATGATTTAGATGCTAGCAAAATGTGTTTGTAAAGCTTGAAATCTACTGCAATCACTTAAACCCTCTACAGAGACAGGATATCGCACATATCCTTTTTATTTTAAGCCCTCCGTGCGAGGTGGGAATGGTGTATTTCTCGAGGAGGTTGCATAATCATGTCATTTTCAAAAAGTCCTTTGAGCAGGTGAGGAGTGGATCTAAGACTATCCTAACCCTTAAGCATGTCTTTGGATATTGTTGTGGCGAAGCCTAATCGTCGGTGTGTGCTTGTAATGGCTGTGAACCTAGCAATAGGTTTATTCCATCACTTGTCTACTGTGTTTTCTCCATGTCTTCCATGTGTGTGTGTATGGCATGTTTGTTCCCAAGCATAGTCTAAAGACCGGTGGTGATGAGTCCCTCCTATGCTTTGGGATTTGTATGGCGTGTTTGTTCTCAAGTGCAGTCTTAAAGACCAGTGGAGATGAGTCCCTCATACACTCTAAGATTTGTTTTGTGTGTCTATTGCCCCATATGTAGTATAAAGACTAGTGGCGATGAGTCCCTCCTGCATTATGGATGGTGTGTTTACTTTCCTTGCACTTGCATTTGCATTTCATATATGAGAAAAAGAAAAAGAAATAATCACTATGTTTTGTGTGTCTTCAATGCTATATTCTCCATGTTTTGCGTGACTATAACTATCTTCTCTGTGTTTTGCGTGCCTGTTACTATCTTCATAGTGGTTGGCATGTCTTCTTCATGATTGGCGTGTATATTGTGCTTGTTGACCATACTTTAATGCATGTATTGGCCTTGTGTTTATACATACATTAATGTGGGGGCTAAATGTTATGTCATAAAATGTCCCCTTGGGGGCTTTTCCCTCTTAAGGTTTAGCTCCTAGGTCCTTTAGAATGCATTTAGGTCATCTTGCATGTTAATGGTGACTCCCGATGAGAAAACCTTCAAGTTTCATGGCAAATGGGACCTATGGGGTGTGCTTAGCATGAATCCTGCCTGAAATATGGGGGAGGACTTGGGCACCCGTGCCCTAGTCCTGTCCTATTTTAAGTCTTATTTAGGTTAGGACCTATTTTTGGGTGTCGGTTTTATGACTATTATTAGGTCTTATGTTGACATCTCAAGTTTGAATTACAAAATTCTTAGTGGGAATGTTTGTAGTTGCATATATAAGCATAATTAGTGATTCATTTGTAAACTAGATGGGCATTATGAACTTGTGGCTTTATGTGAAAGTGATTCAAGGCATTCATTGTGTTGCAGAGCAGTATTTTGTGTTGTTATTGTGTATGTGATTGCAGATTTGACTACATCTCCTCATGGCATGAAGAGCATCTTCCTTCCATGAGATCTACACTACAAGGTGATATCAATTGTGTTTTCTATCATTTTTTATTTAGATTTTGCCTCTATCCCACAGGGATACACACTCTTTATCTAACAACGGTGTTCGGAAGACTTGAATATCTCTTCAGGGCTTGACCAAGTCAAGCCTCTAAACACCACAACCCCCAACCTCCTTTTCTTTGATTGTAGGTTACAGGTTTCAGAAGTGAAAGAAGTGGAGTTGCAGGAGAGCAGTGTAGACTATCAAAATTACATATCTGAGAAGAAAACTAGGGCTTGGACTTGGGCGCCCGCTCATTAGTCCTTTGGATTTTGAAGCGGTGAAATCTCTGTGACAACAGGAACAGATTGTAGACATTCTTTAGAGATCCTGACAAAAGCAGCTACACTGGACTAGGGTGCCTGTCATTAGTCCTTGACTTTTCTGCACATTGAACTTCAAAATCTAGTATGTATTTGGTTGTTATTTGATATCTCTGTGTGTGATCATTTTCTGTAATTTATCTATTTGTTTACGATTTTATGAAATTAGGTTTTTGAGCATAATTAGACTTAATTAAACAACAAATTCATAGAATTCTAATCTTCCCCTATTTTCCAAGTGACAAGAGATCTGTACTAGAGTTCTCTACTCAGTTGAATGTCCTTGAATGTTTAGTGGTGAAAGGAGGATCATGATAAACCCTTAAAACAAACTATCAACCTCATCATCCCTCTTTTCATATTAAACAGAGAGAATAATGAATGATGACATCCACAATCATGAGCTTTCAAGTGTTTAGTAGGGAAAAGAGGATGAGATGATGAACGCACTAGAGAAAACCCTCCTTTCACTACAACATTCAAGAACAAAACCAAGCCAAGTCACTACAAGATGGAAGAGGACTCAACTGCTAATTTTGTGCTCTTGTTTGTAAAGAAAAGATGTGATTCAACCAAGCCTTTTATCAAACCCTAAGCCAATCAATGCACTAAACCCTAGAATTATGATAATCAGCTTATAACAGAGAAACAACAACAACAAATCAAGATTTGAAAGTACCAGGCTGATCAGTGAGATGTCCAAACTTGTCCCTTAGAAGTTGAAATGTCGGAAGACTCCGAGGCTAGCACTTGAGTCCAGAAAGTCCCGATCTCTGAAAGCTCAAAACTAGAAAAGTTTCATAAATGATGCTTTGATGCCGAATTCAGGGTCTGTTTTAGTTGTTGGACATTGGGGCTAGCACCCAAGTCTGCTACGGTGGAATTTCCAAAATCTATTTTTGGATCTTGAATCTTTATCCTTCAAGCAACCTCCCTACACCTTCACTTCCACAATTCCCACACCTATAACCGACACACACGAAGAAAAGGGGTTTTGGGTTTGTGGTGTTTAAGGATTTGCCTTAGTCAAATCTTGGGTTAGCATTCAAGCTTTCCCAACACCATTGTTAAAAAGAGAGTGTGTCCTTACAGGATAGAGGGTAAAGATAATCCAAATGATGATAAAATGATTCAAACACAATGAAATTGTCACGTTGGAGGTGAAGTCCTTAGGAGGATGAAGATGCTTCAACTTATAAGGATGTTGATGATGATTCTCAATCTACAACAAACACAATACTAACACAAATCTGCAATAATAACACAATGAATGCCTTGAATGCTCTTTGCTCAATATCATAACCTTGCTATCATCAACTTGTTACAAAATGAATTCAAACACTTATTTATATATGCTATCCTGTTAAACTTTTGTAAATTAATTGAAATTGAGCCGACAAGGAAGGACCCATTTAAAAGTCCTATGCTGACATCCTTAAATTTTACCCTGGCCAATCAGGGTGGACTTAGGCATGAGCGCCCAAGTACCAAGATTACTTTTTGGTTGGGACCTATGCATTAAATGGGCCCCGAGTTCCCATTTGATATGGGTTTCAGGGAATTTCTCATCGGGATGAATTTTTTTCTTGTAGAGTGTAAACACGGGGACCTAGGAGCTAAACTAGGAGGTAAAAAGGCATGTGTCCACTTTTTACTCCATAACATCAAGTAATGTTATGTTGTTATCTAAGTGAGCAACCGACAATCAAGCTATTATCAATCATTATTAAGATCAAATCAATTGGAGCCAAGGTGCACTCTATTTCCACTCTATGAGAGGAGTGATTTGAGGTGAAGGTTGTGTTTATTGCATTATCTTTGTGTTGTTAACCTATCATCATTTTCTTGTCTTAATTTTGGCATGCCCTGTGGGACCCATGTCTTTGATTTAGCTCATTTTTTATAGGTTTTATTAGCTTTTAGTTGCAGGTTCAAGCTCTTTTTAGACAATTTTTTGGGTGTGGTTTGTTATAGCGAGTGTCCTACAATAAAAAGAACCCCATGGTTGTGTTTGGGAGGCCCAAAAACCCTAGGATCCATATAAAATTTTCTATATTTTGAAAATAGAATTAAAATTTTTTGATTTTTTTTATATAAGCAGATCTAAATTGTCTGGATCCAACTACATATGGACCCACCATATAACACCTTTGTGCTTAGTCTATAGGCTATAGTGTGGATAGTAGGCCATATACAAAAGTTTTGCGGAATTGTAAAATTTAAATTTAGATGTTTGACATTTGTTTTTATATAGTTGTAAGGTCGTCAACTTAGCAAAAAAATAATCTATTTAAAATCCTTAATGATTAAGCTTAATAATTAAAAAAAATTTAACCTGACCATGACCTAGTAGGGTTGAACCATTTTCATCTTTGACCTTAGTCACATGAGTGACCAAGATCTCTACTAAACCCTTAACTACCAAATCTTGACCGTCAAACTAGCACTTGCATATGAACAAACATTATAAACACTAGCAGGTTTATGTTAATTGTTACATCAAATTTAGCCACCAGCCATCAGTTTCATACCATCAACATTTGTTATGGTTTCTAGTTGTTAAAGGTAGACCTTAATTTGATAGTTATATTTTTATTTTTATTAATTGTGATAGTAATTGTTGGTAGCCAAGATTAGCTACATATGCCTGACCATGTTGTGTGACGACTTTTTCTAACTGTCACTATAACCACTAGTAGTTACATAGATTGTAGTGTTAATCTTAACTATTAGGAACTTAATTTCTCATGTGACTAGGCTAGTGCTAATTGCTAGTAGGTTGACTAACTGTCAGGCAAAGACCACTTGGTTCATTCATCCTAAAATAGGCCTTTTTTCCATTTTTGCATAACTTTTTCAAATTGTATTAGATTTTTACAAAATTATAGGCATTAGAAAGTTAATTTAGCCAAATTTGTATTGGTATAGACCTTTGTGCCAAGTTTGGCCTATATTTAAGGTACAATCATTTAAAATTGTTATTTTCTTACAAACTTCATTTGGCCATAACTTTTGCATATCAAGTCAAAATTTAGCATTTTTTTTAAATTGCATAGAAAATCATAAGGAATCCATTGATGATATTTAATCTGTTGTGTGATCATTGTTATTTTTAAATTTTTGTTAGAATTATCATTTTTGAGCTAACACTTGTCAAAGACGAAAATTTCTCAAACTACAAACAAGTTTGTTGTAGGTTTGCTTGTCAAAGACTGATCATTCAAAACTATTTTGTGTTTACTTTATTGGTGATCTTGGTTGTGACTTGAGGTGTGTGTATGCTCTTCCCTCGTGTTGAAAGATGATCTTGGAAATCAAAAACACCCTTGAGACACATTCATTCTCACAACACACATTGATTTCTAAGGGTTAATTAATCTTGCTTGAGTGGATCATGTGTGTGTATGCTCTCCCCTTGCACCACAAGGTGATCTTAGGGATAAAAACACCTCTTGGCTCACTTTTATCACCCAAGGTGTGTTAGTGTGTGTATGCTCTCTCCTTTCACTTAGTGCAATCCTAGAGATCAAAAGCATCTAACATCAACCTTTCCCTTTAGGAGGCCTGCCTTGGAGACACACCCACTATAAGGGGTGAACTCAACCACGCGTTCGGGTAGGATATATAAAGGGGAGAGCAAAATTTGTACCTCAATCTAGTCATCAAGTGTGGCACAACCTTGGGCCCCTAGTGATTCAGGACACAAGGTGAAAAGATAATCCAAGCATTTGCTCTAGTCTCATGCTTGTAGATGGACTAGTGTGTCATAGATTGGACCCCACATACCTTGTGCATATTGGGGACTCCCTTAGAGGCTTGTTCATCCTAGTTTAAGACTTTTTGATCATTTTTTGTAGTGGTGCATCACTACTGGGGCAGAAGATAGTGATACATACTGTCATAGTGAGAGAGATAGAGCTCACCTTGGGTAAGAAATTTTGCCTCCAAGGTATGGGGTGTAAGGTGGTCCATGACCTTGCATCCCCTAGCTATCCATCACTAGATAGATAGTATATCATGAGTCCACAATTATTAACACTCCCACTTGAATAATCTAGGGTGTTATTGTGTTTATTTGTCAAAACCTGTGCACTTTCCCAATCCAAAATGCAAATCCTTTTGCAAATTTGTGCATGTAGTGTGAAATCTATTGTTTTGCAAAGTTGCCCAAGGTCAAGCTTCAAACCATCCTTAATCACCTTATAATCATTCATTATCATCCATATCTAATCCAATCCACCTCATCCCAACTATCCTAACCATTCTAATCACCCTATCCACATCATCCCAATATATCCCCAATCCATCCCTAAGCCATCATCTAGGACTCTAATTCTAATCAAGCTATCCAAAGCCAATCAAGCTCCTAAGTCTTATGCTAATCATCATCTATAATCCACATCATAATCCACTATCCTAAGCTAATTTCATTATTCATCCTTATCCTAATCATCCTCCATCCATTATCATCCATAATCCACATCAAAATCCACTATCCTAATCCAATTTAACCCTATCCATTATCATCCTTCATCCACACCATGTCCCCAACCTACATCAAGTTTATCCATCATCAAACTCCATCTTAATCCAAATTCCATCCCCATCTAAGCTTAATCCTAATCCAACACCTTCACACAAACATCATGAGTTGGTTTGATAAATTCATTATGGAACCTAGAACACATATGTCCCCTCTTTTATGTGAAGTTTGTCCCAAACGTAATCTCATAATCAAAGGAGCTCCTCAAAGTGACAAAGCACACACACCACTAGTTGAGAAAGGCCAATAGTCTAATAGTCTTTAGGGCCATTTTCTATCTAGGGGCCCTTATTATTGCTTATTTCCTTTACCCCAGGTCTATCTTGCCTGCCATCTATGATCTAAGTCTAGCGAATGCCAATAAAAGTTGTTGCTTGTCTAAGTTGAAAGCTTGTCAAATTGTCTTATCTAGATAAGGATCAGTGTTCAGCCTCTAGAAAAGCTCAAAATTCAGAAGCATCCATCCCTTCCCCATTCCCGCTTGAGTTCTAAAAATCCTATCTCATGAAGTTAAATAGGTCCCCTATACTAGGATAAACTACAATCTCGAATTCAAAATTCTTGTTAAAGAGTAGTCATATTGTTAGTTCCATCATGCATTCATATCAAAGCTAGAAAAATTATCTAAAGCAATAAAATCAATGTCATAACTCATGGCATTTCAAAGAATTAGAAGCATAATTGCATTATGTGTCCCTGGATTACATATCATTCATTCCATTCATATATATTTTTGGAAAAAGATAAAAAAACATGTCATTATGCATTCATCCTTAGAGTTAGAGGTCTAAACAAGAAAAATTCTAAAAACTTCCAAAGTGCATAAGAGATAGGCACATACAACAATTATGATCAAAGATAATTATTCATTAATATGCTGAAAGGCTGAAATCTTATAATTTGCTACAACAAAAAGAAGAGATAAGAGCTAGAAACAAAATGCTATCGCAAGATACAAGGGCTCCTCATGCAAGGGGGCATGACAAGAAAATAAATGAGAAGACCTCTAGGGTTGCCTCTATCCATTAGAGTCATCAGGGCTTCTGCTCCTAGGTCATCAAATGGCACTGGACTCTCCATGAGATCTATGAGAATAAGGTACTATACTATGGGTCCAAGAATGAGAAGGACCAACCGTGTTAGAGTGTGAATCAGGTCGTCAGACTCCCAAGTGAGCCATCTCTCAAAGAATGGCATTCTCACCCCCAAGAGTGTGAATCCTATCTCTCAAAGCATTGTTCTCCTGGAAACCATGATATAGGTAGGAGCGAAGATATCTGCGTGTTGACTAGCCCTAGTAGGCAAGTGAGGGTCCAAAAGAAGATGTTCTTATGAATAACTAGTAAAAGGAGCCACCAAGTCAACATAAGTGTCATGAAATAATGTCCTCCACTCCTCAATGCTACCTAAAGAAGAAAAGAAGGAAGTGTAAAACTTAAGACCAACAAGAAGGAACAATGGAACATAAGAATGAAAGGAGAAAATGAGGATCATCAGTCTGCCAAGTAGGATCAAGATGTTTTATGGCCTCAAGAAGATCAACTAGGTCATGGATTGGGGGAGTAGCTTCAGAAGCTCCTACATCATCAGAAGATTACTCAACCTCCTCTTTAATCAGTTGTTCTCCATCACTATCCCTTAATGGATCATAATCCTCATCACTTGAGTCCTTGATCTCCTCTATAATGATTAATCCATGAGATTGAGGTCATCTCGTGTATCATCATCATGGTTGTGCAACTCAAAATGGTATAGTGATAGGAACCTTAGGGGTCAAAGGTGTCCAAGTGACCGTCCTCTCCTCAGTCTCTCCCATCTCTTGAATAGATCTATAGAAAGTAGGAACTGGGGGTAGGTCCTCTAGATAATCCTCCCCAAACTATTGAAGACCCCAATGGGAGTGATGTACCTTGGTAGCACCAAGTCTATCTATTAGATGCATGACATCTCAACAATAGTCTCAAATCAATTTGTCCCTTGGCCATAAGCCCTCCATGTCGACATAGGGATCAAGAATGAAGTCTGCATCAATCAAGGTGGCCACCGTGCGCGTGCTAGAATCAAAGTCTAAGCCAAGACAACTCCATTGTAAGGACCTCGGTAGCCTAGGATCGGAACGGGGCATGCCCTTCTAGTATGGATGAATGTGCTTGAAGATCCATATCATGATCAAAGAGGGATGACCAAAAACATGTGCCCCTCGTCTTGTAATATGGTAAAAATCTCGATAGACCATTGCTAGGATATCAACACCCTAGGAAAATATTGTACCATGCTCAATGTGTTGTATGCTGGGTTCCCAGTACCACCAAAGTTTTGCTGACCCCTTATCCCTTGATAGTCTGGATTTGATCAATCCAATGAGAAACTTTCGCAAGGGCAAAATCTCCAAATCAGGAACCAAAGCGAGTTGTACTCCCTTCTGCTCTCTAGGGTTATCCACCCCCATGATAGTAGTCTAGGCTCATCTCTCTCCCTCTAACTCCCTCTTGGGAAAGGTAAGTTGTTGTCCCCTTACAGGGACACCAAGGATGTGATACACATCATAAAGAGTAATGGTCCACTCACCAAAAACTTATGGGAACCTAAAAGTGTTCCTATCTGCATCCTAGTAGGTCAAAATGTCACAACAAATGCTGGAACCACCAAAACTAGATGTCTAAACCAACCTTCTTCAAGAGAGATAGGTCCCTCAAATAAAAAACCTCGTATGCCTCCCTAAGCCATGACTATTCATGTGCCACATTCCATCGGATTCTCATAGTTGTTGCACACAAAGAGCCTTAAGTTAGATCTCATTAAACTTAGAAAATCCCAAAAAAAATCATATAACTTGCAAAAACATACAAAAAAGTGTATATTCCATGACAAACTGTAATAAAATGAAGGTTTAGTAACAAAATCAGAGAATAATGACATCCCCAAATGAAGCAAGATGATTAGAATCTTTTGGACCTAATCCCCCAGTTCACTAGGCCCGATCCCCCCTAGGCGACTAGGCAAGGCATCCCCTCATGCCAAAAACTAATGTAAAAACCTCAAAATTTCACTGATTTTGACAAATGAAAAGGCTAAAACAAACTAGAACTATGCGGATGACATTTATCAACAAGAAAATTTGACATCGACACACTTTCTCGATATAAATTGACAAAAACAAAAACTAGGGTTTTTAGAGAGGCTTTTGGCTAATTACACACTTGTTTATTAGCGGATGAATGATTCCTAGACATCTTCATGATCCCCTTGCCGAGAGATTTCCGCCAACTGCCTACTTGCATGATTCCGTCATTGTTTGGCCTCTCTCTTAGATTTTTCTACTCTCTCCTACTAGTTTAGTGTCATTTGATGCATTTTTAGATTAGTTGTTAGCTTTTATAATGCTTTTGCACCCTTGTTTTGTGTGCTTGCATCTTATAGGTCCCCTACTAAAGAAAATCAACTTAGGTATACTCACAATGACATCGACAATACATTCATTGTTTCAAATTTAATATTTTTATCAAAACATTTTAAATGTTGAACTAATGCTTTTCATTGCAGGTACAATTGCGGGAAATTGATAATGACAGGTAAAGGCCTAGTTTAGGAACAATACCTATCTTTCATATAGACTACCATCCCCAAGGGGGCAAATATGTAAGCACAAAAAAGACACACGGGCCTACATGGTAATACTATGATGAGCTGTAATCCTAAACATGTACATATAAGCGTGTAAATATGACCTATCAACATGTGTTCTTCTTGGCGACACGTGGATTGGACTTTCTTTTCACTTTCCTCCATTTTTCCCTTGCTAACTTCTGCAATTTTGGTCTTTCTTCTTTCGACCTTTGTCAATTATTTGTTTTCTCTACCTTCTGGCCTTGTCGCATCACCTATGAGTGTCTTTTCCTAGTAAACCTACATCTTGTTGACCTTTTTCATCATTTTCAGGACTTTAGAGACCTCAAACTGTCTTTCTGATTTCATCTCCAACCCCACTTTCTGTCAGTCTTTCTTCTAACCCTAGGCGCCCCCTATTATTTTTGGATTGTTCCCTGGTGACCACCCCTTCTGGTACCTTTTTAACAAAACAAAGTTGTCAGGTGTGTTCTTTTGCTCTGAGTGATCCCACAATACTGTGTCCCACTTTTTGGCCAAAGTAGGACATTGAAGTCAACATTTTAAACCAAATTTTCACTTTCTGACACCTATAACAACTAAACTGTTAAGAATTTAAAGATGATAGGAACTAGTGATTGTTGATATTTTGTGTGTAGATTCTAAATGTATTTTTTAAAAAATTTTAAGAAATAATTTGTGATTTTTTTACATAACTATTAATAACTTATTTTTTATAGTTAACATCATTTTTTAAAAGTGACGTTTATACCATACACCATAACTTTTTTATAGAAATGATCAAATTATAAAATTTTTATAACATAGATTTGTAACACCAATATCTAGTGCACATATATTTTTTCATAATTTTTTGTTACATATATTTTTTTATTAATTTTTGAAGTGAAATTAATTATAATTCAAACATAGGTTTATACCATACAACATAAATTTTTCTATATGTTTCCAAATTATTTTTTTTTTTGTTGAAACAAATACATCAATATCTAGTGTGTAGATATTCTTCATTATTTTTTTCTTTATTTTTTTTATTTTTTCACGTGTGTGGAATAGAGACCTTAATGTTTGATGAAAAACCTATGTTCACTAGAAAATAGAAAATAATTATATAATCAAATGAAATATATTAAAAATTATACTTTTTAGAAAGATTATACTAAGGGTTACATACTTACAAAATAGATTTTCTAAATGACTTCATTTGATCCCCCAAAAGGTGAAGCAAAATTGGTTTTTTGTTAGCATTTTGATAGGTGCGGAGGAGACTCCATTGAGGTTTTGATTTAAGTCTAAGGGGTTATTTCCAAGGGGGTTTGATATAAGAGGGTTTTATCTAACCCCCTTCAGTTAAACCCCTTTATATGGAACCCCTCAAGGCTTAAATCATTAATTTTTCTAAAATAATGTGATTTCAAACAAAAATCAGGATGTCCCAAATTTGGGACTTAGTATTGTAGGATCACCCCTCTCCAAGATCACTCTCCAGTCTTCAGTTTTCAGCCAGACACCCATTTGACCTTGGTCACCCTGTTTTTGACTTTAGTCGCCCCCCGGGCAACCACCTTGTGAATGTGGATGACCTTGTCGTGTTTTCTTCCGTGGTTTTACTTTGAGTTTGAGCTCTAAAAATCACCATTTTTGCTCTAATTTGCATGAGATTTTCTCCCTAACTGAGAGTCATCTATTCTTAACCTTTCAATCAACTTTAATCATGCACAGTTAGCTCAATTGAACTATAATTGACTCATCCCTTTCTCATGCAAACTCCATTTCTTCTCCTATGATGAGCTTTCAAGCTCACTTCATTGCCCAATCAAACCAGTTAACTCTTTAATAAAAGGAGATGACTCTCCAATCAATTCCACCTCTCATTTCTCATTCCAACCTATAAATATCCCCTCCTCCAAGCAATAGAAAAGGAAAATTCATTGTGGCAACCTAGTTTTGCTTAGTTTTTGCTCTCCCTTAGCATTCATATGCTCTTTGTAGGACTCTCGTGCCTTTTTCTTTTTATTGTTTATGCCCGATCTTTTCAAAAATCTTCATACAACATTGTCATGCTAGCCAATTCTCAAGCCCAAGTGCTTCATTCAAGCTTTCATAGCTTCATCCAAGCTTTCTCAAGATTTTGTTTGATTTGTTTTTCGTCCAATCCCTATTGCCAAGAGGAGTACTCCACTGTTGTAGAGGAAGTGAAGGCTACTACAAGGATCTTTGAGGATACACCAAGCACATGCGCCTTCAATTTCAGGTTCCTTCATGCTTTTTGTAGTAATTAGAAAATTAAACTTGCTCTTGGAATAATAATCTTGTCATTGCAAATTCCTCGATAGGTTAATTTAGATTGTTAGATTAGCTTGTTTTATTGTAATTTAGATTAGCCTCATTTCAAAGCATTTCTCAATTCTTAGAGTAGCCCAAAACCGATCTTGAAAAACACAGAAAAAAAAGAGTAATTGCATTAGGTAATTCCATTCTAGTTTGCATTCATATTTCAATTCCTAGTTTAACTTAGTTCATTTATTTCAAAAATTGGTGAAAAATAACAAAATGTTGTTTGCATACATTGTAGCTTGCATTTCATACCAAAAACCCACAAACTACAAAAACGTTAGAAAATACCAAAAACATCAAAACAAGTTCACAAACCCTCGATTTCATCATGAGATCAGCACAAATCAATCAACTCAAACAAAGCAAAGCAAATTTTAGGTCATCACCCTAAGTCAAACATAAATCAACTCGTGGTTAACTCAAACCAACTCTCTTCGTTCAAGCTCACGATTGTGCCCTGGACTTAGAGGTGAGTGGGTGAGGGCAATCCTAGAGGAGATCGAAGAGTTACACCCTAGGCCTCAACACACATAATTGACCATTCAAGAACAAGAACTTAGGCTTACGTTGATCAAACAAATACATCAAATCCAACAACTCCTTCGAGAAGGAGAGGAAATATTCTGACACATAAGACTCATAAATGACTATAACAGACAACTGAATATGCATTGAAATCTAGCTAACTCAAATAGGAGATCAATGACCAGTGACCCTTCGGGTCATACTATTATTTCAACATCCATGGTCATTGAGTATAACTTAGTGAACAACCCTCAAGAAAGGCCCCAGGACCGACTGATCATTCTCCATGAAGTGCATCTCTCGAGTGAGCAGGACTGCCCTTGTGTCTCACCTCCTCTCAACTTGCTTCTACCATTAGAGTGATAGTGACATGGAGGTTCGCCTATCGCAAGGAGAAGGGTCTATGTGCTCTGTCAAAATTATCTCAACCGCCCCGCACTATTGAGTCACATTTTGAGTGTACAGTCCTATAACATTTTGTTCATGACATGGTAGAAAATGGAAGAATGAATTTGGAAAAAGTTCATACTTTGACGAATGTTGCAGATTCTTTGACAAAGCCTATGAGAATATACTTTAGATGGTGTTCAGAGACTATGGGCCTCTCAACCTCTAGTAGTTGAGTTCATGATGATATGGATTCCTTGGTTCTTGCAAGGTATACGACAAGTGGGAGAATGTTACGATAAGGTGTGTCATACACCTTGCAATTTCTAATATTTGAAATATTTTTTGTTTATATTTTAGCAATTTGCTTTTTACCACTTAGTGTCATGGAAGTTGCTAAATGCAACTATGACAACTTGGAATGTGTGTAAGAGTTGCTAGAATGGAAAGAGCTAGTGAAAGGGAGTTATTTTGGAAATTATGACAAGTATGATTTTAGGAGATTGTGAAAGCATGATTTTAGGAGCCAAAAATGAAGTGCCATATTTTTGGAGTCAGTTATGTTTTGATAGGATTGAGTAACTTTCTATATTACGATGGATTTGATTCTCCGTGACTAGGCATTGTAGCTCATGGTTTTGAGTTTTTCATTTTGGTGGTTTCTTGTATTCAAACTCCTATAAATTGAATGCTTGAGGAGTCATTTTTATGAGAAGATAATTTTACAAGTACCGTTATGCTGCCGAAATTACTCTAGAAATTATATGCTGTTGAACTCTTGTAAGAAATTTGCTCTGCAAGTGTATGCAATCTTGTGTTGGATTTGTAATACATTGAGTAGGCTTTTGGAGTGTGGGGTTTTTCTTTTGAAAGGGTTTTCCCCACGTATAAATGGTGTTTTGGTATTATTTGCTTCTTGTTGTTATTTATATTTTTAATGGTGTGAATCTTCTTCATTGTAACTGCAAAGATTAAACATTTGCACAACACTTTCCAAATTAGATTGGTGTAGGAAGCATTTCCCCATAGCTTTCTTTCTTTCAATAAAAAATGAAGGGACTATTTTATGTTTACCTCAAATTGTTGATCCTTGCCAAACCACAATGCACAAATGGAATCTCATGAGGAGAGAGGAGGGATCTCCCTTGGCTAATGCTCAATTGTATTTTGCTTTGTACTGTAAATATATATATACTTTGAAGAAAAATACATTAACTTCATTTCCATGTCAATTTGGTTTTCATTTTTTTTTTTAAAGGCTCCTCTTCCTTTTTTATAATTGTCTGAAATGTCACCAACAATAAGCAATAGCAATTTTTTAATTTGTGGGTCTTGCGAGTATAGTCTCTCACCTCTATCATTCGATCTTCTTCACCTATAGAAAGGATTCTGTCATTTAATTTAAACCAAATGGTTTCCAAGAGAAATAGGAACAGGCTTATCATGGCTGGAGCTACTGCAGCAGCATCAGCACCAGCGTTTTACTTTACTTGGAAGGCTTTGAGAGCATATAACCCCGACCTAGATGAGGATGCACATTGTAGTGAGGATGGTGATGAGAATGAACTTCAGGATACAGATAATTTGATGAAAACTAATGAGGAAAAGCTAGGCAAGGTAAAGGGGCATTGCAGAAGTAGATAGTGGATTTAGACTTGAAGAATTTGAGCAGTTTATTGTAGAAAAATATGTGGCAGTACTTGAAGAGAGCGTGAAATAATCATTGGATGTCAGGATTCTCACGAACCCAATAGAGGATTTATAGTTGAGGAGTTTATTGCTGAAAAATATGGGGAAGTACTTGTAGAGTTGGATTGTGAGGATTCTCATGAACTCACTAAAAAGGTCTGTGCAAGAACCGATGAGGAAGAAAGTAATTTGAAAGTGGGTCTTGTGGGGAAGGAAGAAGTGAGTCATGATTGTTTATCTTCATGCTCAGATGTGTTTGAGCCTTGGTCCATTAGCAATGAGACAAAGGAAGAAGGTACCCTTCTGCAACAAGTCAGACTAGAAAGCAACAGCTTCAGGATTCAAGGTATGAGTTCTTAAGTTATTTGACTGATTTTGTAATTCTAGGGATATGGGTTTCAATGAACTGTCCATGCAAGATCTATTAGAAGGGGCTATGATGTTTTTGTCAGATTCACAGAAAGAATTGGGCAGGCTAGTCCAGATTTTGAATTTGATAGCTGTAAAAGTAGCATTAAGAATATGGATACGAGTCCTGAACGTTTTGGGACCGAGTTATGGGATATGAGTGAAGCGGATGGGTTTTCAGGGCAGTCAACAGAGGATGGGCAACATCATGAATTTCAAAAACCCTCTGTTTTGGAGATTAATTTAGAGAAATAGTTTGATATCAGCACCAAGTAGCAAGGATCCAGAATCAACACCAGCCTCTGAGGGTAAATAGACACAGTTATTGTCACACCACATAACATAACTTTTGTCTGGGTGTGTAGTGAGGTTGAACACATCAGAACTCAGCTGGCCACACCGCATGCAAAGGCTTTCAGACTAGGTCACAGGAGACCTTGCTTCAACAGGGCGTTCTAAATGTCCGAGAAGAGCTTGCTTCAAGGTGTATTAAACTAAACTTAGGGCGGTGCGAGAGGAGGTTCTCATGCGTTCCAGCTGGGGTTTTAGATTTTTTTAAAATTTAATATAGGATCTAGTCTGTTTTATTTGTGGAAGATTTTATTTGATTCAAGATTTGATGTGGAGCTCTACTCTTGATATCTTGTTTCGAATTGCCTCCTTGTTCTCGCAGCTACAGGGATTATCGAAGAAGAATGTGAAGGTTGCCTACCAGCTCAGTCAAATCAAATCACAAAATCTCACAGCTTTCAAACAAGAGTTCCTTGAGCACTGTTCAAACAGGAAGATTTCTGAGACTAATGTAATGATTCTAGTTTTACCTATTCTCCTTTTCTAGTCAGGTCTGGTGTTGCTTGGCTTTGGCTCTATTGGTATTTGGTTGGGACTGAATTTTTCTGTATAGGGTTTGATTAGTATGACGGGTTTGTTACTGGTTGCCTTGTCTCTTTTAGTTCCTTCTAATGGTGGTTCTGTGGCTTAATTTGAGATGAATGCCTTTGTGGCCGTCGTTGGCCTTGATTTTACAGCGGTTTTTTGTGGAGGTGTTTTCATCTATATGCATTGTTCTTTAGAGTCCGTGATTGTTTGGCTTCTGTATTTGTTGGCCAGGCTTGCTATTTACTTTTTATGTTCAGTTTTGACCAGTCTCTTAGATATATAATATAGTTAGAATTAGGGTTGTTGTTCTGGATGCTACTAGCATATCTATATTTAAAAATTATATCTTAAGTATGTGAGACATATCTCTCTAGAAGCATAGGTATGTTAGTCTATACGCATTGGTCTTTAGAGTGCATGATTGTTTGTTTGGTTTCAATATTTGTTGGCAGTGCTCAGGTTTGCTATTGCAGTTCACCTGCCCTTTTATGTTCAGTTGTGATCAGTCTCTCAAGGTCCTGTTTACTGAGCGTGGACTGAAGTTTCTGGTAAAAGCATAAATTGTTGCCGTTTCCAGGGATCTGGTGGTTCTGCTCAGCTTCGCTCCAATGGTGGTTTCTTTTATGGTTCAGTGTTCTTGGTTGAAGATATGACATTTTGAGATGGGTTTGATCTGACCTTTGCCTTGATTTGAAGTTGCTGGTCATTTACAGCTGAAGGCTTTGTATTGGCGAAACTTTCAGTTTCGATCAGCTTTCTGGCAGTGCTTGTTCAGATGCCATTCTTCTGTTCCTTAACAGTTCCGCTTTGAGGTCTGTTATTCTTTTCTGTGTAAAAAAAAGAAAAGAAAAGCCCGTGATTGTAAAAACAAATCGGCGCGAGACAATATTACCGGTAGGTTTCGGTACACACATAGGATGTGATGGATGGCCTCAGAGTTATCTTCAGTCCACCTACATGCATCCAGTTGATTTAAACTAGTATATTTATATTTAAAAAAATATCTAGAAATATTTTCTGTACTTGTTTTTTAGCTTTTTCCAATTTTTTTTAATTTTCTCTATTTTAAAAGTCAATGTTTAAGTATTTAACTGTGTGAGTTTTTTTTTCTCGTCACCATGAGAAAGTTTTTCTACCTTTCTATTATTCATGGTTTTTGTTTTTTATTTTTTATTTACTCCAATTTTTTTTGGTTTTTATTTATTTTTTTTCTAATTTTTTTTAGTTTTTTTATATATTTAGATACACAAAATGAATGAATGTTCTCTCTAAGTAAAATTTAATAATGTAGAGTGAGAAATATTTATTTCTGAGTCATGCCCAAAATAAAGCCTATAGTTAAATAACATTTATTTGACGTTAAGTTTTTAATATTAAACATATTTGCATTTCATTAATATATTATTAATTGAAATTTTAAATATAAATAATTTTAAAAAATATGTTGAAAATATATAGTTTATGAATAATTATATGTAAATATATTGTTTATTTTTATATTGATTTATAAAATATATATTCTAAAAATAACTAGTATAAAAATGTGAGTTACATATTCTAAAGTTCTTAAATTATTTTTGATTAAGAAGACTTCCATTAATTTAAATCTCTATGTTTAATCCTCAAATCAATGAATAGTAAAGTCATATTCTTATATTTAAAAATTGTTTCCACATTTAATCCCACTTCCAAACAACTAAGACCTTTACAATGGTTAAGGCAAACTTCACAATTATGACAACATCCTCGTTCTTTTGAATCTAACTCTTGCTACTTGATAATTTAGGTATTTGTTATTTTTTCTCTTTTTGGTATAATAATCTAAAGCATAACATTTCATTGACTTTAGAGTGTGATGTATATCTATACACTTTTTATAAATAATATACATTACCATTATTAATTATATGGATTTCAGAAATATATTATAGAACAATAATTAAGACCATCAACACAAGACTAATACAAGATCTTTATCAGCAAATACACTAGAAATCACCTATGAAATACCAAAAGAGAAATCCATTTTTTTAGAAACCACATCTACATTTGAAACAACTATAAAAGACCAATAATCAAAACTTAAAATTCCACATTAGATGTCCCTATCTTGATTTGAACTCACAATTAAAACCCAACATTT
Organism: Cunninghamia lanceolata; assembly: GCA_027924645.1. NCBI lineage: Eukaryota > Viridiplantae > Streptophyta > Pinopsida > Cupressales > Cupressaceae > Cunninghamia > Cunninghamia lanceolata. Next base: position 2,675,838 of record BSBN01000119.1, on the reverse strand, counting down.
AAACCAATTAAACGCAGCCTCTTGCACCACTAATTCATCGTTAATAAAAATCGAGGACTCATAAAACTGCATTCTTTTGTTCATACTCTAGAAGCCGAGAGTTGTGTGTTCTCTTTCTTTAACGCTAGTGAACGTTATTTTTTAGCATCAAATCTTGTTGCCGTCATTGCTATTCGACTAAAAACAGAGTCCTGTCTAATAACTTGTGAATATTTCAAACTGCAGAACAGAAAAAAGTAAGTAGCCTGTAAATTATCCCACTTTTTATTATTTTCGTTCATTTATACATGATGCAGATTTTCAATTGCAAGCGTCTGAGCTGAAATTTTTAACCCCAGCCATTCAGGAAATTTATATATTGGATCTGAAATTGCCCAAGGATCAGCAAAACCCCATCTTTCACCAGTTTTACAACACACTTGTAAGAGGCGCCGAGCTGGTTGAATAATGCGAAAATATTAGCACTTTTAACCTGCCTCTCAAATATAGGTATGCTTCGCAGATTCTCAAGCTTGAAAAAGGAGATTAATGGCTTGCAGGAGTTGATTCCTGCCCACATATTGCTTGATGCCAGAGGGCTTCTAGCAGAACTGAAAAAAATGTTACCCATGAGAGGCTGCTGCAGATATAAGTAGGGAACTGAATGATTCCATCTTCAAACAAGCTTCCATTCTTACAAATGACCCTTGCCAAAATACCATGATGCTTCAACAAATTTGTTTAGGTATGATTTGTTTGACAATGATGAAATTCTAGGAGATTCCGCAAGCTATAATGATAGTTCTGGAAAATCTCAAATTTTCTTGGGTTCGGAGAAATCCATTGGGAATTTGAAGGAGCTTTTGTTCAACAGTGAGGTGTCTGTCCTTGGTGTGCAGTGTATGGGGGCTGGAGGTAAAACGACATTAGCCTTGGCTCTCTGCAACGATCCTCATTTTAAAGGTAAAACGGGCTTCCCCCCAATATGGGTTATGTTTCCCTGTTGTTTTAAGCTTTTATTTGAAAGGTACTCTGTGAAATTTCTGGGCCTTGAATGCCAGCATATGCCAAGATTTTGGGTGTTTTTATCCCCTCTTTCTGAGGAGATGAGACGACTTAACTTTTAACGTCCTCTTAATACAAATGTTACCTACTTGTTAGGTATGATAGTTTTGAAATAAGATCTTTAAACTTAATTTTGGTTGTATTGACTAAACATTTGGATTTTATATGGTAGATTATAAATATAAATCTGTCCGGTTTACGATTGTATGTTGTAGTTTGTAGCTGCATGTCTAGCTGTCATTCTCTATTTCATTTAGATAGCACCCCTTAAATCTTTGGTCGTAAGGTGTTTTTGTGGTCTTTATATACTTATTACTCGTTTCAGTCTGCAGTAGGCAGCCTTCTTTAGTCTGAGGTCAAGCGTTTATTTTTCTTGCATGTTAAAGAATTTACTAGGTAAACGGACTTGGTTTATTGTGGATATCAGGTTATTTTGGAAACAACGTATTTTTCATCACTGTTTCACAGTCCCCAAATCGGAAGGGCATTTTAGAGACAATGTGCGAAAGATTGTTGGGAGGAAGAAACCTGAGTTTCAGAATATGGAAGATGCACATATACATCTGAAACAGTAGCTTCTGAAACAATTGAAGCCGACTGTGGTGATTCTAGATGATGTCTGGGACAGAGCAAGTCTGGAAAAATTGCTATTTGAAGGGCCAGGATACAAGACTCTTATCACAACTAGAGACAGTTCTACTATACCAAGGAACCTTTCTACTCAACTGTATCAATTGCCATTGCTGGGCCAGGAGGATGCTCTGTCACTTTTCTGCTTCTGGGCACACAGACATCAGTTCCATGCTATGCAGATGCAAATCTAGTGAAGGAGGTATTTAGCCTTATCAATTTCCATTGCTGGGCCAGGAGGATGCTCTGTCACTTTTCTGCTTCTGGGCATACAGACATCATTTCCATGCTATGCAGATGCAAATCTAGTGAAGGAGGTATTTAGCCTTATCTGAGCTCTTTGCTGTTTTCTGAGAGTTGGATGAAATTTGTAATATTTATATATGCATTTTTTTTTTCGTATTTAGAATCTTTGCTACAACAAAATTAATCCTCTGATGTTTTGCTGGATTAGGGATGGGGAAATAAGGACTGGGCGGGCAAGCAAGACTGAAACCTTCAATTAAACATTATGAGAAAAATATTTTATACAATCGGTCTCTCAAGTAACTTAGTATTAATCAATTAAATTAAAAGTTTATAGACCCAGGACTGTGATTTTAGATGGTTGTAAAGTTCAAAGAAATTAATCTGCAAACATATGGGGTAAATTATGTGTATAATTTTTTGTTGTCTGACCAAGGCCTTCTCATTTTTTTTTCCATTCCATGAGTTACAGGTGCAAGCAGAATGTAAAGCCCTGCCACAAGCTCTTAAGGTGGTTGCAAGCTCGTTGCATGGGGAACCTCATGTGGGGTCTGGGAGAGTGCAAAGAATAAACTTTCCAAAGGGGAATCAATATCGAATAACCACAAAGAAGGGCTTCTTAAATGCTTGGAGACTAGTGTTGATTTGTTAGATGACGTGGTGAGGGAATTATTCTTAGACTTTGGGTCATTTCCAGAGGACACAAAGATCTGTGCTGATACACTTAGATATTTGGGTTTATTTTCTGAATCTGGAATGGCAGGATGCCTTTGTCATCTTATTGGAACTTGCAAGCTGAAATCTGTTGAATTTAACTAGCAATCCAGGGTAATTGTCTACCTTTTTATGTACAGGTTTTTTGGTATCAATTCTTTTAACATTATGCTGACATGGTGGTTGCCCTTATCAGGAGCGGAGCAGCAATTTCTTATGGAAGTGTCTCTGAGCTGTCCGTTTCTCAGCACAATGTAATGGGGTTCGCTTGGTTGGGGCTGATAGGGAATTCTTATCCATGTGGTTGGGTTCACAATGCACCCTAGCTGCTGAACTATGATGGAAGCAAGGACCAGGATAAGCGTCACATTCATCAGCTAGCTCAACAAGGTAATACTCCTTGTAAATATTGCTAACTACTTTACATCACCTAAATACTATTGTAGAAATTGATGTGTATTTCTATATGTATATATTTCAGGATTTACTTGCAGCAAGGTTGGGTATATGGTTTCTTATGGACAAAATGGGAAAAATTGTGAATAGGGCAGAATGTACTGTTTACATTAGTTTTCAGTCCTATTGGGATAAAATGAGGATTATGTATCAAGCTATAATATCTGGAGGTGTAATTGCATTAATCATAACTCTTCTTATTGGCTGCTTGATGAGCATGAAGGGCTTTATGATTATTCTTTATTGCTGTTATAAAGTGCAGTTATGTAAAAGAAATGTGAATTAATAGAAGGGGCTGTCAAAAAAAAAAAAATTGGGCTACAACTAGTGGGATTATTACATCATCAATCAGCTTAGAACTTCTACAGAAGCTTCTTCTCAGCAGCTTGATCACCAGGCGTTTGGTAGCAGCTTCTTTTGACCAATTGCACCATTCAAACAGCTGCAGATCTCCTTCAGATCAATGGTTTTTTTGGCGTTTCATCTCAGTTGCATATACCACACGCCCTCTTTCCTCCTGCGCTGCACCTTGTTGATGCCACTTAAAGAGCTCTGAACTTGACGTAAACTCCCCTTGATCACATCAAGCTTTGATACCAAATTAGAGAACGAATGAAACAGCAGAGATTGCAACCTACAAACACTCAACAACTAGCTATAAACTTGGCATTCTTCATGACACCTAATTCAAGCCAACTAACACATCTACAACTAGTTGACACATCTACAACATCTGGAGAAGTTATTCATTATTCTAACAATCCTCACTCAGTTGTCCGCTTGGAGAGAGTGCTTGCAACAGCTGTATGAAAACAGAGCAAAGCACTACATTACTTAGAGAAGCTATCTTTAAGCTTATGTGAAGGGTTTAAAAATTCTTCCACATTCAACAATATCAAGCTGCAAGATTTTAACATGGATCACTGCATTGATTTAGAGGAGTTGCTCCCAGATGTGGTCTATTACCAACTGCCATCAGGTTCAGAAGTTACCATATGACATTGGAATTCTGAGCTCTCTAAGAGTGTTAAGGTTGTCAGCACTGCCAGGCCTAAAAGAGTTTCTATCATCAATTGGAAACCTGGGTTGGTTGGAATATCTAGACATTTCAGTATGTGTGTGTCTGAAAGAATTTCCAGAGAAAATAGGACAACTAAAGAAATTAAATGAGTTTGATATGAGAGAGTGTTCTCATTTGAAGAGGCTACCTAGAAGTGTTCGTGGACTAACTTCCCTGAAACATGTTATCTGTGATGAGAAGATTGACAAACAGTGGTTGCAGGCCAAGAGAATTGCTATCCCAGAACTTAGAGTTGAGATTGTAGAAGTACAGTTCAGTTTGGATTGGCTTGATGATTGACTTGACATCCTGGTAAAATATCAATACACTTACTTTATATTTCTAGACATTTCAGTATGTGTGTGTCTGAAAGAATTTCCAGAGAAAATAGGACAACTAAAGAAATTAAATGAGTTTGATATGAGAGAGTGTTCTCATTTGAAGAGGCTACCTAGAAGTGTTCGTGGACTAACTTCCCTGAAACATGTTATCTGTGATGAGAAGATTGACAAACAGTGGTTGCAGGTCAAGAGAATTGCTATCCCAGAACTTAGAGTTGAGATTGTAGAAGTACGGTTCAGTTTGGATTGGCTTGATGATTGACTTGACATCCTGGTAAAATATCAATACACTTACTTTATTTTTCTATTCACTAGAACAGACCAATATAAGGTCCTCTATACTATAGTCCCAGCCCAGGAGGGTGATTAAACTCTCACCCAAGTGCTCACTGCAATAAACCTTTTTTATATTATAGTTTCTTTTTTGTTGTGGGTGCAGAATGAACGTTTTCTCCGTCTCAAAGTAGCTTGTTTCTGTTATATATATATAGCTTGGAAGGGGGTGCCTGTAAAGTGGCAATGGATTCCTTTCGTCACTTGGACATCTGCACTGCAATTATATTAGTTTGGAAAATTGAATTGTCTGTGGGCTAATTAAACTCCTCATGAACATTAGCTTTTTATTCATTTTGAGTTCATGTAATAATTTGCTACAGTTTGTGACAATTAATTATCTTTGTCTGGATTCCGTTTGACTATTTTATGTTTGAGGAGATTAAAACCAGTAAAAATGATTTAAAAAATCTCGAGGTAAAGAAAAAACCAGGGGTAGGTGTATTGGATGTTGATAGGAACAGGGAAATAAAAAAGGCTTTGGTAATTTATAAGGATGGAGAGTGTATATATATATTTAAGCATTCTCTTGTGGTAAGTATATTTTTTATTATTTTGATTGTTTGGAGTGCGGATTATTCTTAATTTATATATTATATTAGAATAGAACACTTGTCATATTTGAACATCTCTCTCATCCATTCTTAATTTTTTTTGATGTTAGCATTGTGTTTTTGTTTTTAAAATGGACCATGTGCATTAGGGTTTTAGGCCAATTCAAAATCCATGTTTTGTCTTTTTATATCCCAAATTTTTAATTTACTTCCAACAGTTTAAAAGGGTTAAGGATTACTTATCAAAGAGAATACAAGGGAATGGATCCATAAACACTTTACATACTCCATCAGATTTAGGACAGACATTTGCACATCCAGGGCATCCAAAAGAACACCCACCACAGACAATAATCCATTATTGTGGGGGCAACTTGCATCTTACACATGAAGTTTACCCTTACACACTAATAGCATATTTTTCTATATAACTCTTGAATCAATCTAGGGATTTGATTGAGGTAAATCTCCAAATGTGTTACAAACACTTATTTTTCTATGGATAATTAGTTGCAAGTTTATGTTAAAAGTTTTAGAGGACATCCCCATGGGTTAGAATCTATAAGCTTAACACAACAATAAGCTAGTCATTCAACCCATTAAGAATCTCTCCAAACACTCTATCCATTTCTATTTCTATTTTACTTTTACATGTTAACCTCAACCTACATAATTTAGAATTTGATTGGGACCTTATATGTTTTAAAATAAGATAATCATTTTATTAGATTCTAAATAAAAAATAGTTTATCTATTAATATCCTAATTTATTCTAGGTTTTAAATAAAATTAATGATAATTAGTTTCTAAGGATTTAATTTCTTTTGATTTTATTTTGATGTGAACTCTCAGCGTATGCAAATCTTAAAATCATATATAAAATAGTAATGATAATGCAAATCTTAAAATTATATATAAAATAATAATGATAATGATAATTAGAGAACTTTTTTTAATTTGACGTATAACAATTAGATTAAATGTAGAAAAAATATATGTTAATTAAATTTATTTTAGTAAGAAAGATGTTCTGTTTTATAACTTGTTGATAGATTAAAATAAATTTAATTAACATATATTTTTTATTTTCTCATCCTCAATAAAAAAATGGGATATGATTATTTCTAACTGAAATGATGTTTTTTTTAAAAAAAATTTTAAACATTATTGAAAAGATTGTAATATAATTGGTTGAATACAATTGGCGAGAGTGATGGTATGTTCTTTTATTGTGCCATCCACGAAGGTTCAAATCTTTTGGAGGTGCAATAAATAAGGGTCTTTTGAAGGTGCAATAAATAAGGGATGAGGCTGGAATTGTGCTTCTGGTGGCTTCGGTAGAATGTAAACTTTTCAGTCTTTGGGTCTTTCTAAGAGGTATCAACTCCAACTTGTGCTCCCTATCAAATTGTAAAAACCATTAAAATTATTAAGAGATAAGCCTAAATTGTGTTTCCAATGATTTCAGCTGAATAGATACCCCTCAATTCTGAACTTTTCAAATCTTTTGGAGGTGCAATAAATAAGGGATGAGGCTGGAATTGTGCTTCTGGTGACTTCGGTAGAATGTAAACTTTTCAGTCTTTGGGTCCTTCTAAGAGGTATCAACTCCAACTTGTGCTCGCTATTAAATTGTAAAAACCATTAAAATTATTAAGAGATAAGCCTAAATTGTGTTTCCAATGATTTCAGCTGAATAGATACCCCTCAATTCTGAACTTTTAGATAAAGAAGTATCAACTCAAACTCATACTTCTATATCGAATTGTAAAAACAATTAAAATTATTAAATATTTTCTTGATCCCTGAATTGTAGTTTTGGGAGCCACGCCCTTTTAATAAAGAAATAACGAAAAAAAAATTAAAAAAAAAAAAATATTTATGCATGTCTTATAAAAAGGAGGCATAAGAAGAACAAAACATAATCCCCAGAATCCAACCATTGTGAGAGACCTAATAAACTAAAACTATTTTGCCCATGGTTCCTGCTATCCATCTTATCATGGAAGCACAAAGTCGTCATACACTTTGCCATTTTCTGCTTCGTATAATGTCTTTTTTCTTTGCTTGACAGGAGTCCGAACATTTGGCTTAAGAGGATGTTGAAAGTTCAGTCGTCCCATCTACTCCGAAAAGGGGGAGAGACACCCAAAATCTTGGCATCTGTTGGCATTCAAGGCAGAGATCCCAGAAATTTCAGAGTACCTTTCAAATAAAAGCTTTAGACAACAGGGAAACATGACCCAAATTGAGGGGAGGACCGTTTAAGCTTTAATACGAGGATCGTTGCAGAGAGCCAAGGTTAATGTCGTTTTACCACCACACCTCATACACTGCACACCGACGACAGACACCTCACTGTTGAACAAAAGCTGATAAAATCCCCGATGGATTTCTCCAAACCCACGAAAATTTGAGATTTTTCAGAACCATTATTATAGCTTGCAGAATCTCCTACAATTTCATCAGAGTCAAACAAATCATCTAAACCAATTTGTTGAAGCATCATGGTATTTTGGCAAGGACCATTTGTAAGAATGGAAGCTTCTTTGAAGATCCAATCATTCAGTCCCCTACTTATATCTGCAGCCTTGGATGGGTAAAATTTTTTCAGTTCTGCTAGAATCCCTCTGGCATCAAGCAATATGTGGGCAGGAATTAACCCCAGGAAGCCATGAATCTCCTTTTCAAGCTTGAGAATCTGCGAAGCATACCTATAATTGAGAGGCAGGTTAAAAGTGCTAATATTTTCGCATTATTTAACCAGCTTGGCACCTCTTACAAGTATGTTTTAAAACTGGTGAAAGATGGGGTTTTGCTGATCCTGGGCAATTTCAGATCCCATATATAAATTTCCTGAATGGCTGGGGTTAAGAACTTAAGCTGAGCACCAACTCTGACTCTCAGACTCTTGCAATTGAAAATCTGCATCATTTATATATCAAAGAAAATAATAAAAAGTGGGATACTTTACAAACTACTTTCTTCTGTTCTGCAGTTTGAAACTTTGAAACATGCTGAGCTGCATATTCACAAGTTATTCGACAGGACTCTGCTTTAATTCAAATAGCAATGGCGGCAACAAGAATTGATGCTAAAAAATAACGCTCACTAGCGTTCTTAAAAGAAAAAGAAGGCATAATTATCAGCTTTGCAGTATGAACAGAAGAATGCAGTTTTATAAGTCATGGATTTTTATTAAAGATGAATTAGTGTCCTATAATATATTTCCAATCAATATAATTCAATATAATTAGTAGTTGTAGTATGTATTATTGAAAAAAAATGTGGGCAGATATACATTACACTCTAAAGTCAGATGAAATGTTGTGCTTTAGACTATTATAGCAAAACAAAAGACAAAATAACAAGGAATTAAATTATCAAGTAGCAAAGAGCTATAGATCTGAAAGGAGGAGGATGTTATCACAATCATCAAGTTTCTAACCGTTATGAAGGTCTTAATTGTTTGAATGTGGCACCCAATGTAGGAACAATTTTTCAACATAAGAATGCTACTTTACTATATGTCATTGGAACTCACATTTTTATACTAGTTATTCTTGGAATACATATGTTGACATTTATAAAAAAATATGTCTACTATAAATTAATATATACAATAAATATTATATTTACATATAATTATTCATAAATTTTATATGTGCTTTTTGTGATTCCCATAGTTTTAAGTTTTATTTTTGGTGTTTTTTGAGTTTTTCATGGTTTTTGTGATTTTTTCTTTTAGGTTGCACATTTTTTTTAATTTAACCATTTTTTTCTTCAACCATTTCCAATTTTTTTTTATTTTTATTTTTTATTTATTTCAATTTCTTTTTTGGTTTTTATTTTTTTATTTTTTTTTCTAAAAAGTTCTTTACTAGAGAATGATATGTTGATGGTCATTAGTAGTAAAGGTTGGTTGATCATAGTCATTAGGTTTTAAAAAAAGTTTGGAAATCTTTGCTTAAAGTTATAGTTATCAAAATACTTGATTATGAAAAATAAGTTCACTAATTAAAAAAATTAAAAGGATGTTGATCATCACTAGGTAATTTAAAAAGGTTTGGAAATCCTTGCCTAAAGCTATAGTTATTAAATTGTGTGTACTAAGAGGTTGACAACAAGTCATCAATTTTCTCAAGTATAAAGTGAGCTTGAGTAATAACCTTGTTAGCTGAAATGTTCTACGAAGAATGTGTTGAGAAGTAATATATGAAATGATCATTCCATGAGCTCTCTAATTGCCATGATGACATGATAGAATTGATTATTATTCTGTATAGAGTGGGGCATTGATTTGAACTTTTTTCAATATTACTTACGAGTTTGAAGTTATAAGAAAGCACAATAAAGATGATAAATGAATGTGAGTTTAATTAAAGTTAGAAGAACCACAATAAATATGATAGATTAATTTGAGTAAATAAATAAATTATTCAAACAATTTTATATTGGTTTAAGATTCAGTTGTTAGAATTAGTAATAAAGAGCACTCAAATTTAAATTAATTGAGTTGAGACTAAAATGTAATGATAAATTGATAAGAGCAAAGAATTTTTTTTAGCTTTTATTAATTTTGACATGCTAATGATAATTTTGTTTTTGATTGAAGGGGATAAAAGCAAGTTTTGAAAGGATTTGAAAACCTTTTACAAAGGCAAGATAACAATGAACAAATAGCCACCCCTTAGCATAACTGTAGCCAAGCTTCCACACACAACCCACCAACGCAAGAGGGAATGTTGGGTTTAAAGGGACCAAAAACCCTATACAATAAAGCTACAACCAAGCTACCAAAGTGGACAAAACCAATTAGGACTAGCCTATACCACACCTAGTTGTTGATTGAGCACTTCGTCCACCTGTGGCCTAGGTGTGGGAACCAACTCCATGCTTAGGAAGACCTCTCTTCCTTCTTTGAACAATAGTCCATGAAAACATCATTTTCTAGATCCTCAAATTGAGGGGAGAAGGAAGGGTCCTCTTTTGCCAACCCAATTTGAGGTTGATCATGCATGTGATAGTCAAGGTGAGTAGGAAAGTAGTTTCTTGTTTGATGTGATGCCCTCTTTTGTTCCATCAGAAGATAATGAGGCAATTAGTGTTTGTTTGAATGAGGATGACATGGGTAGGCCTACACTTGGTGATAAATGATCAGAGATAAGTGCTAGTGCAGGCATGGATTTTTAGTTTGAAGACCTTGCCTTTGATGAATGTGGAGATGGTGATCATGACGATGCATATGAGAACTTGTTTCTTTGGTGCAAGACTTGTTGTCTTCCCCATGCAGAGTGTGCTTCAAGTGAGCCATAAAGAGATGATACAAGAATGAATGTGGAAGAAAAAACATGTCATCAGTCTTGTTGCAGTAATGAATATGACACACCAGATTACGAAGATGATCAAGAAACAAAGGGACAATTGGAAGAACCTGGCTCTTCATATGAGGTGTCCCATGGTGTTAATGATTGTGCTGACGGTTTGAAACTTTGCCTGAATCATGCCTATGACTTAGGTGTTGTGGTCACTTTTTTCTAAAATCAGTAAAAACTAATTTTGGATGAGAAATTGATAGCCACGCTCGAAATTAGAAGATGTGATAAGAACAAGATTTGTAGTGCTCAGAATCTAGTTTCTAAACTACCTTTTTTTCTAAAAATGATGGAGATTAAGAGGTTCAAACAGGGGGAGCACATAAAGTGCTCCTATTTTTGTAAAAAAAAAAAAAAAGCGTTTGAAGTGCCCCCCCAAAATGTTGATTTTTTTAAGTATTTCATAAATTGCTTCAATGGAAAATTAGCTAACATCATGTAGTTTATGCCTAATTTTTCTATTAATTTTTTAATGAATATATGATTTTTATGACTTTTCAAAGTGGACACATCCCGAAAAATAAAAATTTGAGTGTGCTTGCCCCTAATTTTTTTGAAAACTAATCAAAAATAAAAAAATTAATGTGTATAGAATAGAGTCTAGAATCTAAAAATGTAATTTGTTTTCAAAATTTGACAAACGTGTAAAAAATGACACAAGAAATACTACATGTAGGTTTTCTGTAAAAAATAACACATTAGCAAAATAAATTGAAGATGGAAACCTTAATGTTATCAAATTTAAAAAAAAATACATGGTTAGAAAGATAATAAAAAACATGAAGTTATCTTGGCATTTTTTTGTATTAACATTGAAAAATGTGTAAACCTAATGGAAAGCACACTGAGGATCTTGTTGATTTTCTATGTTTTGTTAAAAACAAGTTTTGGACATTCAAAAGGTAGGTCCAACCCTTTGGGATGGATTTCCAAGGCAAATCTAACCCTTAGGGATGGAATTTCCTAAAGCATGCAAAAACGCGCTCGCGTTATAATGCGAGCACATTTTATGTGTTGAAATTATTTGGATGTTTAATTAATATGCTTTACAAAATTAATGTCACCCCTCCATCTTATTTCCCTCTATAGTAGCCTCATGTATAAGAAGAGACAACTATTATATTATTAGGTGATGATGAGGAGGAATATCTCTCTCTCTCTCTCTCTCTCTCTCTCGTCCTCTCTAGATATCTCTATCTCTATCTATCTATCTTTCTCTCCATCCCTCTACATCTCTCTTCATATCTCTCCCTCTCACACTCCTTGTCCCTCTCTCCCCCTCTATATCACCACCTCTCTCCCCTCTCTCTCTATCTCTCCCTCTCTATATATCTCTCAATCTCCCCCTCTCCCCCCTCTCCCTATCTCTTTCCCCCTCTATCTCTCCCTCTTTATCCCTATCTCTTTATCTCCCTTCTCTCCCTTCTCTCTCTCTCTCTATCCATATCTCTCTACCTCCCTTCTCTCCCATCTCTCTCTCTCAATCTCCCCCTCTCTCTCCTTGTCTCCCTCCCCCTATCTCTTTCACCCTCTCTATAAATACTCATGCTCATTTTATCATGGTGTTAATATTTGTTCCTAATTCCTAAGCATACCTACATACTAAGCATACACACAAATGGCTTCCTTTACAAATGACTTCAACATACTAAGCATACCTCCATGGCATGTAGTCTCATGGAATGCAATGATTGTAGGATATGCACAAAATGGATTTGTTGAAAAGGATTTAGAAACTTTCAAGTAAATGTAATTGGCGGGTGTAAAGACAAATTCCTCAACCTTTTCCAACACCCTCCTTGCCTATGCCAAAATGAGATCTTTGTAAGAAGGTATGGACATCCATCAAAACATCAAGGATATGTGAATTTTGTCAGATGTTGTAGTTACAACTTCCCTAGGAGACATGAATGCAAAATGTGGAAGCATAGAAAATGCATATGAACTATTCGGTAGAACACCTCAAAGAGATGTGGTCTCATGGAATGCAATGATTGCAAGATATGCACAAAATGGTTTGTTGAAAAGGCTTTAGAAAATTTCAAGTAAATGCAATTGGTGGGTGTAAATCCAAATTCCTCAACCTTTGTCAGCGCCCTCCCCACCTATGCCAAAATGGGATCTTTGGAACAAGGTATGGACATCCATCAAAGCATGAAGGATATGGGAATTTGGTCAAATGTTGTAGTTGCAACTGCCCTAGGAGACATAAATGCAAAATGTGGAACCTTAGACAAGGCGCATGAATTGTTTGGCAAAACACCTCAAAGAGATGCAATCTCATGGAATGCTATGATTGTAGGATATGCGCAAAATGGATTTGTCGAAAAGGCTTTAGAAACTTTCAAGCAAATGCAATTGGTGGGTGTAAAGCCAAATTCCACAACATTTTCTAGCATCCTCCCTGCATATGCCAAAATGCGATCTTTTGAATAATGTATGGCCATCCATCAAAGCATGAGGGATATGGGAATTTTGTCAGATGTTGTAGTTGCAACTGCCCTAGGAGACATGAATGCAAAATGTGGAAACATAGACAAGGCACATGACATAATGCCTCAAACAAATGTACTCTCATGGAAATGCCATGATTGCAGGATATGCACAAAATGGATTTGTTGAAAAGGCTTTAGAACTTTCAAGAAATGCAATTGGCTATTGTAAAGCCAAATTTCTCAACTATTGTCAGCATCCTCTCTACTTGTGCCAAAATGAGATCTTTGGAATAGGGTATGGACATCCATAAAAACACCAAGGATATGGGAATTTTGTTAGATGTTGTAGTTGCAACTGCCTTGTGAGACATGTATGCAAAATGTGGAAGCATAGATAAGGAGCATGAACTGTTTGATAGAACACCTCAAGGAAATGTGCTCTCATGGAATGCCATGATTATAAGATATGCACAAAATGGATTTTTTGAAAAGGCTTTAGAGAGGGAGGATAGAGAGATAAATAGATAGAGGGAGAAATATATAGATATATAAATCTAAGGAGAGAGAGAGAGAGAGAGAGAGAGAGAGAGAGAGAGAGAGAGAGAGAGAGAGAGAGAGAGAGAGGCCGACCTAAAGAATATAATAGAAGAATCAAAGGAGGAGGTCAAGAGGTTAAAGGACCAAATTAAAGAGCTCAAATAGTTAGTCTCTTCCCTTGACCACATCATGGTCTTATGAAGATCATACTGCAAGGCTGAAATGGAGGCCACATCATCTAAGCCTTGTGAATGAGAAGAGCCAAATTTCTAGAACTAGTGAATGAGAGGACCCAAGAAGAAACTATATTCAACATGTGGTCGTTAGCTCCTTTTATCAAAGAGGTTCAATTAGTTTTCAATACATTGATAGAGCTAGAGGGTCTTGTACAAACATCTATGGCTCAAGCATAGGAGGTATCCTATGAATGCACCATTGAACTAGAGTGCCACTTTAGACTCTTATAGAAGATCAACTTGCCCTTGGACAAAGAGTGGGAGAAGCTTCTAGATTCTCCTAGGTTGACCTACTTCCATTTATGAGCATGGACTATCATTGTTGCAACCTACAAGGATTGACTAAAAGTAAATTTAATACACATGATTTGTAACCTTGGTCTTAATTTGATTGACTTGTATATCCACCATGAAATATTCTCCCCTATTCATATACCTATTCATTGATCCTAGGTGGAATTCATATTCTTGCAAGTGCAATTTTTCTCTATAATTGTGTGTTGATCAAGATGTGTGTTTAATGCTTATCTATTGTGCTTGGTCAAGATGTATGTGGCATGATTTGACTGAAGATCTATGCCCTTAGTACTATATGAATTGAATCGAGACACAAAGGTTTATGTATGCATAAATGTAATTTATGTAATTGGGGTTTGTCTTTCATCCAATTTTAGACACCTATAGCCAAATCATCTAGAGAGGGAAGTAGAGAGAGATAGAGAGTTGGAGAGAGAGAGAGAGTTATGTTAGAAAATGTCTCCCTGGACTTTTTACCTCCTAGGTTTAGCTCTTGGGTCCCTTGTTTTGTATCTTGCATGTTCATTCTGACTCCTAAAAGAAAATGGCCTGAAACCCATGTCACATGGGGCATGAAGGACATTGTGGCACTTAGCCCAGCCTTGAAAAAGGACTTGTGGACACAAGCACTAGCACCCTTGTCTTGCCCTATTTCAGGCAGGTCCCAAATTTGAATGTCAGTTTGGTGGCTATTAATTAGGTCCCATGCCGACATCTTAAGTTTGAATTAAAAAAATTCTTAGCAGGAATGTGTTTAGTTGCATATATAAGCATGTTTAGGGTTTTATTTGTAAACTAGAAGATGATTATGAACTTTTGGCAAACTTATGATATTAGAGCATTCAAGATATTCATTATTGCAGAGCAAAACATTGCTATTGTGTTTGTGATTGCAGATTTGGCTTCATCTTCTCATGTGTTGAAGAGTCTTCATCTATGTGTAATTCCCCAAGCTTTCACATAGGGCATTAGCCGAATAAACATTGAACCAACAAATTTTTCACGTTTGCAAGTGCGACATTTACATGTTGCATTGCACTCACACACACACAAGGTGTCGCAACAAGCACAACAACACCTAAAATGACATCACCATTGCACAATGCAAGGTGGCACAAGCGGAAGACTTCACCCATCATGTAACAACTCACCACGATGACCAAGCGAGAGTTGGAGCTCACTCCAAACTAAGGATCTGATACACGTCCACGACCTTGCTCCCTCGTGAACACATGGAGTAGGATAAGGGTGACATCCACCTCAGCCCATTCCATGACGACACAAGACATCCCAAATAGTCCAACTAGGAGGTACAATTTCTTAACCAACTAGAATGGTCACTAGTCAAACTCATGTAAATGCACACTTCCCAATGCAAAGGAGGGAATAATCCAAGAGTGCATATCACATCATGGAAATGACACCAAAACACCTATGAGGCTAAAAACAATAATCAATGCCAAAGAGGATTCATTTTAACCAAAAATATTAAGGTGTTGAACCAATTATGTCCACATGTCACAAATGACAAAAGCGATATAAAAGTCTATGCATGTTTGACACCAACATCGACACATGCCAAAAGAAAAGATATGATCCTCACCACCTATGTGGGATGAATACGATCCAACACAAACATATCCATAAACATCAAATAACTGAGTCTAAACATGCTAACATAACTAGATTCTAACATTGAAAATCTACCAAAACATGCCAA
Source organism: Cunninghamia lanceolata (assembly GCA_027924645.1). NCBI lineage: Eukaryota > Viridiplantae > Streptophyta > Pinopsida > Cupressales > Cupressaceae > Cunninghamia > Cunninghamia lanceolata. The sequence goes on along the minus strand of BSBN01000119.1, from coordinate 2,659,860 downwards.
CGTCCTCACAAACCGATGCTTGGAAAAATATAAGATGATATCCAATAATTACAATATTCAAAGAGCTTCATCATAAACATAGATGAATCATAGCCAACATCATAAATCAACTCAAAGCATTAATTACATCTTATTACAAGGGTCTCAAAAGACCTATATTACAAAGGTTACAATAATCAATAATGATAATATACAAGTGCATAAACCACCCAAAAACCATCACACTCTCCAAGGTGCAACAAGACACAAAACACGTCATAATAAACCTACAAGAAGATAAGGAAACCGTCCAACACCTAAATATTATCATGAAGGACCAATGGGAAAATGTTTCTCACCTCCCAACTATATTGCCATCGTTGAGTACAATAGATGTCTACGCAACTCTAGGCAACCCCCAAGTTACAGACAAGGTGATCATGACAAACCCGCTAAGAACATCTTACACATCTAGGGTATACAAGCAACATATGGCATACACCTCAATCAATACACACAATGCACACGGCACAACTACCAATACAATGCATATAAATAATACATGGTACAACTACCATCCAATTGGATTCAAGTAACATATGGCACACTTGCCAAAGCATAATAGAATGACATCACAACATTCAAGCATAAGGAAAATAATCACACCTTCAATGCACACCAAATGAGGCATAAATCATAGTCCATCATAGACACATACAAGCATAAATCAGACATCACAATGCACATGTAATCACATGGTAAACATCACACATCGACTCAAACTCTGACAATGGAAGAAGGAAGAGAGACCTAGGTAGTTAGGACAAGGAGTGTCAAACGAGGGCAATACTCACCTCAAGACAGAACATGAGGGCATAACCTCCTCATAGCAACTGGACACTACACCAGAGATTGCTCTTTACACACAAACCCAAGTAAGGCGGACACTTCACCAGCACATGCAGTTTGGTGTAGATGATCTTATTATTAAATTTTATTACCTAATGTGTTTAAATATTATTCTTGATTAAAACTTCCATTCACTTAATTCCAACAACCTTTTTGGGCCATGGTGCATGATGGAAGCCACTCCTTTCCTACCCTTAGACCTCTTCCTAAACACCCATAGCACCAATTTGATTAGTTGGGCATGGCATGGATTTCAAGGTGACAAAATCACAATTTTGACAAAAACACATATTCTCAAAAGATGCAAAATACCATTCTAATTGGGAGACAACTCATCCCACAAACTAAAACATCAAGGAAATGCATACAAAGAAATTTTTAGGTTTTCAAAAAATGGAGAAATAAGGCATGAATTTCAATGCACCAAAATGTCCCAAAACACGACATAGTCTCACAGGATGTAGAATCACATAATATGAAGGAGTCAACTCATCCCTCAAAGAAACTCATAAAGGAAATACATAGAATTCAGTTTTCATGGTTTCTAAAAGTGCAAAATAACCATAAGGCCCTAAAAACTCCATTAGATCTCTCTTTGGCACCTTGACCAAAGTTTGACCAATTTTCTAACTTTTATTTTGTTAGATCTAGGGCACATAATTGAGAGGGGGGGTGAATCAGTTGTACAAAAAATTTGCTTTTACTTCAAACACTTGATTCTTCTTTATTAGTTAGCAGCATATCAATTAACCATTCATGAAAGCAAAAACACCAGAGCAAATAAACATCAACACATTAGACACCAAGATTTTTAACGTGGAAAACTCAGTTAAGGGAAAAACCACGGGGTGATTAACCCAAGGATTATTCTCTGTTAGAAGAATAAGAAAAATAAATGGCACATGCCAATTAGGGCTCACTGCCCGAGCACACTGCTCATAAGGAGGCACATTGCCTACAAGAGACACACTATCTACAAGATCATAAGGATCACAACCTTGAACTGGAGAATGACATCTTCACCATGTCTGGATCAGTTCCATTTAAGCTCAAAACACTTCTGCTCTGTCTTTTGCTCTTTCGCTATTCCACACTCATCTGCTCCACACCACACACTTCGAAATGAAATCACAAACCTTTATTTATACAAGACATTGACTTAGGAATAATCATCTAAGTCGGCAATCAACCATAAGAACATCCTCGCGATGAACAACTCATCCGGTTGGCTAGTCTGAACAAGAACTTCATCCGGAAGAATATCTTCAATTCCGGGCTCTACCATCAATGCGGACCAAGAACACAACCTCAACATGATCCAAGAACCTTCACAAGCCTACCTGAATGACCAGGTACATCCGCACTTCCTCTACTCACTGGAATCTCTTCTCTTCCTCATCTGGAACTTCAAGAACACAATCTATTGCCACTGTCATGTTGCAAGAGGTGCTTCCGGACCTCCAAACCACATACCAATCAAGATGACACATCACAAGGACATCCCAAACACTCTATCCAATCCGTAGAATAGGACAAAGCACTTTCGGATCTCACCAGACCTTTTTGTAACACTCTGTCACTCCGGAGCATCTCCCCGAACTGGTTCTACTTGATCGATCACAACTCCTTCACATCTTCATGCGGACCTCTGAAATCTTAACTGGATCATCTCAAGACTCATATCTACAAACCCTTTAATCCGCATCCTCTGAATCTCAACCTATTGAGTACTTTTTCCTTCTTCTCATCACTGTTCTTCACTGTTCCTGATTGAGACTAATTTTCTCAATATCCTCAGCACACAGCTCATCCAATCCTTTTTGTCAAAGCAATATGAGTATGTTGACATCAATGACAACACTGGTTCACCTCATACTTGCAACATATTTTTCAATAGCTATGGATAATATGACAACTACCCATCATAGATAACATGCCCAATAACCAATATATGCAATAAAAATGAGTTGGGGATTTCCACAGAAAATTTGCTAGGGTTTTGTTTATATTTCTATGTTTCTAAAATTGAAAATACATGAAATAAATACATAACCAGCTGAAATAAATTTTTTAAGTTTCCCACAACTAAGCAAAGCTATTTTCAACCATTCTAGATGGTGTGGCATGAAGGAAACATAATAAAACAATTTAAATGAGAAGATTGGAGAAACTTACCTTCTAATACAAGCAAAATCCAAGGAAAAGAATGAGGTTGAATGCTAGATTCGATCCACACACAACAAGCAAACTCTAAGCTCCTGAATCCAATCCAAACTCCAAGAAAACTCCCTTCCAAGCAATCAGATATCCATTTTTCAAGCAAGAGGGTTTCAAACAAAGGAGAGAGCAAATTTTGGAGAGAAAAAGAAGAATTTAAAATACATGTCTATTTTTCTTTTATGCCTCCAAAGACACTATTCATTTTTTCATAATATAATATTCCTCTTAAGTAATTTAATAAATCAAATCAAAATTATAACCTTTGCACAATTAAATCATTTAATTCCTTAATTCCAAACAATAAATAATTACAATATTTCATTTAAAATCACATAAGCATTTAATCAAATTGCATTAATATTTCAATTTTCTTTGAAAACACCCAAATAATTCACTAAGAATAACAAGGAAATAGTTAGTCAAACAAACTCAACTATTCCAAATAGGTTATTGTCATTTAACTCAGTCTCATTCTGAAAAGTACAAACATGCCATACTCGACATTCAATTTTCTCATTTAATGCAATTTCTACCTTTTTACGGAAAAATATTAAATTTTAGAATTGAACTGAAATCACTCAAATTTGTTCCATAGGCATATAATGATGCAACAAACATTTTCACTAAAGAAGAATAACAATTTCCAAATTAAAATCATTAATTTAATCTAAAGACACGGAAAACACGTTTTTCAAACCATTTTAAAATAAAGTGCAAGAATGCTAAGGAAACACATGTAAATGATTCCAAACACACATCATGGGTTTCCACAACACAAAGATAAGGGTGAGATGGCTTAGTGTCCCATTTCAACCTTCTCCACATTTCCCACATTAGTTAACACCTGCAATTACTTGCACACTCAAGTCAACCATCAGGCGTACCTGCTCCACATATAATAGCCAAAGCAACATAATCCACTCCAACGTGGTATAATCACACATGATACAAAATAATCACATCCACTATAATCATCTATGACTAGCATGATCTAGGAATATGATACATAAATGAAAACATTTCACAATGTGAGAATAATATGACAATCACAATTATAGCAAGTATAGTGAAAACAGTGAAGCTGAAGCACTGGAATAATCTAACATGCACAATCACAATGTATGCATCCCATAATGCATAGTTAGAATCCAAATAACAAAGCACAACCCCATCAGAAACACCTCAATGGTCATGCAGGATACACCATCAAAACCCATCAATGGCAGCATAGACCTCATCGACATGTTTGGTGCAATGCATCAAAGCATAATAAACACATAATACACTGATAAACACTTAGAATAACATATAATAGATGAATCAAAAAGCACACAAGGCACAAACTAGGGTGGGCATTACACTATGTGAGATCCACACCTCTGAGGTGATATCTATTTGTGTTTGAATCATTTATCAATTTGTTTTGCCTCTATCCCGTAGGGATATACACTCTTTATCTGACAACGGTGTTCGAAAGACTTGAATGTCTCTCCAGGGCTTGACTGAGGCAAGCCTCTAAACACCACAACCCCAACCACTCTCCTTGTGATTACAGGTTACAGGTGTCACATCTTGATAGAGTGGAGTTGCAGGGAATAGTAACACAATGTGTAGATTCTAGATCTCTGAAGAAAAGCACTGCTTGGATTCAGGCACCAATGCCAGTGTCCTCTAAGGTTGAAAACATAGAAATCATTGAGACAGTGACAATCAACATCTGAAGAGGCTTTGACACCCTAAAAAACACTCTTCTTTGGACTCAGGCTCGAGTGCCAGTGTCCTTCGCATCTCCCAGGATAGAAACAGAAAATACAGTGATCATCAGTGTTGGAAGGAGATCAGGATTCCATGAAGAAAACACTACCTTGGATAGGGGCACCAATGCAAGTGTCCCTGAGTATTCTGCATCTCAAACTTCAAAAAATGGTCAATAACTAATCTTTGCCTACTACCTTAGTCTGTAGGCATTTGTTGTAATTCATCATTTTATTTATTGTTTTACATAATTAGGGTTTTAAGGGTATTTGAGCATTAAATTGACACACCAATTAGCAATATCTGAATTTCCACATCGTTCCAAGTGACAACCTAATCCGTAGGTGAATCCTCTTGCAAAAGTGTGATTCAACTCAGTTGATATGTCCTTGAATTTATTTGTAGTGAAAAGAGGATTTAACCATTTTATTCATTGTCCTCTTTTTCTTATAAAACAGATAGAGGGAAAATGATAGATAGAGAAGGAGATAGTGATAGAGATATGAAGATAGAGAGTGAGGGAGAGATAGAGAAGAAAAATATAAAGAGAGAGGAGAGAGGGAGAGATAGGGATATAGGGAGAGATAGAAAGAGGGAAAGAGAACAAGAGATGGAGAGATGGGGAGAGATATTGAGAGGTAGAGATAGAGAGAGGGAGTGAGAGAGATAGAGAAAGAGAGATAGAGATAGAGAGAAAGGGGGAGAGTGAGATAAAAATAGATAGCTATATAGAGGAAGGATAGAGAGATAGAGGGAGGATAGAGATAGAGATAGAGGATAGGTAGAAAGAGACTCTCCCTATATCTCTCTATCCTTGCTTTCTCTATCTCTCTCCCTCTCCCTCTCCCTCTCCCTCTCTATCTCTATCTCTAGAGTGAGTACATGATCATGATGGGCCAAACAATACCTCTAAGTGGCAATGAAAATACTAAAAAATAGACTTAATCAAGTTTATGTGAAAATTTGAATGGATTATCTACACAATTTGAAAAATATGTAAGAAAAATATTTATAGAGAATTGAATCTAGTTTATGAGCTACTATTTTTTTTTCGAAAAAAACTAAATTTACTTGGTGAAAAATGAATATTTCAATGAACAACTATTAAATTTTTCAGAAAAAAAATGTGGGTGTTGTAGACACCTAGAAATGACTTGCCCCTGCAAACCAATTTCCCACATCCTCACATCACTAATTTACCTTTTACCAATTATTCAAATAAAATCAATTTATTTAATTAATTTATCCTAAACCATTTACCCCTAACCATTCATCTTATTCATCCCTTGTAATGAATTACTTTAATTAATTTGTTACTATACCTTAGAACATTATCCTCTGATTGATTAAATAAATATCCTAATATTTATTTGATTAATTTTCCTCATCTCCTAATCTAGATTAATTAAATAAAACATACTTATTTAATTAATCCCCTAGCCTATGACCTAAACCTAGCCTAATTGAATAAATGACAATTATTTAATTAGCTACCTAACCTACCCAACCCCTAGACCCAAATTAATTAACTAAACCATTACTTATTTAATTTTAACCTCTAATTAGCCTCCTCACTAATTTCCAACAACCTTGTTAATTAAGTTAAACACTTAATTAATATGGTCAAACCATCATTAACCCTTATCCCCACATGCTTTGAATAAAAAATATTTTTTATTCAAAGGGGTCACATGACCCTTCCACCTCACCTTTCCTCTTCCATGTAAGAACTCTTTTTAATGCAAAGAGCTCACACACATGTTTTCTAAAAAGAAACATGTGTCACATGTCCTCACACTCACCTGTAAACCTTAATTTTTTATTCACACCATCCCCACAAAAGTGAATTTTTAATTCATTGACAAGTCCTAATCATCCTCACACTCCCCCATGGGAATAAATTTTTATTCATTCCTCATCCTTCCCAATGTGAATTTAAAATTCACAAATAATGGGAGCCATCCATTATTGTTGATCACATCTCCACCCTTGATCTCATCTCTTCATACCCACCATTGATCTCAACTTTGAATCTCTACCATTGGATTAAAATCCCTCCAAGAATTCCTATAAATACAACCCTCACCCAAAGCCATTTTCATCTCATCCTTTTGGCATCACCACTACCCCAAAATCACCCTAGCCATCTCTAAAAGCATCCTTACCATGCCAAAATCTCTCTAGCCTAATCTCTCTCTCTCACCTCATATGTCCATATCCAAATCTCTATCTAATCCATATCCAAAATATCATCTCAATCCTTAGTCAAATCCCTCATCCAATCCATATTGTGTTGAAAAGCAAGAGCAATTCACATACACACTCCATCATCTTTGGGTAAAGCAAGGAGTTACTTGGGTGTATCTCTCCTCCACCTTATCAAGGAGTGAAGAAGAACTGAAGACTTGTGAAGGTATAATCCACTCTATTTTGTTTTTTTTTTCATGTTTTGTTATCTTTCAAGTCTTTTTCATCTTCATTTGGCATGCCTGGTGGGACCCATGGTCCTGAACTAACCTTTTTTGTGAGTGTTTTTATGAATATTTTGATGTTGCAGGTAAGATTAGTACACTTTGTTCTCACAGTCGCGCCTTTTGTTTGCAGTTCAACGCAAACAAATTCTATTTCAGAACCATCAATCCCTAGACTAGCGCCTTTGGTCCTTCTTGCAGTGCCTCTGCATCTTCCTATAGCTTCTTGTAGCCTTTGGTACTTCCTGTAGTGCCTCCATTTTTTCTGTTAGCACCTTATGTTGATGTTGTAGCACATCCTATCTTTTTGTTAACGCTTTTTGCCTCTATTTTAGCACCTTTTTCTAACAAAGTTTGTAAGTCTATGCAGGGGTCTAACTTGTTTGTGCAGGTACTAAAAACATTTGTCCAAGACTGATTTATCAAACTACTAACTTATCTGGTGCAGATTCACTTGGCCAAGTGTGTTTTTAATACTAGTTGTAGTTGCACTAAAGTTAGATTAGTTAGAAATTTATCTTGTTTTCTTTGTCTTGTTTTCTTGTAGACATATGCTGTCTCCTTGCACCTTAGGGTGATCTTGGGGATCAAAAGTCTACTTGCAAACTTTTCTTTGTTTTTAAGTGTATCCTAAAGGGGTTACCTTTTTTGTGTATGCTCTCCCCTTGTGCCTAGTAAGATCTTAGGTGATCAAAAGCAAGGGGTAATTTCTTCTTAGGAGGCCTTGTTGGGGATTTTATCACCCCAAGGGATGACCTCAATGATGTGTATCAAATATCAAAGGGGGAGAAGGAAACTTGTACCCCAATCTAGTTGCATTGTCATTAGGATAGCCTTGGGGCCCCAGGTGATTCCAGACACAAGGTGAAGTGGTGCTTGCTTAACCACTTGGTGCCACATCCCTTCAATGGACTAGTGTTCACGGTTTGGGCCTCACATACCTTGCATATATCAAGGACTCCCTAGAAGCTTGTTCTATCCTAGCTTAAGACCTTTCAGTCATCACATCCTTAGTGCATCATTGCAGTAAGAGCCCATGCTATTACTTATGTTGTGTTGAGTTGGGATAAACCTTAGGCAAGACATTTCATCTCTAAGGTAAGAGGTGTAAGGTGGTCCATGACCTTGCATTCTCTATCCAACCAAGAAATGATAGATGGTATCAAGGGGGTGGAAATCACCATTTTCTAAAAATGGAGATTGAAACCACACCTGCATGGGTCCGTTGGATGTGACACTCCCGCTTGAATAATTTCTAGGATGTGCATGTGAATGGTGTGTCTTCTTTTTCAAAACCTATATAAGCGAAAAACCTAATTTCACCCATTGATATCAAGCCATTGTATCTTCTTGATTGTTTAATTTCTTGCCAAGAAGCTTTGAAGCCAAGAAAATCAAAATTTCCATCAAAACCATCAATTTTACAAGCCCATTTATAAAATCCCATCATTTGAGCTTAATTAATCCCCATCTTTGAGCTTAATCCCATATTGTCATCCTAATCGCTTTATAATCCAATATCCATTATATTTCCGATCCATATCCTAATCCATTTATCCAATCTTAATCACCTTGTAATCTTCTTAATGCAATCCCCTTAACTTCCTAATCACTCATCTAATTATCCAATTTCATCCTAATCATTATCCTAGTCATCTAAATCATTCTCCTAATCCATCATCATTAGACTCTAATCCCAATCAATTTGCTAAGTCAAGGCAAGGTCCTAATCCTAACCACCTATCCTATTCATTTCCCAATCATCTAACTTATCCAAATCATATCTCACCCATCATATCCTATTCATGCTAGTCATCCATTCTATCTACTTATCATCCTTAATCCAATTCATCATAATCATCTTAATCCAATTCCCTTATCCACTTGATCATATTTCATCCAATCCTAATCTAATCCATTTATCCCTCATCCGACATCAATCACCCATCATCCATCATCCATTCCAATCAAGCATTCCAACCCCCAATCCTTAATCAACAAACCATCCTTTGCAAATCAAACTTTGGTTAAGGACTTACTCTCCTTTATACTCCATCAATCTTTCATCTAAAGTCCCAATCACAATTATCCACATCATTATCAAAAATCCCTCACCCTTAAAGGATCCTTACCTTAATCCATAGTCATCCATTTCTAATCCATCCAATCAAAAAATCAAGACCCTAGTTGATCATCATCAACCTTTATCCAAACTTGCTTGAGATCATTAGTCTATCTTAAGTAAGTCATCCAATCAAATCTCATCAATGTCTAATCCAATCAACTCTATTACTTAAGATCATTAGTCTATCTTAATTATAGAGAATCATCCAATCCTTTAAATCAAATCATTCTTTAATGTATCAAAATTTGATCCCCAACCTACATCACACTCATCCATTATCCTATATCATCTCATATCCTTCCAACAACATGGATCCTTATGCAGCAATGCAACAATTACAAAGACTTAGAAATATCTATGAGAACATGGATCCTAATGCTAAGGAAAAATACAAAAATTTCATTGGTGATATCCCCTTAGCACACCTCATTATTAGAGATTCTCAAACTCCTACTTCATCCTCATCTACATCCTACATATTTTACCCATCAACCTCATATCAACCTTCATCCACACCTTCATCCTATATTATTTCATCCCCATCAACATCATATCAACCCTCATCTAGACCTTCATCCTATATTTCATCCCCATCAACATCATATCAACCTTCATTCTATATGTCATCCCCATCAACCTCATATCAAACTTCATCCCCTTATGTATCCACACCAGCATATCTACCCAACCAATCAATATCTCCAAGCTATCCATCCCACAACCTTTATTATACTACCTTTGATCAAGGGAACAACAACCTAGCACACAAGCACCTTATGGCCGAAATTGAAAGCTTACATGCACAACCATGGTCCTATGTGAATCCCCCATCTTCCAATCGACCAATCTCTCCAATCACTCCATCACAATATCCCTCCAATCCTATTAACCTTAATCCATTATCCTACGTACCTCACAATCCATCAACCCTTATCACCCATCCACCATCAAACCTTTCAAGTTCTAATCCATCATCCAAAGAATCCTTGAGGGATTTTCTCCAAAGAATATTAGCAAAAAATAAAAAATGCAAAGCTATGAAATCCCCTAAATCCCCTACCTCTCCAACACCATCATACAATCCCATCACCCACCTACCGATCCTAATCCTAAGCCTACAACATCTACCATCATTATCCATCCACTATATTATCCTACAAAACCTATTGAACAATCTCCTACCATAACTCAAGAACCATCATGTAGCCATGTTCATGATCCCATCCATCCAAGTCACTTCCACTTCTAGCCAAACACATGAGCCATGCCAAGAGTCAAATCCAAAGCATGTGGAAACATCAACCTCCTATCCTAATCAAGATCTAAGCATCCCATCTAATCCCATCCCTAATCCCCTCCCATTTAGTGATCAACTTATCCACACCCACCCTATCACCCCCACCACAACATCCCTCATTGATCCTCTACCACCATCTACCAATCCCATTACAAATCCATCCTCTTATCTACTTGGCAAAAATACCTTCATCCATGGTGGCTCCCTCAGAGGAGGCGAAAAACTTCCATCCACCACCCATCTTTCTCTAACAAATAATGGACTCGCATCTTGTTTCCAAAGCACCAAACATCCCATCACACGTCGCATACTCCAAAACATGAACTATCAAGGCAAAGGTTTAGGCCTTCATGAACAAGGAATCTTGGAACCCATCCATACCACATTCCATCCAGGATCGTATGGCCTTGGATATACATCCCAACAAAAACAATCCACCCATCTTGGTACCACCCATACACCTCATAAATCCACCCTTTATAATCTCAAACCCCTTGCACCTCATCACACCTCCAAATCATATGTCGCTTCTCCATCATCATATCATTTACAAAAGCATATGACCGTACATACCCCACATCAACTTTTCCTCCACTACTCCTAACATCCCTATCCTCAAATCCCCTTATCCTCCTATCCTTCCAACTCCCATCCATAAATCCTCATCCCATAGTTCCCAATCCCCTAAAATCCTTCATCACGACCAACAAAAGCACACATTGACCAAACTTGAATCTATCACAAACCCCATGGGATTCAAAAGTATAAGTTTGGATGCCCCCATGTATAAAGCACAAAATCCGCAAAAGCCTCAAGACTATCATGCCGTAGGGCATCAATACAAAAAATCCAAGAATAATCCATCTATAAAGCTACCAAAGCCCACACCATCAAAAGAAAAAGAAAAAACAAAAATGGTGTAGGTCCCTAAAAAAAAAGTGCTCAATCCAAGTGGAGCATCAATGTCCCATTCCATTTCAAAATCCCAAACATCTCACTTCCCATCAAATCCCTCAAATCCTAAGTCTATTTGGGTCCCTAAAACCCTAAATCTCTCATCCAAAAATCCCCTATCCTGATCCCCATTACTACCCACACCACATCCAAAATATAAGCTTCAAAATATATCATGGTGTGTGCAACTGTTGGTCACAAGTCTCCTCCATCCCATGACATTCCCACATACCCCGATTCTCCCATCTTACATCCCCTATCCTACATATCTCCCCCATCACATCCCTATGGTCCATGCTTTTTCATAATCCACATCATAATCTATCATTATCCATCCATCCATAATCAACATCAGAATCCATCATCCATCATCCTCCAACCATAATCCATCATTCGCTATCCACCATCCATTCCATCTTCTCCTATCTACCAACATCCATGCACATAATTCTATTTCACATGATCCATGTGTGACATCTATTCAACATGGGACAATATTCTCCTTGCTATGGAAACAAATGCTAGAGTCCCCATTCCATCCAAAAAAAGAAAAAAGAAAAAAGAAAAAACCAAGGAAAAAGCAAAATAGTAAAGAAAAATCATTTATCCAATGGTGAAAATCACTCCTTGAGGTGCCTAGGGGTGTTGGAAGTACCATGATGAAAACCCCTTATGGGCATCGTACGTAATCCCTTTTCCATCCATTTGCATCCCATACTTGGGGGCAACATCATGCCTTTCACCCACATCCATAATATCCTTTGGCATATCTTATCCATTATGTGTCCTTATCCTATCATATTCCTATCCACCATCTTCATATCTAGCCTATCGTCTCCCATCCATACTATCTGCTATATCTTTGTCCTTAGATCTTGATAAAGATAGGGGTAAATTATCAAACACATGCTTTGGACACCTCTTATCACATGTCCCTTTCCAAGAATACCATCCATTCATCCATCTACTACAAAGTCCATCCATCCCTTTTAAGCATGAGCCCATCAGACAAAATCCTAAGCATCATACCTAGAATGGGGCATACGATTCCTATGCAACTTAGTCTTTGGAGATCATCCTAAACTCCTCCATCCACCTATCATGTATCCCCCATCCTATCCCTTATCACCATGTATCTATCCATCTATCATGAATCTCCTATCCATTACCTTCCATCGCCAATCCGCCCACCCAATCCTATCACCTTATTCCAATCTTACCATCACCCTCACCTTCAGACTTGGTATTCCCTTGTCATTGGTATCCAACACCTAGGAAATCCAAACACAATCCAAGTACCTAACCATCTGTTATGTCATAAAATGTCCCCTTGGGGGCTTTTCCCTCTTAAGGTTTAGCTTTTGGGTCCTTAGAATGCATTATAAGCATCTTGCATGTTAATTTTGAATCACGATGAGAAAACCCTGAAGTCTTATGGCAAATAGGACCTAGGGGATGCTATTTTGATAGATCCTGACCAAAATTGGGAGGGTGGACTTGGGCACTAGTGCCCTAGTCCTGCCCCATTTTAGGTCAGCCCTAAATTCAAATATCAGTTTTATGACTGTTACTTAGGTCCTATGCTGACATCTTAAGTTTGAATTGTGAAATTCTTAGCGGGAATGTTTGTAGTTGCATATATAAGCTTGTTTAGTGTTTCATTTGCAAACTAGAAGATGATTATGAACTTTTGGCTAACTTATGATTTTAGAGCATCCATGATATTAATTGTTGAAGAGAAGAGCATTGTTATTATGTTTGTGATTGTAGATTTAGCTTCATCTTCTCATGTGATTGAAAAGCCTTCATTTATTTGAGATCCACACTTCCAAGGTGATATCTATCTATGTTTGAATCATTCATCAATTGGCTTTTGCCTCTATCTCGCAAGGATATGCACTCTTTATCTGACAACAGTGTTTAGAAGATTTGAATGTCTCTCTGGGGCTTGACTGAGGCAAGCCTCTAAACACCACAACCCCCAACCACTCTCCTTATGATTGCAGGTTATAGGTTTTGTATATTGATGAAGTGGAGTTGTAGGGAACAATTAGATAGGGTGTAGATTCTAAATCCTTGAAGAAAAGGACTACTTGGACATGGGTGTTAGTGGCAGTGTCCTCCAAGATTGCAAACACAGAAACAATTTAGACAATGATAATCAGCATCTGAAGAGCTTCTGACATCCTGAAAAATACCTGGCCTTGGACTTGGGTGCTAGTGGAGGTGTCCTCCGCATCTTCCGAGGCAAAAACAAGAAATATAGTGATCATAAGTGTTGGGAGGAGATCAGGATTCCACAGAGAAAATAGTACCTTGGATAGGGCATTAGTGGTAGTGTCCCCGACTATTCCGCATTCCCAACTTTAAAAAATAGCTAGTTACTAATCTCTGCCTACTACCTTAGTCTGCAAGGATTTGTCGTAATTCATCAATTTACCTACGATTTTGCATAATTAGGGTTTTAAGGGTATTTGAGTATTAAATTGAGATATTGAATGATAACATTTGAGCTTCCACATCATTCCAAGTGACAACCTAACCTATAGGTGAATCCTCTTGCAAAAGTGTGATTCAACTCGGTTGATATGTCCTTGAATGTTTGTAGTGAAAGGAGAATTTAACCCACATATTCATTAAACTCATCAACCCCTCTTTTCACACAAATTTTTTTGGTTAACTTGAGTTTTTTTGAATTTTACACCTTGCTAAGTGTTGAACTTTAGATTTGCATTCATTCATCTTATTGCATTTGAAAAATTACAAAAAAAATTGGTATCTTAGGCTTGCATTTTGGCATAATTTGAATTAATTGGCATTTAATTTAATTTAATTTTTGTTGTTTTCATTAGATCTGATTTAAATTGTAGAAATTCATCTTATTTTAATCATTCATATTGCATTTTCATGATTAAATTGTTAAAAATTGCTTGAACTAGTTTTGAAGAAATGGAGGGCTCCTAGGGGTCGCACGAGGGTTTGTCTACAAATCCTCCATGTACCTCCCATTTGGGCTCCTCTCCTTGCTGAGCAATCTTTCGTGTTCCTTATTTTTCTTGGTTGAATTTGCAGTCAAGTCTTTGGTCTTGGATTGAGGTTAATTGTCATTGATTTTTGTCTTGTTTTAACTTTTAAATTTTTAAATCTTCGGCCTGGCTTTTCCTACCCTCCTCGTCGTGTCATATTGAGTCAGTCTAGGGGGTTGGTGGATGGGTGTCAGCGAGGGGAGTACGGTGCTTGAAAAGGCATTGAATACGCATTGAAGAGCTTTTAGTGCCCATGGAGGACAACTTGGGTGGACAAACCCAACCAGCTAAGGAAAGGTTAAAGTCTTTCAAAGAAATAGTGAATGCAGACAATGCACAAACTATCCCAAAAAATGCAGTCTTCACGGTCATGGGTGATGTCGGAGGACATAGTCTAAGTGCCGAGTAGGGAAATGAAGGAAGTGGACCCCTAGAGCGAAGTCAAGGTGAGCTTCTTTTAGTGCCAAGGAAAGTTTCTTTAAAACCTAATGATGAATTAGGAAAAGCAATTAAAAATGAAGAATTAAGATTAATGAATGTTGCAATTTTTTTCACTTGTGTCAATTTGGAAAAATTGCCATCTAGAAAATTCTTTGACAATTGGTTGATTATAGTATGGGCAAAAAAATTGGGCATTCACTATTCTTTCTATCACATGATACAACCAGTAATTTTTGTAATCTTTTTTAAATTGCATGTCCTATGCAGAAAAAGGGTAATTGAGAAGGATTATTGGAACCTAAGGCCGGCTCTCTTCAAGGCTTTTCCTTGGAAGTTGGATACACCACACAAAGAAATACAATTTTGCTCAGTACCAAGATGGATTCTGGTAAAAGATGTTCTAGTCCAATTTTGGAACTTTTTGACACAAATTTTTGAACCCTTTGGAAAAATTTTAAAAATTGATGAGAGAAGAGCCACCCTACCCCATCTTGATGTGAGAATGCTGGTTTCCATTGACACAGGGGTACAAATCGTAGAAGTTCTAGAAATAAATTGGGAGGGAAATAAATTTCAATGTGAGTTAATAAGTATGGGTGGGCTCAATTCATGCTCCCTGTGTAAACAGGATGGGCATCAAAAAAAGAATTGTCCGGCCCTCAATAGAAACCTAAATAAAGGAAAAATGGGGGTTTCAAAAAATAACCTTGAAAGAATGGGGATGGACTCTGGTGGTGGAGTATCTACCCCCCTAGAGGATAAAAATGTGGGTCAAACAACAAATAATGAGAATGTCAATAAAACAAAAGCTTAGACCCTAATGGGGGCCCGGGTCTCAAGGCATCATCTGTAGAAGAGGTCATGAATGGGTCTATGTCTATTGATGATGGCTTGGACTCAAAAGATATAGAGGAAGATCACCTAGATGGAGATGATTCAGATAGCACCCAAGATGGAACCCTTAGCAATTTCTCCTTGGAGGAAAGACTCTCTAATGGGTGGATGGAAGAAGACCCCGCTCTTGTTTCATAGATTGCAGATACTCTATTGCAATGCAATAATAACCCTAATGCCCTGAGGGAGAGCTCCCCTCCCAAATCTGACCCTGAAAACAATCACGATGGCGTTCCTCTAGGATATACCTTTGACAATGGGTTTATCTCGATGAGAAAGAAAAATGCACAACTTACACTTGACAAAATAAGGGAAGTTGCAGAGCAAAGGAATAAATTAGATCAACTTAAGGAGGAATTCTTGAAAAGGAGAGAGGCAAATCCCTCTAGTTTAGAGAAGAGCATCCTCAAATAGGGTATCCTTAAGGCCAAGGATGAAGGTAAAAAAAAGAAAGAAAACTAAGTAGGAACATTAGCAGCATTAAGCCTGGAAAAAAGGAAAAGATGACTCTATCCAAAAATATTTGGTGGACAACACTAATCTTTGAAGAGACCCTCCACCCCCTCAATCTCCAGAGTAATGAAAGCCATTCACTGTTGTAGTTGGAATGTTAGGGGTCTAGAGTCCCTTGACAAGAAATATGTTCTGAGAGACTTTTGTAACAAGAACAAGGATATGGATGTATTGTTTATTCAGGAAGTTAAGGCAGTTGGCTTCACCTTAGAAAATACATTGAGATTTGTATGGAGGGAAGCAATTGCCTTTACATCTAGCCATGAGAAAGGTAGAGGGGGAAATTCTATTCTGTTACGTAGAAAACTAGAAAAATACCTAAAAGAATTTGATCACTCTCCCTGCAACAAGAGTGTATGGATCACTCTAAACATTAGGGGGGTGGATATTGGGTTATGCTCTATCTATGCCCCCAATGACTATTTGAATAGAACCAAACTATGGAAAGAGTTCACATCAGGTCTTCCCAAGGTTCCCTAAATCTTTGGTGGAGATTTTAACATGATAGAATATTCAGAAGATAAAAAAGGTAGGAACCCTCTAGAATGGAGAGGGAATAAGAAATTCTTTTGGCTAAGATTTAAAAAATCACTCAACTTGGCAGACCCACTAGAAGGAGGGAAAAAGAACAACAAAGGCATCTAGTTCTCTTGGTCAAATTGTTAGAAAACAAAAAAAAGAATAGATTCCAGACTTGATAGATTCTATTTGAATAAGGATTGCTTATCTGTCATTCAAAAGAAAGACACAAAAAAAACTCAAGTCATACCAAACCCACTGTCTGACCATCACCCTATTAAAATGATAGTATCAGTCAAAGAGCAAAAGCAAAGCATAAGAATTCAAAAGGGATCCTTGTTTAAATTGAACTGTGAGTTACTAAAGGATGAAGACTGCAATCAAGGAATTAAAACTCTCAGGAATATATGCATGGCTATGTATGGAGGCCAAGGACATATATATTATTGGTCTAGACTCACTAAAGCTTGTAAAGTTGTTTTCCAAATTATTCAGAAAAAAATATGCCTTAGGAAAAAGAAGAGCTCTTGCTGCAGGAAAAGTTCCTCCAAGTAGAAGAGAAAATACAAGACAATCCAAAGGATGATGAGCTAAATATCCAATTGGGAGATATAAAACATAAACTAAGGAAAATTCAAATAAGGAAGGCACAAGGAGCTAGAGTTAGAGCTAAACTCAACTAGTTACAAGATGGAGACAAGGGTACTAAGTATTTTTTCAATTTGATGAAGTAGAAAAACATAAAAGAAAATATTCAGGTAATAATGGAAAATGGAGTCAATATGAACTCTCAAGAGAAAATATTGGAGGAATTTAGGAAGTTTTATGAAACTTTGTTTAAGGCAGATGATAATATGGATGGTTGTAGGGAGGCCCAAGAATTATGTTGCAGAATTTGTAAAGCTAAATTGACCCCAGACATGAGTAAGAAATTAGAACAAAAAATCACTAAGGAAGAAATAAAAAAAGCTATGAAATCCATGAGCAATGACAAGTCTCCTGGGGCTAATGGGCTACCAGTAGAATTTTACAAAACAAATATTGACTGGATAGTAGATGACCTCCTTGAACTTTACTCTGAAGCAATAGAGAAAGGAACTTTAGGGGAAGATATAAATAAAGACATTATAAAGCTTCTTCTAAAAGAAGGAGATGGGACAAAAATGAAGAATTGGAGACCCATAACACTCCTAAATGTCTCATACAAAATTATTGCAAAAGTGTTGGCCTTGAGACTTAGAGATATTCAGAGCTATTGATTTTCCTGAATTCTTTATCAAAATGGTTATGATGCTTTTTGTGGATGCTACAGCTCAGGTGAAAGTGAATGGATAACTCTCTGCCCCATTTAAGATGGGAAGGTCAATCAGATAGGGCTGTCCCCTTGCCCCCTCCCTTTTTGTAATTGCTTTAGAGGCCCTTCATTACATTTTGAGAATAGAGGTAGTTGAAGGAAGAATTGAAGGTTTATTATTGCCTAATGGTGATAGGCTTCTAAATGTCTAGTTTGCAGACGATACTGCCCTTTTTCCAAGGGTAGAGAAAAAAGAGAGAAAATCTAGAAAAAAGACTTGACATATTCTGCTTGGCCTTAGGGGCAAAAATCTCCTACCCTAAATCCATTTTCTTGACTTGGGATGAATCTATTCCTAATTGGTTTATGATGGACAAATGGCAGTGGGGAGGATCTTCAATGCAAGTTAGATTTCTTGGTATCCCTTTTGTTGTTTTCCCCTCTCTTAATGTAATGTGGCATTGGTTTTTTACCAAGATTGAAAAAAGTTAAAAAACTGGAACAAATTGCATCTATCCTTAGCTGGAAGAAAACAAGTCTATCAAAAAATCCTCTCTGCATATACTATCTTTTACTCTTCCATGTGGTTGTTTACCAACTACCAATTTGAGATTATTCATAAATTGATAAGAAACTTCTTATGGTCTGACGGTAAGGAAAACAAAAAAGGTATCTTGTAAAGTGGGATTGGTGTTGTGTCAGTAAAGAGCTAGGAGCACTGGGTCTCAAGAACATGAAAATCCAAGGAATAGCCTTGGCCTCTAAATGGATCACTAATGCCTTAACTGGGGGGAACCTTGGAAAGTTCTGGTCAGACATAATATTGATAATGCTAAACCCTCAAAAAAGAAAGGTTGGGGTAGGATTGGTTTTTATGATGCCCTATTAGGGGAGTCTCTCTCTAAGCCAGGGGGGTTTGCCGTGTTTTGTAGTATTTGGAAGGCATGGGAAATGGTGAAAACTTTTATTTTGGATAGAGAAGCTATCAGTTGGAATTAAGGAGTCATTTGGGGACAAAGGTCAATATAGTGGAATGTTATTCACAAAAACAAGCCATTGTCTTTGCTTCATGGTAGCTCGGCAAAAAAATGTAATGATAAAGGCCTATCCAAACTAGCAGATCTGTTTGAGCAAGGATTGCCGAAAGATTGGAAGCAAATAGAATGTTAGTTTTAGTTAGACAACAAGTTTTTTAGAACCTTTTCCACCATTTATAAAGCAATGTTAAGTAAGCTAAACAATAAAATAGAAATAACAGGGGATGAGAGATTGGGGAAACTGAAGTGGGAAGATGGCACTCCCTTTGCTCAAATAAAACTGAAGTTGATCTATAAAATGATGAAAAAATCGCAGGACATTCTCCATCACATCAACCTCTCTTGGGCTGGCTCCTTTATAGACAAAGAAATTATTAGAACCTTTAAACTGTTGTGGTCTAAAGTCCTAGAACCAAAAAAAGCTTCATTCAAATGGCTGTTATTACTTAATAAACTGAACCTAGGAACCGAGGCTCTAATTTGTCCTCTATGTAATCAATCAGAGTCGATGTCCCATATTTTCTTTGAATGTTTATATGCCAAGTATGTTTGGTCCTTTTTAATGGGTAATGTTGAAAAGTGGTTTCCTACAGGTAATATGATTATGAAAGAAATACTTATTGGTCTAATCAAAGGTTTGAATGCAAAAGATAACTATTTTTGGTTTGTCATGTCATCTGAAATTCTATGGTTCCTATGGAAAAAAAGGGATGAAGAAAGATTTATTGGAAAGGAAAGAGGGCTCACTGGGATTCTCTGGGATCTCACAATTTTTAATTTCTTTGAATAGGTCACTGTAACGATGGAGATCTCCCTTGGCAAGTTTAAAGAACTGGTTGAAATGGGTACAATGTTCTACAAAGAGGATATCAAAGAAACAGATTTTTGTGCAAGAAGCCCCAGGAAATTTGTTGAGAAGTCCTTCAATTCTTATACAGACTTCCAAAAAATATATAGTAAACTGAAAGAATTGGAGAAAGTAGAATGTGAGCTTTATAAATAGCTAGAAATGTTAGGAAAAAACTATAGTCTCAACACTGAACAACTCAGAATCTCACCCAAGATTGGAGCTATTCCAGGTCTAGACTCTTATGACAATAGTGACAATAGGATACACAAATGGGACAAAGAAGGTGAGTGGTATGATGACCCAAGGTTGGAATTCAAGAAAGTAGAAATGGAAGACTCTAGGCATGGAATTGAACTTGATGATAGTCAAGGGATGTATTATCAATACATGGAAGCTGCAGGAGGATCATAGGTTGTTGCTCAAAATAGGCCTTTTATGGAGGAGATCATGGAAGAGGATGTCAGAGACAATGATTTTGGGCAGTCCCCTCATGTGATTACCTACAGAGATGGATGAACAGGAAGCTCTCATGATGGATCTTAAGACCAAAACAAAGACATGAATTAATAACAACAAGTATTCTTAATAGTTAGTGAGCAGTCAATAGAAGATGATTATCTTTTCTAATATATAATTTAGTTTTTGAAGTATAAAACTTTTAGTATATATCCAGAAAAAAAAGCAGATTTGGATTGATGTATGTTGCAATTTTTGGTGTGGTATTTCTAGCCACTATGATGTAATACCTAGTTATTTTTTGAATAATATTTGTGCTCGATTCTCAATCCCAAAAAAAAAAATTGCTTGAACTTGTGCATTTTTCATAAAAACCTAGTTTTGCATTATCTAGGGTTTGTAGTTAAAATCTTGTTTCAAATTTTACTACCCTTTTCAAACACTTATTAGGACTGATTTCTAATTGTAGTGTTGTATCATAGTGCCCTCTTTACAAAAATTCATGTCTAGGGTTTGAAAACCTTGCATTTTCACTAGATTTGTCCTTATCATTTCTCTAGAATTGCATTAAAGGCGTGTTGTGAAATATGTTATAGCATTATTGGGTTAATATTGAGCTTATTATTTTCTGCCCCTCTTAAAAATTTTCACAACACCTCTTCTTGTAGTCATTTGCATTGAAAATTTGTGAAAAAGGTGGAAAATCAAGCATTTTAAAGTCATATTCATACATAGTTTTGGCACTTGTCCTTTGCACAAGCATTGAAATTATTTTAAAATCTGATTTTGTATACATTTGAATACATATACACATGGCTTATAATCACAACAATAGCACTAGGCTTCTCCCTAGGTCTTATTTGAAAAGAAGGAGCCTTGAACCTGAAATTACATTTACACCTCATGACAAAACATTCATAGATAATGAAGAGCCTCTTTACATTACTATGAAAATAATGGAGATTCTAGTAAATGGTACAATTATAGATCCTAATTGCATGTCTAATGTGATAACGAAAGAGTTTCTTCTTGCATACAATTTAACACAAGATTCCTATGAACCTTCAAACATAAGGATTAAGACACATAATGGAGCTTTAATGCCTACCTCTGGGAAGATAAATTTATTGGTTATAGCTTCTGATAAAGATGTGGATCAAGTATTTGAGGTTATCCCTTTATTCGACATCTTTCATGTAAAACTAGGACACCCATGGTTGAAAGCTATGAATGTTGTACCCTCAACTATTCACAATTGCATAAAATTCCCTTTACATGGATAAGTGCATACTATTTGATGTAATACATATCAACCTTTGGAAATGGACAATAACTTTACTCTTGATTACTTTTGGCCGCAACCCGATAGAAACCCTGAGCCATGAAGAGATCACTCTTTCCTACATTATAGACGATACAAAGCAAAACTTATATCTAGAGTGGCTGAGCCTCCTATGCACCTCAACAAGAAAACATTCCACCTAACATTGAATCAAACCAAGACAAACTTAATACTGGACAATTTAAAGACAAGAATAAAAGTTGGGCTATGGTACCTTATAAACCTCTCTCCTCTAGCATTCGAGATTGGGAAGACGATGACTTACTTGATTATGACCACTAGTTCAGTTGTCTCTATAGGTAAGTATTTCTAACCTTTACCTCTATGATGTATTTCCCCCATGATGTGTTATGTGTTGTTTAGGCCTCCTAGGATGACCCTTGATACTCTTGTAAGGTCAAGGATACAAGGAGACTGCCTCTGTTGTGACCCTTCTTCTATTTATATCATCATTCTTCTATATTGCCTCTCTATTTTTATTGTTGTGTGTTGTGTCCTAGGGGCATAGTATTGCGGTTGGTGACTTGGGGGCACCTTCCTACGTGACAAACCTTGGACACTTGTTTCTCCTCTCTTGATTTATTGTTTACCTTCCTCTAGTGATTCTATCTAGTTGGCGGATGATGAAAAATAAATAATACTGATATGGACCACGTGTCCCTTCAATGAGAAATCAAAAAATGGACCTAGCCCATGCATGATGATGGGGTTGATATGTATTATCCAATGCTTGGCTAATAGAATCAATCCATGTGATATTTTGATGATGTCTTGTCACACTAACAAACCATAACAATACTGCTACTCCATGCACTTTATTTATCTTGGATCTCGCCTTGCTTATACTTAGTTTTGGGATCTCTACAATATAGCCCCATGGTTATACTCAGGTTCCAAATCCATAGTATAAGCTCAACTCTTGATGTGATTATGTATATGCATTTCTTTTTGATCATGTGATGTGGTTTTTATCTTATGCAAAGATTTCTAACCTCTTTTCTTGTAGGATACTGTGTGTTTGTGGGAACATTTGGCAATCGTAAAGTGCATGTCACTTCTGGGGGCATGGGCTTTGCAAAAGCTCTTATTCTCTTTTGTGTTTTCTTCCTACCTTAATGTGCTTGATATTGGTATATGATATCAACCACCTTAAGGTGGGGGCATATATAAGGTAAGTTGTCTGATGATTTTGGTACTAACGAAGCGTGTTTGTAAGCCCTCTGTGGAGGCAGGATGTTGTATCTCTAAGTGACTGCACATCTTTATTTCATATTGCAATGAGAAAGACCTCTGCAGAGGCAAGATATTGTGCATATCCTTTTATTTTAAACCCTCTACAAAGGCGGGATGGTGTATTTCTCGAGGAGAGTGCACATCATGTCATTTCTAAAAGTCCTCTAAGAAGGCGAGGTTGGTGTATCCTCCCTTAAGCATGTCTTTGGTGGTTGTTGTGGCGAAGCCCAACTGTCAGTGTGTGCCTACAATGTGCCTGAGATGGTGGTGAACCTAGCAATAGGATCCTTCCATCGCTTATTTGCCATATTTTCTCCATGTCTTCCATGTGTGTGTGTGTGGTGTGTTTGTTCCCAAGCATAGTCTCAAGACTGGTGGCGATGAGCTCCTATGCTTTGGGATTTGTATGGCATGTTTGTTCTCAAGTGTAGTCTCAAGATTGGTGGTGATGAGCTCCTCCTACACTATGAGATTTGTATTGCGTGTTTGTTGCCCCTTATGCAGTCTAAAGATTGGTGGTGATGAGCTCCTCTTACATTTTGGGTTGTGTGTTTACTTTCTATGTACTTGCATTTGCATCTGAAAAAAAGAAATAATCACTGCATTCACTGTATTCATTGTGTTTTGCATGTCTTCAATGTCATCTTCTCCATGTTTTGCGTGACTGTAACTATCTTCTCGATGTTTTGTATGTCTATTACTGTCTTTAGTGTGTTTGGCATGTCTGCACTGTGCTTGGTGTGTTTGTTATGTTTTGACCATACTTTAATGCATGTATTGGCCTTGCGTTTATACATACATTAAAGTGGGGGCTAAATGTTATGTCAGAAAATGTCCCCGTGGGGGCTTTTCCCTCTTAAGGTTTAGCTCCTGGGTCCTTAGAATGCATTATAAACATCTTGCATGTTAATTTTGAATTCTGATGAGAAAACCTTGAAGTCTTATGGCAAATAGGACCTAGGGGGTGCTATTTTGACAGATCTTGACCAAAATTGGGAGAGTGGACTTGGGCACTAGTGCCCTAGTCCTGCCCCATTTTGGGTTAGCCCTAAATTCAAATTTCAGTTTTATGACTATTACTTAGGTCCTATGCTCACATCTTAAGTTTGAATTGCGAAATTCTTAGTGGGAATGCTTGTAGTTGCATATATAAGCATGTTTAGTGTTTCATTTGCAAACTAGAAGATGATTATGAACTTTTGGCTAACTTATTATTTTAGAACATCCATGATATTCATTGTTGCAGAGTAGAGCATTGTTATTGTGTTTGTGATTGGAGATTTAGTTTCATCTTCTTATGATTGAATAGCCTTCATTTGTGTGAGATCTACACTTCCAAGGTGATATCTATCTATGTTTGAATCATTAATCAATTCCTTTTTGCCTCTATCTCGCAAGGATATGCACTCTTTATTTGACACCAGTGTTCAGAAGACTTGAATGTCTTTATGGGGCTTGACCGAGGCAAGCCTCTAAACACCACAACCCCCAACCACTCTCCTTGTGATTGCAGGTTACTGGTTTCGTATCTTGACGGAGTGGAGTTGCAGGGAACAGTGAGATAGTGTGCAGATTCTGGATCCCTGAAGAAAAGGACTACTTGGACACGGGCGTTAGTGGCAGTGTCCTTCGATATTGCAAACATAGAAATAATTTTGATAGTGATAATTAACATCTGAAGAGCTTCCAACATTCTGAAAAACACATGGCCTTGAACTTGGGCACTAGTGGAGGTGTCCGCATCTTCTAAGGCAGAAATGGGAAATACAGTGATCATCAATGTCGGGAGGAGATTGGGATTCCAAAGAGAAAATAGTACCTTAGGTAGGGGCATTAGTGGTAATGTCCCTGACTGTTCCGCATTCTGAACTTTAAAAAATGGTCTATTACTAATCTCTGCCTACTACCTTAGTCTGCAAGGATTTGTCGTAATTCATCAATTTACCTATTATTTTGCATAATTAGGGTTTTAAGGGTATTTGAGCATTAAATTGAGATATTAAATGATAACATCTAAGCTTCCACATCGTTCCAAGTGACAACCTAACCTGTAGGTGAATCCTCTTGCAAAAGTGTGATTCAACTCAGTTGATATGTCCTTGAATGTTTGTAGTGAAAGGAGGATTTAACCCACATATCCATTAAACCTATCAACCCCTCTTTTCACACAAAACACTATCCCATAATAAATCACAAAATCCAAAAATCCAAAAACATTCAAAAAATCTAAAAATCCCAAAAAAATAAAAAAATTTGAAAAACCCAAAACCCCATCATCATCCCAAAACATCCCAGATCCTCATCAAGACATCCTAAACCATCCCACATCATCATCACAAATCAAAACTACAAATCATCATCACCCACATCTTAATGTGCCTTGATCCCGTGGATGTAGAGTATGTAGGCAGTCTGGAGTATGAAGGAAGTATCCAATAGGCAGGTACATAAGATGCACCCATCTAACCCCACTTGGATGGTCCCTATTCCTCGAGTTTGTTGACTATACTTGCACATTACACTCGCTATGCATACTATCAAAGCATCATCCTTTATTGAAAACTTATCAGTTATCAAATCAACATCAACTACAACTTATAATCTATATCTTGAGCCCATCCTTTGAATTATCCTAATCATCCATCAATTCTTGTCTTAACAGATATATCATTCCTACAATAGGCAGAATCCATCATCAAATCATCACCCATCTTGGCAAGAGATACAATGGTTGTTTGTTTGGTTTGTTGGTCTTCTGGTTCTTGATTTTTATCTTTTCTCCTATTTGAAGATCATTTCAAAACTACCTTGATATCACTATATCATGGTATGTGGTGAAATATCTAGAATGGGGCATAATCATTACTTTTGTATGTTGTGCTTGTGGGCTGTTCTTATTACTCCAAGTTAGTATTCATATCTTGTGAATCATAGGGTTAGTTCTAGCATATTGATCTCCTTTTGCATCTAAGGTTCCTCATACGTTTTGTTTATTAAGGGCTTATGCTATGAATCCTCCCCGTTCGTGTCGGTAAGATTGCACTATCTTGGGCATGCTTGGGATGACCCTCTTATCTGCATGTCTAGTTCATGCAAATGATGGATATACATCATCACCCTGGTTTTCTATACCTTGGTGAAAATATCCTCTTTGCTATAACAAACCTAGGATTGCTCTAAATCATACTAGCACAATAATCATCCATCTCCAATCTATCCAATATCCAAAATCAACTTGTCATCACCTAACCACATCCTTTATCATCACACCCCTTATCCTCCATCCTCTTTATCAACATGTTCATCCATTTCAAAAGCACACCTATGTTCTCGCAATCCACTTGCTCTCTCAAGGGGACATCACCCTTACCATCACCCCTAAACCTAATCCTATTCTTCTAAACCAAAATCTTTTTCTATCCAATCCAACACCATATCTTAAACTTCTTTGAAATAATGTTACTTAGTCACAACATCATTTCAAGGAGGGGAAAAATATAGACACCTAAAAATGACTTGCCCCCACAAACCACTTTCCTGCATCCTCACATCACTAATTTACCCTTTACCAATTAATTAAATAAAATCAATATATTTAATTAATTTATCCTAAACCATTTACCCCTAATCATTCATCTTATTCATCCCTTGTAATGAATTAATTCAATTAATTTGTTACTATACCTTAGAACATCATCCTCTGATTGATTAAACAAATATCCTAATATTTATTTGATTAATTTCCCTCATCCCCTAATCTAGATTATTTAGATAAGACATAATTATTTAATTAATCCCCTAGCCTATGACATAAACCTAGTCTAATTGAATAAATGACAATTATTTAATTAGCTACCCTAACCTACCCAACCCCTAAACCCAAGTTAATTAACTAAACCATTACTTAATTAATTTTAACCTCTAATTAGCCTCCTCACTAATTTCCAACAGCCATATTAATTAAGTTAAACACTTAATTAATATGGTCAAACCATCATTAACCCTTATCCCCACACACTTTGAATAAAAAGTAATTTTTTATTCAAAGGGGTCACATGTCCCTTCCACCTCACCTTTCCTCTTCCATGCAAGAGCTCTTTTTGATGCAAAGAGTCCATACATGTGTTTTCCAAAAAGACACGTGTCACATGTCCTCACACTCACCAATAAACCTTAATTTTTTATTCACACCATCCCTCACAAAAACAAACTTTTAATTCATTGAAAAGTCCTAATCATCCTCACACTCTCCCATGGAAATGAATTTTTATTCATTCCTCATCCTTCCCAATGTGAATTTAAAATTCACAAATAATGGGAGCCATCCATAATTGTTGATCACATCTCCACCCTTGATCTCATCTCTTCATCTCCACCATTGTTCTCAACTTTGAATCTCCATCGTTGGATTCAAATCCCTCCAAAAATGTCTATAAATACAACCTTCACCCAAGCCATTTTCATCTTATCCTTTTAGCTCACCACTATGCCAAAATCTCCCTAGCCATCTCTCAAAGCATCTTTACCATGCCAAAATCCATCTAGCCTAATCTATCTATCTATCTCTCTCTCTCATCTCATATCCATATCCAAATCTCTATCCAATCCATATCTAGAATATCATCTCAATCCTTAGTCAAATCCCTCATCCAATCCATATTGTGTTTAAAAGCAAGAGCAATCCACATACACACTCCATCATATTTGGGTAAAGCAAGGAGTTATTTGGGTGTATCTCTCCTCCATGTTATCAAGGAGTGAAGAAGACTTGAAGACTTGTGAAGGTATAATCCACTTTATTTTGTGTTTCTTTCATGCTTTTATAGCTTTCAATTTTTTTTCATCTTAGGTGTCATTCTAGCCAACCTAAGTATGAAGATTTTTTTAAAAAAATCTTTCAAAATAAGTAAAGGACTCATGCCCAGATGTGGTGCATATTTTTTGAAATTTTTTCCAAGAAAATAATTAGTTATGATTTGTTTACTGTGACTTTTTTTAAAATCTAAAAAGTAATTTTCCAGCCAACCTAACTCAATAAAAAAATTGGAATTCAATTTTTTTTAAACTTATAGCCAGAAAAGCATAAGAGTGCAACACATCTTTCAGATTTGAAAAAGGTGAAATGGTTTGAAAGTTATGGATGTTTTTCAATCAGTGTGTCCATTAGGATTTTAGACACACTCTATATAGAAAATTATTAATAATTGTTTAATAATATGATAATCAAGAAAATCTTATATTTTTAGAAAGCTGACTATTTCTTCAATAAACCCTTTTCGTTTTATCAAATTTGAATAAAAAAATTCATCAGAACGAATGGTGAAGTCAAAAGAAGAGGGTGAAACCTATAAACATGTTAGAATTGAGAGAAAGTCAACTATGATAGTCCCAAGCCTAAATCAAAGGCATTCCCGAAATAATGGATATTCATTACTAACGGATATCTATTATTAAAGTAACAAATATCCATTTTGTAGAGCTAGGAAAGGATATCCATTCCTAGAAAATAGATATTTGTTCCTAGGAAGCATATATCCATTCATACAAAGTGTTCATGCACTTATAGTCTCCAGATGGGTCAAATGAGAAGTTCCCAAAAGCCTAGAGAATCATCATTAGCCCACTTGGTGGGGGTAAACCTAGACAAGAACTCAAGAGAGTTAGGATAAATAGGAGTAGGTGTCAAAATAGAAGCAAGTGGAGGAATATCAACATTAGAATTAGAGTGTCACTATAAGCATGAGGGAGTGAATCAATGCCAAAGGAAGGAGAATAATAGGATGCAAGGTAGAAAAAATAGTGATGAAGTCCTCAAGAATGCTAGAAGATGTGGAAGGCTCAAGAGGATTTATAGAAGGCTATATAGGGTCCACAACATCATCATATATAGTAGGGGATGATGTTGAAGAAGATAAGAATGCATAGGTGGTCATAAGTTTGGTTTTAGGTGGTTGAAAAGACTGAAGGGAAAACTATGATAGTGATGTACATCTAGTATGGATTTATAATGTGTTATGGTACATATAGTATGATTTCTATTGATGATATCACACCTCCCTCACCTATGCATCATATTAGTAGTGGTTCATTGTACTAGGGGAGGGGGTGCCAACCTGACTACCGACTATATATAGCTATAGCCTAGAAGCCTAGTCTCCCCCACATATATAGGTCTAAACATATGGGGATGGACTTGAGGGAGCCTATATAGAGAGAGGGCCCCTATCTTGATGATATATATTTGACATGTCATGTTGGTCCTATGTCCATACATTCATGTGCTTTGAATGAATTACCTTTTTTAATACATGAAGATGAGTATAATGATGATCATTTTTCTATATATCATGTTACACCTATGGAAACTATTAATTTAGATAAATATGCCTTGCCTTTACCTACATGTGATGATGATTCACCTCTATCCATGCCTAATGATATACTTGTTGAATTTAATTACCTATCTATGATGATTATCCTAGTGATGAGATTTACGATGATTGTACTTCATCTCTCACTAGTGATAGGCCTATACATGATACACCTTGTTCAACTTCACATGAGGCCATTACCTCCCATGTAATTAATGATGATCCATCTTCTCTATCTTGTGGCTCATGGTTTATTGGTGATATGTTTAGTGATGAGCATAGTGATATTTTTTTATCTTCTTATAATGAGGTTAATGACTCTTTGTTACATGATTATGTGATTTATGAAGAAAATTCTCTTAACACACATATACTAGACCCATTTAGTGGTAATGAAGATGTAAAGATACATGCTAGATAATTGATATCTTCAAATTATTCTTCTATCCATGATGACTATATTTTGATATAGACATTTAGTGATACATTAATTTTTACCACTAAGTAATGATTTGATTCATGCCATGCTTCTCATACATCATTTCATGCATTGTCGTGTTCTTTCATTGATCACTTTACTATTGGCCCTAGACAATATTTTGCTCATGGTTTTATTTCGTCTCCTTCTAGTGGCCCATTTGTAGTAGATCCCATTGACTTTTATATGCATCAGTATGATATACCAAATTAGTAGAGACCCCCATTTGGATCCATTCATACTTTCACATGTCATATCTTTAAGTACTTACGGAGTACCTCCTCCTATATCCCATCTTGCACATGATATATACATACTTAAGAATGAATAACAACATGAGGATATTTTACAATTTTTACTTGGTATATGTGAGGATAAGATGTCATTAGTTGATAATATATCTTTGACACCCTCCGCCATTGTTACAAATGACATGAGGCATACACATGTGAGTTTGAGACATGTTGAGAATGACTACCTCATTACTGGGATTGATAATCTAGAATGATATGTTAATACTCATGCGCAAAGTTTTCAACCAAAAATTGACACTACTAAAACATTTCACAATCCTTTGGCATATGACATTTTGATTTATCCTTTTAGAAAATGGATTTATAGAGTTATTTAGAGTCGATTATCTAGCCACCACTCCATTATTCTATGGAAAAATCACTTGTTTCTTATAAGGAAACTATTCCTCCTCTTTACCTAATGTTGGTTGTGTTACCAAAAATCTATAAGCACAAAATATACCATTATTCCCTTCCATCTACATCTTCTTCTTATGGACATTTTTTGTTACCTCTCTTTCCTTCCTACCCTTACTATTCCATCATTCGATGGGTCTATGCCCATTATGTGTTGACCACAACCCCACAGATTTTCCTTTTTATTGATTCATATGACTTTTATCCACCTATTTCCCATGCTAGTCTTTTATCCTTTCAAGTGTCATCATAGACTATGTCAGTGTCCTCTAATCTAGGATTTTTAGTCCATCTACACCTTGGTGAAATTCCTCTTCTTTCCTACACTTGGCCTCTTTCAACCAAGCAACTCTACTAGTCTCACATACCCATACCAAGTATCATGATGCATTCCTTAATATGTATATTGTACATGATACTGTATATGATCCCTATAAAAATTTCATAGGTTACACTAGTGCCTTTTCCACTTGAAGTCTCTAGTATGCCATCAACACCCATGGCAATGTCTCCAATAGTCATATGGAATAGTGTTCTTCTTCTAGATCCATCCTCTATGATTTTAGTTCGTATCAAGCTACTACCATAATATGCATGTTCACTCCTTAATTTATATGTTAACCATGGCACAAGAACTTAGTATCTTCATTCGAGGTGACACCCTATGACAACTCATGTAACTTCTCTACTTTTTTGAAAAGCATATATCTACAATCCTAGAGTGACCACTCAACTCTTATCACATTCTCACAAATGTCTTTTCAACTATGAAGTTAGAACTATTGCCTTCCTAAGGCTATGGCAATCCATAGACACATTCCATGGAAAGTTGTTCCTTCAATTTAGTTGCTCCTTCTATGGGAACAATCTAGAGATCACAATCCTCGAATGTATCTCCTTCTTCATGTATCACTTCTAAAGTTCCCAATCCTCAATAAAGATCACATCCTCTTCTTTCAACCACACATAAGTCCTTTGGTTTTGTTCACCACCTTATTTCTTATTGATCCTCAAGCATTATAATCTAAACCCTATTAGGTCATTATTCTAAAGAGAATCATTGATCTTCTCAAAAAATCATTTTCAAAATTTTCACATCAACATCAAACCAATATCTTTCCTCAATCAATGACACTCCATTCATGACATCTCACTCTCCAACTATTCAGAGTTGATTATATAGAGCCACAACTCCATTGTTCCATGGAACAATCAGCTATTTCTTATAGGGAAACTATTCCTCCTCTTTACCTAGTGTTGGTTGTGTCACCAAAAATCACCTTACTCTTTGGCACCTCTTTCTACTAAATACCCTTATTGCAAATGGATTTCTAATCCATGTGAACTCACATTTTCTTTACTAAGCAATTTCTCATCCTTTTTTCCTCTAGTTTCTCCCTAAGACTCTCTAAAGTATAATCTAGGAGCTATAACTCTACCTTTGGAAATCAATCCTTTGGTCCTTATCTTGTCGACACGGCCCACAAAGTCACTTCTCAATTTAGATCTCTTTCACTTCTTATACTTTGTCTCAATTGAATAACATAGGAAAAATGGAATGGATATGTATTTTCTAGAACAGGTATCCATTGCCCAAAGAATTGGGCTTTAAGTAATAGATATCCATTTTGAAAATCGATATCTGTTATCTAAAAGATAAAAAAGGCAAAGAGAATATTGTTAGGCCTAACAACGGCACCCATAGACCCTCTGTTGTCGAGAAACTCGTGATCTCTACTTGTTATAGTCAAAAAACTCTTTTATATACTTTTGAACACAAAATTTGCTTGTTTCAATCATTAGGGTGATATTTTTGTTCTCCTAATGGGGTGCAATAGTCGTTGTAAAGAAAAAAAGAGGAAAGTTACATTGGAGGAAATTGAATCAATGAGGGAAAAGGATAGAGCAAGGAAGAGGATTGGAAGACCAAGTTTGGTGGATGCTCATCAAGGTGAAGCTTCTTATTTACCATCTAATGACATGCAAATTGAAGGTGTTAATGTTGAATATAATGAAATGTTAGATAAGAATGAAATTGACCATGATATTGCAAAATGTTATGAAACACCTATTAATAAGAGAAATTTATCATGGACAAAGAAGAAGAAAAACATAGACATTTTCTTGAAGATTGTGGATATGAACCTCACGATGTTGAATTTGCACTCCATAATCCATTTGTTGATAAAATTGATGAGGTTGATAACATGGATGAAACAATGAAAATCAATGTATCTCCAAATTACATAAGAAGAGAGGATGTTTGTCAAGAAGAGAATGAGCATGATGGAATTGTAAAACATCTAAGAATCCCAAAATGGTTACTTGAAATTGATGAGAACATAATGGAGAAACTTGAAGGCAAGAGGTCATCACGAACGGTTCGGTTGTGGGCTTCAAAACTTTTCAATGAATATTTTGAGAATAAAACATTTACCAAACAATGCCAAATTTTTGTGCAATTACTAAAGATTTACAAAATGAGACCTTTACTAAAGAAATTAAAGGTTTAGGTAAGCAAAGTGTCCAATCTGAATAAAATTATTGTTAGAAGTCTTTTCAATGCACTCAATTCTATTGGAAAGACTAGTAAGGAGAAAGATAAAAGAGTTGCTCGTAGAGTAATAACAACCTCAATAGTGAGCAAATAATTAATTAAGGCTTGATTAATTGGGCAAAATTGTGTTGACTTAAGATTGATTTGTAAAACATTGTCAAAAGAACTAGCATTAAGATCAAGACTAGATAGTCCTCTTGGAAATGATACTTGGGCTTTTAGTGATAGGCTTCCATGATTTGATAAGAAGCTAATCAATAGCACAAAGGAAGAAATTGAATGATTTTGGCACACTAAATCTAGGCTATCACCAAATGTAAAAGATGTTTTAAAGTTAAGAATTGGTGATAAAGACCACACACCACATCCTAAACATTACTTGGAATGTAGCCAAACAACATTGTACAAACAATATTGTGAAACACACCCAGGTATGACAATCTCACAAAGAGCATTTGTATCTTGTAAGCCATTTTATTGTTTTCCTCTTAAAATTCATAATACATGTTATTGCAAATACCATGTACAGTTTTTCTATCTATCATGAATTATTATGCAATATTTGTTCTACTTTGCACACTAATGAAATATTACAGGAGTGTGGTGAAATTCAACTACTAAAGTCATCTAGGGACTTATTGGATTTATTTCTATGTATTAGAGATGATGGTTGCATTTTATACAATAATAATTGTTTAAATGAAAAGTGTTTACAATGTGGTGGGTTATCAAAGTTTATATCATGTATTTATGAGGGCAGTGAACATGATTTGGGAAAGCAAATGGTTGAGAAAAAGAGATATGAGACAATGAAATACAATTTGAACAATGGAGGTGAAGGTTCTATATGTGAGTTGATTGTAAGAGAGGTAAGTATTGCTGATTTTATTGATGATTTTAAGAAAAATCTTTTTTGCAAGTATGCTAGACACAACCACAAGTCTCAATGGTTAGATCAATAGTTTAGGATGTGTAAAGACTTTTTCTCGATTAGAACTATTGTCTCTATAGTAGATTTTGCAAAAAACTATGCATTGCAACCAAAAAATGAAGTGCAATCCTAGTACTACAATTCTAATCAGATTGCTATTTTGGTCACATCACATATAGACATGCCCCTGAGAGTACAGAAGAGAACAAGAAGATTGTCAATGAATACTAATTTTACATGAGTGATGATCAATCTCATTCATCAGAGTATGTGCAATGTTGTTTTCAACAATTTTATGGGTTCTTGCAAGAAAAAGATATTAGGATGAATCAACATCTCATTTGGTCAGATAATTGCACTGGTCAATTCAAGAATGTTCGTATGTTCTATTAGTTGAGTAGAATGCATGCAAAGAAGGGTATACCTCATATTTGGTTTTTTTTTTAAGTTGGGCATAGAAAAGGGGAACATGATGGAGTGGGTGCATGCATGAAGAGAGCTCTTTTTAAAGAACAACTAAAGATTAGAGGTAGTGCTACATTCAATGATGCAGATTCTACTGTTAAGTGGTATAACTATGCATTGTCACAAGGAGTGGCTCTTGATTCAAAAGTGCACAAGTTCTTTTGGTTGGTTGATGAGGCGATAGTGAGAGAGACATTGTATTGTCATAGAATCAATGAATCATCAAAGATTCATTCATTTTGAAGCTCAGTTGCAAGTGCATGGACTATTTGGATGCAAGAATTAGCTTGTTTTTGTTAGAGTTGTATTAAATGTGATTGGGATAATTATGAGTCAAATGAGTGGGTAGATGCATGGATTCTATTGGTTATTTTCCCAGACTGGATGCTTGTTCCCAGTCATCCCTACAAGGTAGCCATCATTGATCAATAGGATTCCCGGGCCAGGGCCAACAGTATAGGAGATAGACTCTATAAATATCTCCTCTTCTTCTTTAGGCTCTGCAGAACCAAGGGGGGTACTCCCTACTCAACATCTATAAAATGCATCTATGTATTTGCTGGGATGTTGACACAAAGCAGATAAATCCTCTCTTATGTAGACCAAAACTGTAAGACAAGTGTAAAGGGGCTAGCTTTGGGCCTATTTTTAGTTGTGAGACAGAGGATACTGATCCTAAACTAATTCTAAAGTCCTAAAGGTTTGATTTTGAAGTTTGAGTTTGATTTATATTTGGATGCAAAACTGAGACTTGGAATGTAACCTTAATACAGGACCAGATTGGTGC
Source organism: Cunninghamia lanceolata (assembly GCA_027924645.1). Taxonomy (NCBI): domain Eukaryota; kingdom Viridiplantae; phylum Streptophyta; class Pinopsida; order Cupressales; family Cupressaceae; genus Cunninghamia; species Cunninghamia lanceolata. Next base: position 2,624,246 of record BSBN01000119.1, on the reverse strand, counting down.
CTATCCTGGGTTCGGAGTTAGTAGACATACACATGCACATGTACACATAAACCTATAGTGATGACTGAGTTTCAAGGGGATTGTTTAGCACCTGCCTTACAGATACTTCCCAAAAACTAGGTGCTTAATCATTCATACTTAATGGTATCCCTGCTGCACACACTTTCTCAATGATTAACCTGAAACATTTAATTTGTTCCTTAAACAAAAGTAGGAGATTAAACATTCAATATAGAAAAGCTATATTCCTGAATCTTAACAACCCTTAGTTATCCTGATTCAAAAGAAAGAATATGCCCACAACTTGGAGACAAATGATTAAGCACATGCACAGAGCATTTCTCATATAAAATAGCATGAAACCAGTGAATTTATGCATTAAACATACAACATGAGACTCATAAACTCACAAGATAGCAAAGACAGAGTCACCAATGAAGTCATATCTCCTTAAAGTACCAAAAATTTGTCCATTTTTCAATAACACACTGAGTGACACAGTTTGGCTTTTTATACCAAGATTGTGTACTCAGCAAGATTAATTACAAGGCAAGTCAAAAATTTGCCAGATATAGCGCATCTTCAGATTGGCGCTCAAAAATAATCAATGCAACAGAGGGACAAAGAGGAATGAGTAGGTGAACTCGGGATCTGCACCACCGCTCTAGGACTTTCATCTTCAATCAGGTGGTTGACCTGTCATTTTCGTCACCCATCCTTTGCAAATCTGCCATCAATGCTTTATCCACCCATAGGGCCCTTTGAAATGTAGCAGCGGATGCATCTACTATTTTCCCGCTCAAAAAATGCGGCCACACACAAAGAAAACCATCACTGAAGGTTCAAAACCCGGCCGCTTGATCAAAAACCCATCGCTGTGATCAACAGTCTCAAAACATGCATGAAGAGTCACCAGCCAATAATATCATGCCACGTAGGCACTTTGACTTTCTATCGCTGACCCTTTTTCCTTTCATTTCACCTTTATCGCTTTTGTATATGCAAAAAAATGAATGCATATACAATCATCACTGTTCATTCTTCTATAATCCCTTGTATATGCAAAATGTATATACATACAACAACTTAATATACAAGGTGGACCCCATGCCAGTTTAGAACAAATTGAAAAACTACTCGGGTCCAGCTTGTATCCCTTTCAATGCACATCGGCTTGTATATCAGCATATACAATTGCCTTATACAACCCACGGACCTCAAATTACCATTCGCTATATTTGACTCCTCCTTCATGTCCGGGTTGTATATCTTTATTTTGTATATTAGGTTGTATGCTGCATATACAAACCCAATATACATGTTGCGGACCCCAAACTCGTATGAAGCATCTTGGAATTCTACTCGGGTCTGGAATGTATCCTTTCACTTGTATGTTTTTTAATGTATGTCGGCACACATACAACTGCCATTGTATGCAACTGGTGGGCCCAACCCATTATCTCTCTCCTTTGCACATTTCATTACACATTGCACATACAAATACAAGGTACAAGCCGAACCTCGCCACAATTAGAAAAGAACATCTAAAATACTTTGGAATCCAGCTTGTACATTTGTGAATGCACATCTTCTTTGTATATTGACCATATACAAACTCACTTGTACGTACCCATGGGCCTCACCAATTGTATCTCTTCTTCACTGTAGCAAATGTATGTGCGTCAGCCTTTGTATATTTTCAATGTACATTTCCTTTGTATCTAACCGTTGTATGTCTGAACACACAAACCAATTATACAAGTAGCCCAATATACAAATAGGGAATATTCCTAGAATCTTTAATGTATATTCTGCCCTTGTACATTTTCCATTTGAGCCCGATATGCATTTGGGAATGCATACAATTGCAAAATATTCTTGGTAATCTATAAAAGATTCCCCCTTGTATATGCAAACTCGATATGCATTAAAATGCATATAATTCCTTTTTTCATGATTTTTGGAAGCTGATCGAAATTTCACAAGCCCACCAACATACATGACCATTTTGAACATACAAAACTTAGCATTTTTCTCAAGGTGACAGGAACAAACCATGAAACACTACGTGGGGGTAAGTCAACCTATGAAAACCTAAACATGAGGATGAGATTTAACAACCAAAAACCCACCACACAAGGCCAACACCTGAATAGATAAAATAATGCAAGATCCCATGACTCTCAAAATTGAAGGTGCGAATGAGAAAACTTGCAAACACCCAAGCTTAAAACCCAAAACATAAATGATTACCAATAGGCTCCGATTGGGGACGTGCAGGCGCAAGACTGCAGCGAGGACCAGATTACTCTGGGGCAGACCAAACAAAACCTGAAACTCAAAACACGACCGACTATACAAGGCATGTACAAATTATTTACACCTAGTTTACAGTGTGCACATAAGGTACTTCATTTATGAGAAAAAGGTTTTAAGGAATTTACCATGCACTGGAAATTCTAGTAGTTCACCATTTAGGGCTTGGAGAAATTAAGAATCATTCTCATAGATATTGCTAATTTGAATGGGCCGGTCCATAAGGGCTCAAATTTACCATGTTTGCCCTTATTTTGGCCTCTTGCATTCCACATAAGCACTAAGTCACCTATCTGAAACCTTCTCTCTGTTGCCCTTTTATCAAATAGATATTTCACTCTTTGTTGTTTCTTGATGTTTGTTTTCGTGCTTCCCGTCTGATTTCATCTAGTGCAACCAGCTGATTTATTCTCTTAGTCATTGGGTCCTTAATCTCCTCATCGTTGCCTTGGATGAACTTATAAACTGGCAGGAGGTTGTTCACAGGCAATTTAGCTGTTGCACCATACACTAATTCAAAAGGTGACCTTCCAACAACTCTTTTGACTATCACTCTGTCAGCCCATAATGCCAACTTTAGCTTTGAATCCCAAGACTTCTTGTTTTTATCTATCATCCTTTTGATGATTTTCATGAGACTTTTGTTGCTTGACTCTGCTTGACTATTCCCTTGTGGATGGTATGGTGATGTATGAAACAAATCAATTCCATAATTATTGCAAAAATCAATAAATTCACCAGACCTGAAGCACATTACATTATTTGCGACCAATTTGGCTGGTACTCCAAATCTTATAATAATATTTTTAAGGATAAAATCCATCACCACTTTTTTTGTAGCCTTTTTATTTGGAATGGCCTCAATCCATTTAGTGAAGTAATCAGTAGCAACCAGAATCCAACTGTGCCCTCCAATTGATTTTTCTGAGATTTCCCCTATAAAATCAATTCCCCATTGCTGAAATGGAGCTTCTACAGTTATAGTCCTAAGGGGAAAGGCACCTTCATATTTTAGCTTTCCTGTGAACCTTTGGCAAGAATCACATTTTCTTACCATTTTATGTGTATCTGAGAAGAGAGTTGGCCACCAGTAGCTAGCTCTAAGAATTTTGTGGGCTGTCATATAGGCAGCATAGTGTCCACCACACACTTCATTGTGCATGTCACTTAGAATATCCTTAGCCTAATTTTCATCCACACCCCTAAGTAATACACCATCAGGATTTTTTCAATACAACTCTCCTTGAACAATGATGTATCTAATAGCCTACAACTTCAAGGTTCTCTTCTGATCATCACTAAGATGAGAAGGATAATTTAGATTCTGCAAGTAGTATACTATGTCCTTATACCATTCAAAATCTGACATGTTTACAACTTCATTATGCGCCACATTCACTTGGCATGCCTCTAGATTTGACTGTGTCATCAGTTTTGCCAAACCTTGTCCTCTTACCAACTTAGTGATCTGTATTTCAATGTTGAATTCCTGCAATTTATTTATCCATCTGCATCTTCTTCTAGTTACCTCTTGTTGAGTAAAGATATCCTTGACTGCTGCATGAGGCACATATGCAACTATGTGAGAGCCCACTAAATATGGCCTGAAGCTCTTGATTGCTCTAACCAATGCATATGACTACTTCTCCATGATGTCATATTTTAATTCAGTAGCCTGTAATGACCTACTAAAGAAAGCTATAGGTTGTTCAAACCCTTCTTCATTTTTTTGCAATAGGCATGCAGTAATAGTGTGGAAAGAAGCAAATGAAAATAATTGAAATGGCTTAGAAAAATCAAGAGATTTTAAAACATGAGCCATCTTTATAGCTTCTTTTATGTTCTGAAACGATTTGGTTGCTTCATCTTCCCATTTGACAGTTGCATTCTTCTTCAGCATTTGACAGATATCTTTGGTGGTCTTTGCAAAGTTAGGCACAAATCTTATGACAAAATTAATTTGTCCAAAGAAGGACTGAACACCCTTCACTATTTTAGGGATCTAAATTTTGTCAATTGCAGCCACTCTTTCAGAATCAATCCTGATTCCATCCTTGGAAACAATGTGACCAAGAAATTTTCCTTCCACTACCCCAAAAGCACACTTCTTTGGGTTGAGTGAGATGCCATACTCTAATGCTCTAATAAAAATTTGCTCCAAATGCATACAGTGCTGCTCTTCCTTTTTTGAATAAGCTGTCAAGTCATCTTGATACACAGCCAAGATTGAATCAATCAATCCTGCAAAAACAACATCCATTGCCCTCTAAAATGTGGCACCTGCATTTGTCAATCCAAATGGCATCCTCACATATACATATGTTCCCCACGGAGTAGTGAAAGCAGTCTTGAATTGCTCTGATTCCTTTACTTTCACTTGATTGTACCTTGAAAATCCATCCATCATAGACAGAAGTTCACAGCCAGTCACCGTCTGCAACATGACTTCCATGTTTGGCAATGGATAATTGTCCTTCAAAGAAGACATATTTAAATTTTTGAAGTCCACACAAAGTATTATATCACCATTCTTCTTTCTAACTGGGAAAAGGTTAGACACCCAAGTTGAATGTTTCATAGACATAATTATTCCAGCCTCCCTAAGTTTCATAAGTTCTTGCATTTTTGGATCTAAGGTCGGGTTGATAGGCCTCTATTTTTGTCTAAACAGTTTAGCTCCAGGCTTCAAAGGGATTTCATGCTGAAATAAATCCTTTCTATAAGCTTTGAGGTCCTCATAAGACCAAGCAAAGACATGCTTATATTTTCTCAATAATGCAATAAGCATAGTTCTGATATGTGGCTTGAGCTGTTTGCCAATGTATACCTTTTTGGGGGCATGAGATGTCCCCAAATTTATCTCCTCTAGATCATCCTTATTTGTTGGAGATGTCTTTGTAACAAATTGGTCCTTATTGTCAAAAGCTCTCTCTAAAGCAACCAACCCTCTAGGGATCTTATTTGTCTTTAGATGCATTACCTCTTTCCCTAAGAGAGTTTCTTTTCCATCTACAACCTCTACAAGGTTCTGAAAATCTATTTTCTGGTTCTCATATTCATCAATACAATGTAGAAATCTTATTAAATCCTTATCATCATTAAATACCTGCCAGCTGCATACATTATCTGGCACTGCAGGTCTAAGTTTGACATCAACATTTGTAACATTTGATAGAGTAACATCATCTGGACTTATAGCTACATTAGCTAGAAAATTTGCCCTGACATTTTTTGATCTCTCTATCCAGTTTATTGAGAATGCATCAAACAATTCAATTGTATCCCAAACAGCATGCTTATATTGTTTCAACCTCTTATTTTTTGATGCATACTTGTTTCTAACTTGGGAAACAATTAACTCTAAATCACTGAATACTTTGAGCATCTTGATTCCATGCTTCAGGGCAACATTCAATCCTAACAATAGAGCTTCATACTCTGCAATATTATTTGTACAGGCAAACTTCAGCAAGAATGAAAATTTTAGAAGCTTACCAACTGGAGACAGAAAAACAATCCCAGCACCAGAACCTTCCTTCGAGAAAGCTCCATCAAAATACATGGTCCAAAGACCCTACTGGTCAAGCTCTTGAATGTACATGTCTCTCTCTTTACCTCCTTTAACATCTGAGACAATTCTAAAATTTTCACAGTCAACATTCACAAAAGAAATATGCTCATCTAATTCTTGATCCTCAACTGTGTCTAGAGACCTTTCTTCTCTGATCAGTTTGACATCCTTGCCATTCATTGGGATCATGGCATATGACAAGTCGAGTTGCATACTTCCACCAATGAGTGCTGCCCACCTTCTTGACAACAACATGCCATACTATGGCTTGATGTCAACAACTGTTATGTTCATCTTGTAAGTTTTTTTTGGATATGCTGTGAGTCTAAAATCCACATCTTTCATGATTCCAATGACAGGTACTTCTCTTGCATCCATGGCATAGCATTTCCCACATGCTTTGTCTATTTTCAACCCAACTTGTTGCATGATGGCCAAAGGCATGATATTTGTTGATGCTCCTGAGTCAAGCATACAATTCTTAATCATTTTTCCATTTATGACAAGGGAGACATAAAATGGTTCAACCTGTGAAGGGCATTTTGTCATGGTCATCCCCAGATATACTTCAGGAACTTCATCTTCATCAATGTACAAGGCATGTTTCTTACCCTGAGGTTCATCACTCAACTTGGCTTGACATGGTACTCCTGAAATTAAGGATACTACTTTATTTTTGAATTCTTCCACTTTCATCAGTTCCATTAGTGGAACAGAGACTTTTATCTGCGACAAGACTTGAGTCATGTCAAATGAAGCATAATTTTGAATAACAGTTGTAACTTGCTCCACCATTTTACCTTTATCCTGGGATGATCCAGCCTTAGTTTTTATGGTTGTTTGACTGTCATTTTTTTTCTCCTTCACGTTCTCTATCAATTAGAGTTATCACTGCATCCTTTACATTATTCCTAATTTCTTGGTAGATCAGATCTCTATCAATCAGAGTTATCACTGCATCTTTTACATTATTCCTAATTTCTTGGTAGATCAGATCTCGGAAACAGGACTTATTAACTTCGTTTGACGAAGTTTGCTAGGTTTCTGTTCTAGGTTTAAATCAACGTTTGATTTAATTTTTGTTAATTAAATTGCCCCCAATCAAGATTAATGGATTATTAAATCTTAATTAGTACTCTTAGCCCTATTCTAAAAAGGTCGTGCATTTTCTCCTCTTTGTTTTAATTTTTATCTTTCTTTCTCTTTTTCTCTCATTTTTCTCTCATTTTCTCAATTCGACATTTTCTCAACGTACAGGTTGAGTTTAAATGGCCACATATGAAATGCATATGATGGCTTCAAATAAATGTGAAGTTATAAATACACACACACACACACACACATATATATATATGCAATTTGTATTTACAACACTAGGTTTTCTTTTAATAATTATATGTAAATAGTTATATATATTTTTTCATTCTAAATATATATATATATAAATTTTATTTATTTTACTTATTAGCAAAGTTTATTTTTCTTTGTTATATATTTTTTTTGAAATAAAGTTGAAGCCCTAAAATCTATATGTATAAATTCATTGGCTGAGCCCTAATTTTATGTGGTTCTTATTGGCAGGGTTCATGGAGGGCGGTGACGGTGCATGGGGAAGAACACAGAGTGGTGGCCGTTAAGGTTCAGAGAGGGGAGCGATGGTGGAGAGGGCGAAGGTTGCAAGTGGGCTGCGTGGCAGAGGGACACCGCAGAGGGGAGAGGCAACGGTCACTACAGAGGGAGTCGAGCGTTGGAGAGGGTAACACCGGTGGTAGATACGAACGGTGGCATAGCGTAGGGAGCGGCAAAGGATAGGCCAAAGGCCACAGGGTTTTAAAGATGTAAGGGAGTGTGGGGAGGGGGACAGAGCCCCCACCCACATCCCATTTGATGGGGTGTGGGTGGGGGCTCCACCCCCCTCCCCACACCCAAAGCGATGGTAGTAACAGTGGTGGGGGGGTTCGACCCCCCACCAAATGTAAATGCATTTTCCTTGAGACATTCATAGATTGTAAAAGAAATACAGTCACTCCAAATTTTCATATTTATTAATGTTTATTTTAATTTAAATCTATTCAATATATATATATATATATATATATATATATATATATAGGATTATACACAACAATCACAAAATTTTACTTTATTCAAGTTCATAGTTAGAGCTTTATTAAAACGTATATATATATAATGAGTATATTTCAAACAGTCCATTTGTTGGGTAGAATTAAGGTAAACAATTAATTTTAAATACATGTAAAAATTACATCTATGCAATTTACTCTTGAAAAATATATATATAATTTAAATATATTTTCAAAAGAAATAATTTTCTTTCTAAGCACTCATAAGATTTCTATTTTAAAACAAATATATAAGATTATATGCAGCAATATTTTTCCTTTCTCAATCCTTCTAAGAGTTAAGGAACTCATTTAAAAATCTATTCATTATAAGATTTATATTTACACATTTTTTTTTTGAAAGGGAAGAATTAAATGTATTTGCAAATAATTAACAAAAAATAACTCTAATGCTTAACTACAACCAATTTTTATTTCTTTCAAATAACAAATTATAATTTCCTATTTGCCATAATAACAACTTCATAACTTAGCAAATTGATAGTTCCATTTTGACATACAATGAAATAGATTATAACGAACTTTCCTCCTTTCATCCTTTGAATAATATACATTTAAACTAACAATTTCTAACTTTCAATTCATTGATAAATGTCCAACACACAACTTAAAAAATGTAATTTTTTTCAACCAAAAGAGAGAACCAAGTTCTCATCTTGACTACTAACAATTATAAGATCTCCAAGAAGGCCAAGCTCTCTCTCATGAGCTTTAAGAGTAAAGGAAAATAAAATATTTTCTAAGACAAGAAATTTCTTCAACTTCACACTAAGCTCCAAGGAACTTGCATATCACACAATGGAAAGAAACACCACACATTTTTCTCTCCTCCCTACCGTAGACCCACAAGAGGGTCACCCCTGAGCTAGGGAGGTCATCCACACACCTGGGGAACTCAATTCCACTTCACAACAAGGCACACATTCATCCCAAAAACACAATATTATACCCATAGGAAAAACACAACACATGAACTCAACCAAGGTGAGTTTAGAAGGGGTAGGAGAGTGGACACACTCAACTCTAGAGTGCCACTCCTTCAAAATATCTCAACACAATTTCTCTTATCACCTCAAGCCAACATGTTAACAAAATTTCTAAAAGAATTCATATTTTAGCTCTCAAGCCATATAACAATTTGCTCAAAATCACCTAAAGTGCCCTCAAGGCTTTCAACATCCCAAAACAAGGTAATGACCTCGAGGAGGATCACTCCTCCCCTACCCCACACTAGTTGAGCATTCTCTCCCAAGTGGGAGAGGCTCTTACAACACCCAACCAAAATTCCCCACAATAATAATAAAACTCACAGAAGAAAAACACACACATATGCATCAAACAAGCAACTAAAATATAAGGAGAAGGCCTTAGCCTTGAAAACCAACCTTTAAAAGCCCTATTATGGAAGAAGTTGATGTAGAGCTCCTCCAAAATCTCCTCCAACATAAGCCACCAAACTCCCTCTATCTTTTTCTCCCAAAAAAAAAAAAAAAATTCAAACAATAAAAAATCCTCAAAAATTCAACAACCCCTCACCTGATCCCAAGTGGGATTAAAATAAGTCCAATCCATGAGATTAGAGGAAAGGGGAGGTGACACTTGTCACCTCCTCACTCTTCCTCCCCACTACAAGCATGTCCTAAGGGATGGGTGTTGACACATGTCACTCACCCATCCCCAAAGTCTCCCTCACCCCTTATCACACGTCCTCTCTCCAACATATGGGAGAGAAAAGGGGAGTTAAAGAGGGAAAGGGTGACACATGTGTCCCCTTCCTTTCCTCTCATGAAGGACCACACAACTCCATGGGTACTCTCACCAATTGTGAGAGAGACTTGAAGTCAAGTCCTCCACAATTGGTGGGTCTTGGAGTCATCTCTAACCTTGGGAAGTGAAAAGGGATGGGTTTGAGTGTTGGTACCACTCATCCTATCCCTCCCATGCCTCCAAATTCGTTATTTAACCTTAGTGTGAAGTTAAGGTGACCATATGGAGGTTTACCAAGGGTTACCCAAGTCAAAAGGGACCCTAGACCCATGGGGTATAACTCAGGGTCAAGTTTAGCCTAGTTAGAACTCCCAGGGTCAAGTTAAAACACAAGAAAAAGGTCTCCAAAAATTTAAAATTTAAAAATGTAATTCAAAGACAATTCTTACAACACATATCATAATTCAAATTAAAAGAGGGTAGACCTAACCCAATTAACCTCATGCAAATTAACATTACAACATTTCATCATACACAGAGTTGATCTTGGTTCCTCATGGAACTAGATCGGCTTCACAAGGGATTACAACATCAAGTGTGGGATGATCTCCAGTATCCGTGGTTGGTTAGAAATACCTACGCACTCAGTTGCAACATTAATTCCACATATCAATAACATAGCCAAAGCAAATTAAAACTTGCACTCACATAAGATATTACAAGTTCTCTTAAGCATAAAGGAGATCACATTACAATTTTCTAACTAACATCACCCAATTAGTTTTCTTTTAATATAGAGCATCTATCTAACATCACCCAATTAGTTTTCCTATAATATAAACATCTATCTAACATCACCCAATTTGTTTTCTCTTAATACAAGCATCTATCTAACATCACCCAATTAGTTTTCCTATAATATAAACATTTATCTAACATCACCCAATTTGTTTTATTTTAATACAAGCATCTATCTAACATCACCCAATTAGTTTTCCTTTAACATAATAAAGTCTAATAGTCCAGGAATCTGAGATCAACAGTCCCACAAGTATAAAAGTATCAGCAACAGTAAGGTAAATAGTCACATGAACGGAAATGAAAAAGGGTAGGCCTCACATGATCCTAGTGGCTTGAGTCAATTAGTGACTCTCACATGGTATCAGAGCTCCAAATCTGCAAGCCCCTTCTCAGATTTGGAGAAAAATTCAAGAAAGGGCCATTTTATGGGTGTATTTTTGTGTAAAATAGAGTATTCCATTAGATTTAGAGCAATCGAGATAGTTATATTTGCCTTTATTTGGCTTCATTTGAGCTTTGTAGGCCAGATCTACAAGGGTTTTAGCGAGTGCTTTTTTGAGGATTTGGAAAAAAACTTTTTTGGAGCATTTTGGGCCCAAACAGACCTCACCATCACACTCAGAAGGCCCAAAAAGCTTAAGATCGACTGTTAAATCATCAAAGTCAGCCTTGGGATCATCTGGGGCAATTTTTTTTGCCAAGTAAGTCGTACGGCTTGCCCACCACGCAGTACGAGATGATTTAAAAAAATGTTTTTTTCCCTACATTTAAAACAAATAAGAAAACTTTTTATGCAAGTTTTATATATGTTAAACATTTTTCAAAAGTTTACATTAAAAAAACATATATTAAAAAAAAAAACTTTTAAAAGGTAAACCCTGAGCAGGATACCCTAGGGCGTACCACCCTGCAAGCCATAGGGGTACGACAAGAGCCCATAGGGCCCCGTGCCCCCTTGTAGGCCACACCCATTTATTTGGGCATTGGACCTCTTAATGGGGTTTGACCCCTTATTATATTGTTTTGAAATTTTTTTAATAAAAAAAACACCATTTCCATTTTCTTATAGTTTTTTGTTAAATTAAAAAAAAAAAAAAACTATTATATTATTTGTTGTACTTGCATGTGTCTTGGGACCCATGCGATGGATTTTTAGTAGTGGCTTACATTTAGCAACTTCTCCAAATCTGGCAGCAGTTTCACCAACTTTAGCAGTAGGGGACCATTTTTTGCCCTAATTTGTGCTTTAGGGGGGCTGTTTTCTTTTTGCCATATCTTGAGGAAATGGAGTCAGATATTTGAAAATGAATAGGCATCAAAAATCTGGTTTCAAGAAAAATCTAGTGGTGTAGGTATTTTTTACAAATTTTGTTGTTGGTACAATTTATTGCTATTTGAAGTCCAGATACCATTTTTGGCCTCTGAACTCGTACCCTTTTGCCCCAATCTCTGATTTTTGTGATTCTCACGGCATTGGAAAGGTATTGAGGAGATATACACAACCATCCATGCACTTTTTCCAAATTTATCCCTAGGTATTCTTTATTCAGTTTGTTGGCTTTATGGCTTCTATTTGATATTCTGGACATTTTGGCACCTAGAGAAGTTCTGTTTATTTTGTTGGGCTTCATTTATCAGCATTGATATATATTCAAATTGTTCATTTCTGATCTAATTTATTTGAGGAGATATCATGGGTTTTGCTATTCACCTTTCTGTGGTAACATTGGGTGAGGATAATTATGAGTCTTAGTGAAAGGGAATTCTGACACATCTCAGGTGGCTTAATCTTTTGCCTTATCTTTATGGATTCATACCTGAACTAGATACACCTGGGAGGAAATCTGCATGGGGAAATTATATTGATCATATTGTAGGATTTATTGGTTCTAGTGTTGATTTTGACACTATGTGTTCTATCTCACATATTGAATTCCTATGTGCTCTTTGGACTAGCATTTGGGAGATCTACAGAGACTCACATATCTCTCCATTCCCAAATGATCCTACTATAGATTGCCACATACCCCTTGATGATGTAGATTGCATACCTTTTGATGGTGATATAGTTGATGAGTTTGCATATTTGAAAGTTCTTGCTAGTTCAGATGACATACAAAGACATCTCTTGCTTCTTCTCCTCTTATCGAGATCACATCTTTATTACCTATTGCTACCTCAGATTCCTTGCAACAGGACATTATCAGTCTATTGCAAGTATGTGCCTAATCAGTGTTGTCATTCATGTCAACATATCTATGTTTCCATTGGTGTCAACTATGCTCTTACCTTGCTGAGGATATTAAGAAAATTAGCCCCTCCGGTGATCACAATGTGTTGTAGTAGAAACATTGCACTACATATAGAAGAATGCTCCGCATTTCCTATAGAACAAATATTTTTACCTGCATATTAGAAGTTATTTAGAAGCCTGTCTGAAGATGTTATATTCTAAGTTTGAGCCTCCATTATGAAGAATTGAGTGAGTTATGTTCACTAGAGTGAAAACAACTTTTTTTGTGTGTTTGGTGGTGACAGGGAGAAAGTGTTTTGCTTTGCATTCCTCCATATTAAAGTATTTTGGTCTATGGTTCTAGAAATAAGTCATTGGTGATGTTAAGTGCCTTCAAATGAAATGGTTCATGATTTGGTGATATGCAAGCTATCTTTTACTTATGACAATGGTTGGCAGTGTTTCTCTTGTGCTCCGATTTGAAGAATTTGATTGATCGAGTGGTTAGAGATCGTGCAGTTATTCCTGGTGATTACAATATGCTTGTGGATGTCTCTTGATCATGATCCTACATTTAGATTGGTTTGCATAGTGTAATTCAAATTTTACATGAAGCGTGTTCTTAAGGATACTTGTGTTAACATTAGTCTTGGCTGACTTGGTTGGATTCGTCATCTGTGGAGATGCATCAAAGATTGTGATAGCATGTTGTAGAGTGGAAGATTGTGTTTGGGTCCCTGCTAAGGCACGACATGATCCGCATTCATTTATTTTCTTTGTAAATTTGTTTTGGTCCAAACCTATATGATGTAACGTATGTTTGTCGACCTTGGAGACTATTCCAATGGTTGATGATTGTAATGCCAACCTTGATGATCATTCCAAGGTCGATGTAGTGTATAAATACTTGCAATTGAGTCATGAAAATGTATCAAGTGCAAAAATGCGAAGAAAAAGTGAAGTAAGGTAGCAGAGCAGAGTAGAGGTGTTTGTGCTTCAATGGAACCAAACATTGGCATGGAGTAGATACTGTTATCTTAGTTCAAGCTTTTGGCAGTGAGCCTCTGATTTTTGGTATTGATATAACATATATATTTCTGTGGGCTAACACCCACCATGGTTTTTCCCTTTTAGGGTTTTCCACATAAAAATCTAGTGTCTTTTATGTTGATTATGCTTTTGTGTTGAGATTCTCATTTTATGCTTTCATGATTATATCTGAATATAAGTAATTGATAAGTTGATGATTATGATTGGTTAAAAGTTTTAGGACAACTGATTCACCCCCCCTCTCAATTGTCTGGTGCAGTTTAACAATTGGTATCAGTGCCAAGTTCCTCTGAAGAAAGCCTAACAGCTTGAGGAAGATCCAGAATGTCTTATAAGAAGGAAGCTCTGCAGTTTGATGGGATAAATTATGCTCTTTGGAAGGTACAAATGAAAAGGCATCTCCTATGTCTTAGTTATAAAGTATGGCTAGCTACAGAATCACAATTTGTCATTCTTGAAGGTGGTTTGACAACTGAAGATGATATCAAAGAATATGAGTTGGATATCAAAGCAAAGGATGCTCTGTTAAGTTCCTTAAGTGACTCAGTGTTGACAAAAGTTGTGGACCTTGAATCTACATATGAGGTATGGGAGAAGCTAAAAATTTTGTATGGAGATGAATCTGTAAGAGATGCCAAGCTACAGAGCCTGAAAGTGAAATATGAGGGTTTGAATATGAATGAAGATGAAAATATAACAACCTTTATGCAAAGATTTGATGAACTTGTCACTGGAATAAAAGGCATGGGAGGAACTCTCACTGATAAGGAAGTTGTGATGAAAATTCTCAGATCACTACTAAAGTCCTATAGCCACAAGGTAGATGCTATTGAAGAATTTATGGCTGTGAAAACTATTGACAGAGATCAACTACTTGGAAAGCTTACAACCTTTGAGATCAGAGAATTTGGTGATACCCTACCAAAAGTTGAATCAGCTTTCAAAGCCAGTACTTCAGAAAAGATTTCCAGAGCTGAGAAATATAAAGTGGATGATGACTTTGATGAACTTGAAGCTAACTTTGTTGACAGGATGCAAAGATGTTCTAGTAAGTTCAAAGGTAAATTACCTTTTAAATGCTTCTCTTGTGGTAAAGTAGGTCATTATGCTTCTAGATGTCCTGAATTCATTATGCTTCTAGATGTCCTGAAAGAATTGAAAGAAATAAGAAAAAGTATGAGAGCAGGCCTAGAGTTCCAAAGAAATGCTACTATGTCAAAAATTTTGATGATGAGGGTGTGACCGATGATTAATCCGATGATGCTAGTACTAGTGCAAATGAATGTCTATTTATTGCTATTAAAGAAGATCCTGTGTCTACTAATTTTGCTAGTTGTGTGAAGGATGAAAAACTAGTGAAAGAAAGTGTTTTGGTTGTACAAGTTGAGAAAAATAAGGATGAATGGATTATTGATAGTGGATGTTCACATCACATGACTGGTGACAAAATTCAGTTTGTAAGTTTGGAAAAGTATGATGGAGGATTGGTTAGGTTTGGAGATAATGCAACTAGTAAGATTTGTGGAAAAAGATCTATTTCATTTGATGGAAAGCATAATACTGATAATGTTCTATATGTGAAGGGTGAAGGGTTTGAAGCATAATCTTTTGAGTGTTGGTCAGATATGTGACAAAGGATATGATCTAAGATTCAAAGACAATGGGTGCAAGATCATGAAAAGTTCCAGAACTATGATTGCTACCAGTAAGAAGACAAAAGGTAACATCTATCAATTGAGAGGAACTAATGATTATTGTTTATTGGCTCAAGCAGATGAAAGTTGGTTGTGGCATAGAAGGATGTGTCATATAAACTTTGATAGTCTGGTAAAGATAAGCTCAAGTTAGGATATGAGAGATTTACCAAAACTTGTGAAACCCTCCAACTCAATTTGTAAGGAATGTCAGTTGGGAAAGCAGATAAAGACAAGTTTCAAGAACAAAGAACAATTTTCTACTGGTTTGCTAGATCTAGTGCATACAGATCTCTGTGGTCCTACAAGGGTGAGAAGTCTACGAGGTGACATGTACTTCATGTTGCTTATTGATGATTACTCTAGAATGAGTTGGGTTACTTTTCTAAGAGATAATCAGAAGCCCTAGAGAAGTTCAAATATTTCAAGGCAATGGTTGAGAATGAAATAGATTTGAAGATCAAATGCTTGAGATCTGATAGAGGAGGTGAGTTCACATCAAATGAATTCAACATTTTCTGTGAAGAGCATGGGATAAAGAGACAATTGTCTACACCTAGGACTCCTCAGTAGAATGGAGTTGTGGGAAGGAAGAACATGACAGTTTAGGAGGCTATTAGGACAATGATAAAGGAAGAAGGTCTGCCGGAAGTCTTTTGGAAAGAGGCTATTCACACTACTGTCTACATTCAAAACAAAGTTCAAGTGAAAGGTAATGGTACTAAAACTCCCTATGAATTATGGTATGGAAAAATTTCCATAGTAAAATATTTCAAAGTCTTTGGAAGCAAATGTTATATCAAGAGAGATGAAGATCTAGGAAAGTTTGATGCAAGATGTGATGAAGGAATCTTTCTTGGATACTCTACCAAGAGTAAGGCTTACTGGTGCTACAACAAAATACTCAAAAAGATTGTTGAGAGTGCAAATGTGAAGGTAGATGAAAGAAAAGAAAGAATATTAAACCTGAGTTGTTTTGAACCAGATGGACCTATGACTATAGTAAATGAAGAGAAAGATAAGCAAGAAGATAGTTAGGATGAAGAAGAGGCTCTAGAAAGTGTTGTCAAGACTCCCAGGTATGTAAGGATCAATCATTCTGAAGATCAGATTATAGGTGAAAAGAACAAAGGTGTGCTAACAAGAAGAAGAGCTGCAAAGGAACAAGTTAATTATTGTTTGCTTTCAAAGATTGAACCAAAAATTGTGAATGAAGCTGGCAATGATGAGAATTGGGTAAAGGTAATGGAGGAAGAACTACTATAGATAGAGAAAAATGAAACTTGGGAATTAGTTCCTAGACCTTCTGACAAAAATGTAATTGGAACTAAATGGGTCTTCAAGAACAAGCTAAATGAAAATGGAGTTGTAAGGAATAAAGCAAGACTTGTATGTAAAGGATATTCTCAGATTGAAGGGATAGATTTTGAAGAAACTTTTGCTCCAGTAGCTCAGATTGAAGCAATCAAAATGTTTCTGGCATTTGCGGCTTACAAAGACTTTAAGGTATATCAGATGGATGTAAAATCTGCATTCCTGAAAGGTGAGTTAGAAGAGGAAGTATACATTGAGCAACTGGAGGGATTCCAATTGTCAAATCAAGGTGATATGGTATGCAAGTTGAAGAAAGCCTTGTATGGACTCAAACAAGCTCCTAGAGCCTAGTTTGCAAGGTTAGACAAGTATTTAGTGCAATTGAGATTTAGTAAAGGTACTGCATATAGCAATCTGTATTCCAAAATCATTGATGATCAGATCTTGATTGTTGAGGTCTTTGTTGATGACATTATCTTTGGAGGAAATGAAGGTATGTGCATAAATTTTGTTGGTGAGATGAAGAGTGAATTTGAAATGTCCATGTTTAGTGAAATGAATTTCTTTTTGGGTCTATAAATAAATCAATTAGATAAAGGAATCTTCATATCTTAGTCTAAGTATGTGAAAGAGTTGTTGAAGAAGTTTGGGATGGAAGACTCTAAACCAGTATGTACTCCCATGGTGATTGGTTACAAATTGAGAAAAATAGATGAATCACCTAAGGATGATCAGAAAAATACAAAACCTTGATTGGAGGATTGCTTTATCTAACTCAAACCAGACCTGATATTATGCATGCAGTTTGTCTTGTTGTGAGGTTTCAAGCTGATCTAAGAGAATCACATGTGATGGCAGTTAAGAGAATCTTGAGGTATTTGAAAGGTACTCTGGATTATGGCTTATGGTATCTAAAGGACAATGATTTCACTCTCAGTGCTTATACAGATGTAGACTGGGCTGGAGATGTTGATGAAAGAAAAAGTACAAGTGGAGGTGCCTTCTTCTTGGGTAATAGTTTGGTCTCATGGTTGAGCAAGAAACAAGATTCAATATCTTTGTCAACTATAGAAGCAGAGTATGTTGCAACAACATGTTGTTTCACTCAAGTAGTATGGATGAAGCAGACTTTGAAGGATATAAGAGTTGTGTATGAAGATCCAATTGCAATATTTTGTGACAATACAAGTGCCATAAAAATTTCAAAGAATCCAATGATGCACTCAAGAATAAAGCACATATCAATAAGGTATCACTTTTTGAGAGAGAAGGTGATAGAGAATGAAGTAAAGTTGGAATATGTGTCCACAAAGGATCAGATTGTAGACATTTTCACTAAGCCTCTACCTAAAAATACCTTTGAGTATCTCAAAGAAAAGTTAGGAGTCATTACCCTTCCTGTCCTGAACTAAGATGCATAGGAATGCATCAATCCAGTTGAGCTCAAAGTGTTATTCTTTGATCTAGATTGATGTTCTGAAAGGCTACCTCTCAGGAGGAGTAGCTAAATGGTTCTGGTAAAGTAAATGGATTAGAGCATAAGCATGCAAGTATGTGCCCTTTGACATTGATTTCAAAGGGGGAGAGAAATCAAGTGAAAAACTCAGGGGGAGAAAGAATGCAGATGAGTAAAGAGAAAGGAGGAGAATCTTGTCTTGATGGTCTTTTTTTTCAGTTTTTCACATCATATGTTGCCATCAATGACAAAGGGGGAGATTGTTGCAAGTATGTGCCTAATCGGTGTTGTCATTGATGTCAACATATCTATGTTGCCATTGGTGTCAACTGTGATCTTACCTTGTTGAGGATATTGAGAAAATTATCCCCTCCGGTGATCACAATGTGTTGTAGTAGAAACAGTGCACTACATACAGAAGAATAGTCCAGAAGAATGCTCCACATTTCCTATAGAACAAATATCTTTACCTGCGGATTGGAAGTTATTTAGAAGCCTGTCTGAAGATGTTATATTCTAAGTTTGAGCCTCTAGTATGAAGAATTGAGTGAGTTATGTTCACTAGAGTGAAAACAACTTTTTCTGTGTGTTTGGTGGTGATAGAGAGAAAGTGTTTTTCTCTGCATTCCTCTGCATTAAAGTATTTTGGTCTGTGGTTTTGGAACTAAGTCATTGGTGATGTTAAGTGCCTTCAACTGAAATGGTTCATAATTTGGTGATTTGCAAGCTATCTTTTACTTATGACAATGGTTGATAGTGTTGTTCTTATGCTCTAGTTTGAAGAATCTGATTGATCAAGTGGTTAGAGATCATGTGATTGTTCCTAGTGATTACAATGTGGGGTCATCCCACAATAATGGGTTACACTTTTTGGCCAAACTTGACATTGAAATTAACATTTTGGACTAAATCTTCACTTTCTGACACCTATAGCCACTAAACCGTTAGGAATTTGAAGATGATGCGAACTAGTGATTTGTGAGATTTTGTTTGTAGATTCTAAATATATTTTTTTAAAAAAATTTGGAGTTAAATTGTAAAATGTTTTGTGTCTCCTTTGATAACTAGTTTTTAATAGTAAACAACATTTTTTTAAAGTGATGTGCATTCTGTAGCACATAAAACTTTTTCTACAAAGGATAAAATTATTATTCTTTTGAATTTAGATTGGTAACACCGATATATAGGGCATGAATTTGGTTTCATAATGTTTTGTTGAATATTTTTTTTAAACTAAGTTTTGAAATCAAACCAATTATAATTTAGACATAGGTGTATTCCGTAAAACATAACTTTTTTGTATGTATCAAAATTCAAATTTTCTTTTTTTGTTGAAACAAGGACATCAATACCTAGGACATAAATATTTTTGAAATTTTTTTTTCACTAATTTACTAATTTTCTATGTGTGTAGAACAGAGAACTTGATGTTTGGTGAAAAACCTACATTCACAAGAAATAAAAAATAAATATAATAATCAAATTAAACATATTTAGTCGATAAGGGTGTGGTTCGGTGGCTAAGTCACTCGGTTGTAGTGGCAACCACCAGAGTTCAAACCCCCACTAGGCCAATGAGCTCGCATGTTTGAAGTGTTCTCTCTTGGGGATGAGGTCCCTCGTGTTGTGGCCTCACCGGTTCATAGCTCCGGGCAAAAGCATCTTGGAGCAGGAGGGCATGTCGCACCAGCGTCATGGGTCACGTTAAAAAGTTTACCAGGTGCATTAAAAAAAATTAAACATATTTAAAATTATACTTTTTGGGAAGCTTACAATAAGGACTACATACTTACAAAACATAAATTTTAAATGAATTCATTTGATTCCCCAAAAGGTAAATCAAAAGTAGTTATTTATCAGCATATTGATAGGTGTAGAGGAGACTCCATTATAGGTATGGTTTAAAACTAGCAGGGTTCTATCCAAGGGGGTTTGAATCTAAGGGGGTTTGATCAAATCATCTTCAATTAAAATCCTTTAAATGGAACCTTTCAAGGCGTAAATTATTATATTTTCTAGAAAAACATGTCATTTCAGCAAAAACCAGGGTGTGCTAGAAAGTGTAACCCATTATTGTGGTAGTACCCTGTGCTTGTGGATGTCTCCTGATCATGCTCCTACATTCAGATTGGTCCACATAGTGTAATTCAAATTGTGCATGAAGCGTGTTCTTAAGGATACTTGTGTTAACATCAGTCTTGGCTAACCTGGTTGAATTCGTCATTTGCGGAGATGCATCAAAGATTGTGATAGCATGTTGTAGCATGGAAGATTGTGTTTGAGTCCCTGCTAAGGTACGACATGATTTGCATTCATTTCTTTTCTTTGTAATTCCATTTAGGTCTAGACCTATATGATGTAACGTATGTTTGCCGACCTTGGAGACTGTTCCAACGGTTGATGATTGTAATGCCGACCTTGATGATCATTCCAAAGTCAATGTAGTGTATAAATACTTGTAATTGAGTCATGAAAATGTGTCAAGTGCAAAAATGTGAAGAAAAAGTGAAGTAAGGTAGCAAAGTAGAGCAGAGGTGTTTGTGCTTCAATGGAACTGAACCTTGGCATGGAGTAGATGTTATCTCAGTTCAACCTTTTGGCAGTGAGCCCTGTAGGCAATGAGCCTCTAATTTTTGGTATTTGATATAACATATATATTTCTGTGGGCTAACACGCACCATGGTTTTTCCCTTTTAGGGTTTTCCACGTAAAAATCTGGTGTTTCTTGTGTTGATTATGCTTTTGTTTTGAGCTTCTAATTTTATGCTTTCATGATTATATCTGAATATAAGTAATTGATAAGTTGATGATTATGATTGGTTAAAACTTTTAGAACAACTGATTCACCCCCCTCTTAGTTGTTCGGTGCAGTTTAACACAGTCTTCCAGAGATAGCTCATTGGGACACATATTTATCAGATATATCATTGTTTTTTTGTAGAGTCCCATCTTGCAAATTTGGAGGACCACAATGACCACATTTGTCTTCTATTTGATGGCAACTTCGTTGGAGTTGCATCACCATCATATTCTTTAGGGATTGTTCTTCATCCTCCTATTCAGTCACAATTTTGCAATGGATTGGAGACATTTGAGTAGTTTTTA
This sequence comes from Cunninghamia lanceolata, assembly GCA_027924645.1. NCBI lineage: Eukaryota > Viridiplantae > Streptophyta > Pinopsida > Cupressales > Cupressaceae > Cunninghamia > Cunninghamia lanceolata. Next base: position 2,602,855 of record BSBN01000119.1, on the reverse strand, counting down.
GGAGCATCATTGTTGTCTTTAGATCATGTGCAAAGTTTAGAGACATTTATCCTTCTTCCTGTATATTCCTATCCAGAATGGGAAGACATTATGCACACATCTGCAGTTCTATTTCTTCCCAAGGGGAGAAATGTTGTTCACCATTCATGGGTCTTCATCTTTATTCTATGTCGAGCATATTCTAGCACTACAGGAGTCATCTTGAGGAGTGACTGCATGGTGTCTCTTTTCATCTCTATTTTGAGAGGGAGCATTTCCTTGCATGGGGTTTCTTCCTTCTCACTTCTGGGGGGGTCATCAGATCTTCTCTCTTCTTCCTCTCTTATGGAGGGTATTCATGATTGTACTTTTGTGATGGTTTCAGTTCTTGGGGGTCTTATTGTTAGTCCTTCTTCCATCACATGTTCATGTACTTGTTGTATTTTCTCTCTTTTGGAGAGGATTTTTCTCCCACATGGTTTTTCTCCTTTTCTCCACTTTATGAGAGATACTTGTTGTTCATGGGTACCTAACATGGCCTTGTAGCTAGGACTCATTCTTGCATTAGTTGCATGTTTTTTATTTCTCCCTAAGTTGCACTTAAGGGGGTGTTGGTGTAATTAAATATTTAATTACACTTTATTAAGTTTACTTAGGGCTAATTTTAGTCTTAGGTTATTCTTAAGTCATATTAGGGTTTTCTCTAACTTGCAAATATAAAAGCAAGTTCTCACATGTAATTCATTAATCCAGTTCATTAATTGCATCCAATATTGAAATTAATCCTCTTTATTTTTTTTTTCTCTTATAGAAGGTTAATCCTAGGTTTTGCAAGTGATCCTGGTGGCTTGAGTCAACTAGTGACTCTCACAACATCCTTGCATTTGAAGACTTTGAGAAGCACAAAACCATACTCATGTATTCACACCTAGTTGTAGCAACAAATGTTAAGTTACTAAAGCATCATGCAAAACCAGAAACAAAACAACTATGTATAATTAGTAATGTTGATCATGAAGCAATATTGGATACTCTGAAGGTAAGAGATGACCCCTCAGGTACACTTGACTAGCATACAAACTTCTAGATGGGACTGGTATGAGAATTTTCATCTTAACTTTTTCTTATTTTTTATATTTTTTAGTATTGTTTTATTAAAAATATTATTTCTTTAACTATAATGCATGCTTTTTACTATACAAGACTGTGAATGAGGTTATCTTGCATGGCATCGTAGACGCAAGGTGCAAATTTTAGTGTGCATTTGTGTTTCTTAATATTTTGCTTTCTATCTTTTTGTACATACTAATTTCTAAATTCATTTTGTGCGTATCCTACAATTAAGGCATTCCATGAGATGGCATCTCTTTGATGTGTTCTATCAAACAGTTCATGTGCCTTGTCTATGCTTCCACATTTTGCATACATGTATCACAAGGTAATTGTAACTACAACATCTGAAAAAAATCTAATATCCTTCATGCTTTGATGGATATCCATATCTTGTTCCAAAGATTCAATTTTGGCACATGCAAGGATGATGTTGACAAAGGTTGTGGAATTTGGCTTTACACTTACCAATTACATTTGCATGAAAGTGTCTAAAACCTTTTCAAAAAATAATGACGTCATAAAACATCAAGACACATCAACCATCTCCATCATCATATATATATTGTACAAAAAGAGTCCATGATACAATGTTTGTATACATATAAATACAACATCATCCCACATACATCAAAATATAAAAGTATGCATTCAAGTCATCAATAAAGCAAAGTGTCTATATCATGTTGAACTCACCCCCTCTGAAGGAGTCAGCTGTGAGGTTGTCTCTGGAGGAGGTGGCTGGAGAGGCACCTGTGACTCTAATGGTTGTCCCTAGTCTAGTGGCACCTATCATGTAGTAGCCCTAGGTGCCCCCTTAACCGAAGGCCCTAACCACGCTGATTTGGAGAACCCTGACCTGCTCTGCTTGCTAAAACTAGGATCCCTCTGAGCTGTAGGAACTGTACTCTCATATAATTGGTGGTAGTACTCCACTCTCTATCCAGCCTACGCCAATCTATCCTAAATGGCCATCATGTCTCCCCATATCTAAGAGACGTTGCTGGTTAGTGCTCTTTGTGCCATGTCTAGCTACTATTGTATCTGTGTAGTAGTAGCCCTCATGGTATCCATCTCTACTATGGCCTACTAAATCTAGCCATCTACACCTCTTGCTTGTGCTTGGAGTGTCTACACCTATGCTTGCAAGGTCTGCACCTGTGCTTACAAAGCCTATATCTGCAAGAGGGTGCTATCTCTCTCTCCTGTCAAGCCTGCCACGACACCTTGTAACCTCTCCACCTCTAGATGTAAGCTATCCTGGGAAGCTCGTACAGTGTGGTAGTCCTCTCCATCTCCCAGGATAATGACCTCTACCTATGGCCCCTATCCTCTATCACCTCCTCCATCTCCCCCATCTCCTGAGATAATTGCTACCACCTGCAGCCTCTGTGCTCCATCTCCTCCTCCATCTCTGCCATCTCCTCCTCTGCCTGCGTCTAGCAGGATAGCCACATGTCCTCTTGTCACCCTCCATCTCACCTGCCACTATCCAATGGGAGGGTTTGCCACCTTCCCTGCTTGTGTCCCAGGCGGCGTTAACTTGATAAGCCTATTGGTCACCCACCATGCATCATAGTTAGGGCTAGTCCTTGCATCCTTAATCGTTGCTGTTGGTGGTACCCAAGGCATCAATTGTAGAGTGATGAACTCTGTCAAAACTACATGTCTGTCCAATGGTGTACCCATGCCCCCATGTCCCTAACCACCTGGAGAAAGATAGCCTCATGTACTAGAGTCGTCTGCTTCTCCCCAAACTATCACCGCACTCTATCCGTCATGTATCTCTCTATGGTCAACTGAGTTATGCCCATGATGTATTGAGTCTGTTTGACATAAGAAATCTCCATGGCATCCTCCTCCCATGCCTCGCAAGCCCTCCAAGGTCTCCAGGTCACTGTGTCTAAATCATCAATCACACTCCTCTAGTATGTCAAATCTCCTATTTGCCTATAGTGGAGAACCCCTTCATACATCTAATAATAGGTATAATCTACTATCCTAACCCTATCACGTACCAACCACAACACTACTCCCAAGCCCAGATATGTAGTAGCGCTATGCCACACCTAATGTACTGGCTCCTACTGTATACGCAGCTGTGCAAATCTCTGTATAGGTGGGCCAACACACATGGACCGGCCATGTGAATACTTTCCCATCTATCATCTACTCTAGTACATCACCCCAGCTGATCATGAACTACCACAATCTCCTCCCTGGTACAAGTACATAACTAATCAATCCTACAATAAATAGTGGCAAAGGGGCATCATCAATAACATCTGTCAAGTCAAACTGTGTCCCCTCGATAGGTAGGTCATCATCAATAAATACCCGCTCTAGTGTCTGGGTACCCTTCAGCAAGTCATAGCTAACTAGCGACCCATGGATGGGAATCCGTAGTATCCACCACATGTCCTCCAACGTCACTATCATCTCCCCAGTCAGGAGGAGAAAAGCACTCTCGCTGTGCCACCACTCTATGAGTGCTGTCATCATAGTTGTATGAGTCCAAATATCCAGAAATCAAGCATTGTGTAGAATCCCTAGCCCATCTAGGAACTCCCTGTCTATGTTAGTAAAGTTTGTGTACAACCTCATGGTCCTCGATCACCTCACGCATGATTGAATTGGCGCGGGTCACTCTTGTTCATCACCACATTTAAATAAGTTAACTATATAATCCAGAAAAGTCATCTAGTGTTCCCTAAGTCATATAGATTTCCCTAGTTCATTCAGTTTTCCCTAAGTCTAATTAGGTCGCCTTTTGTCTTGTGACAAAGGCATGCTATTTTTGGCCATCCACACGCTTCTTTTTGCAGGCACGCCCTTTTCTAGCAAGGGCATGCCTTTTTCTTGCATAGGTACACCCTTTTCTGGCACAAACGTGCCTTTTTCTTGTGTAGGCACACTTTTATACAAAAGCGTGCCATTTCCCAACACTAGCGCACCATTATCTCGTAAAGGCACGCATTTCTAAAAAACCCTAACTTTGCGTAGGCATGCATTTTTTGTGCGCCAGTGCACCATTTGCTTGCATGGGCACATTTTCCCAACATAGGCACACCTTTTTCATAGGTGCACTATTTTTGTGCACAGGCACTCAATTTCTTCACATAGGCGTACTTTTACAAAAGTGCGTCCACATTTTTTGTACCTTTAAACTAGCATTAATGACCCATTAATGACCCTTAGCTACCCCAAAAACCTAGGTTAGGTCACTTACCAGTAATCCTACATCGTCTAACCATTGGAACTACCTCACTCACTCACCTCATGCCCGTGACATGGGATCACTACTCGGTTGGCCATCTCTATCTCCTCTTCTTCTCTCTAATAGGTTGTTTCAAAGCTTAGGTGTACAAATGACTTGGAATGGGCCCCCCTACCACTATTTATAGGCCCCCACCCCTATTTTAGGGAAATAAGGGAGGTTGGGGTACATGTGCTACAGAGAAAAATAGGGGTGGGGGCCTATAAATAGTGGCAGGGGCCCCATTCCAAGCCATTTGTACACCTAAGCTTTGAAACAACCTATTAGAGAGAAGAAGAGGAGATAGAGATGGCCAACCATGTAGCGATCCCACATTAGAGGCATCGAGTCAAGTAAGTGAGGCAGTTCCAGCGGCCAAATGATGTAGGATTACCAGTAAGTGACCTAACCTGGGTTTTTGGGGTAGGTAGGGGTCATTAATGGGTCATTAATGCTAGTTCAAAGGTACAAAAAATGTAGGCGCACTTTTGTAAAAGAATGCCTACATGAAGAAACTGAGCGCCTATGCACAAAAACAACATGCATATGACAAAGGTGCACCCATGTCGAGAAACATGCCTGCGCAAGCAGATGACATGTCGACGCACAAAAAATGCGCGCCTGTGCAAAGTTAGGGTTTTTTGAGAAATGCACTCCTTTGCGAGATAATGACGTGCTAGTGTTGGGAAATGACACACTTTTGTATAAAATCATGCCTCCGCAAGAAAAAAGTTTGCTAATGCTAGAAAAGGGTGTACCTGTGTAAAGAAGCGCATTGATGACTAGAAACAGAGCGCCTTTGTCACAAGACAAAAGGTGTCCCAATTAGACTTGGGGAAAACTGGATGAATTAGGGAAAACTAGATGACTTAGGGAACATTGGATGACTTTTCTAGATTATGAATAACTTATTGAAATGTGGTGATAAATAGAAGCGACCCACGCTACTTCGATCGTGTGTGAGGTTACCGAGGACCATAAGGTTGTACATAGACTTTACTGACATAGATAAGGAGTTCCTAGATGAGGTAGGGATACTACACATAGCTTGATTTCCAGAGATTTGAGCACATACAATGATGATGACAGCACTCATAGAGTGGTGGCACAACAAGAGAAGTTCTTTTCTCCTCCCGACTAGGGAGATAACAATGACACTAGAGGATGTGTGGAAGATACTGCAGATTCCCATCCACGGGTCGCTAGTTAGATATGACTTACAAACGGGTACCCAAGCACTAGAGCGAGTATTTGTTGATGATGACCTACCTATCGAGGGGACATAATTAGATTTGATAGAGGTTATTGATGATGCTCCTTTGCCACTATTTATTGTAGGATTGATTATTTATGTACTTGTACTAGGGAGGAGATCGTGATAGTTCACGATTGGCTGGGATGATGTACTAGAGTAGATGATGGATGGGGAGGTATTCTCATGGGGTCCATGTGTGTTGGCCCACCTATACAGAGATCTGCACAACTACGTATACAACAGGAGCTAGTACATTGGGTGTGGCGTAATGTTACTACATATCTGGGCTTGGGAGCACATTCCAGTGTTGTAGCCGATATGTGATAGGGCTAGGACAACAAATCACCCCTATTATTGGATGTACACAGGGGTTCTCCACTACAGGTGGATAGGAAATTTGACATATTGGAGGAGTGTGATTGATGATTTAGACAGTGATCAGGAGGCCTTGGAGGGCTTGCGAGGCATGGGAGGAGGATGCTAGGGAGCTGTCTTATGTTAGACAAACTCGATACATCATGGGTAGGGCTCAATTGACCATAGAGAGATACATGCCAGATAGAGTGCGACAATAGTTTGGGGAGTAGCAGACTACTCCAGTACATGAGGCTATCTTTCCTCAAGTGGTCAAGGACATGGGTGCATGGGGGCACCACTGGACAGATAGGTAGTTTTGACAGAGTTCATAAGTCTATAGTTGATGCATTGGGTACCGCCAGCAACAACGAATGAGAATGTAGGGACCAACCTTAACTATGATGCATGGTGGGTGACTCACAGGCCTTTCAAGTTATCACCGCTTGGGACATAGGTAGGGCAGGTAGTAGATCCTCCTGTTGGATAGAGATGGGTGAGACGGAGGGTGGCTAGAGGACACGTGGTCATCCCTCCAAAAGTATGTAGAGGAGGAGATGGAGGATAGGGGCAGTAGGTGGCAGAAGTTGTCCCAAGAAATGGGGGAGATGCAAGAGGCGACGAAGGACAGGGGCCACAGGTAGAGGCTGCTATCCTAGGAGATGGAGAGGACTACGATACTGTACGAGCCTCCTACGATAGCTTACAACTAAAGGTGGAAAGGTTACAGGGTGTTGTGGCAAGCTTGATAGGAGAGAGAGAGAGAGAGAGAGAGAGAGAGAGAGAGAGAGAGAGAGAGAGAGAGGAATGACCCTCTTGCAGATACAGGCTTTGTAGGCACAAGTGTAGACCTTGCAAGCATAGGTGTAGACTGTCATGCCCACATTTTCCTTGTGGTCACAACACACATCGCACGTGTCATAGCCACATCTGTCATGTGGTTATGACACGAGATATGAAAAACTTTTCTCACACCGTCCTAAAAACCCCTTTCGCATGCGTACACATGCTCAACGGTGTTCTCTCATGGCGAAACACTATACTCATCGGCGGAATACAAGTACAATGGCGTGCAAACGGAAACATTTAGATCAACAAGAGGGTCGATACAACGCTGCAAACGTCATTGCAAGAGTGAGATTACCCAAGTTCTTAAATCGAACCCTCGGCAATGTTCGGTAGCAGAATGCCTTACGACGTTAGTGGGAATTACGCTGCACTCATTTACGCACGTGGTTCGCTGATAGAGGAACCACTCCCCTCGACGCCTTGTTCCAACTAAACCGGCTAGTGATCTCCCTATTTAGTCATTTTTCAGCCAGGCACGGTTGTCTGTCTCCTCTCTTGTTTCCTGAAACATACTACTCCTATGACTTAGCATTTTCAACAAGGCGGTTTGGTTGCCCTCTCTTCCCTTTCCACAAGTTCTTAAGTTGGATTATATCTTTATCGCCCTTACCTTAACTATCTCTTAGTTCATTTAGTGTGTTTATATTTCGGTCTCTCTCTCTCTTCCATTTTCTATACTTTCTTTATGTGCATCCTGTCCTTTCTTCGTGATTTACGTCAATCAGGGTTATTACTGCAGCTATTGTTGATATTAAACCTAATTTCAGGATGATCTCGGTCACATAGGCTGGTTTACTATTTCGCTGGACTCGGTCTCCTAATCTTCCCCGATCTAGGTTCCTCCTCTTCGTAAATGCTTAGTCAACTTGTACCTAAGCACAATTGACAGAAGGGTCCGTCAACTTAGTTCTCTTATCCCGTGTGAGATATGTCGCGCATTTTCTCCTCTGTGTTTTCCAATGTTGGTTTTTCCTTCTTCGGAACCTCTTACAGGTTTACATATGAGATCGTTTGCTACAGTTGAGATTAATATGGCCACAAGGATTGTCAGTGGTGGCTTCTTAAGTTTATTTCCAGTGTTCTTTTGAGTAAGGAGTTGTGTAATTTTCCTCTTCATTTTTCCGGGTGATTGTTAGTATGTTTTTAGTTGAAACTTCCGAGAAACTCTTTCCAGAGTATCACTGAATATTCCTAAACTCTCTTTACATTATAATTTTATTTTCTCTTGTTTAGAATTACTGTTGTTACTGTTACTCTTAATTACGATTCATACACTGTTTGTAACTCGTATGACGTTGTCAATAGATGTAGGTGGTTCACCACTTTATAAAACTCTGTTCATGGTAATATAGCTTCTTTGGTTGTTGTGTTCAACACTTAATAACATCTCCTGTGAGAATATAATTGTTATTTATATATATATATATTTTTTTTCTCCATATCCATGAAACATAGTTTATAACGATTTTACACGAGAGCCCAATAATTTGGTTCATAGATTTACTCCTCTGTATGTTATATATATATATATATATATATATATATATATATATATATATATATATATATACATACATACATACATATATATAATATATTTATTTTAATGTCTATGAAAAGGACGAATTGGTTTACCACAACCTATATATATATATATATATATATATATATATATATATATATATATATATATATATATATATATATATATATATATATATATATATATATATATATATATATACAGATATATACGCATTATTATATTAGATATATAGCTATATACATAGACATATAGAATATATATATGCCTATATATAGAGCTATATAAAAATAAACAGCATTTAAATTCCAAATAACCCAAACATATGTTAGGGCCAAGCCCTAACATTTTATGTGCTGGAGTTACCACAGCCGACGGCGGCCATGGGCGGCGTGACAGAGGAGCGGGGTCGGGGTGGCCGCAGAGCGGCGGACGGGAATTTATGGTGGCCACAGAGCGGCGGACGGGGGTTTATGGTGGCCGCAAAGCAGCAGACAAGATCCGCGGGAGGCATAAGGGTATGGAGGAGGGGGGGAGATGTGGAGTGGGGCGGAGCCCCACCCACATTCCCACGACGTGGGGTGTGGGTGGGGCTCCGCCCCACTCCACACCTCCAAATATAACATAAAACCTGCGGTGGGGTTTTCTTCCCCACCGCCCATTGTAAATAACGACTGTGTATTTTGTTATCCGCGGCTTAATTTTTTTTGACAGTCTTTCACCATTCGTTGATTATTATCAATAATAAAATATCTTCAAATATATATATATATATATATTTATATATTCATATATAAATATATATATATATATATATATATGTATATATATAACAACGATAATATATTTATATATATATATATATTCCATATTTATATATATATATATATATATATCCCCTTTTTTTTTTTTTATATAACAATTATAATTACTTTCAATTTCTCTATTATTTTCTAAAATGATAATTACTCAAAATGAGAAATGTATATATATCTCTATATATATATTTATAAAGTATTTAGAGAAAAATATTATATTTGTATAATTCCAATTTCGACAATTTTTTTTTTAAATTCACTACTCTATGCATTTTCTCCAAATCAACCTATTATAAAGAAATTGTCATAACAATTAGATATATATATATATATATATATATATATATATCCCAATTTCACCAAATGATAAATAGCTCTTCCCTTATTATAAGTATAAATTTTCCATTGTTATAAACATATAAGACTTGTAAATTTACAAACAGATTATATTTACATGCTAGATTTCCTCTAATTCTTCTAAATTAACAGAATCCATTATTATGGAGAAAACTCAAATATTTAAAAACTGTCTTTTCCATTTCAACATTGAAAAGGAAACTAGCATTTCAACTAAAGAAGCAATTCCAAACTTTCAAATGTAAACAACTCAGATTAAGTTGCAAAAACGAACTTATTCTTTTCAGTAATACTTGAAACACAAAAATTGCTATTGAACAAAGGTTGCAAACATCCACTTAAAATTTAAGCACAGTCATATTACAACTTCTCAAACATGAATACCAACTTCCCAGATATGAACTTTCTCCTCCCAAACAGTATACAACTGAAAACTTATGACAACCAATAAAAGTCCAATAATAACAAGACCAGGGAGGTGATTTTCTTCACTCCCAGAATATCAGTAATTTACAACAATAACAAGAGAGGTGTTCTCTCTTCATTTCTATGAAATAATCCAGGCCTAATTCTCATGACAAGAAGATAATCTGTTTCTTCATAAATAGCCAACCAGAAAGCTCCAAGAGAAAAACCTGCATATCAAAGATAAACAAAGAAGAAAATACCACTTGTCTAGCTCTCCTCCCTACCGTAGACCCGCAAGAGGGTCACCCCCGAGCTAGGGAGACCATACTCACACCTGGGTACTCAAACACTCCACTTCACAACAGAAACAACAACAATCCCAAAGCACACCTACACCCGTGGCTATTTTACACAATACGGAAACTCAACTACAGTGAGTTTCATAAGGGGCAGGAGAGTGGATACACTCGACTCCAGAGTGTCACCCTGACAGATAAATGAACTCATATAAATTTCTCTTGGTCTCAACCAAGTGTGATCACAATTTGTAAGAAATCTGTATTTGACTCTCAAGTCAAAATACAGTCACAGATACATGCCCTCAAGGCTTTCAACATCCCAAAAGATGGAACAGGTATGCACCCGAGGAGGATCTCTCCTCCCCTACCCCAAACTTGATGAGCATTTCTCCCAAGTGGGAGACGCTCTGTCAAACACCCGACAAGAACCCCACAGAAAACAAATTTAAACACATATTCCAAACACATTTCATACACATTTCAGTTCTACCAAAACAAAGGTAAAATTCAGACCAACCTTGCAAAGCCCTCCTGGAATGAAGTTGTTGCAGAGTCCACAGAGTTCACTTCCAAGCTTAGCCACCAACTCCCTCTCCCTTCTCTATCTTCCAAACTAACTTCTCTATATTTGGTAAGGCCAAAATGAAAGTTTTTTCCCAAAATTCAACTAACTCCCTCTCATCCCAAAATTTGAAAATAAATAACCCAAAATTCTCTTTCTTTCTAATTTTTGAGAAATGGGGAAGTGACACTTGTCACCTCCTCACCCTTCCCAAAAATCACTATTCTGTCCAGGTGGCTTATGTCACTCTCCATTCCCAAGGGTACTCCTTATTCCTTTCATGTGACTCCACTTTCTCATAGGAGAAATAAAAAAAAGAGTTAAATGGGAACAAGACAGGTGACCCATGCCTCTTTCTCCTTTCTTCACATGGGTGTCCCCATAGTACATGGGGGAATCTTACTAAAGAAGAGGTAACTTTTACTAATGGATGGCATCTCTTATCTAGGGAAAAGTAGAGGGGATGGGTTGAGTGTTGGTACAACCCATCATGTCCCCTCCTACCTCCAATTTTCGCCACTTAACTTCAGGGAAAGGTTAAGTTGACTAGATGGAGGTTACTCAAGGGTTACCCATGCCAAATGGGCCCCTGGACCCATGGGGTAGAACCCAGGGTCAATTTTAACCCATACAAGACACCCCAGGTCAAGGTAAAGCACAAGAAAAAGGGCCTCATAATTTAAATAAAAATAGAAATTTCAAATTCAATCTCTTTACAACACTTACTTATAAAAATAATATTACATGAGGGTAACCTAACCCACTCGACCATACGAAAGACCACATTACATCATGACATCAAACACAAAGAGATCTTGGTTCATCGTGGAACCAGATCGGCTTAACAGGGAATAACAATTAACAAGGTGTGGAATGATCTCCGAAATCTGTGGTTTGATTAGTAGTCCCTGCACACTCAATTACAAGATCAGTAACCACATAAATTCATCATAGCCGAAGCAACTTAAATAACACATGCATTCTCATGCCTTAGTACAATCTAACATAATTAAAAATCATATTACAATTTTCCATCATCTCTAACATCTCTAATTCATTTTTCTGAAAAGTAACTTATCCAAACATCACCCAATTAGTTTTTCCGAAAACATAATAAAGTTAAATAGTCTGACAAATTTCGGGAACTGCTATCCCACAAATATGAAAGTAACAATAACAGCACTGTAAAGAGTCATGACAACAGTAGTAAAAAGGGCGGTCCTCACATCCTCTCCCCCTAAGACGGTACTTCCTCCTGGAAGTCGTCAAAAAGGTGAGGATACAGGGTCTTCAATCTCTCTGCATCTTCCCATGTTGCAGTGACTTCATCGTATAAGTCCCATTGGACTCTAACCTGGTCCAGCTCTCGACCTCGAAGGGCCAGCTTCCGTCGAGCCAATATGCGAATTGGCTCCAACGCCAGTTGTCCGTCTGCCTCTACCTGAAGAGCACTCCAATCCAACACATGAGATAAGTCAGAAATATATTGACGTAAAACTGATACATGAAATGCATCGTGGATACGTGACAGGCTAGGTGGCAAGGCTAGACGATAGGCTACTGGTCCTATCCGCTCCAAGATTTCGAAAGGTCCTACAAATCGAGGTGCGAGTTTAGAGCCTTTTCCGTAACGGATTGGACTTTTGTGCGGCCGCACTCTCAAAAATACTCTTTCCCCCACAGAGAAGCTTCGGTCTGTCCTCTTAGCATCAGCATACTTTTTCTGCCTGTCCTGTGCTTCCAGAAGCCTCTGTCTTATCTGTTTAACTTGCAGTTCCATATTCTGAACTATCTCTGGTCCGATGACTGTTCTGTCCTCTATACGATCCCAACTCAAAGGTGTTCTGCATGGTCTGCCATATAATGCCTGGAAAGGAGGCATACCCAACGAGCTATGATGCCCATTATTGTAGGCGAATTCAACTAGATACAGGTACTCCTCCCATCTAGACTGGTGGTCCATCACATACATGCGAAGCATGTCTTCTAACACCTGGTTAACTCTTTCTGTTTGTCCATCGGTTTCCGGATGATATGCAGAACTGAAGTTGAGCTGTGTGCCCAACGCCTGATGTAAGGCTTTCCAGAACGATGAAGTGAATACGGAGTCTCTGTCAGATATAATGCGGCGAGGTACTCCATGAAGTCTAACAATCTGATCAAGAAACACCTTTGCCACTGATGGTGCATTGTACGTTGTACATATTGGTGAAAAATGCGCCACTTTGGTCAGCTTGTCAACTGTCACCATAATAGCATCATGGCGACGTGATGACATAGGTAGACCAACGATAAAATCCATAGAAATGGTATCCCATTTCCATTCAGGTATCTCGTGAGGGTACAACAGTCCCGCTGGATGCTGATGTTCGGCCTTGACCCTCTGACATTCCAGGCAACGAGCAACAAATTCAGCAATGTCACGCCTCATCCCAGCCCAATGATAAAGCTGTCGTAAATCAGCATGCATCTTCTTCACTCCTGGGTGTGCTGCGTAGGGTGATCTATGAGCCTCTGATAGGATTACTGTACGAAGATTACCCGCATGGGGTACATATATGCGTTGCCGATGTCGAAGCATTCCATCAGAATCAAGGGTATATCCTGTAAATTTGCCCTCAAGGGCCTTCTGATTTAGTACTGCCTGCTGCACTTCAAGAAACCATTCGTCCTCCGGCAGATGCTGTAAGATGCGATCCTTCAAGTCCATCTTCAAGGTCAGGGTCTGGATCTCGTGGCGTCTTCGACTCAGAGCATCAGCGACCACGTTCTCCTTCCCTTTTATATAATGGACATCGAAGTCATATTCGCATAGGAATTCCATCCAACGTCGTTGGCGGGCGTTCAAATTAGGCTGTGTAAAAATATACTGCAAACTATGATGGTCTGAATGGAGTTCAAAGCGTCGCCCTAAAAGAAAGTGTCTCCAGCGAACCAAGGCATGAACAACAGCTGCAAGCTCTAAGTCGTGCGTAGGATAGTTTAACTCATGTGTCTTTAGTTTCCGCGATTCGTATGCGATCGCTCGTCCATCCTGCATAAGCACGGCTCCCAAACCTTCTAATGATGCATCCGTGCAAACTACAAACTCTTCCGAAGGATCTGGAACTGCTAAAATAGGAGCGCTCGTAAGACGCTCTTTGAGGACTCCAAAAGCCTTTTCACACTGCTCGGTCCAAGTGAAACCCTTCCCTTTTCGCTGAAGGGAAGTAATGGGATGTGCTATCCTGGAGAAACCTTCGACAAACCGACGATAATACCCAGCTAACCCCATAAAGCTTCTGACCTCTGTCACGTTCGTGGGTGCCGGCCACTCCTGGATTGCTCTAATTTTAGATGGATCTACAGAGATGCCATCGCCTGATAAAATGTGTCCCAAATACTGCACCTCTGTCCTGAAGAAGGCACACTTCGTCAAGTTGCCAAAAAGTTGTTGCTCTCGTAATTTCTGCAAAACTTGACGCAAGTGCTCTACATGCTCCTCCTCAGTCCGTGAATAAATCAGAATGTCATCTAGGAATATGATCACGAACCGGTCTAGGTATGTACGGAACACCCCGTTCATGAGACTCATGAATACTGCAGGAGCGTTCGTCAACCCGAAAGGTACCACTGTGAATTCATAATGGCCATATCTGGTTCGAAAAGCAGTTTTATGAATATCTGACTCCGTGATGCGCAATTGATGATACCCAGATTTTAGATCAATTTTCGAGAACACTCTGGCTCCCTGCATCTGATCAAAAAGGTCGTCAATCCTAGGTAGAGGATAACGATTCTTCACCGTCACCTTGTTCAACTGCCTGTAGTCCATGCATAGACGAAGAGACCCATCCTTCTTCTTCACGAAGATCACTGGTGCGCCCCATGGTGAAACGCTAGGTCGGATGTGTCCCTTCTCAAGTAATTCTTCCAACTGCAGCTTAAGTTCTGTGAGTTCATGGGTCATCATTCTATAGGGTGCGCGGGATATCGGCTCTGCACCTGGCACTAAGTCAATGTGGAAGTCCACTTCTCTACGTGGAGGCATACCAGGTAATTCTGGCGGAAACACATCGGCAAACTCTCTAAGGATAGGGTGATCATCTAAAGTAGCCTCAGGTTCATCCTCTGCTCTATCACTGACTGTGATGGCAAACATCTGACATCCCTTCCGCATACAGCGCTTAAGCTGTTGTGCGGAATCATACGAACTGCCGTGGGCTTTTGAATGCCCACTATCTCAACCGACGAACCATGATCGTCTAAACAGCTAATCGTTCTCTGGCGACAATCAAGCTTGGCTCTATGTGCCGCAAGCCAATCCATACCCAGAACTACTCCGTAAGACCCTAATGGCATAATCCTAAGGTCGCACGTTGTGGTGAAGGGTCCCAATGTGATCTCACAGTCTTTAACCAAGGTATCTACTGACATCCTGGCCCCTGAGGCCAACTCAACTTCCCACCTAATGTCTTGCCTAGAAGCCACCAGCCTGCAACGCTCCACTAACGATGTAGACAAAAAAGAGTCAGTAGCTCCTGAATCAAAAAGGATCGAGATGGGAAAGTCTCTAATCGTACCTGCTGCCTCGATGACAGAAGCCTGAAAATCGGCCTGGCGGTTATCAACCGCTGCAAACATGTGGTGAGATCTGCCCACGTCACCTACGGTCTGCTCAGACCCTCCTGATCGGGGCTGACCCCCTGCAGTAAATCCCTGCGGACACTCTCTAGCCAGATGCCCTGCCCCACCACATACATAACATGGTCCTCTAACCTGTAACTGCCCTGACTGTGTTCTGCCCGATTGTTGTTGCCCGGTCCGTCCGGTGGATCCCTGTGAGCCTCTGTAAGACTGCTGGGACCTTGCGGGTCCTACCGATGAACCCTGCTGTCTCTGATCCCTGCGTGGTCCCTGCTGCTGCCATCCACGGTTCTGTCCTCCCTGTCCCCTCTGTTGAAATTTGGATTTTTGCTGATGTTGCTGTTGCTGTGGAGGCCTAGGAGGTAATGATGAAGCATTATACCCTCCTCTCTGTGTTGTGTTTTGAGGCCTTCAGAAATTTTGCTGTTGTTGGGGATTTCGTTCCTGGTACTGTGAGCGTGAATTCTGTCCTCGTCCCTGAATTTCCTTTGATATAAGGGCCTTTTCAACAGCCTCGCTCATGGTTTGGGGATTTGCCATACGAACTGGTCCTGATATCCCGTGATTTAGCCCCCTGATGAATTTGTGTATTAAGATTTTCTCGTCATGGAGGTATTCCGCATAACGAGAAAGTTCTATAAATCGGCTCTCATACTGAGTAACGGTGAGTCCCCTCTGCTGTAGATCATGAAACTCATCAATTCTGCGCTGTCTATAATGTTCAGACAAATACCGCGCATTGAAGCGCTCAATGAAGGTGTCCCATGTGAGTGTATCCACGGAGAGTCGGCGCTTGCACTCCTCTGTGCGCCACCAGGTGGCTGCTGCATCCCTAAGAAGATGAACTGCCACTCGTGCTTTCGTGTTGCTCTCATACGGTCGCAATGCGAAACACCTGTCTAAGCTAATTAGCCAAGCCTCGGCCACAGCTCCCTCTGTAGCTCCTGCGAAGGTGGGTGGGTTGAGCCTTAGTAGATCTCTGATAGGGTCCCCTCTGTCTCTAAGTCTCCCAAGTGGCTCTTCCACACCATCCTCATATACTCCCTGCTGAACCTGTTCTTGTCTCAAAAGTCTCGGAGGACTCCTGCTCCGTGCTCGGGAGGCCGACCCTACCTCCTCTACTATTGTGTCAGGAATCTCAACGAAGGGCTCCACACGTCTCACCTCTAGTGGATCAACGCGGGGCTCCATACGTGGCTCAATACGTGACTCGGCACGTGGCTCCTCTCGCGGAGCAACACGAGGCTCTATACGTGGCTCAGGAATCACTGGTGGTAACCTGTCTAGCATAGTCTGTAGTGCCTGTAAGATCTGTGGACCTATATCCGCTACTGGTGTCGCCTGTGGTACTAGTAGTGCTTGTGGCACAGGTGGTGCAGGTGGTGCTGCTGAATCTGCAGGTGCCAGTCCCTCGGCTGAGGAATCGCTGTGCACCTCGACTGACGCTGTGTGGCGTGATCGCGCTCGTCGAACACGTCGGGGAGGCATCCTACAAAACAAGGTAGAAACTAATTAGCCAAAGTTGCGGAATAATAACGTGCCCAAATACGCCCAGTGTTTACAAACCTGGCTTTGATACCAAATGTCATGCCCACATTTTCCTTGTGGTCACAACACACATCGCACGTGTCATAGCCACATCTGTCATGTGGTTATGACACGAGATATGAAAAACTTTTCTCACACCGTCCTAAAAACCCCTTTCGCATGCGTACGCATGCTCAACGGTGTTCTCTCATGGCGAAACACTATACTCATCGGCGGAATACAAGTACAATGGCGTGCAAACGGAAACATTTAGATCAACAAGAGGGTCGATACAACGCTGCAAACGTCATTGCAAGAGTGAGATTACCCAAGTTCTTAAATCGAACCCTCGGCAATGTTCGGTAGCAGAATGCCTTACGACGTTAGTGGGAATTACGCTGCACTCATTTATGCACGTGGTTCGCTGATAGAGGAACCACTCCCCTCGACGCCTTGTTCCAACTAAACCGGCTAGTGATCTCCCTATTTAGTCATTTTTCAGCCAGGCACGGTTGTCTGTCTCCTCTCTTGTTTCCTGAAACATACTACTCCTATGACTTAGCATTTTCAACAAGGCGGTTTGGTTGCCCTCTCTTCCCTTTCCACAAGTTCTTAAGTTGGATTATATCTTTATCGCCCTTACCTTAACTATCTCTTAGTTCATTTAGTGTGTTTATATTTCGGTCTCTCTCTCTCTTCCATTTTCTATACTTTCTTTATGTGCATCCTGTCCTTTCTTCGTGATTTACGTCAATCAGGGTTATTACTGCAGCTATTGTTGATATTAAACCTAATTTCAGGATGATCTCGGTCACATAGGCTGGTTTACTATTTCGCTGGACTCGGTCTCCTAATCTTCCCCAATCTAGGTTCCTCCTCTTCGTAAATGCTTAGTCAACTTGTACCTAAGCACAATTGACAGAAGGGTCCGTCAACTTAGTTCTCTTATCCCGTGTGAGATATGTCGCGCATTTTCTCCTCTGTGTTTTCCAATGTTGGTTTTTCCTTCTTCGGAACCTCTTACAGGTTTACATATGAGATCGTTTGCTACAGTTGAGATTAATATGGCCACAAGGATTGTCAGTGGTGGCTTCTTAAGTTTATTTCCAGTGTTCTTTTGAGTAAGGAGTTGTGTAATTTTCCTCTTCATTTTTCCGGGTGATTGTTAGTATGTTTTTAGTTGAAACTTCCGAGAAACTCTTTCCAGAGTATCACTGAATATTCCTAAACTCTCTTTACATTATAATTTTATTTTCTCTTGTTTAGAATTACTGTTGTTACTGTTACTCTTAATTACGATTCATACACTGTTTGTAACTCGTATGACGTTGTCAATAGATGTAGGTGGTTCACCACTTTATAAAACTCTGTTCATGGTAATATAGCTTCTTTGGTTGTTGTGTTCAACACTTAATAACATCTCCTGTGAGAATATAATTGTTATTTATATATATATATATATTTTTTTTCTCCATATCCATGAAACATAGTTTATAACGATTTTACACGAGAGCCCAATAATTTGGTTCATAGATTTACTCCTCTGTATGTTATATATATATATATATATATATATATATATATAGATATATTTATATATATATATATATACATACATACATACATATATATAATATATTTATTTTAATGTCTATGAAAAGGACGAATTGGTTTACCACAACCTATATATATATATATATATATATATACAGATATATACGCATTATTATATTAGATATATAGCTATATACATAGACATATAGAATATATATATGCCTATATATAGAGCTATATAAAAATAAACAGCATTTAAATTCCAAATAACCCAAACATATGTTAGGGCCAAGCCCTAACATTTTATGTGCTGGAGTTACCACAGCCGACGGTGGCCATGGGCGGCGTGACAGAGGAGCGGGGTCGGGGTGGCCGCAGAGCGGCGGACGGGAATTTATGGTGGCCGCAGAGCGGCGGACGGGGGTTTATGGTGGCCGCAGAGCGGCGGACGGGGGTTTATGGTGGCCGCAAAGCGGCAGACAAGATCCGCGGGAGGCATAAGGGTATGGAGGAGGGGGGGAGATGTGGAGTGGGGCGGAGCCCCACCCACATTCCCACGACGTGGGGTGTGGGTGGGGCTCCGCCCCACTCCACACCTCCAAATATAACATAAAACCTGCGGTGGGGTTTTCTTCCCCACCGCCCATTGTAAATAACGACTGTGTATTTTGTTATCCGCGGCTTAATTTTTTTTGACAGTCTTTCACCATTCGTTGATTATTATCAATAATAAAATATCTTCAAATATATATATATATATATATATTTATATATTCATATATAAATATATATATATATATGTATATATATAACAACGATAATATATTTATATATATATATATATTCCATATTTATATATATATATATATATATATCCCCTTTTTTTTTTTTTATATAACAATTATAATTACTTTCAATTTCTCTATTATTTTCTAAAATGATAATTACTCAAAATGAGAAATGTATATATATCTCTATATATATATTTATAAAGTATTTAGAGAAAAATATTATATTTGTATAATTCCAATTTCGACAATTTTTTTTTTAAATTCACTACTCTATGCATTTTCTCCAAATCAACCTATTATAAAGAAATTGTCATAACAATTAGATATATATATATATATATATATATCCCAATTTCACCAAATGATAAATAGCTCTTCCCTTATTATAAGTATAAATTTTCCATTGTTATAAACATATAAGACTTGTAAATTTACAAACAGATTATATTTACATGCTAGATTTCCTCTAATTCTTCTAAATTAACAGAATCCATTATTATGGAGAAAACTCAAATATTTAAAAACTGTCTTTTCCATTTCAACATTGAAAAGGAAACTAGCATTTCAACTAAAGAAGCAATTCCAAACTTTCAAATGTAAACAACTCAGATTAAGTTGCAAAAACGAACTTATTCTTTTCAGTAATACTTGAAACACAAAAATTGCTATTGAACAAAGGTTGCAAACATCCACTTAAAATTTAAGCACAGTCATATTACAACTTCTCAAACATGAATACCAACTTCCCAGATATGAACTTTCTCCTCCCAAACAGTATACAACTGAAAACTTATGACAACCAATAAAAGTCCAATAATAACAAGACCAGGGAGGTGATTTTCTTCACTCCCAGAATATCAGTAATTTACAACAATAACAAGAGAGGTGTTCTCTCTTCATTTCTATGAAATAATCCAGGCCTAATTCTCATGACAAGAAGATAATCTGTTTCTTCATAAATAGCCAACCAGAAAGCTCCAAGAGAAAAACCTGCATATCAAAGACAAACAAAGAAGAAAATACCACTTGTCTAGCTCTCCTCCCTACCGTAGACCCGCAAGAGGGTCACCCCCGAGCTAGGGAGACCATACTCACACCTGGGTACTCAAACACTCCACTTCACAACAGAAACAACAACAATCCCAAAGCACACCTACACCCGTGGCTATTTTACACAATACGGAAACTCAACTACAGTGAGTTTCATAAGGGGCAGGAGAGTGGATACACTCGACTCCAGAGTGTCACCCTGACAGATAAATGAACTCATATAAATTTCTCTTGGTCTCAACCAAGTGTGATCACAATTTGTAAGAAATCTGTATTTGACTCTCAAGTCAAAATACAGTCACAGATACATGCCCTCAAGGCTTTCAACATCCCAAAAGATGGAACAGGTATGCACCCGAGGAGGATCTCTCCTCCCCTACCCCAAACTTGATGAGCATTTCTCCCAAGTGGGAGACGCTCTGTCAAACACCCGACAAGAACCCCACAGAAAACAAATTTAAACACATATTCCAAACACATTTCATACACATTTCAGTTCTACCAAAACAAAGGTAAAATTCAGACCAACCTTGCAAAGCCCTCCTGGAATGAAGTTGTTGCAGAGTCCACAGAGTTCACTTCCAAGCTTAGCCACCAACTCCCTCTCCCTTCTCTATCTTCCAAACTAACTTCTCTATATTTGGTAAGGCCAAAATGAAAGTTTTTTCCCAAAATTCAACTAACTCCCTCTCATCCCAAAATTTGAAAATAAATAACCCAAAATTCTCTTTCTTTCTAATTTTTGAGAAATGGGGAAGTGACACTTGTCACCTCCTCACCCTTCCCAAAAATCACTATTCTGTCCAGGTGGCTTATGTCACTCTCCATTCCCAAGGGTACTCCTTATTCCTTTCATGTGACTCCACTTTCTCATAGGAGAAATAAAAAAAAGAGTTAAATGGGAACAAGACAGGTGACCCATGCCTCTTTCTCCTTTCTTCACATGGGTGTCCCCATAGTACATGGGGGAATCTTACTAAAGAAGAGGTAACTTTTACTAATGGATGGCATCTCTTATCTAGGGAAAAGTAGAGGGGATGGGTTGAGTGTTGGTACAACCCATCATGTCCCCTCCTACCTCCAATTTTCGCCACTTAACTTCAGGGAAAGGTTAAGTTGACTAGATGGAGGTTACTCAAGGGTTACCCATGCCAAATGGGCCCCTGGACCCATGGGGTAGAACCCGGGGTCAATTTTAACCCATACAAGACACCCCAGGTCAAGGTAAAGCACAAGAAAAAGGGCCTCATAATTTAAATAAAAATAGAAATTTCAAATTCAATCTCTTTACAACACTTACTTATAAAAATAATATTACATGAGGGTAACCTAACCCACTCGACCATACGAAAGACCACATTACATCATGACATCAAACACAAAGAGATCTTGGTTCATCGTGGAACCAGATCGGCTTAACAGGGAATAACAATTAACAAGGTGTGGAATGATCTCCGAAATCTGTGGTTTGATTAGTAGTCCCTGCACACTCAATTACAAGATCAGTAACCACATAAATTCATCATAGCCGAAGCAACTTAAATAACACATGCATTCTCATGCCTTAGTACAATCTAACATAATTAAAAATCATATTACAATTTTCCATCATCTCTAACATCTCTAATTCATTTTTCTGAAAAGTAACTTATCCAAACATCACCCAATTAGTTTTTCCGAAAACATAATAAAGTTAAATAGTCTGACAAATTTCGGGAACTGCTATCCCACAAATATGAAAGTAACAATAAAAGCACTGTAAAGAGTCATGACAACAGTAGTAAAAAGGGCGGTCCTCACATAGACACTCTAGGCACATGTCAAAGGTGAAGATGATTAGATTCAACAAGCCATAGCAGAGAGGGATACCACAAGGGTTGTTGCTGTGCAGACACAACAAGAACTAAACATGGCATAGAGAGCACTAGCCAGCAACATCATCTCTCAGATGTGGGGATACACGATGACCATTCAGGATAGATTGGCACAGGTTGGACAAGGAGCAGAGTACTACTATAGATTATACAAGAGTGCAGTCCCTACAACTTAGAGGGCTCCTAGTTTTAGTAGGTGGAACAGGTTAGGGGTCTCCAAATCAGTGCGGTCAGGGCCTTCGGTGATGGGGCCTCCTAGGGCTAGTACAAGATAGGTGCCACCAGACTAGGACAAACATCAGGGTCATAGGTGCCTCGCCAGCCACCTCCTCTAGAGATAGCCTCATAGCCATCTCCTTCAGAGAGGGCAAGTTCGACATGATATATACACTTTACTTTATTAATGATATGGATGCATACTTTTGTATTTTGATACCCGCGAGCTGATGTTGTATTTATATGTATACAGACATTGTATCATGGACTCTTTTTTGTACGATATATATATGATGATGGCGATGGTTGATGCATCTTGATGTTTTATGATGTCTTTATTTTTATGATGATTATGATGATTTATGCATGTGTAAAATGGATTTAGAATAGATGCTTATTTATGGGTTTCTTTGATGCATGGTGTGTTATTATGATGTGACAAAAAATGGATAACAAATGAATGATGAAATAATTAAGTTAGAGGAAAGACAAAATGATGACATAAATGATTAGTCAAAGAAATGAATCAAATGATAATGATAGACTATGAGGATACAAATGATTAACCAAGAAAATGATAATGAAAGAATATGATGATATAAATGATTAACAAAGAAATGATAATCAAATGATAATGAAAGAATATGATGATACAAATGATTAACAAAGAAATGATAATCAAATGATAATGAAAGAATATGATGATACAAATGATTAAGAAAGAAATGATAATCAAATGATAATGAAAGAATATGATGACACAAATGATTAACAAGGAAATGGGAATGATAATGAAAGAATATGATAATATAAATGATTAACATGGAAATGGTAATCAAATGATAATGAAAGAATATGATGACAAATGATTAACAAGGAAATGGTACTCAAATGATAATGAAAGAATATGATGATACAAATGATTAACATGGAAATGGTAATCAAATGATAATGAAAGAATATGATAATCCCTGAGAAATAAAAGATGAAGATGAAACGATGTGAAAAAGAACCTTTTAGAATAGAACAAGGGAGTTATTTGGGTGAGGTTATGCTGACATGTAAAATAGAGCAATCCTTTATTTGATATAGCATATGGATGTTATGCACCAAGGTATAAGAACCAAGGTGGCCATGTATCCAGTGCATAAGACATTTGACTCTGTAAACAAACGGTTTGATTTTATTACTACCAGGCAACATAGAACCTTGTCAGATGAGTGAATAGAAAATAGTCTTAGCATAGAATAATATTAATACAAAGGTCTTCGCATATCCTTAGATGCAAAAGGTATTGATATGCAAGATGCTAATCCCAAGACACACAAGATACATATTAGGCCTAATAGGAGAATAAATTCATCCATAAAACACAACATATGAAAGTAATGACTATGCCCCAATCTATATTGCATTGCGACATGCCAAGATATAGAAAGATCAAGGTAGTTTTGAATAAGTATTTAGAAAGGAACAAAAATAAATCCAAAAAAGAAAATGACCAACTAATAAAATAGATAGACAACTATCATGTTCTCTTGCCAAAGAGGGTGTTCCAGATAGATTTGGGGCCTTATCATAGGAAAGATGTATCTGTTAAAGGCTTTGAATCTAGGATGTATGGATGTTACAGATGTAGCAAGCGATACGAGGTGATGTATTGTTTTAGGAGTAGCCTTTTTTTGTTTTCAATTTGTTTAAACACTTTGAGCTTTCAACATATGCATAGCTTAAGTTCTACTTGAGTTAGTCAAGTCTAGGTGGTAAATGGATAGAATGGATTGTGATAGACGGATGGAGTGAGAAAAATGGATTTTTTATAATGGATTGGGATGGATGATGGGGTGTATCATATGTGCCTGAGTATTGGATACTTCCTTCATATTCTAGATTGCCTACATACCCTGTATCCACGGGATGAAGGCACATTACGACAATGACGACGATGACGATATGTAGTTCTAGTTTGCAAGTGATGAATGTGTTGATTGATGGAGGATGATGAAAGTGCTTAATGGATAGGTGATGATCTAGTGTTGATTGATAAGTGATGAGAGTGTTGATGGATGAGTGATGTTTTTTGAAACAAATGAGTAAAAGTTTGATAACTTCCGTTGAGTTAAAACAAGGATCCACTCCTAGCCCTAAGTTAAGGAAATGTGCCCCCATTCAAGTAAAGGGTTTATTATGGAGAAAGTGACTGAAACTAGATGAATTGACATTGGATGAATGAATTTGGATGGACTGACCATGGATGAGTGAAATTAGATGGACTGACATTAGATGAGACAAGGAGATAATGCTTGACACTAACAAAATTCCAAGCCATGATAGATGGACACATGGGAATGCGAGGGATAATAAGTTTTATTATGGATGGATGGGGTTTTATTATGGAATGAGATGGATGGATGAACAAGACCTAATAGATGGTAGTGCTACCTCCTACACATAGCACATGTTTTCCAGGTTTTCACTATCATACTTATCCAAGGTGCCTATTTACCAAGTTTTCACTAGAGGATGAACATTTTTTGTATGTTTCTATTTTTTTTTATTTTTTGTTATTTTCTGCTAGGATATTCCCAAGGATCAGACATAATTTCTTGAGATGAACATTGTTGAGGGGTTCTTCAAGAGGAATTCCTTTAGGTGTTTCTAGGGTATATGCCCTTGATCCATATGCTGCTATCATGACAAAAAGTCCCAACCAGTTAGGTTCACATTTACCTTTCTTATCTCTATCTTTCTATTTTTGTTGATTTTTTTCAGGACTAGATCACCCACTTGGAACCACCTTTCTTTTATTTTCTTATTGTAACTAGGATGGAGGTGGTTTTGGTAGACTTGAAGATGATTTAATTTTGCAAGGCACCTTTCATCTAATAGCTCCAATTCATGTAGCTTTGACACTCTGTACTCCTCTCTGCCAATTAGATGTTGTATGGAGACAGAGAGATGGGAACTCAATCTCTATAGGCAAAATAGCTTCAATTTCATAGACTAAAGCATAGGATGTGGTACCAATTAGGGTTTGAATGCTTGTTTGATAGGCCCAGAGGGCGGGGTTAAGCTGCAGATGCCAATCATGACCGACTTCATTGACTGTCTTTTTGAGGATTTTCAGGATTGTTTTGTTTGATGCCTTAGCCTGGCTATTGTTTTGTGGATAATACGGTGTGGAAAACTGATGTTGGATATGGTATTTAGTGCACAAGGCATGGACATCTTGGTTTTTGAATGGTTTGCCATTATCGGTCACTATAGCCATAGGGATACCATACTGGTAAATGATATAGTGTAAGATGAATTTAGCAATTTGTTTGAAAGTAATATATGTCATGGGAAAAGCTTCCACCCACTTAGTAAAATACTCTGTGGCGGTAATGATAAACTTGTGGCCGTTGGAAGATGAGGGATGTATTTTGCCTACAAGGTCAAGTCCCCATTGTGAAAATAGCCAAGGAGTAGTCACTAGTTGTAGCTGATGAGCAAGCGCATGAATTAGATCTTCATGCTGTTGAAACTTAAGACATTTTTTGGTGAAATGGTGAGCATCATATTCCATTGTGGGCCAAAAATATCTAGAGAAATTTCTTTGCTAGGTTAGGAACAGTGGAATATACTCCACATATACCTTTGTGTACATCTCTTAAAGTGGTGTCAACTTCTTCTGAGTTTAAACATCTGAGGAGGATACCATCAAGACTCCATTGGTATAATGAATCTCCAAGGATGGTGAAATGGGAGGCATGGTGAATGAAAGTTTTATTTTGTGTGGATTTAAAGTTGGTTGGGAGGATGTTGTTACGAAGGTAGGTGTATATGTCCTGGTACCATGTTGAGTTGGGACCAACAAGTATTAGCAACTACTCAACCAAGAACTCACATTGTTGTATGTTTGTCAGCATGTCTAATAGAGACCCAATAGTTGCCATTGCATTAGTAACCTTGTTGTTTAACTCTTGGGATATGATCAAATGATAGACTACAAAAGTGTTGTTTATAGTTGTCAACCATCTTCTTGTAGGGCATCAACTTGTCATCCTTAGTCTAATATTCATCTGTGACTTGGTGCATGACTAGTTGAGAGTCTCTGTAAACCTGAAGTTGTTTGATGTTCCATTGAATTTTCATCCAGAGATTAGTGAGTAATGATTCATATTTAGCTATATTGTTGGTGTAGGGAAAAACAAGATGATATGATTTTGGAATACAATCACCTTGTGGGGTGATGAAGAGGATTCCTACTCTGGAACCATGTTAAGTGTATGACACATCAAAGTAATGTTGAATATAAGGAATACTGAGAGGGGGGTGAATTAGTATTTCACAAAATCACTTCTTAATTTGTTTATTAATCCAATTTCCAAGCTTAATAACATGAAAGTAGAATAAGCTTAAGAACATAAACCATAAAGACATAGCACATGAACACCATGATTTTTACATGGAAAACCCAAAAAGGGAAAAACCATGGTGAGTGTTAGCTCACAATATATTATGATAGCTCAATACCATCTATTACAAGAAGGCTCATTTCCTTAGGGCTCACTGCCCTATGAAGAAGTGCTCACTGCATAAACGCTCACTGCTAAGAGAAAAGAAGAAAGAAGAAGAATTGGCTCTTTGCCAGAAGATGAACTACTATTGATACATCTACCACATGTTGGATCACAGTTCCATTGAAGGATCAATACACAAATTCAAAGGTCTTTATTTATTCTACCATGCTTCTCAACATAACTACATATACTCTGTTTTCTATCCTTGTTCAACTTTTCTTCTCTGCACTCTGCTTATATTTCTTTTCACATGAATTTGCACACCACATACCTTAATCAATCACCCAATCATCAAATTCCATCGAGTATATATATTTCCTACAAGATTTATCTGATAATCAGGTCAGCAAGCAAAACATAAACCATGTACACAAATACTACATCTTGTCGGCTTGAACTTGTGTACAATCTGCATTGTGGACCAAGACAAACATATAATGATCTTCCTATAGGTCAACACAAATCATACCACTTAGATTTATTCCTTAAACAATATATCTTCTCCACATATGAATTTTTCATGCCTGTCAGCCTATCTCTTAAGAGCACACTTAACCAATTCAACTGTCACTTCACAACTTTCACTGCATATCATATATAACTCTAAGAATCACATCCAACACTCATCTGTGATCTCTTAACATGTCTTCAGAACTGCAAGACAAAGTATACAACTGCCGAGGAATGCATACCCGTTTTCTCAGGCACTGTGCACTGTTCTTGTCTTAGCTGTGTTCACCCGAACTTAGCTAAATCATGGTATGTCTTCTGGAGATCTTCAAAACTTGCAACCTTGGATATTTCACCTTCAAGAAACCATGAACAACATACTTGAACCGCATACCTTGACCATCAACTATGGAGGAATACCACTTGAGTCTTTGTTACTAATCTCTCTGTAGTTAGTACTTAGCCATTGTGCCTTAGTCTTTTGTGTCTGGACTAGATCCTTGTGTGCAGGCTATTTCCAAGTTGAGTTCCCAATCATCCTTAGCTCCATCATTCTCTGCTTACCTTGTTGCCATCAATGACAACATTACCCAATCAACAGTGTCTCTTGACTATGTTGCCAACAATCTCCCCCTTTAGCATTGATGGCAACACTTAGTGAAAAATGTGTATCTGCTCCCCCTTAATATGTAATCCTTCTCACCCTAAGGTGTATGTACAAGAGTCAAAATTGGACCAAAACTGCAAAAAATTTCATACTCTACCGCATATGTACACATACAATACTTCAACTCAATTAGTTGCCAGTGAAAGAATATTCTTATACACAATCTTTAATTTTGTAATCTCTTCATCCCATCAAATTTTAGTTCTTTCCAAAATTTGAATGTGACCATTTATTATAAAGACTAATTCTTCTGCTTTTTGCACATCAGAGTTTGTGTCAATATGTGAAGCTGCTTGTGCTTCTATTGCAATATTGACCATTGAATCTAGCTTAGGACTAATTAGTCTTCTTAACTGACACATTTTATTTTTCATCTAATCCCTCTTATTGATAAGATTACTTAACTCTTCATGAATATTAATTACTTGTATTTCTTTGTTGCTTACCGATTTAGCTGCTGGATCAAATGTTTTGGAAATATCTTTCAGCCACAATTTCTGATCCTTTATCTTTTCTTCTATCTCTTTTGTGGCTATTGGCCAAGATAGGAAAAATTTGTATAGGTCACTTGCTTCTTTGATGGCACTCTATATGCCTTTCATTTTATTGTCTAGTAGAGCTTTGTCATTCACTATCATAGTTTTTAGCTCATTTAACCTTTTCTCATCAAACTCTTGTCTCACTTTTGTCTCAATAGATTTCTCAAAAGATTCAAAATGCTCACTTACAAATTTTATGAGTTCTTTAAGTTGACTTATAGAAGACAAAGAGGTGTCTTTCTGATATGATGGCATCAACTTCTCCAAAAAGTCTTTAATCGATTCTGCAGTGTCTCTTGTTATACCAGAGACACCTTCTACTTGGTTTAGCTCCGAAGGATCTAAATCCATAGCTTCATTTGCACTAACCTTTTGTTCCATTGCAGAGATTCCCTTATCCTATTTCTCTTCTTGATCATCAACCTTCTCAGTCTTCTCTAATCCTATTTTGTCATCTGTTTGATGTTTCAGAGGGAGACTAGATTCAGTAATTGTAATAGGTGCTTCCTTCTCTTTGACCAGTATGTCATCTATCCCTTGGTTCAAATTCACTTCCGGAATAGATGTATCATCTCCAACATCTGCTTCATCATTGTCATATATTGTTGGGAGATGAAATTATTTTAGCACTTTTAAAGTGATTTCCTCAGTCTCCTTAACTACTTTCTCAATGTCATCTGACATGAGAGTATTCATTCTCCTCTTTGTTTTGAACTCCTTGCTAAGTACTTTGGAGATTTCTATTTTTTCTTCTAGAGAGATCTCCAGACATAACTTTATTAGAGTATGCTCACAAAGTTCAATGTCTTTTGCCACAAATGCTTCTTTTCTTGCAGACATAATACTACCCAGGGTATCTAGAAGATCGGTAATTATCTCAATAAGGGCTTTGTTATAAATGTCCAGATATCTGACAACAACGGTCTAAATAATTCTTTTGTCTAGATCATTATACTCATCATATAGTTGACCTATGGGTTTGAGGTTTCCGTCAACAGTTATAGCCTTCAAGACTTATAGTGGCCTCTTCTATCTGAGGCTTATCTTGCCTTGGCCTTTTCTCAATTTTAGTCTTACCAGAGGGTTTCTTTTTGCTACTTCTGGAGGCTTTGGTGACCTTAGTTTTCATCTTCTTTACTTCTTCATCTATTTATGTTTCTTCTTCATCAACACCTATACTTTCATGCATCCTTTTTTCTTTGGTTTTCACCCTTTTCTATCTAGGTGGCTCCATACTTACATAATGTGTTGGACCAGATGATGCACTTTTGATGCTTTAGGCCTCTCTGATTTCTTCTTAGGTTCTTCTGGAGCCTTGACTGGTTCATTTTCTTTCTTTTCTTCTACTGCCTTTTCAGCTTGTGCTCTTTCCCTTTCTTCTTTTACTTGTTCTTTTGTGAAACCTTGTTTCAGGGCAAAGTCCTCTGCCACTCTCTGCTTTTTTTTGGAGATTTCAATTTTCTTACATCAACATGAATTTTAGCTGACAACTCTTCATATGTTCCAAAACTATCTTCTTTGGGGTCTCGGGGCTTTCTTAGCATGTGTTGTGCATAATTTCCAATATTCCTCCATCTACCTCATAGCCCATTGGCATAACCCATACTGTTATAGGCTCAACGGCCTCCCTTAAGCATTGATCTTTTCTCACAATAAAGTGTTGGCAAGAGACATTGTGGGGCTTCATAAGTGTTGTCATTGATGGCAACAAAGTCTATTTCACACATCCGCAGTACATAGTATGCCTATACCGGAAGCCAGATTGAAGATTGTTTTGGTCTGGTGAATAAGAACAGAGTATGTAACAAGGTTCGACAATCAGGTCCGGATCTCTCAGATGGTCTAACTCAGCAAGTTGCAGACTTGGACAAGTCAAGATGGATATCATGACTACTGTATTCTAGAGATTTAGCCTCTAGTGATTAAGCATGAAAAAGATATGAGCATCAGAGTGTTGGGTTCTAGTCAAGTAGAGCAGATAGAGGAAGAACTAACCGGCAGAGTATCAGAATTCAATCCGGATGAGTAAAAGGTGTTGATCAAGCAAATTGTGAGATTAAACATTGTTGGCCGACATGATTAATGACTTCTCTACCTATGTTTTTGGTACCCATCACAAATCAAGCATGGATTCAGCCAACAGATCAGTAACTTACAAATATCTTAAGTGTTTTGGTTTCCGACTAGAAAATTAATAAAAGTCCTTGATGCGGATAGATATAATAGAGAGATTTCAGCTTGTAATAATATAGATGGTGAATGTGTGATGAAAGATGGTGCGAAGAAAAGCAGAAACTCAAGTCCAGATGTGACAGAGCAACAACATTAAAACAAGGGAAGAATGAAGTGCATCAAATCGGTGTATTGTGCCTAACAGGAACTAAACTCCTGCATTTGTAGATGCTTCTCATCAGTTCAAACACTTAGATATCTTCTGTAAGTTCTATAGACAGTGTTTCTCTTGTAGGTAGTGTGCCTCTTATGAGTAGTGTGCTCAGGCAGTGAGCCCTAATTGGCAAGTGCCACTTTGTACTCCTTTATTCTTTTAACAAAGAATACAATCTTGGGTTAGTCATCCTGTGGCTTTTTCCCTTAACAGGGTTTCCACGTAAAAATTATTGTGTTATGTATGTTGATTTATTTCTGCTCTTATGATTACATATGTTTTCATGTTTTGAT
The DNA here is from genome assembly GCA_027924645.1 of Cunninghamia lanceolata. NCBI lineage: Eukaryota > Viridiplantae > Streptophyta > Pinopsida > Cupressales > Cupressaceae > Cunninghamia > Cunninghamia lanceolata. The sequence goes on along the minus strand of BSBN01000119.1, from coordinate 2,571,527 downwards.
GCAATACTAAATATTGAGATAACAAAAGAAAAGAAAGTAAAAGAATTTTTGAGATAACTGATTCACCCCCCCTATCAGTTGTCTGCCTTGTATCCAACAATTGGTATCAGAGCTAAGTTCCTCTGAAAAGTCTAACAGCTTGAGGAAGATCTGGGAATCTCAATGGATGAATATGGTATGAAAGAACAACTACAGTCTGCCCTAGATGATCTTGAGCAATCTCACTCTGAGGTCAATAACTTGAGAGAGCAACTTAGGGAAGCTGATGAGTTCATAAATGACCTAAAAGAGAAAATTGGTATTTCTATGAAAAAGAGAAAGGAATTACTTCAAAAACTAGCAAATCATAATGAAGCCAATAATACTAATGAGGATCTTAATGAAAAAACCAAGCTATGTGAAAAACTCTCAAAAGAAGTCATTATGCTGAGACATGAAATGGAATCAGGAGCTATGAAGTTCACCCAAGAGATTGAAGAAAAAAGAAAGATGGAAGATAATCTAAAATAATCCCTCAAGGAGAAAACAGAGGACTGCTACAAAATGGACAAAATAATCAGTCATCTTGAATATGAGCTTGAAGAAGCTAGAGACAATGAAGAACAGCTTGAGAATCAGATAGACACTCTTAAACAAGATCTTCAAAATGCTAATGAATACAAAGAAAAATTCAAGATAAGCTCAATCCAACTTGAAGTTCTTCTTGAAAGCCAAAAGGGGGTAGATGATAAGCATGGCTTGGGATATGAGAAAGGTGAAAGCTCTGGATCTGGTTAGAAGAACTTTGGATCAGGAAATCAAAGAAATAGGCCTAGAAGACCTCTGGTAAGGCAATGAAATGCCCAGAGATATCCATCCTTCAATGGATACTACTTCCACTGCAACAATTTTGGTCATAGAGCAACTCAATGCAAGAGGAGAATGAATTAGAATAATTCATCCTTCTCTGAACAATGTTTCAACTGCAAAAGGTATGGTCACAAATCTCATGAATGCAAAAATATGTAAATAAACAATTCATTCAATGGTAGATGCTTTGCATGCAATAGAATGGGACATATGGCTAATCAATGCAGATCAAGAGGATATCAATCAAATAAGCAAAGAAATGTTATCTGTTACAATTGCAATAGATCCGGCCATATTGTCAAGTACTGCAGGAGTAGAAATTAGGACAGAAAAGGTCTGGTGCAACATAATCAAAAATAAGATAAGGGAAAAGGTAAAGTAAATGCGGATGAAGTTCAAAAGGAGATGAGCAAGATTTGGGTAAAGAAGAGTATAGAAAATGTTGGAGATGGATTCGCACCGGAATCTAGTGCTGATATTTCTTTTGGAAATTAAAAAGTGAGCTTTGGCTCAGGGGAAGTCATAGAGAAAAACAATTTCCCCCAGCTAGTCAGCTAGTGCCTAAATTCGGCACATTGAGTAAACATCTATTGCTGCAGATTAAAGGGTTCTTAGAAAAACATCTAGATAACCTTAAGTCAAATTGTGGAAGATCCACATGAAGTTTTTAAAGATTCCTAACCACTCAAGTTAATCCAGTTCCAACAGCTATTCGGTAAAGCAAGACTTTCACAGACAGATCTGGTATGATTCAAAATTGAAATACTTTAATCTGCGGACCCATGGGATGATTGAAGAAAAGAAGATACATTGTCATTCCTCACTGAAAATGATTCTAAGGTCAGCACAATGATTCAAGAAAGATCTCTATCAAAATAGGGCAACCAGATAACTTAAGTTATGTATTTATTACAAAAGGAAATTAGGGTTTGTGCAAGGATAAAAGGGTTCTTTCACTCATTATTTACACACTTGCACTCACAAAGAAGAGCTATACAAGAAAGTTTCTATAATTCACTAAGATCAATTGGAAAATCAAATTCGACCAGCGATTTGCTCCGACTCCTATTTGAAACCCTAAGGCATAAAAAGGTATTCTCCTGTTACAAATTCTCTCTGGTTTTCTTTGCTAGAATGGGTACTCCAATGGTTGTTAATATCTCTGAAAGGCTGAGACCAAAATTCAAGAAACACCCTTACAAGTCACTAGAGGTTGATCCCTTGGGTGCATTTTCCAGTATTCCGCACGGTATCTTACATGTCAAAGATATTAGGGTTTATATCCATGCAAACATCAAAGATTTTGGAGACTCAAAATTGATTAACATCTATCAAAAATAGTTAATTGATGAGAATTTTGCACTCAAACCCGAATTCAAGAACATAAGGGACAAACATTTCGAACATTGCATACATTTTCTGTCCTTTGCAGAAGATGAATGGGTCTGATATGTTCTAAGTAGGATGCATGATGATTTTATGTGGCTAATGAGGCATTTCAAGATAACCAAAGATGCCATCAGGGCTGTGACCGGATTGCACTCAAATGGTGGGTTACTCGCACTCAAATCTGTAAAGAACCAAATGGTAACTAAAGCCACCAGGTCAAAATTTGATAGGAGAGCAATGACTATAGATGACATCATGGATCCGGATGTCAAGTTTGCTTCAATGATAATTGGCTACATGTCTGGTACTGTAATCTATGCTGCATATCAGATGCTGAAAGAAAATATAGATTATGATCTGTGTGAGCTTCTACTGAGTCAACTAATGAAAAACTTGGAGAAGATCAAGAAAGATAAGAAAAACTCTTTCAAATATGGCAGTCTAATATTGTGTCTATTTTTCTGTTATATGAATGAGTTGCCTAGATCAAAGGGTTGGGTTTGGCAAAATGATAAACTAGTTGCTATCCAGATTAGAGATTATATGTAGGGACTTGGTGATGCTTAAGCTCAAGACACAACCCTCTGGGGTTATTTTAAAAACTTCCAAAGCATGATGCAATCCAGAGAAAGAATACCCCAATCCATAGTTGAAAAATACAAGGACACTGTGTGCTTCATGGTTGACACTAATCAATGCCTAATGGAGGCAGTTGAACCAAGGATTGTATGGATAATGCCTATGGGATATGAGGTTGATGAAAAAATCTTGGAGCTGCATATTCAACACCTTCTGAGCCAGCCTAAGGACACTGAAGCAGAAAGGTTTGGTACCTTTGAAGAACTAAGTATAAAAAAACATGTTGAGTTAAGACAATCGGAGATGAAGAAGAAAGTAAGAAGGGAAGTTGAAGAAATTGCCAAGAGATTTGACCTATCAAAGGAGGTTGTAGATGCAAATAGAGAAAAAGTGCAGAAGGCTGAGAGAGAAACAAGAAGCAAAGAAAGCAAATGTTCCAGTGCAAGCCTCCTCCCAGACTAGATCATCCAAGAGCTCTGCACCTACCACTTCAAAAAATCCAAATGCTTCCAAACCAGAAGCTAAGACATCTGGAAAAGGAGAAAAGAGGACAAAGACCAAAGCCACAAGGTCATATACAAGCCTTAAAGATGATGAAGAAACAGAGTCTGATGAGGAAATCAAGAAAATGAAGACAAAGAAATTCGGAAAGTTCTCTTCCAGCAGAGATGAGGAAGAGAAGACAAAGGAATTTGTTGAAAAACCCACTCTTTCCATTGACGATGTTATCAAGGTAGTCACTGTTGATGGGAACCTACAGCCAATAACAGAGTTCTATGATGATTACAATGATGCTAAAAAAAGAATTTAGGAGGAAGCCACTGTAAGGTACTTAAATATCTATAACAAGGCATTCATTGAAATAATCTCTTTAATTCCAAAAAGCCTAGAAGAAGTATTGGAACAAAGAAAGGAGAAAGATTTAGAAATCTGGGAACAAATAATGATACAATTTTACCCATTTGTTTTGGAGCAAGGATGAGTTCTGGAGCAAGGCAAGAATGAATAAACTCATGCTTGGAGAGACTGACCAAGTAGAAAATGAAACAAAAGATATCCTCCAGAATGCTTTGAAGAGATTCAATCTTCCTATTATAGAGGAAACATATGAAGAGCCTTCAACCATGGATGTTGAAGGATTAAAGGTAATTAATGAGGAATTCTCTGACAAGGATGTCAAAGGATTAAAGAAAATAGATGAAGAAAATTCTAAGGACCTAGATTCCTTTGTTCCAAAAGAGGAAGCTCATAAAGAAGCAAACATAGGTGACATCTCTCCTACGGGTCTCACCACAAACATTCCAGGTTCTGAAGAGAAAGGAGAAGGTAGAAATGAGGAGAAAGTGAGTCAAGAAGAGGATGTTAAAGGAAAAGAAAAAGAACAAGCAGAAAAGACTAAATCACCGGTAAGAGACACTACAGAGGCAGTGAAGAACTTTCTAAATAGTGAAATGATGGAGATAGATGAACCTGAGCTATTTCAAGGGCCACTAAATTTTGACTCTCTCTCTCTAGTTCAAACAATGAAAATAGCATCTTTTGCTCAAGCCAAAGCAAAAGAAAAACTCCTAAAATCTCACATGGAAGACTATGAACTATTGGAAATTGCATCTGGGATACTGGAAAAGATTATGCCATCCTTCCAAAAGGATCCTTCAGCCTCACCATCTGGTAACTTGAACTCTTTGGTAAATTATGTTAGTACTCATTTTGAAACTCTAGAAAAATTAGTAGAAGCTAAGGTTTGGAAGGAGTTTTTGGGAAAGAGATTCACTGAAGTGCAAGGACTCATTGCTAATGATAGAATGACCCTTGACATTGGAATAAAGAGCCTTGAAAATGCTCTTCAAGATGGTGGTGATATATACAAATTTTGTTTATCTTGGCCCAAAGTAACATAGGACATTGAGAAGAAAGTGAAAGCACAAGAAGGTAAACTGTTAAGTTTATCTTAGAATGTTGTTCTCCTTACTACCTCTTTAATGAATCAAGAATGCCAAGTCACTATTATCATAAATGAAATAAAGAGGTTGAACAAAGAAAAGAAAAGCATAATAAGCAGAATGGGTGAGCTCAGAGGGATAATTATCCCTAAGCTAGAGGCAATGCATGAGGCCTTGACAAAAGCTTAGACCACAACCCAGACTAGTGATCCAGTAGATTTAAGAAGGGCAGAAGCATATGCATTTTTGTTGAGTGGTCACATCTCCATTTTGGATAGGATGAAGCAAAGCTGGGCCACAAAGTTCATCCAGCTGCAGACTACTTATGCGGATATACTTAAGTATATGTAAGTATAACATATGATTCATATATACTTATGCGGACATGTATAGAATAATTTTTGCACAATTTTGGTATGCGGAGTTCTCCCTTTGCCATTGATGTCAAAGGGGAAATGAAGAGTAGTGAAAAATGTGGAATCCAACTAAGGGGGATTTCTGGTATAACAGTACATAAGACAAAGCATCAGCCAAGAGGGAGTTCACTACGACACAGCCATTTTTCACTAAGTGTTGCCATCAATGCCAAAGGGGGAGATTGTTGGCAAGAGACACTATGGGGCTTCATAAGTGTTGTCATTGATGGCAAAAAAGTCTATTTCACACATCCGCAGTACATAGTATGCCTATACCGGAAGCTAGAGTGAAGATTGTTTTGGTCCGGTGAACAAGAATAGAGTATGTAACAAGGTCCGACAATCAAGTCCGGATCTCTTAGATGGTCTAACTCAGCAAGTTGAGGACTTGGACAAGTCAAGATGGATATCATGACTACTGTATTCTAGAGATTTAGCCTTTAATGATTAAGAATGAAAAAGATATGAGCATCTGAGTGTTGGGTTCCAGTCAAGCAGAGCAAACAAAGGAAGAACTGACCGGCAAAGTATCAGACTTTAATCCGGATGAGTAAAAGGTGTTGATCAAGAAACTTGTGAGATTAAACATTGTTGGCCGACATTATTAATGACTTTTATGCCTATGTTTTTGGTACGCATCACAAATCAAGCATGGATTCATCCGACAGATCAGTAACTTGCAAATATCTTAAGTGTTTTGGTTGCCGACTAGAAAATTGATAAAAGTCCTTAATGCGGATATATATAACAGAGAGATTTCAGCTTGTAATAATATAGATGGTGAATGCATGATGAAAGATGGTGCGAAGAAAAGTAGAAACTCAAGTCCGGATGTGACAGAGCAACAACATTAAAACAAGGGAAGAATGAAGTGCATCAAATCGGTGTATTGTGCCTAACAGGAACTAAACTCCTGCATTTGTAGATGCTTCTCATCAGTTCAAACACTTAGATATCTTCTGTAAGTTCTGTAGACAGTGTGTCTCTTGTAGGTAGTGTGCCTCTTGTGAGCAGTGTGCTCGGGCAGTGAGCCCTAACTGGCAAGTGCCACTTTGTACTCCTTTATTCTTTTAACAGAGAATACAATCTTGGGTTAGTCACCCCATGGTGTTTTCCCTTAACAGGGTTTCCATGTAAAAATCCTTGTGTTATGTATGTTGATTTATTTATGCTATTATGATTACATATGTTTTCATGTTTTGATGCAATACTGAATATTAAGATAACAAAAGAAAAGAAAGTAAAAGAATTTTTGAGATAACGGATTCACCCCCCCCGCTCAGTTATCTGCCTTGTATCTAACATAAAGTAGATAGTGTCCTTGTATTTCTCAATGACTGATCTAGGGATTCTTTCCATGGATTACATTAACTTTTGGAAATATTTAAAATAGCCCCATAGGGCTAAGTTTTGTGCATCAATATTACCTATGCTACTCAACTGGTTTCTAATCTGAACTGCAACAGGTTTGTCTCTAGTCCAAAAATAGTTCTTCATGCCAGGTAACTCTTGCATAAAATAGAAAAATAAGCACAGGATCAACGTACCAAATTTGAAAGGCTAGTTGCCTTTTTTTTTTAAAGTTCTCCATTAACTGCTGTTGGAGCAGTTCACACAGGTCATATTCTACATTTTCCTTGATCATTTGATAAGCAACATAAATGGTTGTACCGGAGATAGAGTTTTCTCAGTTTGTGAAGTAGACCTTATACCCAATCACCATAGATGCAATCTGACTACATGATGTTCAATATCATTGATAGTTAATGCCCTTTTATCAAATTTTGCTCCAGTAGCTTTCATTACTGCATCATTTTTCATAGCCTTCAACATAGGTACTGTGCTGGTAGAGTTAAGCCCTATGACAACCCTTATGACATCTTTAGTGATCTTGAATGTAGAGTGGAGCCATATAAACTCATCATGAATTTGGCTTAAGACATACTAGACCCATTCATCTTCTACAAAAACTGGGAAATCTATAAACTGAATAAATTTCTTTTCTTCCAATACTTTGAATTCTTCCTTCAGATCAAGTTGATTGTCACTAAGATGATTTAGATACAGTCTTTGAGTAGACTACCTCCAAGTTCTTCTAAGGGAACATGTATATAAGCCCTAACATCCTTTGCATGTAACACACCGAACAAAATCTATGAAAACACACCATTTGGATCGACCTCTATTGATTTGAAAGGATGCTTCTTGAATTTTGGCTGGGCACTTTCGGTTATATCAATCACATGTGGTGTTACTACTTTTGCAAAGATTCAAATAAATTCATGGGAGGGTTTCAAATCTTGAAGAATAACTCTTTTTGTCGAATTTGGGTTTTCTTTGGTCTTATCTTAATTTGCTTTGGAAATCACTGAGTTGCTTGGAATTTCACTTCAGATCATCTTAAACACTTGAAAGATTAAATGCAAAGTGATTAAACTTTTACAAATCCAAGCCTTTTAATCCCTTGAAGCCTTAGCTTAATCGTCATAAATGCGGTCTTTCAAAAAGCTGTCAAACACTTCTCTATCAGCCACAGTCAATCCAAATTGCTCTACAATACTCCACATTAGATCTTTCTTTTCTAGAGTTTCTTTCAAAGGCTTTGTCATAGAGTTATTCACAACATACCTTAGTGCCAAATTCCAGTACTAACTTTCTGGCTGGTGGGATTTAGATTTTCAACACAACTCCCCCTGAGCCAGAGCTCCCAATTTACTTCCTGGAGGAAGTATCTGCACTAGATGCTGGTGCGGATCCATCCTTGACTTCAATTACTTCTTTCTTGATCTAGATCTTGTCCATTTCTTTCTTAGCTTCAACTGGGTCAACTTTTTCTTTTCCCTTGTTATTTGTCTGCTCTATTTTCCTTTCTTTAGTATAGTAATTTCATTTGACATTCTTGCTTTTGCAAAATCTTGCAACATGTCCAACCTTGTTTCAATTGTAACACACAATATCATCCTTGATCTACATTGATTAGCCATGTGTCCAAATCTATTGCAAGAAAAACATCTTCCATTGAATGATTGAGTATTTCTTGAATTGTGAAAGCCATTTCTTACCAGACTTCTGCATTCATTGGACTTATGACCAATTTTCTTACAATTGAAACATTAAACAGAGAATGATGGAACCTTCTAATTTATTCTACTCCTACACTGATTAGCTTTATGACCAAAATTTTTGCAATTAAAATAATGGCCATTGAAAGATGGGTACCTTTGAAAATTTGGTTATCTAACTGGAGGTCTTCTGGGTCTTCTTTGATTCCTGAATTGGTTGCCTTTGTTTTGCTTCAACAGAAAGTTTCCTTGGCCTAATTTTGAACTTTCTCCTTTCTCAAATCCTAATCCTTTCTTATCATCTAAACTCCTTTAACTAGCAATCATCTCATCAAGTTTTGCATAACTTATCTTAAACTTTTCTTCATAGCTTTTGGCTTTTTCCAAGTCTATTTTCAGGCTCACAACTTCTTCTTCCAATTTGACACATTCTTCTATCTTGTTGTTTACCATCAGATTTAGATCATCTTTTGCTTTAGCTCTTTTAATGACTTCTACTTTTAAACCATCTAGGTTCTCATTTGCTGATAACAATTGTTCACTAACCTCTCTGTATTTTTCTTTGAATTTCTTGACTTTTTCTTTTATCTTTAAAATGCCCTCATTGGCTTCTTGAATGTTATCCTTCAGATCCCTAATTCCTGCTTTAGACTTTTCAAGATTAGCAAGAGCTGCTTCCAATTCAACATTGTCTTCATATGAGAAGTTTCCATATCTCTTGGCTGCCATGAGTGAACTCTCCTAGATCTTCCTCAAGTTGTTAGGCTTCTTCCAAGGAACTTAGCTCTGATACCAATTGTTGAATATAAGGAATACTGAGAGGGGGGTGAATCAGTATTCCACAAAACCACTTCTTAATTTATTTATTAATCTAATTTCTAAACTCAATAACATGAAAGTAGAATAAGTTTAAGAACAACAACCATAAAGACATAACACATGAACACTAGGATTTTTACATGGAAAACCCAAAAAGGGAAAAACCATGATGAGTGTTAGCTCACAATATATTATGATAGATCAATACCAGATTACAAGAAGGATCACTGCCCTATGAAAAAGTGCTCATTGCATAAAGGCTCACTACCAAGAGAAAAGAAGAAAGAAGAAGAATTGGCTCACTGCCAGAAGATGAACTACTATTGATGCATCTACCACATGTTGGATCATAGTTCCATTGAAGGATCAATACACAGATTCAAAGGTCTTCATTTATTCTACCCTGCTTCTCAACTTAACTACATATACTCTATTTTCTGTGCTTGTTCAACTTTTCTACTATGCACTCTACTTATATTCCTTTTCACATGAATTCGCACACCACACACCTTAATCAATCATCCAATCATCAAATTCCATCGAGTATATATATTCACTACAAGATTTATCTCATAATCAGGTCGACAAGCAAAACATAAACCGTGTACACAAATACTACATCTTGTCAGCTTGAACTTGTGTACAATCTGCAATGCAGACCAAGCCAAACATATAATGATCTTCCTATAGGTTAGCACAAAACATACAACCACTTAGATTTATTCATTAAACAATATATCTTCTCCGCATATGAATTTTTCATGCCTGTCGGCCTATCTCTTAAGAACACACTTAACCAATTCAACTGTCACTTCACAACTTTCACTGCGGATCATATACAACTCTAAGAGTCACATCTACTACTCATCTTTGACCTCTTCACATGTCTTCAGAACTGCAAGACAAAGTATGCAATTGCAGAGGAATGCAGACCCTTTATCTTAGGCACTATGCACTATTCTTGTCTTAACTGTGTTCACCCAGACTTAACTAAAACATGGTATGTCTTCCAGAGATCTTCAGAACATGCAACCTTGGATATTTCACCTTCAAGCAACTGCAAACAACATACCTAAACCACATACCTTGACCATCAACTATGGAGGAATACCACTTGAGTCTTTGCTATTAATCTTTGTGTAGTCAGTACTTAGCCATTCTGCCTTAGTCTTTTGTGTCCGGACCAGATCCTTGTGTGCAGGCTGTTTCCAAGTTGAGTTCCCAATCATCCTTAGCTCCATTATTCTCTATTTGCCTTATTGCCATCAATGACAACATTACCCAATTAGCAGTGTCTCTTGACTATGTTGCCAACAAGTATAGTTTCCATTCAACAGATGTAGAGAGGTTTGAAGATCCCTTCATCTGGAAAATCAAACAACATGCGGTGTGTATCCATGATTGGAGCCTCTAGCAGTTCATCTACAATTACTTGTCCTTTTATAGCCTTTTGATCAACATATTTGATATCAAACTTAGTTAAGATCATTACCCATTTTGCTAGACGTCCTATAAGAGCTACTTTGGAAAGAAGGTACTTCAAAGGATCTACCTTGGATATAAGCTTTGTTTGTTCTTTCAACATATAGTGCCACAACTTTTAGGAAGCGGACACTACTGCTAAACATGTCCTTTCCATAGGGGTATAATTGAGCTCATATCCAACCAATGTACGATTAATATAGTAAATTTCCTATTCTTTTCCTTAGTCATCTTTTTGTGCTAGGAGTGCCCTCAAGGCTTTTGATGTAGTGGATATATAGAGTAACAATGGTTTTATTGAGATGGGTGGCATCAACACAGGTGGTGTAGCAAGATATGTTTTGAGTTCCTAAAAGGCTTCCTAGCACTTACTATCCATTCAAATGTGACATCTGTGCAGAGTAAGTGTGAGAAAGGTTGACATTTATCAGCCAACTGTGAGATGAACTACCAAATGGATTGTAACTTTTCCTTAAGACTTCTCAACTGTTTGATGTTGCCAAGAGGAGACATTTCAACAATAGTTGTGACTTTGGTAGGATCGAGCTCAACGCCTCAATGAGATACTATGTACCCAATAGTTTTCCAGATGTTACTCCAAAGAAACACTTCTTAGGATTAAGTCTGAGTTGATACTGCTCTAGCCTCTCAAAGATATGCTCCAACACTTTTAAGTGTTCTGCTCTAGTAGATTTATCTAAGAGGTCATCAACATAATCTTCCATAATGGTATGAAATAGATCATGGAAAATAATGGTCATTGCTCATTGGTATGTGGCACCAACATTCTTAAGACCAAAAGCATGACCTGCCAACAGTAGGTTCCCCAAGGACATGTAAATGTTGTTTTGTGTTGGTCCTTGGGTGCTATCATGATTTGATTGAAGCCAAAAAAACCATCCATGAGAGAAAGCATTTCACGACCTGTAATTAAATCCATGATGATGTTAATGCTAGGCAATGGAAAATCATCTTTGGGACATGTCTTGTTTAATTCTATAAAGTCAGAACAAATGCAGATACCCCCATTTGGTTTAGCAATAGGTACAAGGTTGGAGCCCCACTTTGTGTAATCGATAGGGCATATGAACTTGGCGTCAAGTAACTTCTCAAGCTCAACTTTAACTAATAATGTGATATGTGGGTGCATTTTGCAGAGTTTTTGCTTAACTGGTTTAGCTCTTGGTGAGACTAATAGATGATGGACTACTAATGCAAGATCCAATCCTAGCAGGTTGGCATACGTCTAGGTGAAGTTAGATGCCTAAGAGAGGCTTTCACCGTTAGATGTGTCCTTTCTTTTTACTATTTTATGATCAGAAGGTGCCACGGTGTGGTTTTCACCTAGGGATCTATTCATTTTGTTTGCACTTTTGTGACTAAAAGATTTGACATTCTCCTTAAAATATGAGATAGGAGAGATCCATTACAAAACCTACCTTGTGATCTTCATAGGGTATACCATCACAAAGTTCCAGAAATTCTACTAAGGCTTCGTCATTTTGAAAGGTATCCAAGACAGGAGCCCCTTGTTGGTCCCAATCGACTAGTTCTAGATGTACAAGGCAAATGGTTTGTATTTTGGTTTGGGAAGTGAGGGAGATAGATGAGATCATAAAGATGGATGTTTCTTGAAATAAATCAGTAAGGTAAAGGTAAGAATCGTTGATAGTATCCTCCATAGATGTCTCAACCACGGGAAAAGCTTTCGCTACTTCATTGAGGATAAACTACATATCCAAGGAGCGGGGTACCTCCTTACCATATCCTAAGCCATATTTGTTATTTTTTTTGGTGATAGCTATGGGTTCTAAAGTGCCTTGTTCTTGGATGCCAAGTCCACCTTGTCCTTTATATCCCATATTTTTGACAATACGGAGACCTCTATTGTATTTTTCCACTAGTAATTTTATTGGATCCTTTTCATCTTAGAAAAGCCAAGAGGAGATGTCTTCAATACATTCATATTCTAGTCTGCCCCCATGGGTGAATACTTTTAGTTGCATTGGTATGGTGACCTTCTTACTCACCTTTGCCACATGAGGTTTTCCATAAGACTTGTTGAACTGCACCGAACAACTAAGACGGGGGTGAATCAGTTGTCCTAAAACTTTTAACCAATTATGAACATCAACTTATCAATTACTTATATTCAGATATAACCATGAGAGCATGAAATGAGAAGTTCAACACAATAACATAATCAACACAGAAGACACCATATTTTTACATGGAAAACCCTAAAAGGGAAAAACCATGGTGTGTGTTAGCCCACAGAAATATATATGTTATATCAATACCAAAAAAATAGAGGCTCACTACCTACAGGGCTCACTACCCAAATTGCTTACTGCAAAGAAAGGCTCACTACCTATGAGTGGCTCACTACCAAAGGGAGGCTCATTGCCAAAAGGGTTGAACTAAGATAACAACATCTACTCCATGCCAAGGTTCAGTTCCATTGAAGCAAAAACACCTCTGCTCTACTTTGCTACTTTACTTCACTTTTATCTTCGTATCTTCGCATTTGGATACTTTTTCATGACTCAACTACAAGTATTTATACAATTCATCAACCTTGGAATGATCACCAAGGTCGGCATTACAATCATCAACCGTTGGAACAACCTCCAAGGTCGACAAACATACGTTACATCATAATAGGTCTGGACCTAAACAAATTTACAAAGAAAAGAAATGAATGCGGACCATGCCGAGCCTTAGCTGGGACTTAAACACAATCTTCTAGGCTATAATATACTATCACAATCTTCAAAGTGTAATCGCAAGATGTGTCAACAACCAAGTTGGCTAAAACTGATGTTAACACATGTATTCTCAGGAACATGCTTCATGCATGATCTAAATTACACCTTGTAGACCAATTTGAATGTAGGAGCATGATTAGGAGACATCCACAAGCACATTGTAATCACTAGGAACAACCGCATGATCTCTAATCACTCTATCAATAAGATTCTTCAAACTGGAGTACAGGAACAACACCGCCAACCACTGTCGTGAGTAAAAGATAGCTTGCAGACCACCAAATCATGAACCATTTCATTTTATGGCACTTAACATCATCATCGACTTAATTCTAGAACCGCAGACCAAAATACTTCAATGCGCAGGAATGCAGAGCAAAACACTTTCTCCCTGTCACCACCAAACATACAGGAAAAACTATTTTCACACTGGTGAACACAACTTACTCAAATCTTCATTCCAGAGGCTCAACCTTAGAATATAGCATCTTTAGATAGGCTTCTAAATAACTTCCAATCTACAGGCAAAGATATTTATTCTACAAGAAATGTAGAGCATTCTTCTGGACTGTTCTTCTGCATGTAATGTATTGTTTCTACTGCAACGCATTGTTATCACCAGAGGGGCTAATATTCTCAATATCCTCAATAAAGTAAGAGTACAATTGACACTACTAACAACATAGATATGTTGACATCAATGACAACACCGATTAGGCACATACTTGCAAAAATCTTCCCCTTTATCATTGATGGTAACATATGATGTGAAAAACTAAAAAGGACCATCAAGACAAGATTCTCCCCCTTTCTCCTTATACATCTGCATTCTTTCTCCCCTTGAGTTTTTCACATGATTTCTCTCCCCCTTTGACATAATTGGCAAAGGGTACATACTTGCATGCTGCTATTCTAATCCACTTACTTTATCAGAAACATTTAGCTAGTCCCCCTGAGAGGTAGCCTTCAGAACATCAATCCAGATCAAAGAATGACACTTTGAGGTCCACTGGATTGATGCATTCCTATGCATCTTAGTTCAGGATAGGAGGGGTAATTACCCCTAACTTTTGTCTAAGATACTCAAAGGTGTTTTTAGGTAGAGGCTTAGTGAAAATGTCTGCAATCTGATCCTTTGTGGATACATATTCCAACTTTACTTCATTCTCTGTCACCTTCTCTCTCAAAAAGTGATATCTTATTGATATGTGCTTTGTTCTTGAGTGCATCACTGGATTCTTTGAAATGTTTATGGCACTTGTATTGTCAAGAAAGATTGCAATTGGCTCTTCATACACAACTCTTATGTCCTTCAAAGTCTACTTCATCCATAACACTTGAGTGCAACAACATGCTGCTGCAATATATTCTACTTCTGTAGTTGACAAAGAGATTGAATCTTGTTTCTTGATCATCCATGAAACCAATCTATTGCCCAAGAAGAAAGCACCTCCACTTGTACTCTTTCTGTAATCAACATCTCTGACCCAATCTGCATCTGTATAAGCACTGAGAGTGAAATCATTGTCCTTTAGGTACAATAAGCCATGATCCATAGTACCTTTTAAATATCTCAGAATTCTGTTAACTACCATCACATGTGATTCTCTTGGATCAACTTGAAACCTTGCAACAAGACAAACTGCATGCATAATATCAGGTCTGGTTTGAGTTAGATAAAGTAATCCTCCAATCATGGATCTATATTTTCTCTGATCATCCTTAGGTGATTCATCAATTTTGCTCAACTTGCAGCCAGTCACCATGGGAATACATACTAGTTTAGAGTCTTCCATCCCAAACTTCTTCAACAACTCTTTCACATACTTAGACTAAGATATGAAGATTCCTTTATCTGACTAGTTTATTTGCAGACCTAGAAAGAAATTCATCTCACCAAACATGGACATCTCAAACTCTTTTTGCATTTCACCGACAAACTTCATAAACATACTTTCATTGCCTTCAAAGATAATATCATCAACAAAGACTACAACAATCAGTATTTGATCACCATTAATTTTGAAATAAAGATTATTGTCATCAGTACCTTTATTGAACCCTAACTACAATAAGTACTTATCCAACCTTGCATACCAGGCTCTAGGAGCTTGCTTGAGTCCATACAAAACTTTCCTCAGTCTGCACACAAAATCACTTTGGTCTAATAACCTAAATCCTTCCAGTTGCTCAATGTAAACTTCCTCTTGCAACTCACCATTCAGAAATCCAGACTTCACATCCATCTAATACACTTTGAAATCTTTGTGGGTTGCAAATGCTAGAAATATTTTGATTGCCTCAATCCGTGCTACATGAGGAAAAGTTTCTCCAAAATCTATTCCTTCAATCTGAGAGTATCCTTTGCATACCAGCCTTTCCTTATTCCTTACAACTTATCCATTCTCATTCAACTTATTCTTAAAAACCCATTTGGTTCCAATAACATTTTTTTAGTAGGTCTGGGAACTAATTCCCAAGTATCATTCTTTTCTATTTGCATCAGCTCTTCCTCCATGGCTTTTACCCAGCTTTCATCATTGCATGCTTCATTGATAGTCTTTGGTTCTACCTTTGAAAGCAAACAATAATTGACTTGTTCCTCTGTAGCTCTTCTCCTTGTTAGCACACCTTTATCTTTGTCACCTATAATCTAATATTCAAAATGATTGATCCTTACATACCTAGGAGTCTTGGCAATATTTTCTGGAGCCTCTTCATCTTGACTATCTTCTTGCTAATCTTTTTCTTCATTTATAGTCACAGGTTCCTCTGATTCATAGTAATTTAGGTCTAATATCTTTACCTTACCTTCATCTATCTTTACATTTGCACTCTCAACAATATTTTTGAGCCTTTTGTTGTAGCACCGGTAGGCCTTAGTCTTGGTAGAGTATCCAAGGAAGATTCTTTCATCACACCTTGCATCAAACTTTCCTAGATCTTCATCTCTCCTGATATAGCATTTTCTTCCAAAGACTTTGAAATATTTTACTATAGGAATTCTTCCATACCACAATTCATAGGGAGTTTTAGTACCATTATCTTTCACTTGAACTTTGTTTTGAATGTAGATAGTAGTGTGTATAGCTTCTTTCCAAAAAACTTCTGACAAACTTGTTAGATTCAGGGTAGACAACTGAGAGGGGGGGTGAATCAGTTGCCCAAAACTTTCTTCCAATTAAACACTTAAATCCTCTTTATAAGTTAGCAGCATAATAATAAATCAATCATGAAAACACAATGCATTAAATCAAGAGCAGAAATACATTAACACATGAGACACCAAGATTTTGATGTGGAAAACCCAGTTAAGGGAAAAACCATGGGGTGACTAACCCAAGAATGTACTCTCTATTAGAAGAATAGAAAGAACAAAATGGCACATGCCAATTAGGGCTCACTGCCCAAGCACACTGCTCACAAGAGGCTCACTGCCTACAAGAGACTCACTGTCTACAAAATAATAAGTATCACATACTTGAACTGAAAATAGCATCTTCACCATGCTTGAGTCAGTTCCATTTAAGCCCAATACTTCTGCTCTACCTTACGCTCTCCTCCTCGCTACCACACTCTCATCTCCACAAGATACCCTTTGGAATGACTTTACAATTCCTTATTTATACAACACATCAACTTAGGAATGATCATCTAAGTCGGCAAACATTATAGAGAAAATACATAAATACAACATGATTAATTACAAATGACTTCACACAGATCAACACACTGTCAGTCACAAAGATCTGAGACTTCAATATTCTTCTAGGAACATGCCAATCTTCACCTAACATCTTCAAGATCATCCGCAGGATGTGTAACTCATCTGGTCGGCCTGACTTAGAAAGAACACCATCATCCGGAAGTTATTCTTCAATTATGAGCTCCAACTCCAATGCGGACCACCAACATGAACTAGACATGATCCAAAGACCTTCACAAGCTTGCCTGAATCACCAAGAACATCCACACTACATCTACTTACTGAAATCCTTCTCTTCTTCATCCGAAACCTCAAGAACATAGTCTGTCATTACCGTCACAAAGGAATGGATGCTTGTGGACCTCCAGACCATGAACCAATCAAGTTGACACTTCATGAGGACTTCCTAAACATGCCACCAAATCTACAGAATAGGATATTTCATTTCTGGATCTCACCGGACCTATCTGTATCACTCTGTCACCTCTGAACATCTACCGAAACTAGTTTTACTTGAGCGGCCACAACTTCTTTAGATCATCATGCGGACCTCTGAAATCTTTACTAGATAAACTTAAGACACATATCTACAAACCCTTTGAACTACATCCTCTGATCCTCATCTTATCTTGGATCTTTACCTTACTGTCTTCACTGTTCTTCTCTGTTCTTGATTAGAACTAATTTTCTCAATATCCTCAGCATATAGCTCATTCAATCCTTATCATTAATGCAACTAGAGTATGTTGACATCAATGACAACATCGGTTAGGCCCATACTTGAAACAATCTCCCCCCTTGTCATTGACGGCAACATACGATGTGAAAAATTGTTTTGACCATGAAGACAACTTTTTCTTACTGACACAACTCCCCCTATCAACAACAACCTTTCACATGTCTTTTCTTCCTTTACTGTTCCCCCTTTGATCAACAACCACTTATTTTTCGCATGTCTTTTCTCCCCCTTTGACATCAATGGCAAAGGGCACATACTTGCAACTCCAACACTTCAGAATCATTCTAGCTGCTCCCCCTAAGTAGCAGCTCTCCATCATCAATCTGGACCACAAGATATGACTGTGATATCCACCAGACTGATGCACATCAGTGCACCTTAGTTCATCACCGGAGGGGAATTAACCCCTAACTTCTCCCTGAGATACTCAAAAGAGTCCTTAGGTAGAGGTTTAGTAAAGATATCTGCAATCTGATGGAAGGCACAAACTCCAATCTGACTTCATTCTTGTTAACTTGCTCTCTCAAAAAGTGAAACTTGATGGATATATGTTTAGTCTTTGAATTCAACACCAGATTCTTAAATATATTTATTGCACTTGAATTATCATAGAAGATTGTGATAAGCTCCTCATACTCCACTCTTATGTCTCTTAGCATCTGCTTCATCCACAAAACTTGAGTACAACTACCTGCTGCTGCAATATATTCTACTTTAGCTGTGGACAAAGATATTGCCTCTTGTTTCTTGCTTAGCCAAGAAACTAATCTCTTCCCTAAAAAGAATCCTCCACCACTGGTACTCTTCCGGTCATCCACATCTCCTGTCCAATCTGCATCTGTATATGCATGAAGAGAAAAATCATGATCTCTGGGATACCACAATCCATACTCAACTGTCCCTTTTTAGATATCTAAAAATCCTCTTGATTGCCATGACATAGATTCTCTAGGATCAACTTGAAATCTAGCAACAAGACCAACAACATTCATAATGTCAGGTCTAGTTTGAGTGAGATACAACAATCCTCCAATCATTAACCTGTACTTTTTCTGATTAGCCTTAGGAGAGTCATCATCTTTACTCAATTTACATCCAGTTGCCATGGGAGTACTTATTGGTTTTGAGTCTTCCATCCCAAATTTCTTCAGCAATTCTTTCACATATTTGGTCTAAGAAATGAAGATTCCTTTCTTTTTTGAGTGATTTGTAGACCCAAGAAGAAATTCATTTCCCCAAGCATGGACATCTCAAATTCACTTTTCATTTGATTTGCAAAAGTTTTACACATATTATCTCTTCCTCCAAAAATGATATCATCAACGAACACTTCAACAATCAAGATGTTTTCATGATCAATTTTGAAATACAAATTATTGTCAGTAGTACCTTTGTTGAAACCAATCTTCAAAAGATACTTATCCAATCTTTCATACCAAGCTCTTGAGGCTTGCTTCAGTCCATACAGTGCTTTCTTCAACTTGCAGACCATATCACCATGATCAGACAATTGAAATCCATCCGGTTGCTCAATGTATACTTCTTCTTCCAAGTCTCCATTTAGAAAGGCAGACTTGACATCCGTCTGATATACTTTGAAATCCTTGAAAGCAGCAAAAGTAAGAAATAATCTAACTGCTTCAATTCTTGCCACCGGAGCAAAAGTCTCTTCAAAATCAACTCCTATTTGAGAGTAACCCTTGCAGACCAATCTGGTTTTATTTCTGATTAATTCACCAACTTCATTTACTTTGTTCCAGAAGACCCATTTGGTTCCAATTACATTTTTGTTTCTAGGTCTGGGAACAAGATCCCAAGTGTGATTTTCTCAATTTGCATCAGCTCTTCCTCCATTGCTTTAGTCTAGCTTTCATCATTGCAAGCTTCATTCACTGTCTTAGGTTCAATCTTTGAAATCAAACAATACTCTTCTAAATCTTGAGAAATCCTCCTTCTTGTTTGAATACCTTTGCTTTTATCACCTATGATCTAATCTTCAGAGTGGTTCAGTCTTACATACCTGGGAACTTTGGGAGTTTCTTGCATTTCAAATTCTTGATCAGTCTCATTAAAACTCATCTCTTATTCTTGATTTACCAGATCAGTTTGAATCTAAATTTTAGAAGGGACTTGGGCTCCTTGAATCAAAACACCATTTTGATCATCTTCATCATATTCATAAAACCTTGAGGGTTTTTCAATCCCTTCATCAACCTTCACATTAGTACTTTCTATAATCTTCCTCAATCTCTTGTTATAACATCAGTATGCTTTACTTTGAGTAGAGTAACCCAAGAATATTCCTTCATCACTTCTAGCATCAAACTTGCCTAGATCTTCATCTCTTTTAATGTAACATTTGCTACCAAAGACTCTAAAATACCTCACAGTAGGAGTGATGCCAAACCAAAGTTCATAAGGAGTTTTACCAGTATTGCTTCTGATTTATACTCAATTGAGAGTATAGACTACAGTGCTGATAGCTTCTCTCCAATAGATCTGAGGAATATTTTCTTCCATCATCATGGTCCTAGATGCTTCCTGGAGGGTCCGGTTCTTTCTTTCCACTACTCCATTCTACTGTGGAGTCTTAGGAGCAGACAACTATCTTTTTATTCCATGTTTCTCACAGAATTCTATGAACTCATTGGATGTGAATTCTCCACCATATCAGACCTCAGACATTTTAATTTTAATTTGCTTTCATTCTCTACCATAGCCTTGAATATTTTGAATTTCTCAAGAGCTTCTAATTTCTCTTTCAAAAAAGCAACCCACATCATCCGGGAGTAGTCATCAATTAATAACATGAAGTATCTATCACCTTGCACACTCCTGATTCTTGCCGGACCACATAAATCAGTATGAACTAGGTCTAATAATCTAGTAGAAGGCTGTTCCTTGCTTTTGAATGAGACTCTACTTTGTTTCCCCAACTAACATTCTTTGCACAAACTATTTGTAGGTTTCACCAATTTTGGAAGATCTCTTATAGCCTGAGAATTGCTTATCTTGATAATATTATCAAAATTCACATGACACATTCTCCTATGCCACAACCAACTCTGATAAACTTGAACAAATAAGCAACTTTTACCAGTACCAACCAGGTGGAAGATATTACCTTTTGTTTGAGTACCAGATGCAATCTCTATTCTGAAACTTTCAAAGATCTTGCATTTTCCATTCTTGAATCAAAGATCATAGCCTTTGTCCACCAACTATCCAACATTGAGAAGATTGTGCTTCAATCCTTCAACATACAGTACATTACCAGTTTTCTTCTTTCCATCAAAAAAATAGTTCCTCTACCTCTGATTCTACCAGTAGAATTATCACCAAACTTTACCACTCCTCCTTCATACCTTTCCAAATCTATGAACTTATTTTTGTCACCTGTCATATGGTGAGAGCATCCATTGTCAATGACCCAATCATCCTTTTCTTCAACTTGGGTAGCCAGAGCTCTTTCTACAACTTTATGATTGACAGATTCAGAGGGCATTGGATCTTCTTCCTTGATGGAAATAAACACCCAATCACTTCCGGATTTGTTTCCTGTCTCTGATTCATCATCTATTACTCCTTCATTATCATCATCTTCATGAACATAGTAACAATTCTTCTGGAACCTTGATTTGTTAGGATTTGGCCTTGAAAATCTTTCCAGACACCTTGAGGCAAAATGACCAATCTTATTATAGTTAAAACACTTAAAAGGCAATTTCCCTTCATACTTACCAGATCCTCTTGGTAGTCTTTTTGCAATAAGGGCTTCAAGTTGAGCAGTTTCAGCTTCTTCTTCTAGGTCTTTTCTTGCTTTTTCATACCATGATAGTTTCCTTGAAGAGTTCTCTTCCAGATCAAACCTTTGTTTACCTTTTATAGAGGCACTAGCTTTGAATGAAGATTCAGTCTTGGGGGGGCATCTCCAAACTCGGTCAATTCAAATGTAGCCAATTTACCAACCAATTGATCTCTTTTGACAGCTGAATGAGCTCTGAATTCTTCAATGGCAGCAACCTTGATTTTATAAGAAGTAGGAAGGGATCTGAGAACTTTGCCAACAATCTCATCTTCATCCAAGACTCCACCAGCACATCTAATGCCACAAACAAGCTCATTTACTCTTGGCATAAAAGTAGTGATATTTTCATCTTCTCTCATCTTCAGATTTTTAAATTTTCCTTTCAGACTCTGTAGCCTTGCACATTTAACATACTTGTCTCCTTCATGTAGAAGTTCTAGTTTGTCCCAAATCTCAAAAGCAGTTTGTAAGTCAACAACATTTGAAAGCTCTGAATCAGACAAGGCACTTAGAAGGGCTTCTTTAGTTCGCAGATTGTTTTCAGCATCTGTGATTTCAGTTGGGGTTTTCAGGCCATTCTGTGGAGGAGTATACTTCATTGTAGCCATGGTCTAGTACTGCATTCCCATACATTGCAAGTGACATTTCATGCGACTTTTTTAGAGATTAAAATTGGTTCCTTCAAACTTTGGACTATCTTTCTTGTAGGATGACATCTTGGATCTCCTTAAGTGGTTAAGCTCCTTTTAGATGAACTTATCTCTAATACCAATTGTTAGATTCAGGGCAAACAATTGAGGGGGGGGGTGAATTAGTTGTCCAAAACTTTCTTCAAATTAAACACTTAAATCCTCTTTGTAATTCAGCAGCATAATAATAAATCAATCATGAAAACACAATGCATTAAATCAAGAGGAAAAACACATTAACACATGAGATACAAAGATTTTGATGTGGAAAACCCGGTTAAGGGAAAAACCACGGGGTGACTAACCCAAGAATGTATTCTCTGTTAGAAGAATAGAAAGAACAAAATGGCACATGCCAATTAGGGCTCACTGCCTGAGCACACTGCTCACAAGAGGCTCACTGCCTACAAGAGACTCACTGTCTACAAAATAATAAGTATCACATACTTGAACTGAAAATAGCATCTTCACCATGCTTGAGTCAGTTCCATTTAAGCCCAATACTTCTGCTCTGCCTTACGCTCTCCTCCTCGCTACCACACTCTCATCTCCACAAGATACCCTTTGGAATGACTCCGCAATTCCTTATTTATACAACACATCGACTTAGGAATGATCATCTAAGTCGGCAAACATTACAGAGAAAATACATAAATACAACATGATTAATTACAAATGACTTCATGTGGATCAACACACTGTCAGCCACACAGATCTAAGACTTCAATCTTCTTCTAGGAACATGTCAATCTTCACCTAACATCTTCAAGATCATCTGTAGGATGTGTAACTCATTCAGTCGGCCTAACTTAGAAAGAACACCATCATCTGGAAGTTATTCTTCAATTGCGGGCTCCAACTCCAATGCAGACCAGAAACACAAACTAGACATGATCCAAAGACCTCCACAAACTTGCCTGAATCACCAAGAACATCCACACTACATCTGCTTACTGAAATCCTTCTCTCCATCCGGAACCTCAAGAACACAGTCTGTCATTACTATCACAAAGGGATGGATGCTTGTGGACCTCCAAACCACGAACCAATCGAGTTGACACTTCACAAGGACTTCCTAAACATGTCACCAAATCCGCAGAATAGGATATTTCATTTTCAGATCTCACCAGACCTATTTGTATCACTCTATCACCTCTGAACATCTGCTGAAACTAGTTTTACTTGAGTGGCCACAACTTCTTTAGATCATCATGCGAACCTCTAAAATCTTTACTAGATCAACTTAAGACACATATTTACAAACCCTTTGAACTGCATCCTCTAATCCTCATCTTATCTTGGATCTTTACCTTACTATCTTCACTGTTCTTCTCTGTTCCTGATTAGAACTAATTTTCTCAATATCCTCAGCATACAGCTCATTCAATCCTTATCATTAATGCAACAGGAGTATGTTGACATCAATGACAACACTGGTTAGGCCCATACTTGCAACAAGACGTTCTTCCTTAATCATTGTCTTAGCAGCCTCCTGAACTGTCATGTTCTTCCTTTCCACAACTCCATTCTGCTGGGGAGTTCTAGGTGCAGACAATTGCCTCTTAATCCCTTGATCTTCACAGAATATGTTGAACTCATTTGAAGTGAACTCACCTCCTCTATCAGACCTCAAGAATTTGATTTTCAATTCTATTTCATTCTCAACCATTGCCTTGAAAGATTTGAAATTCTCTAGGGCCTCTGATTTGTCTCTTAGAAAAGTAGCCCAAGTCATTCTAGAATAATCCTCAATACGTAACATGAAGTACCTGTCACCTTGTAGACTTCTCACCCTTGTAGGACCATAGAGATTTGTATGCACTAGATCTAGCAAATTGGTAGAGAATTGCTCTTTGTTCTTGAAACTTGTTCTTATCTGCTTCCCTAATTGACACTCCTTACAGATTATATTGGATGGTTTCACAAGTTTTGGTAAATCTCTCACAATCTAACCTGAACTTATCTTTACCAGATTATCAAAGTTTATATGACACATCCTTCTATGCCACAACCAACTTTCATCTATATGGGCAAGTAAATAGTAATCATTAGTTCATCTTAATTGATAGATGTTACCTTTTGTCTTTGAATCTTAGATCATAACCTTTGTCACACATCTTACAAACACTCAAAAGATTATATGCTTCAAACCCTTCACATATAGGACATTGTCAGTATTATGCTTTCCATCAAATGAAATAGATCCTTTTCCATAAATCTTACCAGATGCATTATCTCCAAACCTAACCAGTCCTCCATCATACTTTTCCAAACTCACAAACTTACTTTTGTCACTAGTCATGTGATGTGAACATCCACTATCAATAATCCATTCATCCTTATCTTTCTCAACCTGAACTACCAAGGCACTTTCTTCCACTAGTTTTTCTTCCTTCACACAACTAGTAGAATTAGTAGACACATGATCTTCTTTAATAGAAATAAATAGGCATTCATTTGCACTAGTACTAGCATCATTAGATTCATCATCAATCACACCTTCATCATAAAAATCTCTGACATAGTAGCATTTCTTTGGAACTCTAGGCCTGCTCTCATATTTTTTCTTATTTCTTTCAATTCTTTCAGGACATCTAGAAGCATAATGACCTAATTTACCACAAGAGGAGCATTTGAAAGGCAATTTACCTTTGAACTTACTGGAACCTCTTTATAGCCTGTCAACAAAGTTAGCTTCAATTTCATCAAAGTCGTCATCCACCTTGTATTTCTCAGCTATGGAAATCTTTTCTAAAGAACTGGCTTTAAAAGTTGATTCAACTTTCGTAAGAGCATTACCAAATTCTCTCATCTCAAAGGTTGTAAGATTTCCAAGTAACTGATCTCTGTCAATAGTTTTCACAGTCATAAATTCTTCAATAGTAGCTGCCTTGTGACTATATGACTTTGGTAGTGATCTAAGAATTTTTATCACAACCTCCTTATCACTGAGAGTTCCTCCCATACCTTTTATTCCAGGGACAAGTTCATCAACTCTTTGCATAAAGGCTATTATGTTTTTATCTTCATTCATCTTCAAACCCTACTATTTCACTTTCAATCTCTATAGCTCGACTTCTCTTACAGAATCATCTACTTCATATAGATTTTGTAGCTTCTCCCATACCTCATTTGCAAATTCAAGCTCCACAACTTTTGTCAACACCGAGTCACTTAAGGAACTTAACAGAGCATCCTTTTGTTTGACATCCAACTCATATTCTTTAATATCATCCTCAGTTGTCAAGCTACCTTCAGGCATGATAGATTGTGACTGTGTAGCTAGCCATACTTTATAACCAAGATAGAGGAGATGGCTTTTCATTCATACATTCCAAAGAGCATAATTTGTCCCATCAAAATGTGGAGCTTCCTTCTCATAAGACATCCTAGATCTTCCTCAAGCTATTAGGTTTTCTTTTGAGGAACCTTTCTCTGATACCAATTGTTGAACTGCACCAAATAATTGAGAGGGCAGGTGAATTAGTTGGCCTAAAACTTTTAACCAATTATGAACATCAAATTATCAATTACTTATATTCAGATATAACCATGAGAGCATGAAATGAGAAGTTCAACACAATAATATAATCAACACAGAAGTCCCTAGATTTTTATGTGGAAAACCCTAAAAGGGAAAAACCACGGTGGGTGTTAGCCCATAGAAACATATATGTTATATGAATACCAAAAAATAGAGGCTCACTACCCAAATTGCTTACTACAAAGAAATGCTCACTGCCTATGAGTGGCTCACTACCAAAGGGAGACTCACTGCCAAAAGGGTTGAACTGAGATAACAACATCTACTCCATGTCAAGGTTTAGTTCCATTGAAGCAAAAACACCTCTGCTCTGCTACTTTACTTCACTTTTATCTTCACATCTTCGCACTTGGATACTTTTTCACAACTCAACTACAAGTATTTATACAATTCATCAACCTTGGAATGATCATCAAGGTCAGCATTACAATCATCAACCGTTGGAACAATCTCCAAGGTTGGCAAACATACATTACATCATAATAGGTCTGGACCTAAAAAAATTTACCAAGAAAAGAAATGAATGCGGACCATGCCAAGCCTTAGCTGGGACTTAAACACAATATTCCAGACTACAATATGATATCACAATCTTCAAAGTGTAATCGCAAGACGTGTCAACAACCAAGTCGGCTAAAATTGATGTTAGCACAAGTATTCTTAGGAACACGCTTCATGCACGATCTGAATTACAACTTATGGACCAATCTAAATGTAGGAGCATGATCAGAAGACATCCATAAGCACATTGTAATCACCAAGAACAATCACACCATCTCTAATCACTCTATCAATAAGATTCTTCAAACTGGAGTATAGGAACAACACTGTCAGCCATTGTCATGAGTAAAAGATAGCTTGTGGACCACCAAATCACGAACCATTTTATTTTAAGGCACTTAACATCATCACTAACTTAATTCTAGAACCACAGACCAAAATACTTCAATGCGGAGGAATACGAAGCAAAACACTTTCTCCTTGTCACCACCAAACATACAGGAAAAACTATTTTCACACTGGTGAACACAAGTTTCTCAAATCTTCATTGCGGAGGCTCAACCTTGGAATATAGCATCTTCAGACAAGATTCTAAATAAATTCCAATCCACAAGAAAATATATTTATTCTACAAGAAATGTGGAGCATTCTTCTAGACTGTTCTTCTGCATGTAATGCACTGTTTCTACTGCAACACATTGTTATCACTGGAGGGGCTAATTTTCTCAATATCCTCAACAAAGTAAGAGCACAGTTGACAATAATGACAAAACAGATATGTTGACATCAATGACAACACCGATTAGGCACATACTTGCAACAAGACTTCAGCGATAAAGGCGAATTCCCTACATAGGAAGAATTTTGCAAGTCATATTCGCCTAACCCTATGGCCTTATACTGAACCTTGACCTCATGAATTACTGTATTAGGTGGGGTTTTTGATAATGTGGATGGATCAACACAAGAGGATGAAGGCTGAGCTACAGTATTATTAGGGACTTGGTTTGAATTTAGATATCTGCCTTGCATAGTGCAACAGAATTCAAAAGGATTCATATCTCTAGGAATGGTAATTTTGGTACCATTAAAGGGGAATTTCAAACACTGGTGGTAGGTGGAGGGCATGTCTTGCATGGTGTGAATCCATGGGCAACCAAGGATGATATTATATGGGAGGTCAAGGTCCAGTACTTGACATCGAGTTTTGACTAAGGTAAGACCCACTTCTGATTCTCTTTCAGTGTCATCATAAGCTTTGATTGTCATTGTTTTGGAAGAGTCAATAGCAACTGCAAAATATCCTAACTATTTTAGCAGCTTCAAGGAACAAACATTGAGACCACCACCACCATCTATAAGGATTCTTTTGACTTTTCATTGGTGTATGTATACTTCTATGTGTAGGGCTTCATTATGGCATGCATTTTGGAATGGGAGGTCTTGTTCTGTAAAGACCAAGTGATGTGGAGAAGCAATATGCCCTACCATGGCTTGAAATTGTACAATGTCAATGTTGTTGGGTATAGATGAATCTTGGGGTACTTTTTCGAGGATGGCCCTATGTCCAAGTGAAGTACGAAGTAGATCAAGGATTGATATGAGAGATGGTGTTTTGCCCAAATTATCTAGTAAATTATACTCATAATTGGGTTGACTATTTGATGTTATCCCACGAAGAGTAATACAACCTCTACAAGTGGTGACAACACAATCATGAGCTTTTCCCTTGATTGTAAGGGTGGATTACAAACTTTCTCCAAAATGACCCATGATGGAATTGTATTGACCTGATAGATTATTGACACCTTTACCTTTATTTGAGTTGTTTCCTTTTCCATGAGGTGGGAATGGATCCTAATAAATAACAAGGTCATCATTTGTTGTGGGTTTGTGAGCTTCATCGATGACAATGTCTCTGCGATTGATGAGGTTTTGTATTAGGTTCTTCAACTTCATGCACCCAAGAGTTTTATCTCTTTTTACATGGTGGTACGAGCATAGTATTCATTATCTTTGTACCATGCAGGTTTAAATGTAGGTTTATCATATTGTTTAGCTTCAACTAACGTGATTAAACCATTTTGGACAAGCTTCTTAAGTATAGATTCAACGGGTTCTCCCAAGGGAGTGAATCTACATTTTGGTGCAAAGTCTTGCTTGGGTTGGTCCCTTTGAGAGGTGGGTATGTTCTTTGGTGGTGTTTGAATGTTAAGAGGTTCTTGGATTGTTTGGGTGTGTTTTGCTTCCACAACACCATCACTGACAACATTTTTGTTTTTCTCCCAAAAGCAGGGCTTGTCATTTGAAGTTGGGTTGTTGTCCTTTGTTTCTTTAAAGATTTTCACAAGTCCTTTAGCAATAAGATCTTTTTCTATGTTGGTTCCCTTGGAAATAATTTCTTCAAAGGTGTTAGCGCATTGTATTTGCAAATAGAATCCAAGTTCAGGATTCAAATTTTGGACAAATATATGTACTAACTATTTCTCAGGGATAAGCCAAGGGTATTTGCTGGCCATATTTCTCCACTACTGTAGGAAGGAGATGAAAGTTTCACCATTTCTTTGATTAGTGTTACACAAGTCTGTCATAGAGACTTCTCAACTAATTCACTAAAATATTTGATACCCAGAGGTAAGTATGAAAACCATTCCATAGATTTCCTTCCAAGACTACGAGGGAAGATATGTAAGAGATATGCATCGTTGTTGGCAACCTCTAAACAAGCCATGTAAAATTCCCTTAAGCGGTCTTGCAGATCACCTTTCCTTTATACTTATTGAATTTGGGTATTTCAAATTTAGTAAGAAAAGGGATCATGGGAATAGATCGATCAAATGGATATGGACAAACTTCCTCAAATGAGAAAGTCTTTTTGGTATGTCTAAGTGAAAGGTCAAAAATCTATTTTTGCATGTTGTATATTTGAAGTTCGATTCAAGATGGTGGTGGTGGTCATGTGAAATTTTGTTTAATGTTAGATGAAGGTGGTTGTTGAAGATATGATGAAGGTGGTTGTTGATATTGATTAGGAGGTTGATATTGGTTTTGTGGTTGTTGATATTGGGTTGGTGGTTGTTGATACTGAGTTGGTGGTTGATGGTATTGAGTTGGTGGTTGATGGTATTGAGTTGGTGGTTGTTGAGATATATTATAGGGGTTTGTGTTATTTTGATAGGAAGAACCTTGGGATGGATTGGTAGGTGCATTAGTAGTGGAAGATTGGATTTGGGATACTTGTGGAGGATTAGCACAAGTGTTATTTGGAATAGAAGAAGATGATGGAGATGTTTGTTGAGGGTTGGTATGAGGGTTGTTTGGAATACAAGAAGATGGGTGAGATGTTTGTGGAGGATGAGTACTTGGGTTATTTGGGATAGAAGAAGATAGGTTAGTTTGAATATAAGATTGGTGTTGGACTCCTATGTATGATGATGAGAGAAGTGGTTAAAGTGATGTTTTGTTGAATAGGTTTGTGAAGGGAAGATAGTCATAAGTGGATGGATTTGGAATAGAACATGGTAAGGTAGAG
The DNA here is from genome assembly GCA_027924645.1 of Cunninghamia lanceolata. Taxonomy (NCBI): domain Eukaryota; kingdom Viridiplantae; phylum Streptophyta; class Pinopsida; order Cupressales; family Cupressaceae; genus Cunninghamia; species Cunninghamia lanceolata. The sequence goes on along the minus strand of BSBN01000119.1, from coordinate 2,541,701 downwards.
GTGGTTGGGAATGAAATTAGAAGACCTCCACTTGTGGCAGCAATGGAGATGTTAATGGTGTCTTGTTCTTGGATTTGAAAGGTATCAAAGCTACTAGGCAACTTGGCTCCTCTTTGGGCAAGTAGATGGAAGTAATGATTGTGATTAGAATCCAAAAGTTTATTTATAACCTCCAAGATCTTGGGATCTTGTAAGTCATCATCAAGGTCTTGGGATTCTTCATGGGATTGCTGACTTAGATTTTGGGATGAAGAGGTTCATTCTGTATACCTTGTTGGGACAAAGACATTGGAGTCCATGCTTCTGGTAAACTTTGATGCATCAATAGGTACTTCAGGGGTGAGTACCTCGGGATTGCCTTATGGTGGATTTTGAGTATTTTCCATAGCCTTGTTGTGTTGTGATCTAGTTGTAGGCACATGATATGGAAAATTAGATGGGTTTCAAATGGAGGATGTATGGATGGAAGGATTAGTTTAGGCTTTTTCTATGACAAAATTTTGAGACTCTAAGATGATTGGGATGGATGATTGCTTGGTTATGATTTATAAACCTAGATCAAAGGATATTGTGATGGTGCGATTTAGATTATCTACCCCAAAATAGACTAATGATTTCAAGGTGAGACAAGATAAAGATATAATGAATTTGACTATCTTAAAAAGGAGCCACTCTTTTAAGGTAGGTTGTTCACTAGTTGGGTTGATACTAATTGGTCTATAAATTTAAGAAATGCAATTTCTTAAACTAAAAGATAAACTAGTGGATTGTTTGATCTAGATTTTGGGATTAATAACCAAGTGGATGGAAATATCGTGTGATTCTTTGGAATAATTTAGAAAAATGATTGAGGTGTGGGGATGGGATAACCTTATAGTCTCAAAAGGATGAGTATTTGAAAAGTCTAAGACAATTGGGAAATGAGGATGGATATTGATGATTTATGAAAATTTTTAGAAATGGATGGGGAAAGCAAAGTGGAGTGTTTTAGAATTTGTTGTTTTTTGGATTTTTTGGATTTTATGACAAAAGGGAAAAAGCTATTGAAGGAAAACTTTAGACTAATGTTTTTGGATTTTTTTACTTTTAGAATAAGGAAAAATGATATCAAATAGAAGATTTAGGCTAATATTTTTTGGATTTTTGGATTTTTTGACAAAAGGGAAAAAATCTATTGAAGGAAGATTTAGACTAATGTTTTTGGATTTTTGGATTTTTTTGACAAAAGGGAAAAAGCTATTGAAGGAAAATTTAGACTAATGATTTTGGATTTTTGGATTTTTGGAAAAAGGAAAAGTGTTTAGATGGAAAAATGAAGACTAATATTATTTGGATTTTTGGAATTTTTGGACTTTTTTTGGTGCTTTTTGCTTTGTTTTTTGTAAGGTAGGAGTTTAAGACTATCTCTTGGCAAGATAACAAAACACAAATACACAATGGCAATTTCAACACTTGTAACTTTGGAAGTTGGTGCAAAAGGCTATGAACCTTCACAGATAACAAATGGAGAGTACAGGGTATATAACAAGAGAATACACTTCAAACACTTCTTTTATGCAACAACCTAAATATTATTCAAGTAGGATTGATCCATAATGTGAGCCCACATGATTGAATACTTGTCCATGTTCTTACCTAACTAAGAACACTTCCCCCTGAGTAGATAGCTAGCGATAAGAGGCATACACCCAATATCCCTTTCCTTGGAGGCTTTGATGCCTTTCCCAAAGAAAACTTCTATCTTGCCTTCAAGGTAGTACAGATGGTGAGTAACTTCAGGGTACGTTCTGCATCTCTTGCATCACACTACAAAATGACTGATGGTCTTATCTAGGTTTACAAAGCTTCTAGGGAGTCCTCAATATACACAAGGTATGGGAGGCACAAATATGTGAATAGGGGTGTCCTAGTCAACTGAAGCTCAACCATACGAGTCTTGGCAGATGAAGTATCTAGAAGGCTTTTTTCTTGGAGTTGAAAGGGTCTTTCCTTCGAAGTTACATCTTTCAAAACTCACGACATTTGTATACTACACCAGAACATGCAGTTGGGGTTGTCCCTTGAGGTGATGAAATCCCCAAGCAGGCCCCCTAGAAAGGGTATAAAGCACTTTTGATTCTCAAGATCGTCTTTCAACGCAAGAGAAGAGCATATAAGTTGGTCTTGGAGTCCCTGGGAAATAAGAAAAGAAAGCAAGTAAATGAATGACTTAAGTGTTTCTGATTTCCAAGGTCACTTTTCTGTGTGAGGAAAGAGCATACATACTTAAGACATTCAAGACATAGAATATAGTCATTAATTCCCTTATAAAAATTGAAGTGGTGTCTAAGACTTAGTATAAAAAAGATATTGCCTTTGACAAAACATTCTGCAACAAATACGTTAGTAGTTTCAACAATGTTTTTCTTTGGCCAAGGTAGATGCTATGCAGTGTTAGTTCCAAAACCCAAAGAAAGATTAATTTGAAACCAAAAAAATGGGACAAAAAATAGAGAAACAAAAAAAATAGGATTGAAGAATAAGAAAAAAACATAGTAAATAACCCAAAAAAGAGAGCAACTTACTAATTTTTACCTTTTTACACATGTGTGCCAATAAGATACACAGGTGCAATTTTAGGAAAATTGAAAACACAGTCATAGGTGTGCATTCAAGACACAGGCGTGCTTCTACAGGACATAGGCGTGCTTTTATAGGACACAGGTGCACTTTTGGAACAACGAACATAAACCTACCAAAAACACAGAATCAGTCTGACAAAAAGGGTGATTTTATGATTTGAGGTTGATCCAGTGGCCTGAGAGGATTGATTTGAGGATGTGATATCTGCCAGCTGTCTACCCTAACACAGGTGTGCTTTTACACAGGATTTACTTCAGACTAAAGAATTGATACAAAAACTTGTCGAAATACAAAGGTCAAAGAATGAGCAGACAAAGTTGGAGGTTAGGAACACACAGAATAATAGAAACAAGATAAAATCAAGTGAAATGGCCCTAGATATGCAAAAATAAGCACACTCTATCAAAGAACATAGGCGCACTTTTATGTTGCATAGGCGCGTCGACAGATGACAAGGGCACACCAACCTGCTGCATAGGCATGCTGACACAATGCGTAGGTGTGCTTTCATAGTCACAAGTGTGTTTCTAATCTTGCATTAAAATTTGTATAGAAATTCTTCCAACAAATGTTAGTTTTCAAGGACGTGGGTCCCACTGGGCATGCCAAAATGTAATGGTTAAAATATGAATATGCAAATAAGATGAAAGCAATACAAAACACAATGCAAGTTACCTTTCAAACACACACAAACAAACCATACAGATGGAGTGTATTGAGGTAGCACCCAAACCTCAAGTTGATTGTTCTTTTCTCTTTGCTATGTCGATTGCTCTATTGTCAAGCGTAAGTTTGTGATCTCCCAATGAATGATAATAGTGACAACGTAAGTTTACTTAGATGAGAGATGCTAAGAAATGGAGAACAAGGTTCAATTTATAGACTTGTGAGAATGCAGATCAATGGTAGAGGAAGACCAGAAGGATCAATGGTTGAGGATGGTTGAGAGAATCTACACAAAAGAGAGAGAGAGACAAGTGTCCTTTCCCTCTCATGAGTCATGGGAGTTAATAGACTTGATTGATCAGTTGATAGGATAGATTGATTTGTTAACTGGGTTGATTGATCTGTTAACAAATTAGATTGATTTATTAACTGATTTGATTGATTTGTTGACTAAATTGATTGATTTGTTAACTGATAGGATTGATGAGTCAACTCAATTGATTGATCTGTTAACTGATTTAACTAGAGAAAATTATGGTGGGTGAGGATAAATGGGAAATTAAATAAATAATTTATTTATTTTCATGAGCACATGTGATAAATGAATAAAATCTTAATTTTTATTCATTTGGAGGAGAAATAGATTATTTAAATAAATAATTTGAATTTATTTATTTAAAGTGGAGAGAAATTTGATTAAATTAAATAAATAATTTTTATTTTATTTATTTAAAATGGAGAAGAGATGATTTAATTAAATAATTTGGATTATTTAATTAATATAGAGGAATATGACAATTTTTGGTGAATTAATTGAATTAGTGTGGAATAATCAGAATTAGGTGATTTAATGAGAAATAATGCGAATGTGGTGTAATGATGTGAAGAATGTGTTGGTGAATTTCAAGTGTCTACAATGTGAAATAGTTCATATTCCTTGTCTATGCTTCCACATTTTTCATACATGTCTAATAGGGTAGTTGCAACTACAACATTTGACAAAATTCCCATCTCTTTCATGCTTTGATGGATGTCCATAGCCTGCTCCAAAGATCCCATTTTGGCACATGTAGGGAGGATGCTAGCAAAGGTTGTGGAATTTGGATTTACACCCACCAATTGCATTTGTTTGAAAGTGTCTAAAGCCTTTTTCAACAAATCCATTTTGTTCATATCCTGCAATCATGGCATTCCATCAGACCACATTTTTTTGAGGTATTCTGCCAAACAGTTCATGTGCCTTGTCAATGCTTCCACACTTTCAATTCATGTCTCCTAGGGTAGTTGCAACTACAACATCTGACAAAATTCCCATATCCTTCATGCTTTGATGGATGTCCATACCCTGTTCCAAATATCCCATTTTGGCACAAAGGTTGTGGAATTTGAATTTACACCCGCCAACTACATTTTCTTGAAAGTGTCTAAGGCCTTTTTCAACAAATCCATTTTGTTCATATCATGAAATCATGGCATTCCATCAGACCACATTTCTTTAAGGTGTTATATCAAACGGTTCATGTTCGTTGTCTATGCTTCCACATTTTGCATACATCTCTCATAGGGTAGTTGCAACTACAACATTTGACAAAAATCCCTTGTCTATGCTTCCTTGTTTATGTTGGACCATGCATGACAATGCATGACTATGTATGACAATCCTAAATTTCTTAAACTCCTCATGGCCACCCTACAAAACACATAAGAGAAGAGTGTTAGTTTGAAAACTAGATATATAAAGAACAAACACCAATGATCTTTATGCACGAATCAAAGATTATGGATGGAGAATAAAAAGCTTTGCCCCTTGACTAAGAATCAACTTCCCTTTGGTGCCTCTATATTATGTCATCTTAATACATCGATAACTATCTTCAAACATAACATGTAGGGTCTAAGGAATGATAAGTTCTTCATCATCACTACCTTAGAAAGTGGTAAATTCTATTGCAGGGTTTGATAGATCAAGGTCATATTATGAAGTTCATAATGAATATCAGGTTCATATCATCTATAACAAGATTGTTATAATAGTTGGCACAATAGTTTAGAACTCCCTTGCCTTACTCAAAATCATCAAGATGTATAGTCAAAATCATGTCAAATGTGTCATAGAAGTCTTCATCCATCCTCATACAAGTGTGTAAGGGGATAGGAACCAAAACCTAGATAACTAATTGTGTCATAGAAGTGGACTGTGACATCTATTCCATAAATAAGGTAGTGTTAGTGATAACTCTAAGGTCTGCAACACTTCTTACTTTACCTCAACCTCCTCCTTTGCAACTTTGCATGGGTGGTCCCTTTAGACTAATAACCTCAAGCTCATTATATATAATGACCTTGTTGACTAGTTTTAGGACTATGAATGAAGATTGTCAGGGCAAATTATATATATGAACTAAAAAACTCATGGACACTTCATCACCTAGGAAAGAACATTCTCTCATCATACTCAAAACTCCATGCAACCATGATGACACAATGAAGTACCATGTCAATCAAGACAAACCAAGTAAACATAAATGGATGCCAATCTGACTCATAAGAGGACATCATAGAAAATGAAGGCATTTTGAGTATGTAGGACCTCCTTGATTGTATTTCCTTCTCAAATCTATAGCATATTAGTAACAAATCTAGTAAGGAAGTGATGGACTGTTAAGACCTTAGATCTATGGTAGTGAAGTGATGGATTGTTAAGAGCCATATTTAGGTCATGACAGAGGTCTCAGTATGCTCTTGAATAGACCTTGAGTTAATTACCTTCTTATGCCATTCTATATCCCTGTATTTTAGTGATCTTAGTGGAATGTTATTCCATTGGCTACAAAGTAACTAAGGTGACATGAGGTGGTACCAAGGTGAGCTTAGGGTAGTGCATACATGATGCTATATGATCATTGATGTCAGTCATAAATGCATGTGTATTTCACACAGGTTGGAGTACTTAGATCTACTTATGTGGTTGGAAACAACCTTTTGTGTATTCTAACTAGACCATGACTCTATTTTGAGTATGATTCATGGTTATGATGGAAATAAATCCACCATTGATGAGTTAATAGTAGGTTAAAGTTTTTTTTTCTTGATAAATTTTAATATATAAATGCAGGTGTTTTGGAGAATAGAGCTATTGTACATTCAAGGGACTGAGATTAGTGGTTAAAGCATTTATCTTTCATTTTGGAGACATTCGATATAATTCCTAAGGTGACATATAAGATAGAATTCTAAACTTAGTGTTTCTTAATCTTCCATCAAACTTCTTATTACAAATTATTTTAAGTTAGTTGCAGTTGATAGTGTTTACTAAATGCTTAACAATTTTTTAATGCATTATAAATGCATGTGTATTTCACATAGGGTTGGAGCACTTATATCTACTTATGTGGTTGGAAACAACATTTTGTGTATTCTACCTAGACCGTGACTGTGTTTTGAGTATGACTCATGGTTACGATGGAAATACATCCACCATTACTGAGTTAATAGTAGGTTAAAGTTTTTTTGCTTGACAAATTTTAATATATAAATGCACGTGTTTTAGAGGATAAAGCTATTGTACATTCAAGGGACTGAGATTAGTAGTTAAATAATTTAGCTTTCATTTTGGAGATATTCGATATAATTCCTAAGGTGACATATAAGATAAAATTCTAAACTTAGTGTTTCTTAATCTTTCATCAAACTTCTTATAAAAAATATTAACCTAGTTGTAGTTGATCATGTTTACTTTGCTTAACAATTTTTTAACTTATAAATGCATGTGTTTTGGACTATAAAGCTATTGTATTCAAGGGATTGAGATTAGTGGTTAAAGCATTTAGCTTCCATCATGGAGACATTTTGAGGATATTTTGTATATTTTTTATATTTCATATTTGTATATTTGTATATTTGTATATTTTTAATATCCTATGAGGATATTATGACCATAATATCATAATGTTACATGAGTTTTATGACAAAGGTTCCATCTTACAAATCCTCCTAGTGTTTCTTCACATTTGATGCTAAGAATTGATAAACATTTCATGTGATTTTAGTTGGTCAAAACTAAGAGAGGTTATTATGGAGAAACATTACATCTAGCTATAGGTCCAAATGGATCATTTGTAGGTGCCACGAAGTCTAATAACTACTCCGTCAAAGTCTGGCATTTTTTTTCTCTTAGGTCTCTTAAGAGACTTTACTAGTACACAGTAGCCCAATTCAATTGGGACACATGGGGAAAGAAACAGGGCCTCCACTAGCATAAACCCACCTACCCTGACCTATTGGTACTATTAGATAGGTCCTATGGGGTGAAGAATGCAAAATATGGCTCTTGGCACCTTTACACTAAATGCCACTGGGGCATTTTTCAAGAATGCATCCGCCATTGGTGCGGTCAAATGATGTTGAGTTGGTCAAAATTGAGAGAGGTTATTGTGGAGGGATCTGATATCTAGCCATAGGTCCAAACAGATCATTTGTAGGTGCCACGAAGTCTGAGAACTACTTTGTCAAAGTCTAGAATTTTTTTGCTCTTAGGTCTCTTAAGAGACTTTGCCTGTACATTGTAGCCTGATTCGATTGGGACGCATGGGGAATGAAACATGACCCCCACTAGCATAAAAACACCCATCCTAACATGTCAACATTGTCAGTTAGGTCCCATGGGGTGAAGAAGGAAAAATATGGCTCCTGGCACCTTTATAGTAAATGCCACTGAGGCATTTTTCAAGAATGAGTCTGTTGTTGGCACAGTCAAATGATGTTGATTTGGTCAAAACCAAGAGAGGTTATTGTGGAGAGACCCAACATCCATCCATAGGTCCAAACAGATCATTCATAGGTGTCACAAAGTCTGAGAACTACTTCATCAAAGTTTGATAATTTTTTGCTCTTAGGTCTCTTAAGAGACTTTGCTAGTACACTGTAGTCCAATTCAATTGGGACACATGGGGAATGAAACAGGTCCTCCACTAGCATAAACCCACCCACCCTAACCTATCAGTACTATCAATTAGGTCCCATGTGGTGAAGAATATAAAATATAGCTCTTGGCACCTTTACACTAAATGTCACTGAGGCATTTTTTAAGAATGTGTCTGCCGTTGGCATGGTCAAACGATGTTGAGTTGGTCAAAAATGAGAAAGATTATTATGGAGGGACCTGACAGCTATTTGTAGGTCCAAATGGATCATTCATAGGTGCCATGAAGTCTGAGAACTACTCCGTCAAAGTCTGGCAATTTTTTGCTCTTAGGTCTCTTAAGAGATTTTGTCGGTGCACTGTAGCCTGATTCGATTAGGATGCATGGGAAACAAAAAAGGATCTCCACTAGCATAAACCCACCCACCCTAACCTTTTGGTGTTGTCAGTTAGGCCTCATGGGGTGAAGAACATAAAATATGGGTCTTGGAACATTTACACTAAATGCCACTGAGACATTTTTAAAGAATGCATCCACCGTTTGCATGGTCAAACGATATTGAGTTGGTCAAAACCAAGAGAGGTTATTGTGCAGGGACCTAACATCTATTTGTAGGTCCAAATATATCATTCGTACATGCCATGAAGTTTGAGAACTACTCTGTCAAAGTCTGGCAATTTTTTGCTCTTAGGTCTCTTAAGAGACTTTGCTGGTACAATGTAGCCCGATTCGATTGGGACACCTGGGGAATGAAACATGGCCTCCACTAGCATAAACCCACCCACCCTAACCTATCAATGTTGTCAGTTAGGTCCAAATGAGAATCATTTCAAATGTATCTCTCTTCCTATGTAGTCATCTTCATCGTTTGCAAGGGCAAAATGTTCACTCCCCCACAAACATTGGAATATGCCAAGGGTACAACTCATTCCCAATTCAAAATTTGAAGCCACATGGCACTAGAGGTTATCTAACGTGGACCCTACACTATCAAAAAAATGAGTCTCTCTCCCTATGTCTCTCTCTTCCTCTCTACCTCATTCTGCTCTTTCCATAACCCATATAGAAGGTGAAATGAGGGTATCCTAGACCTATAGACAATGAAATGATGATAGGAAAATAATGTTAAACATATAGAAGCTGAAATAAAGATATGTTATACATAAAGAAGGTGAAATGAGGATAAGAAAATCATGTCAAAAAGGTAGAGGCGAGGAAAATGAGGATATGCAAAGTTTGTAGACCATATAGAAGGTGAAATGAGGATTATGAATCATGCCAAATGTACATCTCTGTATCTCTCTCTCTCTACCTCATTCTTCTCTTTCCATAACCCATATAGAAGGTGAAATGAGGGTATACTAGACCTATAGACGATGAAATAATGAGAGGAAAATCATGTTAAACATATAGAAGGTGAAATGAGGGTAAGCAAATAATGTTAAACATATAGAAGGTGAAATGAGGATTATACATGTAGAAGGTGAAATGAGGATACATTGTACATATAGAAGGTGAATTGAGGATACATTATACATATAGAAGGTGAAATGAGGATAAGTGAATCATGTAAAACATGTGGACCTATGAAATGAGGATATGCAAAGTATGTAGACCATATAGAAGGTGAAATGAGGATATGTGAATCATGCCAAATGTACATCTCTCTCCCTATATGTTTCTCTCTCTTCCTCTCTACCTCATTAGATGTTCTTTCCATAACCCATATAGAAGGTGAAATGAGGGTATGCTAGTCCTATAGACTATGAAATGAGGATATGATATTGAAACATGGAGTATATAATATTGAAACATACTTCCATTTAAGATCTACTCCTATTTACATTTCCAAATGCAACGGCTATTGAATTTGGGTTGTGGATGATATTTCTGCATAAACTAGATAACGAAATGGGTAAACACATAAATATGTCTTTTCTCATTAATACAAAAATAACTATCTTGGATTGAATGAAAAACATCATAAGTTTTGTCATTTTTAACATGTATCTTGCATGTTTAACATGTAATATGAGAAATTATCAATGATTATCATATCAAATCTAGTAGTTTCTATATCATGATTATTATGAGATGTATACAAAAAGAGTCCAATACAACAAATATGTTAACTAACACTAAGCATCCATGTAATAATTTAGCATAAACAAATTTTGAACAAGTATGTACTAATTTAGCATAAGTTAATATAAAATGTTAAATATAGATTTCATATGATTGCAATTATGCTTCTTTTTTATTAATTATTACTAATTAGGGTATTCATATATAGAAATATATAGTAACTCATGTAACATCTACTTATGTACAAATCTTTGGTTTTATGATAGTAATAAGATAGTCATCAGTATGAAAACAATAAGAAGGTCTTCTTAATGGTGTTTGGACAATGCATTATCATTTGAAGGAAAAAAGCTCACATGTCAAATGTTCTAAGAAAATCCTATATCTAACAAAAACTACAGTCACATGGAAATTAAGATCGAGTTATGTATTGAGGTATGAAACTACATATATCATCTTTCTAACAAGAAAAACAATCATATATAACAAGAAATCAATCTATAACATGTTATTGATCATAACTCAACCATTGTAAACTGATTATACATTAAACTTTTAAGTTTCAATGTAGGAATACATGCACATAAGGAATTTAAATTATATTGTATATATATCTAGTCCATAATGGTAGACATATACAAAAATTTGGCAAATATGCCAACTCAAAACATTTTTTTATAAAATGTGGCATATGCCATCTCAAAATCTATATACAATCTACATGTCATATAGCTACATCAAATACTAAAGGTGCACTTGACCCTATGTCTCTAGCAAATCTTCAACCTATGATGGATCCTCAAAAAATGTCCTCTTTGTGCCATGATGTCTAGTAGTTGATGGATGCAAAGTTGACTGCATTAACAAGTCAAACCACATATTTGATTAATTAGTTCAAAGGTAAATATAAATAAGTTAGAGTTAGTAAATATAATCTTATCTAATACAATTTAGAACTTTCATTTATTAACATACATCTAAATCACTACAATCAACTATAAGACCTCTCTAAACTATCAATTATTTAGAAAATTTCAACTCGATTACCTCAACTCTTTCTTGTTGTTCAGAGAGTTGTTCTATAAATGATTGTCTCTTAAGATGATTAGGTGCCCTACTAAAGCATGATAGAAAATGTGCCACATCACTCACTTTTGCAATAGATTGTAATAGTAAAATAACATTGAAATAAATTAATATATAATTAATAACAAAAAAGGAAATGCATACATTAAATATGTTAGATATGTTACACATAAACAATCTAGACTGCACTAAAGAAAAACTTATCTACTAGAAAAGAAGCACATACCACCAACGAGGCTTCCTACATCGATTGATAAGGACTCATCATGGATGAACCAACTAATATTTCCTATATGAAAAATGACAAGAATGTAAGACTCTATGTATACAAATAATCATAATAACTTTTAAATTAATAGATAAATTTAAACAAAACAAAAAAATGCTCACTAGCATTAGGGGAGATGAGCTATTAGTCATTAGGGATAACTTTATGACCTGTAGAAGTTACATGGATTATTATAGGACCTCTATTTTTTTAGAAATGTGATATGGACTCTTATCTATCTACAACTAAGGTTTAGAGGTGTGACTCATCATGCAACTCTCCACATCAGCACATCTAGTGAGAAGTGTCCTTAAAATGAATTTTTAAAGATTCAACGGAAATGAGCTATCATGGATTTTTTTTACTTCTTACATTTCATGAGAAAATACAAGGTATTTATTGTACTCACCTTTTACATTTGTCATAGGATAAACATATAATATGAAGTATTCCAATGCATGTATATTGCCACCTTAGTAGTTCTACACATAATAATAGTATTTGTCTACACATTTAGAGTGTTTTCATTATAAGTGGATCCTCAAATAGTTTGTTATCTAGTAGGCTACTCCCCTAAAACCTCAATACATAGGAGGCACCAAAACTCACCACTTAGGCCTTGGAGATAGATAGGCCACCATTTTTCACTCACAAATTTACTAATGACGATGATGGAGATGAGCCAATTAAAGTTGTATTTGAGGATGATGTAGGGTCACAAATGCATAGAGATTATTGGTAGAAGATGTGTCCCCACTATTATATGCACCTGATCATGTTATGATTTTTCTTATGTTGATGACATTTGGTATTGGACACTTTGATATGTATTGTTGGTCTTCATATTTATTGGTTTATGGCATGGGCATCTATATGATCTATATTTTTATGGACTTTTAGTTTCCTTGTATGTTTATGTGTTTTGTATATTTTGATGTGTGTATGTAAATGATATAGTATCAATTTATCAATACACTCAATTATCTTGGCGATCAATGAACATTATATGTCATAATGGAATCCTCATAAGATGAATCAATCAATGCACTAAAATGGATCACATAATCATTAGTTGAATCAATTGCAAAATCTGTATGAATATTTAAATGAATAATTGATGTGTTAGTAAAGCTCAAATCCATATTATGAATAATGGATAATACATGTTTCTTTCTTTCTTTCTCATTTTCATTATTTTAACCATTATTTTATATAATCAAACATGTAACAAACACCATGATTCTCTATTTTATTATTTATCTAAATGACTATAATCAAATATTTAAGTTTTCTAAATTATTAATTAAAGTACAGTTCAATTGAATTAGCTCCACCCTTTGTTGGTGTTTTGAAAGTCATTCGGTGAATGATGGTCCCTTAGGTTGATCAGGAGTTGAACTAAAGAATATTGGCAAAGATGCCACATCATTCACATTTTGGATAGACTATAAAAGTAAAGTAACATCAAGATATAAATTAATATATAATTACTCACAAAATTAAATGCATACAATAAAAAATTAGATGTCTAGAAAAATTTATACTGGCAAGTCTAGGCCAAATTGGATGGTAGAAAGAGTTCCATGATGAACTTCTATCAACTCCTCCTCTATCATCAACTGTTATCCCCCTTAGATACATTAATACTAATATTTGTTTATATTATATTCAAATGGAATACACCGTGAAATTTAACTTTAAAATTTACGTCTAAAAAAGATTGACCTTGCTCATCTCCTTCTCTACTCCCTGATGCCTATGCTTGTGCTCTTGTCCCCAACCCCTCAACTTGAGTTCTGAACCCCACTACCTTAGCTCATGAAGGTGATGTATAAGGGACATCATACTCTGAAGTGTTGAGGGGTGACTCACTACTCTACCCAAGAGGACCTAAGCACTGTTGTTTGCAAAAAATGCAATGATGAGGCACACAAGCATGTGTGGATGAGGAGGGTCTAGTATTATCAGGTGATCCAATATGATCTCCAATATCATGTGGTTGTATAAATTGAGAGGTCTGTGTAATCAAGTGCTTAGTCAAAGAGTGTATGCCAATGAGGCCATGTTGTGTTGCATTTGCAACAACGTCTGGGTGCTTAATTGGAGGTGGAGAAGGGATAGCAAGAGGGGGAATAAAAGGACCTTGCACTTGTCTCATTGCCCTAGGTATATCTTGAGGCATTCCCTTATCTACTCCCTGGAACTCTCTAAAATCAAAATAATTCACATGGTGACCCATTACAAACTTTGCATATAGTTTACAAAGGAAATATAAAGGTACATCAAAATTGTTGTTAGGTGGTTTTCAAAAACCATCCACTAACGATCCCAAAAAATTTGAGTAATACCTTGATGTGTATACCATTGAATTGAATACTTAGGCTTACAAACATCAACAATCCAATTTTAGGATTGACAAAATATTGGGCTAACATAGCTTTGGTAATGTCTAACTCTTTCACTTAGTCATATGATAAACCATTAGCATATTTTTCCTTCTTGGTTTCTCACCTTTGCCTAAATGATTCATTTTGGCTTGTGAGGGTTCAAACATGAGTAATAATCCCCTCTAAGTTTGATATCATTGAAGACAATCGAGGGTGGCGACGATAAATTTCTATAATCCTACTTATTTCATCAATATTTATTTCAATTTTCTCTTGGATTGCTGGAGGGTTTGGTGGGGGAGGGTTTGGGTTTTGATGTTCTTCATCCATTTTACCTATTTAAAATTTAAAACATATCAATTTAGGATGACAAACAAAAAAATTATTTGATTTAAAAAAAATTAAAAAAGAGAAGAATGAGACCTTACCTCTTTGAATTTGCCTCCTCCTTGAATTGGATATCCATCCTGCTTATCTAATATCTATTTCTAGATCTCTACATTTTGCAAGCTACGGGTTTTGCAAAGCACAGGCCCTTTTTTATTTTTATCTTTCCCAAAATGGATATCAATTTAGAAAGGGACATCCATTCCAAATGGATATCCATTTTGAAATGGATATCCATTCCAAATAGATATCCATTCTAAACGGATAACCTCTCCAACCCATTAAAAAAAAGTCAAACTTGATCATTTCTCATTTTGGCAATGTAAAACATGTTTTTTATTCCTATTTCCACTGTTTGGCCCACGATGATCCTGCATTCAACCTCTATCTCTATCTTTATCTATATCTCTATCTCTCCCTATCCATATCTCTCTCTCTATCTCTCCCTCTCTATCTCTCCCTCTCTGGGTAAGTGCAAGAAGATGGGGGGCCAAAAAGCGGTCTTAAGTGGCCACTTTTTTTTTCTGAAATTAGGAAATACTGGCCTTGGATGAGAAATTGAGCATAGTTACACTCAATATTTGGAGATGCAACCAAAACAATATTCGTAGTGCTTCGAGTCTACTTTCCAAACTACTACTTTTTTTTGAAAATGGCATAGATTAAGGGGTTCAAAAGAGGGAGCCACAGAAATTGGTGTTGTTTCTGTCAAAAAAACATAACATAACATAGCATGTTTTGTGGCTCTCTCAAAAGGTCAACTTTTTTTTTTTGGTATTTTTAAAATCGCTTCAGTGAGAAATTAGCTAATAGCATATAGTTTATGCCCAATTTTTCTAATAATTTTTTGATGAATATTTGATTTTTTACTAATTTTCAAAGTGGACACATCCTAAAAAATAGAATTTTGGCCGTGCTACCCCTATAAATTTTAAAAACTAATTGAAAATCATTTTTTTCTTTTTTAATCTTTGTAGAATGGAGTCTAGTTTCTAAATATGTAATTTTTTTGAAATTTCAATGAATAGTTAATTTACAATGAAAAAAAGACCAAACAATGGTTTTTGCCCAAAAATAGACACACAAACTAAAGAAATTAAAGATGAAAGGCTTAACATTGTTAAAATGTGAAAAAAAACACATCGTCAAATAGCTAAGAGAAAGCCTAACATTACCCAGGTGTTTGATTTGTTTGACCTTGAAACACGTGCAAATCTGAGGGTTAGCACGAACGAAATTATGTGAAATCTTGAAGAATATAGAAAAACACGTCTGTGACTGTTCAAAAGGCACTCCAAGCTTTTGGGTTGGAAATCTAAAGCAAATCCCAAGCCCAAGGCTTGGGATTCCCAAAGCAAGACACAACGCGAGTGTGTTATAGTGCACTCGCGTTATGTTTGCTTTGCATTTTTCCTTTTCCGCAAGTCTGTTGTTTGTCATGTTTGACATAACGCGAGCGCGTTATAATGCGCTCACATTATGTACCCCTTAAATTTGTTTCTATTCAAGTCTATTAATCATGTATGTATGTATGTATGTATGCCCATATGTATGTATGTATGTATGTATCTATGTATGCCTGTATGTATGTATGTATGTATGTATGTATGTATCTATGTATGCCTTTATTTATGTATGTATAGTGTCGAGGGCAAAGGAGGGTAGAGATGGGAGTGAGCCAGATAGGGGAGGAGAGGGGCGGATAAGGATTGAGTGATTAAGGTTTAAGGTTGAGGGTTGAGCATTTAGGGATAGGATTTAGAGTTTAGGGATAAGCGATTAGAGTTTAGGACCTCGAGGGATTAGGGTTTAGGGTTGAGGCTTTAGGGATAGCGTTTAGGGTTAAGGGTCGAGGGATTAGGTTTAAGGTAGAGTGTTGAGGGTAGAGGGATTAGGGATAGGGTTTAGGGTTGAAAGTTTAGGGTTGAGGGATTAGGGTTTAAGGTATAGCTTAGTAGTTCTTGTGGATAGAGCTAGTAAACAATGGGAGATTATTTGCCTGTTTCATAACAATATACCTTCCCTAAGTGCGGGGTGGACAGAAAGAAACATAGATATACCCCAATGCAAATCTTTTCTCATAATGATCATCCTTCTGATTTCAACTGTTAATTACTCACTGTGGATGTACCATACGCAAAGCTTTTCTCATAGGGTTTAAGATATAGTGTCGAAGGTTGAGGGTTTATTGATAGTGTTTAGGGTTGAGGGTTGAGGGATTAGGTTTTAGGGTTGATGGATTAGGGTTTAAGGTATAGTGTTGAGGGTTTAGGGATAGGGTTTAGGGTTCACGGATTAGGGTTTAGGGTTGACAGATTAGCATTTAATGTCAAGGTTAGGGTTAGAGTGTTGAGGGTAGAGGGATTAGGTATAGGGTGTAGGGTTGAAGGTTTAAGGATTGAGGGTTGAGGCTTTAGGGATAAGGGTTTAGTGCTTAAGATATAGTGTCAAGTGTTGAGGGTGTAGGGATAGGGTTTAAGTTTTAAGGGTTCAGGGTTAAGGGATAGGGATTAGGGTTTAAGGTATGGTGTTGAGGGTTGATGGTTTAGGGATAGGGTTTAGGTTTGAGGGATTAGGGTTTAGGGTTGATGAATTAGGGTTTAATGTTGAGAGTTGAGGGTGAAGGGTTGAGGGTTGAGGGATAGGATTAATGGTCAAGGGATTAGGGTTAAATAAGAGTGTCGAGGGTAGAGGGATTAGGGATAGGGTTTAGGGTTGAAGGTTTAATGATTTAGGGTTGAGGCTTTAGGGATGAGGGTTAAGGGATTAGGGTTTAAGATATAGTGTTGAGTGTCGAGCATGTAGGGATAGGTTTTAGGGTTCAAGTTTTAAGGGTTAAGGGTCGAGGGATCAGAGTTAAGGGTTGAAGGATTAGGGTTTGACGTTGAGGGTTGAGTACATTAAGGTTGGAGAGTTAAGGGTTTCAGGATAGGGTTGAGGGTCAAGGGATTAGGGTTAAGGGATAGGGTTGGAGGGTTTAGGGATAAGGTTGAGGGTCGAGGGATCAGAGTTAAGGGTTGAGGGATTAGGGTTTGACGTTGAGGGTTGAGGGTTGAGGTTCGAGGGTCAAGGGTTTAGGGATAGGGTTGAGGGTCGAGAGATTAGGGTTAAAGTAGAGTGTGGAGAGTATAAGGATTAGGGATAGGGTTGGAGGGTTTAGGGATAAGGGATTAGGGTTTAAGGTATAGTATCGAGTCTGTTGAGGGTTTAGGAATAGGGATAGCATTTAGGGTTTAGGGATGAGGGATTAGAGTTGAGGGATGATGGATTAGGGTTGAGGGTTAAGGGATTAGGGTTTAAGGTATAGTGTTGAGGGTTTAGGGATAGGGTTTAGGGTTGAGGGATTAGAGTGAAGGGTAGAGGGATTAGGATTTGATGTTGAGGGTTGAGGGTTGAGGCTTGAGGGTTTAGGGTTTAGGGATAGGGTTGAGGGTCGAGGGATCAGAGTTAAGGGTTGAGAGATTAGGGTTTGACGTTGAGGGTTGAGGGTTGAGGTTTGAGGATCAAGGGTTTAGGGATAGGGTTGAGGGTTGAGGGATTAGGGTTAAAGTAGAGTGTGGAGGATATAAGGATTAGGGATAGGGTTGGAGGGTTTAGGGATAAGGGATTAGGGTTTAAGATATAGTATCGAGTTTGTTGAGGGTTTAGGAATAGCGATAGAATTTAGGGTTTAGGGATGAGGGATTAGAGTTGAGGGATGACATATTAGGGTTAAGGGTTGAGGGATTAGGGTTTAGGGATAAGGTTTAGGGTTGAGGGTTGAGGGATTAGGGTTTAAGGTATAGTGTTGAGGGTTTAGGGATAGGGTTTAGGGTAGAGTGAAGGGTAGAGGGATTAGGATTTGATGTTGAGGGTTGAGGCTTGAGGCTTTAGGGTTTAGGGTTTAGGGATAGGGTTGAGGCTCGAGGGATCAGAGTTAAGGGTTGAGGGTTGAGGTTCGAGGGTCAAAGGTTTAGGGATAGGGTTGAGGGTCGAAGGATTAGGGTTAAAGTAGAGTGTGGAGGGTATAAGGATTAGGGATAGGGTTGGAGGGTTTAGGGATAAGGGATTAGGGTTTAAGGTAAAGTATCGAGTCTGTTGAGGGTTTAGGAATAGGGATAGCATTTAGGGTTTAGGGATGAGGGATTAGAGTTGAGGGATGATGGATTAGGGTTGAGGGTTAAGGGATTAGGGTTTAGGGATAAGGTTTAGGGTTGAGGGTTGAGGGATTAGGGTTTAAGGTATAGTGTTGAGGGTTTAGGGATAGGGTTTAGGGTTGAGGGATTAGAGTGAAGGGTAGAGGGATTAGGATTTTACATTGAGGGTTGAGGGTTGAGGCTTTAGGGTTTAGGGTTTAGGGATAGGTTTGAGGGTTGAGGGATCAGAGTTAAGGGTTGACGGATTAGGGTTTGACGTTGAGGGTTGAGGGTTGAGGTTCAAGGGTCAAGGGTTTAGGGATAGGGTTGAGGGTCGAGGGATTAGGGTTAAAGTAGAGTGTGGAGGGTATAAGGATTAGGGATAGGGTTGGAGGGTTTAGGAATAAGGGATTAGGGTTTAAGGTATAGTATCAAGTCTGTTGAGGGTTTAGGATTAGGGATAGCATTTAGGGTTTAGGGATGAGGGATTAGAGTTGAGGGATGATGGATTAGGGTTAAGGGTTGAGGGATTAGGGTTTAGGGATAAGGTTTAGGGTTGAGGGTTGAGGGATTAGGGTTTAAGGTATAGTGTTGAGGGTTTAGGGATAGGGTTTAGGGTTGAGGGATTAGAGTGAAGGGTAGAGGGATTAGGATTTGACGTTGAAGGTTGAGGCTTGAGGCTTTAGGGATAGGGTTGAGGGTTGAGGGATCAGAGTTAAGGGTTGAGGGATTAGGGTTTGACATTGAGGGTTGAGGTTCGAGGGTCAAGGGTTTAGGGGTAGGGTTGAGGGTCGAGGGATTAGGGTTAAAGTAGAGTGTGGAGGTTATAAGGATTAGGGATAGGTTTGGAGGGTTTAGGGATAAGGGATTAGGGTTTAAGGTATAGTATTGAGTCTGTTGAGGGTTTAGGAATAGGGATAGCATTTAGGGTTTAGGGATGAGGGATTAGAGTTGAGGGATGACGGATTAGGGTTGAGGGTTGAGGGATTAGGGTTTAAGGTATAGTGTTGAGGGTTTAGGGATAGGGTTTAGGGTTGAGGGATTAGAGTGAAGGGTCGAGGGATTAGGATTTGACATTGAGGGTTGAGGGTTAAGGGTTTAGTGTTTAGGGTTTAGGGATAGGGTTGAGGGTCGATGGATCATAGTTAAGGGTTGAGGGATTAGGGTTTTACGTTGAGGGTTGAGGGTTGAGGTTCGAGGGTCAAGGGTTTACGGATAGGGTTGGAGGGTTTAGGGATAAGGGATTAGGGTTTAAGGTATAGTATCAAGTCTGTTGAGGGTTTAGGAATAGGGATAGCATTTAGGGTTTAGGGATGAGGGATTAGAGTTGAGGGATGACAGATTAGGGTTGAGGGTTGAGGGATTAGGGTTTAGGGATAAGGTTTAGGGTTAAGGGTTGAGGGATTAGGGTTTAAGGTATAGTGTTGAGGGTTTCTGTAGTCAAATGTAGATTTATGGGTTTGATTATATTGATTGCCTCTCTAGTTTTGGGGTGTGGATTTTTTGGAATCAATTAGGAAGTCTTCAGGAGACTTTGTGGAAGTGGATTGGCAATCGTTTGATAGAATGCCTACTATTTATGCTTGGATAAGGATTTGTCACAAATTAGAACTTCTGCTTCCAAAGAAGATCTATTTTTCTTCCTCGATGGGCATTTTCTATCAAGAACTTGATTATGAGGGCTTGCCCCTTCATTGTTATGCCTATCATATGGTGGAGCATCTGGCAAGTTCTTGCAGGAAATAGGAAAAGTTCTCCCTCAAAAACCTTGTGGTCATTCAAGTCTGAAGGGGAAGGTTTGGAAAGAGAAATGCACAAGATGTGATCAATCTATAGCAGGGCAATGAAGGTAAGTCTTTAGTTCGTAGATTTTTTTGGTTGATAGATGATACTAACATTGCACCATATGAGGACTGTTGTACACTGACAGGATCAAATGAGATGCACTCTTTCAGAAGCTCAATTGTAGGTTCATGAAGTATCTATATGTGAAAGATGTCATGCTTTTGTTCTTCTTGTACAATTCAAGTTTGGGATGAGTGTGAGTCAAAGGAGTGGGTTGACGAATGGCAGTTAAGTTATCTTAGCCCACTTGACATGTATCAACCCCCAACAGCACTGGAACTAACACAGATGGAATCATTAGTTGACTTTGACCACATATTAGATTTAGTTCAACCAGGTAATATAGGGCACGTATATGCATCTAATTTCATCTAGTTCAACCAGGTAATGTCATCTTACTTTGTAGTGTTTTTGTAATGTTGACTAATTTCATCTAATTTGCTACACATATCAATGTAGGGCACGTATATGCAGTTATTGTAGATGAAGATAATGAAGAGGGAGCAAATTATTACTCTATTGTTGTGTTGAGGCCAAAAAGAAATTGGAGGCCCCTGTTATAGATTGAGAAAACATCAAATACCCTACAGGCTCAGTGGTTATTACTGGAACATGGCTTAGAAGGTACCCACATAATAGTGTTAATATTTGGCTGTTTCAGGACTTTGACACGCATCAGAAGATTCTTCATTACTCAAACCTTGTCGTGGCATCCAATGTTCATTTGATAAAGTATCGAGGTAGACCTTTGAACAAAATCTTGTGGAAGGTGCGTGAGTCTAACCATGAAGCAATACTTGACACAATAAAGAGTAGAGCAGACCTAGATGGTTCATTGGATTAATTTGTAAGTATTCACATTAATTTTGTAAAGTCATGTTACATTGAGTTGTAAGTATGCACATTAATTTGTAAGGTTTGTCTTTTTTTAATTTCCTGCTGCATTTATACACATATACACATTTTTACATCATCATGTTATGCACTTTTGGTGTCCTGCTCTTGATGTGACCAAACTGACTATTCCAACGCATCTAAATGGGTACATTTACGCTAGGCATGGTCGTGTTTTTCACCCAAACATGTCAAAACAGGCTAAGCTACATTGTACTGATGATATCCCTGAAGAGTCCAAAGTGCAAAAAGGCAGCAATCTTTGACGAGATGTGACTCAAAAATTGTGTCACTTAGAAACATTCTGTCTAAGGAAACACAATCACATAGAGTGCCTCTACAATAACTTCTCTCAGTTTTTTATATCTCTGAGGCATTTGCCCGTGGTGAAAGGTTTTCTGCTGCCCCAAAAATCGTCAGAAGGAGGCAGTGTAAAGTTGCAAAGGGGTGTAACTTTCGTCCTGCTCTTGATGTGACCAAACTAACTATTCCAATGCATCTGGATGGGTACATTTACGCTAGGCATGGTCCTTTTTTTCACCCAAACATGTCGAAACAGTCTGAGCTACATTGTACCGACGATATCCCTGAAGAGTCCAAAGTGCAAAAAGGTAGAAATCTTTGACGAGATGTTACTCAAAAAATGTGTCACTTAGAAACATTCCATCTAAGGAAACATGATCAAATAGAGTGCCTCTACAATAACCTCTCTCAGTTTTTTATATCTCTAAGGCATTACCTGTGGTTAAAGGTTTCTGCTGCCCCAAAAATCGTCAGAAGGAGGCAATGTAAAGTTGCAAAGGGGTGTAACTTTCGTCCTACTCCTGATGTGACCAAACTGACTATTCCAACACGTCCAGATAAGTACATTTATGCTAGGCATGGTCCTATTGTTCACCCAAACATGTCGAAACAGTCCGAGCTACATTGTACCAACGATATCCCTGAAGAGTCCAAAGTGCAAAAAGGCAGCAATCTTTGACGAGATGTTACTCAAAAATTGTGTCACTTAGAAACATTTCGTCTGAGGTAATGTGATCATGTAGAGTGCCTCTACAATAACCTCTCTCAATTTTTTATATCTCTGAGGCATTTGCCTATGGTGAAAGGTTTTCTACTGCCCCAAAAATCATCAGAAGGAGGCAGTGTAAAGTTGGAAAGGGGTGTAACTTTTGTCTTGCTCCTGATGTGACCAAACTGACTGTTCCAACCCGTCCGGATGGGTACATTTACGCTAGGTATGGTCCTATTTTTCACCCAAACATGTCGAAACAGTCTGAGCTACATTGTACCGATGATATCCCTGAAGAGTCCTAAGTGCAAAAAGGCAGCAATCTTTGATGAGATGTTACTCAAAAACTATGTCACTTAGAAACATTTTGTTTGAGGCAACGCGATCATGTAGAGTGCCTCTACAATAACCTCTCTCAGTTTTTTATATCTCTGAGACATTTGCCCGTGGTGAAAGGTTTTCTGCTGCCCCAAAAATCGTCAGAAGGAGGCAATGTATTAAGTCAAGATGAAAGCCTATTCACTCTAGGTGCCAATCTCAAGTTGCACAATCATGAATGGGAGCCTAGAGCAATAAGGTGCTACATCATGGTTCCAAGACCTTGAAATAGCGCCCAAGCATGTAGGAGGAATTTTCAAGGAGCCATAATATTTTTGAAACTCTAAGGAACTAGTCCAAAGACTCTATGGTGCCATCTTGATACCATTGAGTCAACTTTGGAACTCAAACATATTGAAACAAGGTCTAGGAAGCTAGGCGCCATCTCTTGCCAGTTCAACTTCTCAGATGCACCAACATTGAAAAGACTCTTAATGAGTGCCTAAGTTTGAATTGATCTTGTGATTGAAAGTTTAGTGATGTTGATAGGGAGGACTCTAGGCTGCCTGCTCTGCATCCTGTAGGTGTACAAGACTATTTGACAACACTAGCCTTCCTACCAATTCAAAGTGCTAAAAGACATACTCTTTGCAGAGATGGAAAACTCTACTTTTCTGCTTGGTGTGGGACACATACCTTGTCCTCACTGCCTCCAAGATACTGCCTCAATGGCACATAACTTTCTGAGCCCGTTGCCCACCCTTCTCACTCTGTTCAAGGGTCTGGACTGCTTGGTGCTCACTTTCCTTCTCTCTATTTTTCCACCCCTGCAAATCTATTTTTCCTACTTGTTTATCTAGCCGGACTCCTCACTGAGCTTGCCTAGAACAAGCATGCATTGCCTCTAACTGGTGATCCGACCACCCCACAAAAGAAAAACAAACAAAGAGCATGGCTTTGTTTGATGACCTCCATACTGTACAATGGGATTTGAGGAGTCATCAAAACAGAGTCATGGTTTGCAAAAGAAAACAAAATTGCAGAAATAGAAAAGACTAATCTACTTCAGAATGATAAAGTGAAAACAGAATAGAAAATACTAATGATCGAACTGCTGTATTTTATTTCTGTTCAAAAATTTTGATTACATCAAAATGCTTCACACATCAAAATTTACTTCTTCGATTCTCCTTCTGCTAAACTCCTCTACAGAAAGAATGCTACATTTTATATCTCTGCTCATGTCCGTTACAGGATGGTTCAACTACCAGACGGTTCATATTCTAACTACCCAGCATCACTGACATCCAACTGTCCAAACCGTTTCGCATTCATGAGAACCTTTAGTCCCACATACATTCGTCGACTGACACATCAACTGCATATATGCATGAACACACAGTAAGTTTACCGTCGGCACTTTTGCTACCAATGACCCTAGCCTGTCAACCACTAAGGAACCGTCGGAGTGACTTCTTCCTTCTTCACCGATAAGGTTCCTCCTGCCGATGCCAACCCCTCGCCAACTTCCATCGAGGTGACAGTTGACATCGGAGTGACATCCCTAGGTTTGCCCGATAGAGATCCTCACGCCGACGCCCGACTCCAAGGTAAGTCCCATCGGAGTAACCAACACCATCGGCAAAACTTCTCTTCGCTGGATCGACAGTTGTTCTCACGCCGACGCCCAAGCCAAAGACATCCATCGGAGTGACCACAAGCAGTCGGAGTAACATTTCAAAGCTGGGCCGACAGTGATCCTTACGCCGATCAACCAGGACTCCACCATCGGTGAGACCATTCCCATCGAGAAGACTTCACAAGGCTCGACCGATAGATGTCCTCTCACCGATGTCCAACTCCATCAGAGTAACACATAGTGTCAGAGTGACACCCACATCCTTCACCGATAGTGATTCTCATGCCGATGGACTTCACCAACCTTTACCACTCCATCGGGGTAACACCAAGCGATCGGAGACACAACCACAGGCTCCGCCGATGACCACCCTCATGCCGGTGGACATCACACATCGGTATGACCTACCTCCATCGGTGGAACGTTCTCCTTGCTTGTCGATATCCATTATCTTCTCGATGGTTAGTGCCATCGGCCAGACCTGTGTCTTCGGCCTAACCTTCCGATCTCCTCCCGATAGGCATCTCACTCTGATAAACCCACTACTCCATTCGCTGGACCATTGAACATCAATAGTGGTTCAAACGCAAGGTTCAATAGTGAGGTTCATCCTTCACAAACATGACCGGTGATTTCAACTCCACTACACAAAAAGAATGAACCCGTTGAACCATTGAACTTCAATAATGAGGTTCAATCACTAGGTTCAACGAAATGGTTCAACTATTGAACAAAATGCCGAACACCTTCAAAATGCTCGAAAAACTCCAAAAACAAAAACACAAGCTGCAAACTAAAAATTGACAAACCAAAAACTATGTACGGCTGCATTGAGCCTTGGTGCTCCTGCACCATACTCCCCCTGTGCGGAAAGAAACTAAGTCACCTCTGGTGACAATGAGGCAAAGTCAATGCCCCTCTTTTTGAATTCTGACTCTGCAACCCAGGTAGCTTCTGCTTCAGGCAACTGCTTCCATTTTACCAAATGCTCCATGTAGACACCATGTCTGGTTTGATTCTGTACTCTTGAATCCAGTATTTTCTCTGCCTGCAGTTTGGGTTTTAGTGGCAAAGTCACATCTTTTGCTGTCTGTTCCTTCTCTGAAATGGATCCATTTGCTGCTGACTAAGGACCCCTGTATTGCACCAGGTCTTGGACATTAAACACTGGTGAGATTGCCAAATCTTCTGGCAATTCAATTATGTATGAATTATTTCCATACTTGTTCAGTATTCTGCAAGGACCAATTCTCCTCATCTGCAATTTGGTTGGCGTGCCTTTCTGCATTCTGGCTTTGTTCAAGTGTACCATAACTAGATCACCAACCTCAAACTGAATATCCCTTCTGTGGGCATCTACTATGTCTTTGATCTTCTGTGTGTTCTCTGTCAAGGTTTTCTTCACCTGCTCATGCACTTCTTTCATGGATTGTGAAAAATCCTCTGCATGTCCACTTCTATTCTCCATGTTTCCCATATTTTTGAGCTCACATATACCTTTGGGATGCATTCCCTAGACTATTTCGAATGGACTCTTACCAGTAGTCCTATTCACACTGTCATTATAGGCAAATTCTGCCTAATGAATGACAAGATCCCAACTCTGTCCATATTCTTTGGTTATACACCTTAGTAGGTTGCCCAATGTCCTGTTTACCACCTCTGTTTGACCATCTGTCTGTAGGTGATATGCTGAACTGAATGACAAATTTGTTCCCAATCTCTGCCACAATGTTTTCCAGAAATGCCCCATGAATTTAGCATCTCTGTCAGACACAATGCTTGCTGGAAGTCCATGAATTCTGATCACTTCTCTGAAAAACAAGTGTGCTATATGACTGGTATCATGAGTCACTTTGCAGGGAATGAAATGACTCATCTTGCTAAACCTGTCCACAACTACATATATGCTGTCATAACCAGTCTTAGTCTTAGGCAAACCAACTACAAAATCCATACTTACACATTCCCATGGTCTGGAAGGAATGGGTAAGGGTTGGTACAGTCCTGCATTTGAAGTGGTTCCCTTGGCCTTCTGACATACGATACACTACTCTACATACCTTCTGATGTCTCTGTGCATCCTTGGCTAATAATAGAACCTTTGGACTAGCTCCAGTGTCTTATTCAGACCAAAATGGCCACTCAGACTACCATTGTGCTTCTCCTGTATGAGATTTTCTCTCATAGATCCTCTTGGCAACATAATTGTCCACCTTTGAATAGCAATCCCTGCTGTAAGGTGAAATCTGCAAACTCACTGTGAAAGTGATTCTCAAAATCTTGACATACCTTGTATGCCTCAGCAAAATCTTCATCATCTTGGTAAAGATTCTTGAAATCTTCAATTCCAATGCTCTTCAACTGCACTTCCTGTACTGTGAGCAATCTTCTGCTCAAAGCATCTGCAACTCTGTTCAGCTGCCCCTTCTTATGCTTAATTGTAAAGGTATAAGATTGCAGGTACTCCATCCATTTGATATGCCTGCTGCTTAACTTATCCTGTGAGTTTAGAAAACTTAGAGCTTGGTTATCTGTGTAGACAACAAATTCTTTAGGTAGGAGACAATGTCTCCACTTCCTTAATGCTTGGACTAGAGCATACAACTCTAAGTCATATGAAGAGTACTTACTCTTTGCTTCATTCAGCCTCTCACTGAAAAAGGCTACAGGTCTGTTTTCTTGATTTAGCACTGCTCCTACAGCTATATTACTTGTATCACATTCAATAGTAAATAGCTTATCAAAACTAGGCAACAACAAAATAGGTTGTGTTGCTACCTCTTTCTTCAACCTTTCAAAACTTCTATCTGCAGCTGGTGTCCATCTGAATTTTGCTTTCATTCCACCCTTGATTGTATCCAACATGGGTGCACATATTCCACTTAAATTTCTGATAAACTTTCTGTAAAACTAGGCTAAGCCATGAAAACTTCTCACCTCTGTGGCTGCTCTGGGAGTAGGCCAGCTCAATATGGCTTCTACTTTGGACTTGTCCATCTTCAACTCTCCCTGGGACACCACAAAACCAAGGTATACCAATTCCTGCTTCATGAATTCACACTTCTCCAGATAGATGGTTAGTTGTTCATCATGTAATTTTTGCAAAACAGTATTTACATGTTCTAGATGTTCTTCCTTGGTCTAACTAAAAATTAGAATATCATCTAGAAAAACAACAACAAATTTACCAATGTAATCCTTTAAGACTTCATTCATGAGTCTCATAAAGGTGCTGGGTGCATTTGATAGACCAAATGGCATAACAAGCCATTCATACAGTCCTTCTGTGGTCTTGAAGGTTGTCTTCCACTCGTCTCCTTCCTTGATTCTTATTTGGTGGTAACCACTCTTCAGGTCTATCTTGGTGAAATACTTTGCTTTTCCAATACAGTCCATGAGATCTTCAATTCTGGGAATTGGGAATCTATACCTTATAGTTATCTTGTTTATGGCTCTGGCATCTGTGCATAATCTCCATGATCCTCCTTTCTTGGGTGCCAATACTGTGGGCACAGCACAAGGACTAATACTCTTCCTGATCAATCCTTGATCTAGCAACTCCTGCACTTGCCTGGAAATCTCTTTGTGCAGATCTGGAGTCATCTTGTAAGGTGCCTTGTTTGGCAAAGATGCCCCTAGAATCAGGTCTATCTGATGGCTTATTGCCCTCTATGGAGACAATGTAGCTGGTGTACCATCACTAATTATGGCTTTATACTTCTCCAGTATAGGCTGCATTTCTTTGGGAATCTCTGTCTTCTTATCCTGCTGTCCTTCTTTTGGTTTTACTATGATGGCATAACCAATACCATCCTCCTTAAGAGTATTCAGAAACTCTTTTCCACTTACAACCAAGATATTAGGACTCTTTGTCTGAACTGCATCTTCATCTTCCAATGACTGAATTTTATAGGTGACACCATCCTTCTGAAAAGAATAGGCATTCTTCTCACCGTCATGTACTGCTTTTCAGTCATACTGCCATGGTCTGCCCAATAAGAGATGGCATGCATCCATGGGTAGTATATCACATAATACCTTATCCTTATAGCCACCTATACTAAACTCTAGCCAACTTTGTTCATTCACTACCACATGTTGACCCTTATTCAACCATGTGACTCTATATGGGTTTGCATGAGTAATTCTTTTCAAATTCAGTTTCTTAACTGCTTCATCAGAAATAATATTATCAGTAGATCCTGAATCTATGATAATTTTACATACCTTATTCAAAATCTTGCACTTGATTCTGAATAGTGCTCTCCTCTGGCTTGGTTCAGCCTTTACTGGTTCCTTCATCAAGGTTCTCCTTATCATCAGGTTCTCTCCATCTTCTGAGTTCAGATTGACCTCAGGTAACTAGCTGCTAGATGCATTGTCTTGGACATAGTGATTCCTCTTATCACCTCCTTGAGAAGAGGATGTGGCCTTTTCTAGGCACCTATATGCCAGATGACCTAGATTGCCACAGTTGTAACACTTCATGTTGGTGAAATAGGATCCTTTGCCTGATCCTCCTGACCTTCCTCTGTTAGATCCTCTTCCTCTGTGGTTTCCTCTACCACTTGACTCCCCACTCTGCTCTATGAGTTTGGATTCTGCTTGGGATCTATTGTCAGCATTCCTTCCACCAAAACCTCCTCTGTGTCCTCTGTTATCTCTGCCTCTTCCTCTTCCTCTGCTATTTGAGTATTGTTTCCTCTTATTCTTTTCCTCCACTTTTAGTGCCAGCTAATAGCATTTTTGCACTGTGGTAGGGCACAACAAACTGATTTCTTCTTGTTTATTCCACTTCAGACCATTAAGGTACCTTGCTACCTTTATGCTTTCATCCTCCATTACTTTGGACCTTAAGCATAGCTTTTGGAATTCTTCAGTGTATGCACTGACATCTAATTCCTTTTGTCTTAGATTCTGTCTCTTCCTGTGCAGCTGTATTTCATAATCTTCTGGCATATATGCTTCTTTGATTTTAGCTACCATTCCCTTCCAAGTAGCTATGGGCTTCTTATCTTCTTTTGCTCTTTCAGTCTGCACAAATTTCCACTAGGTTAAGGCAGCTCCCCTGAGTCTGGATTTGGCCACCTTTACTTTCTGTGCCTCGCTTACACCATCACATTCAAAGTGATTTTCAAGTCCTTCTATCCACTCCATGACCAAATCTGGGTCCATTTTCCCACTGAAAAGTGGTACTCCTTCCAATGTTTTACCACTCATTACTTTCAAAGCTTTCAAGAATGGTTCTTCTTCCAACTTAGGATCAGGTGTGGGCTCTTCATCTTCTACAGATACACCTTTTCCCTTATCCTCAGAATATTTAACTCTCTGGCTGACTTCTTCAGT
Source organism: Cunninghamia lanceolata (assembly GCA_027924645.1). Lineage (NCBI taxonomy): Eukaryota > Viridiplantae > Streptophyta > Pinopsida > Cupressales > Cupressaceae > Cunninghamia > Cunninghamia lanceolata. Next base: position 2,512,106 of record BSBN01000119.1, on the reverse strand, counting down.
CTTTTGCAACATTAAGCCTAGCTTACTCTCCATTTCTGCTAGTCTTTCTTGTAGGAGTCTATTCTCCTCCTCTTGATCTTCAACTTTCTTTGCTAACTCTGCATTAGTCACCATTTTCTTGGATGAACTAACAGACTCACTTGAACTCGGTGATGACATACAACTCTTCTATTCCTATCTAGGAATAACCCAAATCTTATTGCTCTGATACCAATTTGATAGGGAGGACTCTAGGCTACCTGCTCTGCATCCTGTAGGTGTACAAGACTGTTTGACAACACTAGCCTTCCTACCAATTCAAAGTGCTAAAAGACATACTCTTTGCAGAGATGGAAAACTCTACTTTTCTGCTTGGTGTGGGACACATACCTTGTCCTCACTGCCTCCAAGATACTGCCTCAATGGCACATAACTTTCTGAGCCCGTTGCCCACCCTTCTCACTCTGTTCAAGGGTCTGGACTGCTTGGTGCTCACTTTCCTTCTCTCTATTTTTCCACCCCTGCAAATCTATTTTTCCTACTTGTTTATCTAGCCGGACTCCTCACTGAGCTCGCCTAGAACAAGCATGCATTGCCTCTAACCGGCGATCCGACCACCCCACAAAAGAAAAACAAACAAAGAGCATGGCTCTGTTTGATGACCTCCATATTGTACAATGGGATTTGAGGAGTCATCAAAACAGAGTCATGGTTTGCAAAAGAAAACAAAATTGCAGAAACAGAAAAGACTAATCTACTTCAGAATGATAAAGTGAAAACAGAACAGAAAATACTAATGATCGAACTGCTGTATTTTATTTCTGTTTAAAAATTCTGATTACATCAAAATGCTTCACACATCAAAATTTACTTCTTCGATTCTCCTTCTGCTGAACTCCTCTACAGAAAGAATGCTACATTTTATATCTCTGCTCATGTCTGTTACAGGACGGTTCAACTACCAGACGGTTCATATTCTAACTGCCCAACATCGCTAACATCCAACTGTCCAAACCGTTTCACATTCGTGAGAACCTTTAGTCCCACATACATCCGTCGACTGACACATCAACTGCATATATGCATGAACACATGGTAAGCTTACCGTCGGCACTTTTGCTGCCAATGACCCTAGCCTGTCAACCACTAACGAACCGTCGGAGTGACTTCTTCCTTCTTCACCGATAAGGTTCCTCCTGCCGATGCCAACCCCTCGCCAACTTCCATCGGGGTGACAATTGACATCGGAGCGACATCCCTAGGCTTGCCCAATAGAGATCCTCATGCCGACACCTGACTCCAAGGTAAGTCCCATCAGAGTAACCAACACCATCAGCAAAACTTCTCTTCACTGGACCAACAATTGTTCTCACACCGACGCCCAAGCCAAAGACATCCATCGGAGTGACCACAAGCAGTCGGAGTAACATTTCAAAGCTGGGCTGACAGTGATCCTTACGCCAATCAACCGGGACTCCACCATCGGTGAGACCATTCCCATCGGGAAGACTTCACAAGGCTCGACCGATAGATGTCCTCTCACCGACGTCCAACTCCATCGAAGTAACACATAGCTGTCGGAGTGACACCCACATCCTTCACCGATAGTGATTCTCATGCCAATGGACTTCACCAACCTTTACCACTCCATCGGGGTAACACCAAGCGATCGGAGACACAACCACAGGCTCCGCCGATGACCACCCTCATGCTGATGGACATCACACATCGGTAAGACCTGCCTCCATCGGTGGAACGTTCTCCTTGCTTGCCGATATCCATTATCTTCCCGATGGTTAGTGCCATCGGCCAGACCTGTGTCTTCGACCTAACCTTCCGATCTCCTCCCGATAGGCATCTCACTCCGATAAACCCACTACTCCATTCGCTGGACCATTGAACCTCAACAGCGGTTCAAACGCAAGGTTCAATAGTGAGGTTCATCCTCCACAAACATGACCGGCGATTTCAACTCCACTACACAAAAAGAATGAACCCGTTGAACCATTGAACTTTAATAGTGAGGTTCAATCACTAGGTTCAACGAAATGGTTCAACTGTTGAACAAAATGCCGAACACCTTCAAAATGCTCGAAAAACTCCAAAAACAAAAACACAAGCTGCAAACTAAAAATTGACAAAACAAAAACTATGTACGGCTACATTGAGCCTTGGTGCCCCTGCACCAGATGTATTGGTGCAAGATGATCTTCAGTTAAAGTAATGTAAGTTCCAGGAAGGGTTTAGAAGTTATCAACCTCATCACTAAATTAGGCGCACTTTACAAGCTTTCTCACCCAAGAGTTGCACCTCATTACGACAAGGTGCATCTTAACCTCTGGGACTTTTCTAAAGAAGCGCTTTAGTTTATTAGCACCTTTGGACCTTGTTTTGCATTCTAAAAGAGAAGGCACACTTTGGAGGCATTTCTAACCTAGATTCTCTAGAGCATTACAATGTGTTTTAAAATGAAGGACATTTCATAAGTTGGGGAATTGATCACTGAAGACCTTGGAGTGTGTTAGTAATCATTTATGTTTAGGGTTTTAGGCTCGAGCTACTAGTGGTGCTTGCATAAGTATTCAAGTTTCAAGCATTTAGATATGCAGGTACCTTCCCAAAAATTCAAAAAGCTCTAACACTTCCGGCCTTTGTAGTTGAAGAAATGCAAAAAATTAGTTAAGGTGCAAGTGTCTTTGTATATACAAAGGTGTTTGTATATACATACAGGTCAAAATGTGCATTGGTGGGTGCAAAATCTCCATCGGCCTTTGAAAAAATCAATTATATGCATTTTAAATGCATATTGGGCTTTGAAATGTGCAATATATAAAGGGGAATCTTTCGTAGATTCCCAGGTATATTCCTGCTTTGTATATTAGGTTGCATGTAGAGATACAAAGGAAGAATGTACAAGGGTGGTAGACATGCTTCTGCTTCAGTGCGATGTACAAGTGGTCTTGTATATCGAGCTACATACAAAGCTGCTAGCATGCATTTCAAACATACAAGCAAATATACATTCAGAGGCGCATACAAAGAAAAGATACATTGCAGGCATATTCCAGGAAAGATTCCTTGTTTGATATGCAGGAGCGAATGTATGCTTGCGTTTAGATGCATTCCTAGAATATTTCGTCACATATTCTGTAGTTGTATATGAGGGTTTGCATATTTGTGTTTGTATATTGGCACATACAAAGGTGCAAATATACATTTGCTACAGTGCCGCAGGGGAGACACAAGTGATGAGGCCCACCAGTTGTATGTGCATTCGTTTGTATGTTTGCACATACAAGCCAATATACAATGAAGAAATATACATTCCAGACCTGATTGAAAATCAAATGCAGTGAATAATGTTTTAGGTCTGTAACATGTATATCAGGTGCTTGTATGTGCCAATGTACATTCGAAAGATACAAGGGTTAAGCTGCAAGCCAGATTTCAAAGCAACTTCAGCATGCCTCATTAAAATTTGAAATCCGCCTTGTATGTATTAGGCAAATGTACATGCACATATACAAGGAAATATGCAGGAAAAGAGGATACAAGCCGGACCTGAATTGAATTGCAATTTGTTCTAAACAGGTTTGGGGTCCGCCTTGTATATCAAACAGATGTATATGCATTTTGCATATACAAGGGATTTTTGAAGGGTGAACAGTGGCAATTGTATATGCATCTGTTCTTGCATATACAAGGGTGAAATGGCAAAATAGTGAATGGAAACGTTAGCGATAGAGGAAAAAGCCACCTACGTGGCGCGATATCATTGGCTCTTGGCTTTTTTGCAGGTTTTTGAGCCGTTGGATCTCGGCGATGGTGGGAGATTGATGGTCCTATTTTGAATTCTTGATGAAGGAAGGACTTTTTGTGTGTCTACACCAATTTGTGTGGGAACAGCTTCATAGACAAGCAGAACTGCAATGGCTGCGGGTAGTTGAGCATTAATGGCATTTTTCAGATGCATTGATGGATGAAATGACAGATGAACTAGCAGATTTAAAAGAAAATCTTCAGGCGGCGGTGCAGATCCTGAACCTACCTACTCCTTCCTCTTTGTCCCTCTGTCACATTCAATTTTGAGCACCATTCAGATCATGCATTGTATCTGGCAAATTTTTGATTTGCCTTGTAATTAATTTTGCTGAGTTTACAGTCTTGGTATAAAGGCCAAACTGTGTCACTCTTTTTGGTGGTTGAAGACTTGGGCAATTTTGGGGGAAAAATAACGAAATATAGAGTATTTCCTATCTATTGTATCTTTGTGGAGTTTATGTGTTGCATATGAGTTGTATCTTGCACATATGTTTAGTTTCAGTGTTAATGTTATATGAAAAATGCTTCTTGCATGTGTTTTGCTGTCTGTCTCCACTTGTTGTATGCATTTCTTCTTTTGAATTTGGTTGCTAAGGGTTTCTCAAATTCTAAAATACAGATTTATGTATTGCATGCTTAATCTCTAACTTCCATTCAAGGAGTGGATTAAATCGTTTTAGGTTGAGTGTGGAGGAGATTGTATGTCAGCTGGGATATCCATAAGTAGAGACAGTTAAAATACCCATTCTTGGGTGATGTTTGTAAGGCAAGCATCAATCTAACCCCTTGAAACTCGAATGACAATTGCAAGCCATTCTCATGTATACGTCTATGTGACTCCTTGCCCTGAGATAGGTACCGGTCTGCCCTTGTGAAGTAGTTATGATCCAAAACCCCTGTCTTGCATCCAAACCATTCCATAACTTCCACCCGTTAGTTGTAGGAGTAGGAATAGGACCCGTGCATACTCTCATCCATAACTAGACAAACATGTCCAAGAATGTTGCCAACCTTGTGATGTATCATGCACATCTTGGTCTACACATGAGAGTATTATGCCTGTTGTTGTCAAGCTAAACCTTTCTGTCAGTGGGCTAGTCAATGTTACATCTTTAGCTATAGGGATACCCCCCCTTGGTGCGACAGAACCAGAAGTGAAGGGGAGGTAGCTCACGCAACCTGCCGTATCTGTTGACCAAATCTGCCTGTGCATTGGAGCTGGCAAACCCTTTGTTGATTCGGGAGGTAACAGATTTGGTGACTGCTAGGGAGAGAGAGAGAGAGAGAGTCAAGCGATCGGAAGGCTGGAAAATCTTGTTTCCAGTGATGTTGTTGTAGCAATACCAAAAATGACCATGTGGTGCTCTGCTAGCATGGTGAATCTAGAAAATATAAGTGCCTTTTTGATATATTATCCTCACTGTGAGAGGTGGCAACTCTGTTGACTGAACCTATCCAGGTTGCAACATATTTCCAGGTATTTCATCTTTTCAAAAAGGATGAGTTTAGAACAACATGCCTAGTTGTGCTCTCAAAGTAAACCATTTGTTATTAAAAGATATAAAGCCCTAAATTTCATAGGAATTATTGGTTACCCAAATATTATTCCCAATAAAATTAGAAAATGTTTGCCAAAATATGATGGATCAGATTTTGAATCAGCAAACAAACATCTACAAAAATTTTGTAATCTAATAGAAGATTATGAGGTAGAGGGTGAAGATGTAGTAATGAGACTCTTTGTTCAATCATTGGAAGATGATTCTAGGGTTTGGTTTTCAGACCTGCCTGTATGTTCAGTTTCTTCATGGATAGATTTAGAAATTGCATTCCTAGAGCAGTTTGGTGAAAGATTTGATGTGGCCTCATTGATCATACATTTTATGAATATCCAAAAGGAAGATGAGGAACTGGTTCCAGCTTTTAATCTTAGACTTATTAAGTTGCTTAAGCAAATCCCTGAGTATATGAGACCCAATAATGCATTGTGCTTAGCAATTTATTTGGCTACATTTGATGAAGAAATGAGTTATTCATTGAGAGATAAAGAACTAGTCACACTTCACCAGGCCTACCAATTTGCTATGGATATTGAAAACAATGAGAAATATGGAATGCCAGTAGGTTTCATGGCTGCAAGTTGTAAAAATAGTTATCAAACTGAATATATTTTTGTTGTTCTAGTGTGTTCATTAATAAATGATTGTGTAGAGGGAAATATATTTCAGAATAGTATGTGCAGCCATGATATGATGACACATGAAGAAAATATTATAGAAAATGTAGGCACATCTTGTAATGGTGAAGACAAAGACTATTATCAGCCTCTAAATGAGGAGCCTGCAGACACAAAATGCCTTTCAAGTGATGAAATGAAAGACATACATGAGGTTGTGTCTTGCAGCAATATGCATATCCCATCTATTCCTAATTATTTGTATAAGGTGGATATGCAAAGCTTCACTCTGAATATAGAAGATGCTGCTTCGAGGGATAGTGAATATGTTAGTGATTGTCAGCATTCAGATGCATATATGAGCCTTTCAAATGATAAAATATACATGGATGTTGAATATGAATGTTTCCTTGAAGATTCTAACTACCTTCACAATGCAGAGTTTGAGACTTTTGATGTTGATTATCGGTGCATTGATGAGGAGGAGAAATAGGGTCACTATTCAGAGGTGGATGCACAAGTTGCAGATGTATGTGATTGTACAGTTGGGGATAGTGCTAGTTACAGGGGTAACTATGAAGCTTTCAGTATAGGGTTGCATTCTGAGTTATTTCTGCCTTCTTTTGAGACATTCCAGGTGGACATAAATGATAAAATTGCTGAACACAATGATGATGAACATTTGTATACTTATAAAGATAAATTTGATTATGAGATGTTGCTTGTGCTTGAATATTGCATGTTTGATACAGAGGAGCTTTTATTTTTTGAAGAAAGGCAAAGTTCTGATGTGGATTCATTTGTTTCATGTGAGTCTGTCATTCTTCCAAGCAACATCAATGACTCATATGATGATGACATTCTACAGCTGATAATAATGAATGATCAAAAGTATTGTTGCAGATTTGTAAGAGAAAGGAAAAGGGCAACAACACAAAAAATGCAATGCTGGGCACTGCGGATAGTTAAATGCTTTCAGGCTTCATTTGAAGAAATCAAAAGACAACAGGGTTTTTGACAAAGGAAAACTCTAGTTTTTCCTTTTTGGTGGTCCTGCGCCACCAAGTAAATTTTAATGAATGTGTTTCGTCATGTAGGTTGGTGTGTGTTTGACTTTGTTGCCCAATGGATAAGGCCCAATCTATGAAACCAAAGATTCTGAGGTTCTCGCCATGCCTACAAGAGGCATGCGTCCCCAGATAGAGCCTATGTTAGTAATCATTTATGTTTAGGGTTTTAGACTCGAGCAACTGGTGGTGCTTGCATAAGTATTTAGGTTTCAAGCATTTAGATATGCAGGCACCGTCCCAAAAATCCAAAAAGCTCTAACACTTTCGGCCTCTGCAGTTGAAGAAATGCAAAAAATTAGTTAAAGTGCAAGTGTCTTTGTATATACATACAGGTCAAAATGTGCATTGGCAGGTGCAAAATCTCCATTGGCCTGTGAAAAAATCAATTATATGCATTTTAAATGCATATTGAGCTTTGAAATGTGCAATATACAAAGGGGAATCTTTCGTAGATTCCCAGGTATATTCCCGCTTTGTATATCAGGTTGCATGTAGAGATACAAAGGAAAAATGTACAAGGGTGGCAGACATGCTTCTGCTACAGTGCGATGTACAAGTGGTCTTGTATATCGAGCTACATACAAAGCCACTAGCATGCATTTCAAACATACAAACAAATATACATTCAAGCGCGCATACAAAGAAAAGATACACTGCAGGCATATTCCAGGAAAGATTCCTTGTTTGTATATGTAGGAGCGAATGTATGCTTGCATTTAGATGCATTCCTGGAATATTATGTCACATATTCTGTAGTTGTATATGAGGGTTTGTATATTTGTGTTTGTATATTGGCACATACAAAGGTGCAAATATACATTTACTACAGTGCTGCAGGGGAGACACAAGTGATGGGGACCACCAGTTGTATGTGCATTCGTTTGTATGTTTGCACATACAAGCCAATATACAATGAAGAAATATACATTCTAGACCCGATTGAAAATCAAATGCAGTGAATAATGTTTCAGGTCCGTAGCACGTATATTGGGCGCTTGTATGTGCCAATGTACATTCGAAAGATACAAGGGTTAAGATGCAAGCCAGATTTCAAAGCAACTTCAACATGCCTCATTAAAATTTGAAATCTGCCTTGTATGTATGAGGTAAATGTACATGCACATATACAAGGAAATATGCAGGGAAAGAGGATACAAGCCGAACCTGAATTGAATTGTAATTTGTTCTAAATAGGTTTGGGGTCCGCCTTGTATATCAAACAGATGTATATGCATTTTGCATATACAAGGGATTTTGAAGGGTGAACAGTGGTGATTGTATATGCATCCATTCTTGCATATACAAGGGTAAAATGGCAAAATAGTGAATGGAAAAGTCAAAGATAGAGGAAAAAGCCGCCTGCATGGCATGATATCATTGGCTCTTGGCTTTTCTGTAGGTTTTTGAACCATTGGATCTCAGCACTGGGGGGAGATCGACAGCCCTGTTTTGAATGCTTGACAAAGGAATGACCTTCTGTGTGTCTACACCAATTTGTGCGGGAAAAGCTTCATAGACAAGCAGAACTGCAATGGATGTGGGTAGTTGAGCATTAATGGCATTTTTCAGATGCATCGATGGATGAAATGACAGATGAACTAGCAGATTTAAAAGAAAATCTTTAGGCAGCGGTGTAAATCTCAAACCTACCAGCTCCTTCCTCTTTGTCCCTCTGCCGCATTCAATTTTGAGCACCATTCAGATCATGCATTGTATCTCACAAATTTTTGATTTACCTTGTAATTAATTTTGTTGAGTTTACAGTCTTGGTATAAAGGCCAAAATCTGTCACTCTTTTTGGTGGTTGAAGACTTGGGCAATTTTGGGGGAAAAATAATGAAATACAGAGCATTTCTTGTATGTTGTATCTCTATGGAGTTTATGTGTTGCATCTGTGTTGTATCTTGCACATATGTTCAATTTCAGTGTTAATGTTATATGAAAAATGCTTCTTGTATGTCTTTTGCTATCTGTCTCCACTTGTTGTATGCATTTCTTCTTTTGAATTTGGTTGCTAAGGGTTTCTCAAATTCTAGAATATAGATTTATGTGTTGCATGCTTAATCTCTAACTTCCATTCAAGGAGTGGATTAAATCGTTTTAGGTTGAGTGTGGAGGAGATTGTATGTCAGCTGGGATATCCATAAGCAGAGACAGTTAAAATACCCATTCTTGGGTGATGTTTGTAAGGCAAGCATCAATCTAACCCCTTGAAACTCGAATGATAGTTGCAAGCCATTCTCATGTATATGTCTATGTGACTCCTTGCCCTGAGATAGGCATCGGTCTGCCCTTGTGAAGTAGTTATGATCCAAAACCCCTATCTTGCATCCAAACCATCAATTTCAAACCATTCCATAACTTCCACCTATTAGTTGTAGGAGTAGGATTAGGACCCATGCATACTCTCATCCACAACCAGACAAACATGTCCAAGAATGTTGCCAACCTTGTGATGTATCATGCACATCTTGGTCTACACATGAGAGTATTCTGCCTATTGTTGTCAAGCTAAACCTTTCTGTCAGTGAGCTAGTCAATGTTTCATCTTTAGCTATAGGGATACCCCCCCTTGGTGTGGCAGAACCAAAAGTGAAGGGGAGGCAGCTCACGCAACCTCCCGTATCTGTTGACCGAATCTGCCTGTGCATTGGAGCTGGCAAACCCTCTGTTGATTCAGGAGGTAACAAAGTGTTTGAATTACTCTAAGCAAGAAGGTGCATTTCCATGGAGTAGCATACTCTAGATAGCACCTAATGCCATCAAGGTGCAATTCCACCCTCACTTTGGTGCCTATCATCAAGAAGGGGCATTAGGCATTCCTTGAACAGTTCTAAGCATTTGAAGTTCATGAAATCACCAAGGAATGTTGGGTGCCATGTGTATCCTGTACAAGCTTGAGTTTGTGCCTAGACAAGTTGGCGCTTATTCATGTTTTAACTTCCCTCTTGAAGCACCTAACTTGGGAAAAAGTTATCTTGTTGTTAGTCAAGTGTTTGATGTGTTTTGAAGACTCCAAAACACTTCCTCTTGCTAGGCGCTCTTCTTGGCAACTACAACCTTCACCTGGCGCCTAGATCCTGAAGAAAAACACTTGCAAGTGTGGGCTCACTTTCCTTGTGATGGAGCATCAAACTGGTGCCTAGAAATCATAATGCATGAAGTGAGCGCCTAGGATCCTATTGGTCCAATAGGTGGTTTTGGGATCCATGTCAAGTCATTGGATTAGGTTTCCAACTTAGAATGATTTTCATGCACTTAGATAAAAGTTAGGTAAATTTAACCTCTGAGTCTGATTAGGCTGCATATACCAACAATATTTATATCATGTCCCTTTGCTTTATGAAACAAGCAGTATGTGTCAAGTCATAGGGATAACACTATGGTCCTTAGAAATTTCTCTGTGACTTTTGATAAGATTATCTACTATTATGTGGATGCTTGATAGTATTAAAATTATTGGGCATTAAGTTGAGGTGACCATTCTTGTTATGATCATCACTTTTCACAAGGGGTATGTCAGTTATCTCATATATCATTACATTATGATTATTTTTCAATATCCTAATGGTGGAAGGATTGTTTTCACTATTATCTCTAGCTTGGGAAGTCATCAACCATCCAATTATTCTGTAAACCCTTTACCCACTACTAATTGTGGCTTGATCAATTCTTAATGCACTTTCTAAAGATTCCTCATAAGACTTATAAGGTAACTTATAAACCTCCTCCCTTGTATCCCTATTTACAAAATGCAAAAAGAGGTTATAGATTTCTCTATGGGCCATATTTAGGGCACTAGTTGACAAATAAAGGACTTGCCTCCTACTTCTAAAAATGTACCAATAACTAAACATTTTATTTCATACTTAGGAACTCTCAAATTCTTGCCTTGACCAATTTGTTCATATTGAAAGGTATCACAAAATCACCAATGGGTTGTATGAAGAAATGTATAGAGACCTTTGGAAGGTAATAGTACCAATTTAACATGATTCCTTCAAGGGTCTTGGGAAATATCCTAGCCACAACTATGTCCCAAGGGAAGATCTCTCTTACAGTCATCATATATGCCTTGATGTGGGAATTTGGATTCCCTTCCCCTTTGAATTTTGGTACATCTGGGAGGGGATGTAATAATAACATGTTACCAATTTTTAAGTCAAGAGGTTCTTTTAAATAGTCTAAGTAGGTTCCTGAAAAGGAATCTTCAGAAGTTGGAGTTCTTATGAACATGAGACCCATGGATGGGGCTTGTGTACTAAGTTGATTTTTCATTTACACATTTGTTTGATATCCTAGATACATTGGTTGGACAGTGATGGGATGATACACTATGGGAGTCACATGATTTTTGGTGCATAAGCTCCACTAGGTTGTTGAAGATGTGGGAAAGTGTCATTACTAATTTTTTGAAAAAAAAAAATAGATAGGGAAGATTGAGTTGCCCCCTAGTTTTTCTCAACCCTAGTGTTGAATGGATTCATTTGAACTTTTGGTCTTTCTATAGTTTTGTCCTTTAGAGGTTTCTCAACACCTCTAGCCTTTAGCATCCTGATCCATTGGACTAGTGTGGCTATGAGGTTGGAAAGTGTTGCAACTTCCATCCTTTAAACTTCTCCACCTTGTTATGGGTTGTTTTGAGTATTTTCACTTGCTTTCTCTTCGAGAATATTTTCTAATGATACATGATGTGTCATAGATCATTCAACTTGATAAACAACATGGAGGGATTCTCATGCCTCCTATACTTCTTGCAAGTTTCTTTATAGATAGCTCACGTCATTGTCCATCTAGGTGGTCATTTCCCTAAATATTATGATAAGATAATCATGTTAATGAACTTTGGATTGAATGAGAATCAACATGTTTTGTCTTGACTAGAATAGTTGGGATGGACAAAAATCTATTGATTCTAGGTTGGGTTTTTAAAGGTCAAGAAGTTTTGGTGTCTAATGCCCTCTAAATCTAAATATTCAAAATCATAGTGGTTCAATAAGTTACAACAAATAGTCAGGTAGACAATAGACTATAAGGAACAAGGACTACACATGAATCCAAAACAACACCAGTCAATAAGGACATCACAAGTAACTCAACATTACTTCTAGAGGCGTTCACAAAAACAAAGGGGAGAACACAACTAGAGAATGCTATACAGTAGTAGGGATGAGTGTCTGATGCAGAGCACACAGTCAAAGCATAGAATTATCAACTTTTGAACCTTTGAACTCACTATTGGCGAGACAACATACCATCGGTGAGCTTAAAATTTCATCGGCCGATAGGCCGATGCCACCATGACTCCGTTTGATTTCACTTCTGACAAACATCCCATCATTGACTCTTATTGGTCAGACAAACCGCTATCAGTGACTTTATATCCTTTCACACTGATGCCTTTGTCACTCCGATACGAGACTCTAAGTCCCTCGCCTATCGGTAGGACTTAATACCACCGACACACTCAAAAACTCTTCTGCCGACACATTGATCTCACCAATGACAACCTTCGAACCACACCCGTCGGTGAGACTCCAAACATTGGTGAACTCTAATCTCGTTGGGCCGATACACCGATGGATTTTGACTGTCGATGTGACCCCCTTCATCAGTGAAGCTCTCAACTGCTCTTCCAATGCGCCAATGGGATTATCTTCTGATACACCGATGTCTTCAACATTGAACCACACTCGTCGGCAAGACAGACCACTATTGGCGAAGCCTAACCAAGGTTTGTTGATACAACTAACTCTTGACGTCGATACAAGGTTCTTTTGAAGGCAAAGAGCGCCTAGGCTTATGGGGCTCAATTTGATGTATTTATTGAAAGCTCAAGGTGAATTGATGCTTATTGAAAATGCCACTTAGTCCTTCATTTGCATTCTAGGTGCCATTTCCTATTGACTTATATACTCCTCCTCATGCTAGGGTGCCTTAATGAAGTGGTTTAGACAATAGGTGCACTTCACTTACTAGAGGCTTGTTCTCCTTCCACCTTAGGCGCACTTTTATGGTGGAACAGGTGGCAATGGGTGCCTTGTCTTAAATGAATGCTCTCTCTAAGTTGGGCACCCTTTTGAGGCTTTATGAGTTGCAAACTGCGCCTTAACCCTTCATGTTTGTTGCTCAATGTTTGAATGTTTAAGAAAGTCTCCTTTACGCGCTCATCTTAATGACTTTTTCTCAAGGCGCAATCATCCTGATGACTTGGATATTCATCCTAGTGTTTTAGGATATCAGGCTACCAGACTTAGTCATTTTTCAGGATCTCAAACATAAAGAATAACATGATGATTCATTTTTTTATATTGCATATAGTTGACATTCTATGCTACTCATAAAGAATATTAATATTTTCTGTTCAACATGATGATTCATTTTTTTTTTAAATACAACTTTTATCTTTTAGTTCCAAAATGAGGTTTAGGTGATACTTGAATAAAAATAGCTAGCTTATTGGATCAACAAACATCCTATGTAATATAATTGGACTTTAAATACTTGAAGTAATCATCTACAAATATCCATTCAAACATGGATTTATAATGCAAGTATGGACACCATCAATAAAAATGATTTGTATTAACCAAATATCCATATAGGCATACATCAATATCTGTCGATATAAGTATAACATATATACAAAATAGCTATATAGGCTTACAAGAATGCCATATAGGCATACAATGTCAACTATATACAATACAAAATATATGTCCACAAATGTCATATAGGCATTCAACAAAGGAACACAATAAAAAGTCATTCCCCTCTGGCTGGTGAAGAGAATAGATCATGGGTAGCCTTTGATCTTCTAGGGGATGGAGACGTGCATGTGGGTGGTCTACTACGAACCTAAGGGCTACTCCTCCTATTTAGTTCTTCCTGCATCTTTAGCTGTTACAATAAAAAGTATAGACATTAATATATAGAAATTACATGTTATAAAAAATGAAACATTTAACAAAATAATCACTTACCGCTAACATATAAGTTGTCTCCTTACTTGCCCAGTAGCAGGAATAGGCCCTGGTGATGTCATGTCCTATAGAAACCATCCAGATAGAAATTAAACTTCAAATAAATAATCTTTTGATTTTTCAAAAATAGACAACTATAACGATGAATGTAAATTAAAATTTACTAATCTGCCTCATACCCCTGTCAATGCCATGGAGCTATGAATCGCAGAGGCCACACCATGCTCCATTGCCCTCTGAACATGGGTAGGTGTCTCTGCAGCCTGCATCATCTGGAAATAAAACAGTATTATTCAATTACGAAAACCATAATAGTGATGCAAATCATGGCTCCTAACATACACACACGTTCATCTAAACATGGAAGTACACACAATAAAGCACACAAGTCACATACAAAATCTAGTAAGTACAATTCATTCATTAAACTATTTATTTTATTACCTTCGTAAAGCTTTGAAGTCCACCACCATTGGCAGGTGTTGCCATGAAATCTACAATATTAACCTATTTAACATCCAAAATTAGATATTAGAATACCATTCATATAAAGATGTTATTCACATGTAATATTTATAATTGTTTACTAGTTACATACCCCGACAGTAGATGATCTAGTGTAAAATGCAGGTGGCGAACCACTGAAAACTGCATCGACACTATGACCCTGAAATTTCATTAAAATCATCAATTTAAATTAGTTAATCTTGCATTTCAAAAATAAAATTTAATAAATTAAATTTAATAAACTTGCTAATATTTACCTGAGTATCAAGGCTGAAAGTCTCACTCAAGAGGGTATCTGTCATCACCATCTGCTCAGTTGCAAATGTAGCTTGTGCACCTGCATCCTAACTATCCATGGGGTCATAACCACAGGCTGACCCACAAGCCTGACAAGCATGGGGTGGGACCCTACTCCTCGTATTATCTCCCAACCCACTCTGTGCTGCAGGACCAGCATGCTCTATAATGCTCTGGGTCAAGGCACTAATGGACTGAAGTGTATCGACCTCAACACTCTCCTTCACAATGGAAGGGATAGAAACATGCTCGTGGGCTAGTCTGTTGATTACTCATCTCACTATCTTGTGTTGACCCCTCACCTCTATCCTGGAAGTCCCACATCTCAAAATAGTTTGGCACTTTATTGAGGACAAATTTGCAGTAGAGTTTCCTCAAAAAGTATTGTGGGACCTCATTATTATTGCATGGAGGATGGTCAAAAACCATCCACCACCTCTGCCCAAAATTGTCCCTTATTGCTTGGTTGTTGCACCAATGGATAGGGAACCTCTTGCATGTAATGGGTCGAGGTTGATTTGTTTGTGGGTTTGTGAAAATTGAACACAAATCTAATTTTGTGATTTGTAATTTTTTCACATCTTGGTATGACAGCTTGTCTGCATAATAATCTCTAAACTCTCTACTCTTATCCGTCCAACTAGTTATTTGCTTGCTAATTGAATCTACATTTGATAACATAGATTCAAGAGATTCAACAAGCGTGGACCTATGCAAGGTTGACGTGGAAGGATCTTTCAACCTTGCAATTATATCTTCAATTTCTTTTTTGTTGTTTTTAATTTGCCCCATTATATTTTCTTGTGTTCCAGGGGCATGTCGAGGAATGGATGGAGGAGGTTGTTGTTCTGCAGGATTTTATGGAGGAGGAGGAGGAGGTGCATTAACATTTCCTGACAATTAACAAAATTTACATCAAAAATCAACTCAAACCTATCTATTTATAAACAAATTCAAACAAAAAAACAAATAAAACTCACTCCTTTGGTGTGCTCGACGTCGTGGAGGCATTTTGGCGATGAATTGCAAAGATTTTTGTGTCAAATTGAGATCTCCAAAATGTGAGCGCGCTTCCTAGGGTTTGCAGGCCGCAGGTATATAGGAGAAAAAAGAAATGGAATGAAATGAAGTGTTTTTTTTTTAATTTATAGGAAGTAATAACGCGCTCGCGTTATAACGCGAGCGCGTTATGTATTTTTTTTTTTCAAAACTATGTGGCCACTTTTTGGCCCCTCATCTTTTTGCACTTACCCCTCTATCTCCCCACCTCTCTCTCTCTATATCTCTCCCTCTCTCTATCGATATCTCTCAATATCCCTTTCCCCCTTTCTCAAGTCACTATCCTCTCTATCTCTCTTTATATGTCCCTCTATATATTTCTATCTCTATTTCTCCTTCTCTATCTCCATCTCCTCTATCGAGCTCCCTCTCTCTATCTTTATCTCTCCCTCGGTCTATCTCTCCTTCTCTCTCCCTCTATCCATCCATCTCTCTCTATCTCTCTATATTTCCCTGTCTTCCTCTCCCTCTCTCCATCACTCCCACTCTCCCCCCTCTATATCTCTATTTCCCACTCTCCCTATCGCTATCTTTCCTTGTCCCTCTCCCCTTGTAGATACCTCTCTATCTATTTATCTCTCCATCTCTCTATTTGTTGCTTTTTTCTTCCAATATTGACTAGCTAGTACTGGTGTATGTCTAACATGGGCTTAAATTCTGCACTATCTTGTTGCTTGACCATATTAATACCTCAATACTCTTTCTTATTGGTTTCTCAATTGTCTTTTATCATAAAAATTATATGTAGATTGAAAATAAAGGAGAAGGAGAATTTGACAAGCTTGGTTTTTATTTCTATAAAGAAATAACGTGAGCACATTATGACTTGGTAGTGATTGAGCTTAGGATCAGTAACTACTGAGCCTTAACACGAACATGTTATAATGCGCTCAAGTTATATCTTGTTGGGATCAAAAAGTGGTTTTGGCCACTTTTTGGTCCCCCATCTGCCACTTTTTAGTCCCCCATCTTTATGCACACACCCATAGGCAGAGCTAAAATTGTGCTAGGTACCCAATGCATGCTATAAGGATATCCACAACAATGACATGAAAATGGTATCATAGTCAAATGATCCTATGAGACACTTCATGCAAGCATACAATTTCCTCCATAAAGGTATGTACCATAGACACAACACTATAGGATGCCTTCATGGGTGAAAAATGGGCAATCTTGTTCAAATTGTCTATTGTCACCATGATGGCATCATTACGATGAGAAGAGATTGGAAAATCAACAATAAAACCTATGGAAATTGTGTCCCATTTCCATTCAAGAACATCATGCAACTGCAAGAGACCTACTGGGTGTTGATGTTATGCTTTCACTCTTTGACACTCAAGGCACCTAACAACAAAATTAGTGACATCCCACTTCATTCCCACCCAATGGAACAACTAATGGAGGTTGGCATGCATCTTCTTCATACTAAGATGTGTTGCATTAGGAGAATGATGCACCTCAATCCTCACTACCAAGTGAGGGTCACTAGGAACTAGGACATAAATGACAATGATGTCTCAATAGTTTGTCGGGCTCTAGAGAATGATTAGAATACTTCCCCCAAGGGTCCTCTAGGACTCTAACTCCACTCTAAGCCCCTGATACCATGGATCTTCTAGTAGCCTCTCTAGACTATACCCCTATAGATCCATGCTCAAGGTCAAAATCAAGACCTCATGCTGCCTCCTACTCAAAGCATCGGTGACCACATTCTCCTTTCCCTTGATGTACTAAACACAAGTCATATTCGTATAAAAATTCCATCCATCGATGCTGACACACATTCAAGTTCGACTATGTAAAGATGTACTGTAAATTGTGATGATCAATATGAAGCTTGAACCGATGGATGAAAAGGAAATGTTTCCACCACATAAGCACATGGATGACAACTGCCTACTCGAATATGATGGTACTGGAGAAATAATGAAATTAAGTTTTTTTTAATAATTAGCTGATAGGCTTTATATGTGAGCATTATAATGCTCAGAATTGTCTCACGCTGTAAAATTCTTCACACCTGTAGTTATATGTGATCATTTGTGTTCAGAAAGTTGTCTCACGCCTCTCACTGGTGCTCTGAAAACTGTCTCATGTGGTAATCCAATATCTTTGCATTAAATGCATAATCTTTGCAATAAATGCATAAAATCTAGGTCTATCTAATTTATGCTACCATAGTTGTCGTTGAGTAAATGCATATGTTGTTGCTATTTACTATACTGCTTTTCATCATTACCAAGGTTGTGTATAAATAGCCTTCAATAGAATGACAAAATAACAAGCATTCGGTCACTAGACATCTGAGCAATTTCATATCTGGGTAATGGAAAAGAGATTACAGAAGGCAGAACCATTGGCAGGGTTATTCTTGCCCAGCTTCATAGCCCATGTTGCTTGCCAAGACTGACTCCTTCCCATTTAACTTGAAAATGGGTGATCAAAATCAAAAGATGATGAGGAATAATTTGGGCTACAAGTATAAGCTTGTGTTTTATACAGATAGGACTGCTTTGTTGCAGCACCACTGACAACCTTATTACCCCTTCAAAACTGTAGATATTGTGGATATATATGTATTGTGTATATAGGTACACATAGTTTGTGGACACAGACACATTATACATGTTATGCCACCATTCATCTGTCTATGTTTGTCTAAGAAGGATTACCATTGTGTATGGGGAGAGGAGAAAGTGTGACATTGGATGGGCAGTTATGGTACTTCTGTACAGGGAGCAAGGTTTTGCTTCACACCATCTAAGTTGTAGGAGCTTGAAAACCAGGGTTTTATTTTCAAGAACATGACAACTGGTATACCAGTGCCCTTTGACCTGCTTATGCCCCCAATTAGAAGAGCCTCACTTAATTTCCTTCTTTCCAATTACATGCCCTGTGGCACATTAGGGCACATAAAGAAACCATCTGTAGGAGCCTCAGAAAGCATATTCAAGGAAAGAGGCAATGAAATATCTTGCATTGAAATAAATGTTGGCATATCTTTTAAAAAATGCTTTAATGGCGTTTTAATTTTTCTGTGGTTTAAAGGAAATTGTAGAAAACATATTTTTAGTTTTTGTGCTAAAAAAACAAATAACTAATGCAAATACCTTTAAATAAAACAAAAAATTCCTCCACAGCTTTGTATCGATTCCTCCCAAAGCGATTCTTTTGTTTTTTGTTCGCACTCCCCTTCAGATCACACCACAAACCTCAAATATGCTTGCCTGAGTTATTTGTTTTCAACCGCTTTCCTTTTCCTTTGAAAAAATATAATTAGAATGGTAAAAGCAATGGAGGGCTAATAGCAATCCCCTTGACACTGTGTTTGCTTGTCATTACTAGGCTCATCCAAAAGAAGGGCGCTTGATAAAGCTATGGAAATGGATAAACAGAGGATTCACGCAAACACATGCCACTTCAATATGCATGCAAAACACCCAAAGTGGTATAATTCATTAAGCCTACAATCCAGCTGTCAGAGCTGCCACGCACTATTGGGGTTTAATTTTGAGAGTAAATGAAAGAGCAGGTAGCAGATTTCTCCAGAAAATTGAGTGTCCCACATGTTTTGGGTTTTATGTTTTCCCTTTAAAAATTTTCATTACACTGTGTTTTTAGAAAAAACAGAAATTTTTAGAAAGAACAAAAAAAATCCAAGTTGGTTTTTACTAGTTTTTGTTTAAAAAATATTAAAACTTTAATATTTTAAAAAAAAAGATTGCCGATTGTCTAATTTTTTATTTTTTACTTTAATAGTTTTTTTAAAAAGATTGCATTGTCTAATTTTTTATTTTTTACTTTAATAGTTTTTTTAAAAAGATTGCATTGTCTAATTTTTTATTTTTTATCTTGTAAGGATTAGGATTTCTTGGATTAAAACGAAATCAAACCTGTCAAAATTGGTAGGCGCTTTATTTTTGGGTTGATTTTTATGGGCCAACAGATATGACTTAATATTTATTTTTTTGTTTTGATTTATGAATTAATCTTCGGTAACCTTCTTATCTGGGTATTTAAATGCATACTCTTGAGAGGTGGGGAGAATAGTGTATTATAATATTGAGTTTGTGGAAATGGTGGTTCCATAAGTGATGTTTAAAAATATATAAATTATTAATTTCATTCCATCGAACCCTAAATATATACTTTTAATTGATTAGTGTTTCTCTTCACCCTACTTAATTGGGTATTAGTGTTTTTAGAATCTTGTGCATTCTTGGGATAATTTGATAATTTATTTTTAATAAATACATAAAAATAAAGAGAGACTAAGATAGAGAAATGTATTAATATAGAGATAAAGAAAGAAAAAAAAGAGTGAATGTAAATAAAGAAGTAAAGAAAGTGTGAAAACCCCTCTTTTGAGAACTCTTATTCATGTTTGTTAATTGGTTAATGATAATGATTATGTTAAAGAAATAATGATCTAAATTTAGAAAACAAACATTAAATTTATAAAAACTATTTAAATTTTTATTTATTCTTAATCAATTTAATAAAAAGATTAGAATATATTGTCAAATTAAAATTTATTTTAAATATTTATAGAATAATGTTATCTTTAATTAATTTATAATTGCTATGGTGTTTTTAATAATTGTATTAATTTATTTGTTCCATGTTTTATTTTTTATTTTTAAGTAGATTTATCTACTAATATATTTATATTTAAAAAATATATTTAAAGTACATTGAGAGATATCCTTCTTACCTATTTTTTAAAATCAATTTACTACACATAAGTGGAAATAGATGCTTAGATATATTTTTTAAATATAGGTATACTAGTATATAATATAATGTTTTATTACTATTTTATATAGTTTGCACTTACAAGATATTTAAACTACTAATGTACATAATAATTAATTGATAGTATATAACCATCTCCATTTTGTATGATTAATATTATATAACCATTCCAATTAAACACACCTATAAAATAATAATCACTAAAAATTTTAATAGAAATACAATTTCTTTTAGTTTTTACTCAAGTTCTCCAAGCCCATATTACTTAATTCTAGTCTAAGTTCTTCAAATCTCAATCTTCCAAATGTTTTCCATTTAAACTAGTACCACTTGAGGGTTTGGTTTTGACAAAACATTTAACTTTCTATGGTGCATCTTTGAATTTGCTTCAAGGACTAAAAAATCTTTCCAACTCTTCATAAATAAAATTAGAAATAATGTATAATCATTTAGCTTATAGATTAAAAATATAAATAAAATATTAAAAAGTGTTTAGAAGTGACAGTGACTTATAAACAAAATTTAATTCTCTATTTACATCAATGATAAAAAAATATACATCTATTCTTATTTTGTGACATCTATAAGTATTCTTGATTATTTATATAGACCATGGAATATTATGTCCATAAATATTTTATCATCCTTGTGCTATGATAATAAACTATAAAAAATGTTTATAATTTTAATGGTTAAATTTACCCATCTTACCTCAAATTTCCTGTCGGGGTATCCCTTGAACCTCCAAAAGGTGCAAGTGCTAGCAATAACATTCTCAACGTGTGCATCAATTGGCATTGCGCGTGCAATGCCATTCAAGCATGCAATTAAATTGTTATGCATTGTAAACAAAATAATCCATATTTTCTTTATTTCTTAGCTTGATCTAGAGAGTTGTGCCTTACAATGCTTCTTTGGCGTTCACTTGAAGTTCCACAAATTTCTTTCCAAACTCTATGGAATGCACTCCAAGGTGTGGATTGAATCTGCTCCTTACACGTGCAAAAAATTTGCCCAACATTTTCACCTAATCTGGTACCACGTATATTTAGCCTATTTTTATTTGTTTTTTAAAGAAGTACTTTCACCCTTAAAAGACTTAGTCAATTGACGCAGGAAATGAAGCAGAGGAAGCGTTCTTCGTCATGAGTCGTATCGCGTCCGAGAAGACATTAAAAGCGTTAAGAGCGCAACAAGGATGAAAGAGAGAAGGAAAATGAGCGCTAGCAGAGAAAAAAGAAATTGGCTTTCAAACGGGAGATTATTTTAAGAAAGAATCCAATTTCTGTATGCTTTTGTGAAACTAAAACGGAATGCGGGGAAATAAATAGGAGAAAATAGCCCAGCAGGATACAGCAATCCCACTGCCCCGCAAACCCAATGGGATTCCACTCCGTTCAAAAAGTTCAAATTCTTCTTCTCTGTATTTCATTTCTCTTAATAGTTTGCTGCTTCAGTTCGGCAGCCCCCATTAAAAATGGCAAGCGTCTGATACACCCATTTTTCGTTCTGTAGAGAAATTACTGTAATTATAAGTTTTGCATTGGTAGACATTACTGTAAATGGTAAATTATTGTTATGCACTTTGGACAGGGTTGCTGATGAGTGGAAACTTCCATCTTATGGTAATTTATCAGCCATCGATTAAATATTTATTGTACTTTGAATCATAAAATCGTACTGAACCGTGCCGTCGCGATGAAGAAATCTCACATGGAGCTGGAGGACACGGATTGAATATAAAACCAAATTATGATTTTGCATCCTTTATTGAAATTTTGGAGGTGGACACGGATTGAATATAAAATCAAATTATGATTTCTCAGATAAGGAACGCCGGCGGCGTAATTAAACAAACCGATTGAAAAATGAAAATGAGCTTTCTCAGAAGCGCAGATGGAACTTGATCCGCAAGCAAACCTGCCGGATTTGAACCGCAGACAATTTCACACGCGCATATATATATTTTAAAACCGACACGGTTTATTTTTGCCGCTTAAATTTTTAATATAAAGAAGACATGTACAATCAATAGGTTTGCAAATACAAGAAATCAAGTAGCAGTAAGCTTCAAATTGGAACGAAATTAACCGTTTGTAAACGTTTCAACAATTGGCTTCGGATTTTATTTACAGTTCTGAAATGGTGCATAATTCCACGTACTCTCATGATGATAATGTTTCTGCAAAGTCTCAGTTTTATGTGGGGTTGAAGAAATCTATTTAGGATTTGAAAAGGCTTTTGTTCCACAACGAGGTCTCGGTCGTTGGCGTGCATTGTATGGGAGGTGGTGGAAAGACTACTCTCGCATTGGCTCTATGCAATGATCTCCAAATTAAAGGTGATATCCCCTCTAAATTCTCTTCATGTTTTTCTGAATGTTTTAAGCATTTATTTAAAAAAAGCCATTCTATTTTAAATTTCTAGGTTTTCCTCTCTCATTTCTAGATTTTAGGTAATTGTATAAAAAGAGATAAGCTAGCAAATACCAAACTGTGTTCTTATGGTATTGGGAGGTTGATTGGAAATGTTATTTTTAGTGCTTTTGTTTTTTTTTTAAATAGTTCCGATGACTATAAGAACAGTATGGGAGGTCTCTTCCTATAAAGTCAATAGAATTGGCATATGTTCTTTTGCCTCAAAAAGCATTGAATCAAAGATTTCGTTTGATATTTTTGATTTACCTTTCATAAGCAATTGCCTAACTGTTATCAATTCCTTAGGCTGAGCAGAGGTTAGTTTTCTTGCATGTTGATCTCTGTATAATTCTTTAACAGTTAACAATTAATATTAAACATTAGCCAGTTTAATACTTATTTATTTATTTTTAATAAAAATAAAATAATTTTATATTATTTTTATAACTTAATAAGTTATAAAATTGTTATTAACTGGTTAACCATGGAATAAAAGCAGTCATAAACAATACTGTATGTCATAGTAGTTTGTAATTGTCTTTGACCATCTAAAGTATTGCCAAGTAGCAGACCTCTCTTAAAAGCACACCCAAGACGATTTTGTTTTGAAACATCTCCTATATGTATGCACCACAGTTTCTTCTTTGCCACACTACTTACATGTAGAATCTGTACTATATCATAGGTTTGCAATGCTACTCTGGTTCAGGTTAAAGGTCATTTTTTCATGCATGTTTAAGGAATTTAGTCTAAAACACACTTGTTTTTTCATGGATTACAGATTATTTTGACAACAATGTGATTTTTCTCACCGTTTCACAGTCCCCAAATCTGAAAGGAATATTAGAGACTATGTGGGAGAAAATAGTTGGAACGAAAAGACCAGAGTTTCAGGATGTGGAAGATGCACACATAGAGCTGCAGCAGTTGGTTTCGAGGCAATCCAAGCTAACTCTAGTTGTTTTGGATGATGTCTAGTCTACAAAAAGTTTGGAAAAATTACTATTTGAAGGTCCGGGTTACAAGACTCTCATAACTACTAGAGACGGATCCACCATCCCCAGAACCCCCTCTTCAAACTCTATCAATTACCATTGTTGGGCACAGAGGATGCTCTGTCACTTTTCTGCTTCTGGGCTTTTGGACAGACGTCAATTCCAAGCGATGTAGATGTAAATCAAATAAAGGAGGTATGGATTTATCTGAAATAATTGTGCTTTTGTGAGCCTAATAGATATCAATTAATTAATTATTAATTAGATTGTGTTGTCCTACCAGGACTGTTTATTATAAATTTTCTTTACATTTTATGAATTGCAGGTGCAAGCAGAATGTGGTGGTCTGCCACTTGCTCTGAAGGTGATTGGAAGCTCTATGCATGGGGAACCGCAAGAGGCTTGGAAGAGGGCAAAGAAGATTTCTGAAGGAGAATACATATCAGATTATCATAGCAAAGGGCTATTTAGATTGCTGCAGACCAGTGTTGACTCCTTGGACGATGTAGTCAAGGAATGTTTCTTAGACTTAGGGTTATTTCCAGGGGACAGGAAAATCTGTGCTGATGCGCTATTGGACATTTGGGTTTATGTTCGAAAGCTACGAAGGCATGATGCTTTTGCCATCTTATCAGAACTTGCAAGCAGAAATCTGTTAAATTTAACCAGCAATCCAAGGTATTGTTTTTCGTTTTATATATTGGATTTCTTGTTATCATATATTTCAACACTAAACTGACATGCTTGCACTTAACAGAGGAAGTGCAACAATCCCATATGGAAATGCCTCGGAGCTATACTTTTCTCAGCATGATGTACTGCGAAACTTGGCCTTGTATTTGGGACACCAAAACAATAAGAGGTTGGTCATAACAAGGAACGATTGCAGTGTGTTAGCGAAATGGGAGTTGCTTAATGATAAAGCATTTGATACTCAAACTATCTCCATTCTCACCGGTGAGTTATTCAAAAACTTTTATATATCCATTTTGGTCAAAAATATTTCTTTGAAATACTAACCATTATTTGTAATGTTCGTCTTTGATGTCAAACTGTAGAATAGAATTGAATTTCAAACATGCTTTTTTCCATAGAATAAGGTATACATCATTATTCCAAGTAACTAACTAACTTGGCTGGCCTATGCATGAAATCTATTTCTAATTGACATCGAAAAAGTACTGTCATTAATATTCTAATCACTTGTTCAGTGAATAAACTCAACAGATTCTGTAAACTATTCAAAATATCTAATTTTTTGGATGCTCTAAATGTCCTCCTTAACTAGCAGCAATATTCAACACTACTGTTTTCAATTCTCAAGTATTTCATAGTGTTCTACATCGCAAATACAAGCACTCTTTTCCCTTACATATTTCCATTCCTCGATTCAACTTCAATATGATGAGAGTTTAACATATATAACTAGTAGTTATAATCAATGCACAATGTTCTAATTGGATTTCCTTTGCATTTTAAACATGCAGGCCCTATGGAAGAAAATCACTGGTATGATATGGATTTCCCCGAAGTAGAGGCTCTATTATTACTCTTCACTTCCACAGATTACTTTCTTCCCCCATTTCTGAAATCCATGAAAAAACTAAAATTTCTGATGGTATCCAATTGTGGTACAAAGAAGGCAACAGTGAAAGGTCTAGATGTCTTATCTTCACTCACTCAACTCAAGGGTGTCCGCTTGGAGAGGTTGATTTCACCCCTTGTCGAAAAACAGAGCATTGAAGCACTACAAAACTTAGAGAAGCTATCTTTGAGCTTATGTGAAGGATTTGGAAATATATCCACATTCACCAAGCTACAAGATTTTAACCTGGACCACAGCAGTGATTTGGAGGAGTTACCCCTTGGTGTCTGCAATATGCCCTGCACTCTGTCCTGGTCTATTACCAACTGCCATCTGCTTCAGAGTTTACCATATGATTTTGGAAATATGAGTTGTCTAAGAATGCTAAGGTTATCGGCATTACCAGGCCTGAAAGAGCTTCCTGCATCAATTGGAAAACTTGGACAGCTGGAATATCTAGACATTTCAGTATGCAAGGGCTTGAAAGAAATTCCAAAGGAAATAGGACAACTCAAGAAATTGAGGGAGTTTGATATGAGAGAGTGTTCTCGTTTGACGAGGTTACCTACAACTGTTTGTGAACTAAGTTCCCTGAAGCTTGTCACTTGTGATGAGAAGATTGGGAAGCAGTGGTTGCGGGCCAAGAACATTTCTATTTCAGAACTTAGAGTTGAAATTGTGGAAGCATAGTTCAGTTTGGATTGGCTTGATGATTGACTTCTTTCCATCTCTCATCATGAAGAAAAGCACAAGACCCAAGGATATTGACATTCTTGTAAAATTTTCAATACCTTTTCATATTCATGGCACAAATTGTTGAGTATGTGAAGTTCAACAGTCTCCTTGACCGTGTCCCTTCGTCTACTCCTCTTTATCTCTTGTTACTATTCTTTTTGTCAATAAAAGAATGAGACTTAGTTTCTCATTGCATCACTTATAAACAGAGTTGTATAAGCTGCTGAACATTAATAAAACAGAGTTTCCCCTGCTTTTCCCATGGCGAACCACGTAATTCTGGTTGTCTCCATGTGATTGTTTATTATTTATCTGTTCATTGATTGCTGTTCTATTTAATTAGTTTAATCTTCTGCTGCTCTTTATACTCTACACAGATCAATATAAGGTCCTCTGTATTTTCAGCCTATGATTTTGATAATTTTTTGTGGCAAATTCAGTGCAGTAAAAATTCTTTATTGGGTTGTACATGTATAACAAACCTATTCTCCGTCCCAAGACATTTCTTTGTTTTGTATAAAGTCAGGATGTGGGTGTACGAAAATGTGTGGAAGTTGTCCTCACTGCAATTAAATTTCGCTCAATGGTTTAGACTGTACTTATTTTCTGTAAATGTAGATTTACAGTATTTCAAATGCACGTAAGTTTTAAATTTATGTACTGTGTTGTAACTTGTACGTACAAATTTGTACAATCCAGAATTAGAAATGAACAACTTGTGTTTGCCTACCATAATGTTTACAAGCTTGAGCTTGTGTATAGGGTTATATTGGCTCCATACCCCCAAACTTTTTTTTTTTTGTATTGAAGAAAGCTAAAATTACAAAGCAGCAGTCCCAATCTATGTTACCAGAAACGAGAAATGGAAACGGCAACACAAACGTGACGAGAAACGGGATATTTTGAGGTTGTGTAAAAGAAACAGATTTTAAATACATATATTTTTTTCAAAATTTTAGATTTATTAGAAAGTAAAATACTAAGAATAAAACTAAGAAAAACCAAAAACTACATCTTTGTAAATATATACACACATTTATCTTTTTAAAAAACATAAAACTGTGTCTAAAAAACCATGCATTTAATGTTTTTTTAACAAAATTAAATCTATGAAATTTGTTTAAATAAAAAATAACTTAATTTTCAAATCACGTAATAACTAATTAAACATTATAAAAGCCATGATTTTTGTTTTGAAAAGACAAAACTAATTTCCCTAATAAATAAATAATATCATAATAAAAATAATATTATAAAGTCACTTTTATTGTATAATAAATATACAATATTATAATATTATAAAACATGAATAAAATTTTAATACAAATCAAAGTTTGAATGCAAATTTGAAAAACACAAAGTTCACCGAAAAAGTCCTGTTGGCAACGCAGAAACGGCCATTTCTGAGAGCAACAGCGTTTCGCCCATCAGAAATGGAAACGCGGCGTAAACGTTGTGTTTCTGGTAACATAGGTCCCAATAAGAGATACTGAATAGAGTAACCAACAGCAAATACAAACTGAGGTGGAGCCTCTAAGGCAAATGAAATACAGAACTCAGAACAGCCAGCATACAACTGTAGCAAAACACAACCAGCCCAAAAATGTCAACAATAAAATGCCTTGTTATCAACAAAACTGATAACACCCATTAGCCGGAAGTATTCTCCATGCATAAAGGCCCAGCCATGAGAAGCCCGGAAGAACACAACATAACTCAAACAACATAAAAGGACCAATGCTGCTTGAGGCAAAAACATACAACAAAACCAGAAAATATATAAAGCCAATCATAAAAACCCTGCCCAGAAAGAATTGTCCCTATCAAGCCCACCATGAAAACCTTCCCCAATGCACTCTTATGAAAATGAGCAAAATTCCATGCATAAAGTGCCATCAGAACTGCCTGTAGCAACCAATATTACTGCCATCAACCAACTTTGGAATTTGCGCAAAAAGAGTAATCTCCCCGGAGATATAAATTGAAACCTTCTGGAATTAATGGCTCTAAAAATGAAGCAATAATCAGCTCTTCAAAATTGAGAGAGAAAGAATGCCTCTAAAGTATAGAGTGCTTAGAAAAGAACAAGAATACAAATCATACTCTGTTCAAGCCCTGCAAACCTTGACTGGCAATCTGGTGGCTGCTACAAGGAAGAAGACAGCTGCAAAGATTAACTGCCCACACCTTAAAAAACTGGCCAGAGAAAGTATAAACTGAATAGTTAACTGTAAAAACCCTTCGATGCCAATACCAAATGTCACCGTGGCTGAGCACTGAAGAAAATACACCAAACTTATAGAACTTCTGAATTTTATGAAGCAAATAGCCACTTAAGTCGACATGGAGTTCTAATGTGGAGAAACAGTGACATTCAACTTTTGATAACAAGAAAGTCATTCCTCTATCATATTTCTAGGGAAAAAAAATTGAAAATGCAAAAGGATTTAAGATAAAAAGTTTGCAAAGCAAATTCCAATGGTTTATATCAACCTAGTATCATCTCATATCGATTGGACGCTAAGCTTAAACATCATGTATGTTTGCACTCAAGGACTTACAATGAAAACTTAAAGCCACATTGTTTATATTTAAAAAAATTTAAAAGATGTCAATTAGTAATAATAATGCATTATATTGTACTTAAATTTATGTCATATTTTTTAAATATGTTGAAAGTATATTGTTTATGGACAACAACTTACTACATATAAGTAGGTGTATTGTTACTTTTTGGAATTGCTAGCAATCAAAATATTTTTTACCACACAAATGTGCATGACATTTAAATTGGCATTGTTTAGTAATCGTAAGAGTTGAAGAAATGCCTTTCATTGACCCCAACCCATTGAGGCTTTGTGTGAAGACTAAACACTATGCAACCAATATAAACAATGTGGTTTTAAGTTTTCATGTAAGCCTTGTAGCTCTGTCTCAAAGGGAGTCGCCAATTACACATCCTCCACTTTCAATTGTTTAGGGTCTCCCTAAGGCGAATTCCAATGTCTTACTCCTCAAGGTTAGTACTAATAGGTGGGAAAAGTTAGCCATTAGACAAGATTAAAGAATCAAAGAATAAATTAATGATTAATCTATTAGATGTTACTATTATTGAACCTATGTTTAACATCTTTAAAAAGGTCTTTATTTCACTATTGTGCGTAGTTACATCCCTGAGGAAGATATCTTGATTGAGGTTGAAATTGATGCCATTGTCTTAGGTCATGAACTATAGAAGAGATCAAGGAAGGCTATGTTATAACCCTTACATATGCTAATCGAGAAATCTCACACCTAACTAAAGTTTTTAAATTGAATGAGTTAACATATTGCTAGATCATTTAAATAGGTTGTATTGTCATGTGAAGCATGATACAACAAATGGCTCTAATTATACACATGTTGCATTTCTTCCTTATGTAGAATGTTATCTTTAATATGATTTCAAATAATGTAAAAAAGGAAGACATTAGGGCATTTTTTAAACTGCTTTTCTCTCTTTGTAATGGCTATTTAGCCTCTATGATTAATACAAGCAACTAATTGTGTCTCTCTCATTTTCTTCTACACTTTGTCTATTTGAATGCTGCTCATTTATTTTGTGGATAAAATAGTCCCTCTATAAGTTTCAGTATTCTATTTTAGCCTCTATTAAAGATTGGATGAGTCTATGTTAGTTTATTCAGCCTTTGAAATTATTACTGTGTTATGTCAGTTTCAGCAAAACACTATAAATCTGGTGCATCGCGCTTTCAATTTCAATTTCTTCTTATCCCCTTTCCCTGTGAGCATAGCATTAGATTTAGTTGAATTCTCTGGACCTTAAGTCCAGAAAGAGGAACCAGCCTTCTCTAGAGGTTTGGTCTCAACTACTAGTTCCCACACCTTGAGACCAATCCCATGTTTCATTGAATTTGTTGGTACCATCACAAACTTCAACAATAGGGTGCAAATTTAGGTGATAACAATTACCTTTACAAAAAAGTTGGTTTATTTGTAAACCTATGGCATTAAATGTTAATAGTTTACAAAGATTGTGATGGTAACATAAAATGCTATAACAAGCCCTAACACTAAGTGTTAATAAAATAATAAATGCTAGAAAACACAACATTATAACCTTCACCTGTAAGGAGGCTGACTGAGGGCAAATAGGACTCTTCAAACAGAGCCTAATTTGAGGGCTTGATTTGGGGCCATATGAAGGTCTAAGAGGTGCTTAGAGCCCAAGTGGGCCTCTAAATCCAAGAGCTCATGTTGATTGATGTGATAATGAGACTGTGTCCTTCTGAGAAACAAAAAATAATGATCTCTCTGGACCCTACAAACAACAAATAGGAAACTTGTGGCAAGAAACCCGTGGATGCTTGGTAGCGAGGGGAGATTGCAACCAAATAAAGATCTTCAGTAGCCAAAAAAACTAGCGTCCTTGCTAAACAAGGCAAAATGTTTAGCAAGGAAACTATCCCATGTTTGGTGCTGAGAAGGATCAAATATTTCCTTTGCTTGCAGATCTGGTCAAGGGCCAACAAGGCAAAATGGCACCCTAAAGTTCTATGCTCACGAACTAGAAAATGCCCTAAAAATGCCAAAGAAAACATCCACAGCCACAGAAAAACATCAAACATTGAATGAGTCAGTCTTGGAGGAATGAAGGCCACAGCAGGGCCCTGAAAAGGGACCAAAACAAGGGCCTCAGGAGCCCAAAAAATTGCAGAATCAACCTTCAAACACCAAAAACATGAAAAATATTCACCCAAAAACACATGAAATTTTCACATCTTGATGAAAATTCACTCAAAATGACAAAAAAACTACAAATCTTCAATTTGCAAAATTCTTTAAATTTCACGGAGATCCATGACACACCTATGATAGGATTGAATGTGCGGTATGAAATTGAAATTGGGAAGGGAATTACAATTCTAGGATTTGATACCATATAGGAGCAACAATGAAATGAATCCAATAACCAAAACTTCCACAAGATGAATGTGCACAAAGAAAGAGTCTAAAAACAATGATAAAATGTATATGAATGTACAATGAACTCCTTGTATATGTAGGACAAGGAAGAAGTGAGAAGGTGTGAGTCAAACACTGACTAACCCTCCATGATGTGTGACACATGTAGAACACTTGGGACAAGTGTGAGAGCATGTGTCATATGTCTATGAGGTGAGACAACTAAACCACTAAGTGATCTTAAGCCAGTGTCAAACTAGATAGATGTAAACTAGATGAATAAGGACACCTTTCACACTAACACCCTACACGGTCATGTGGCCTGAATCAACCATTGCCACCAAACTGGCATTTCTTCCCTTCCTGATCATGCCATTAATAGCCTTTTTGAAGGAATTTAGCTTTGAATGCCCTATGCTTTCTTCAACCTCCTTGAAGTCACCTCCATTGTCTACAGAGGGGAGCAAACTGCCATCAGCTAGAGATAATACTTGCAGGGATGAATGACAACTTAGGGTTTCGGTAGTGCCGCCATTATTCGGGAGTGACATTTCAAATATCAAGTAGAAAATTATAATTATTTTGCACTATATTTTTAGTATTGTGGTAATGTCATTTATTAAAAACATTTTTCAAATGATTAACTCTAAGAACTCCTTATGATAGTGAAACATAGTAAAGTTTATTACTCTTTATTTCAACTTCCTTATTTCCTTAGATAGAAACAAAACACATCAATGCAATTTACAACCAATAAATAAATAAAGTGTTTTGGCCTATCCAATTGTATTGTTGTGTTTTATTTCTATCTAAGGAACTAAGGAAGTTGAAATAAATAGTAATCAACTTTACTATGTTTCACTCATAAATAAAGTGTTTTGGCCCATCCAAATGTATTTTTCCTAATAAAGTGCTAAATTCATTCCCTAGACAAAATACTATTTTTTGTTATTGAACTAAGGAAACCTTGAATAACTAAAAACACGGTACAATATTCTAGAAAATGAACACAAAAATAGGGACTTGGAAAAATGCAGAATATGGAGAAGCTCTCAGAAGTCACTTGTAGCACAAACACCCATATAATTCATGAATGACAACATAAGTACACTAGCACGCAAGCACATTGTGGTCCTCCATTTACAAAATCACACTGTATAGGAAATAAATAGAAAATATGTTCCAATGATAGCAAGACCCACACATAGTAGTATTAAAAGATGATAATTAAATTACTAAACAACACCTAGAATGATATAGATATGTGCCAAATGAAAGAAATGGTCTAAGAGATAAATAACATAAACAAGACAAAACCTCCACGTGTAGCTAGGATAGAGAAAATGGGGGTGTCTACTAGAGAGTTTGTCAAATAGTCAAGCTCCTATTTGGTCTTTTGACCTCCATGGGCAATCCAATAGAAATATGAATTGAAGTTGGATATTGTGTGTGAGTTATTAACCCTAAGTGTATCTAAAATTAGAGAGAAATTATAGTGTTTATAAAATGAACACTTAATAGCTTACATCTACAAAGTTGTTGAATGTACTGTTTGTATGGAGAAGAAATTTGGAGAATGGAGGATCCAAGAGTGCCAACAATAGAATTTATCGGTTCCAAAGAAAAATTGATAGGGAGCTATGCATTTGTCCTTTAAGAAGATAGAAGAGCACAATGGAATCCTAATGAAAATCAAAATAAACTACAAATAAAAGAGCAAGAGAGTTGGAAAAGAGAGGAGAGTTAAGTATGAGCAACAATAATACTAACAACTCAAGGAATTTAAGAAGAGATGTCTTACATGAATGATGAGGAGAAGTATCTTAAAAACTATCTCCCTCAAGAATAATCCAACAACAAAGAATAGAATGTGTCTCTAGAAACCTAAAAGTTGAAATAATGAGTACATGAAACTATGAACAACAAAATGATTCAAAAATAATGCAATCTCATAATTATGGATGTATTGCAGTAATGTTGTGGCTCTAAAATTACATGAGAATGTTGTAATAAAGACAATTCAAAGAGAGAGTCTCACACCCCCTAGAATATCAAAAGCATCAAAATAGTTCAATGCATGTACCTAGGAATGAAGGAGAACTAAGGTTGCTATTTTTAGTCAAAAGGTTAGGGAATATTGGTTGCAAACTTGACAAAACTTGTTTGACTAGTCATTACAAGATAAATGAGGTCGAAACAACACCAACTTGGTCATTATATTGAATATGTATAGTTATACTATCATAGGACAAAAACATGATTGCATAGATGTCCATGAAACTATGTTGTTTGAGAGAAAAGTGTTAATTAGCATTTTAACATAAAGGTACCGAATAAAATGATCATACGAAATAATTTTAACACATATAATAGATCTAAACACACAAAAACATAGAACCCATTAGCACTCACATTGGGGGAAAAGACCGAGGATGGGATAAATAAGTTCTAGGAACATGCTACAAGAATGAACACTAAAATGAGGATAATTTGTAATGGCAAAATTGTAGGATATGCAATTTCGGTCATTACATTTTCCCCCCACTTTAGTAGGCTTGTGCCACTAGTTGATAAAGCCTAAATAAAGTATAGAAAATAGAATGCAAAAATATCATATGTGCTAAAAATGGATGCAATGCAGTCTTCAATAGAAACATCATGTCCCCAAACAAAGATCTAAAAAATTATGTTAGAAAAACAAAACCTTCAACATGGATACATTAGCAACACATAAAACTTACATCACAATGAGGTGTCAAAAATACGTAAAACCTAGAACATATAAACATTGGCAAATCCTACGTAATCCAAGATACACACAACACACACACCAAATACACTACATAACACACAAAAATATACAAGAGAACACAAACAAACCTAAAGAATCATATGCACTAAGACAAAAAGTATAAAATTTTCTAGCCTACTCAATTTGTAGAAAATAGAATCTAAACATAATTGCAATGCACTATGTTGTCAGAAAAATGGACATGGTTCAACATCTAGCATGCTTTTTGCAAGGAACCATATAAAAATGACATGAATCACATGTACTAGCATGCTTTGTTATTAGGCTATATTGATAAGGGTGGCCATGTCCAAGTGCTATTTGTACTTGGGACCACAAATGTGTGATGCTCTAGAAGCATGTCAAATGTGTATTGTGGTGGATATATGCCCCCCTTAAAATAGTTGCTAAATAGAAACTATTTTAAGCTATATGAAAGTGGAATATAAAACTAAGGGAAGAACCATACACCAAATAATATGCCCCCAAGGTTAGTGATTTTGCCCCCCAAAATAGGCAAAATAGGGCGATGTTGTTGGTTTTGAAAAGATGGATATGTTGAAAATTGTGTCCATGGAATGACATAAAAAAGAAATCACATACACGACAACTACATCACAGTCTGACACACATAGGGATCTATATGTGTCAAGGTTGGTATAAGTTTGTGGATATTTCATTGTCATCATCTATTGAAGCATACAAAACTATGGATACAATGAAATAATGTATACAATGTAAGGAATCTAAGGTAGCAAAACAACTTCCTACACTAATCTTAAGAGGGGGGTTATGCAAAACTTTTTAGATCTTTACAACAATTACAAAAATTATACAGAAAGAAACATAATAATAGCAATCATACCACAACACAATGATTTACATTAAGAAAACCTTTTCGGGAGAGAAACCCTGTTGGGTCCCAAACTAGCTAATCCCAATCCCGAGAACACTTGTTCGATCTCTGAGACTAAGATGTCGTCAATGAGGTGAAAAGGGAGTTCATCAATAAGATGAAGGTCATTTGACATACTAAATAGTAGCAAAGACAGACATAATAACTAGACATATTCTATTTAACAAAATATTGTAAATTTTTGCTCTTCATCAATTCACATTAAAATTTTATCTATAATTTTGACATAAACATCAAAATACGATAATTCAAAGAGATGGTGGCACGCATGGACCAAAAGTGGTACAATGAGCACACTCCGCACCTCTCATTATTTGTCAAGAAGTTGCTGTCAAATCTAAATTTGCTTCGAAGTTAACTCCTCCCATGCCTCAAAATTCATTTCTTCACTGTAAAACTTGTTGGGCATCTTCAATCAATTTGACGGAGAATACCATTCTTATTCGAAGTTACTCATGTTCCTCCTCCCCACTATTCCCATAGCGATTGGGCAAGTGTCTTGATGAATCACATAAAACTTGTGAATATTGAAGTTAATTCCCTTGTATTTAAATGAAAAGTTGGAAGTTGATTTGTGTAGCTTGGGTGGAAAGTTGAAATTAAAAGGAAGCATCTAGACTTTAGACATGAAAATGGGGTTCACGTTTGAATTCATAGGTCTCATCACTTTAAATACACTTTGCGTAGCTTTTAACAAAATCCAACGTCAACTTTTGTATTTAAAATACTAAGCCTGAAAGATTTATGCTCGCCAAAAGTCCTATGCACCAATCTATGGCTCAATCACACATACAAAGCCTAAAAAGAAATGCCCTGACTTTTTCAAATACATCAACGCCACAAGCACTACTGGATTCTTATGTTTAGGTGCCCCAATCAGAGTGGGCCTCGCCTCTGAAAGAAACCACGAGTTAGAGTACAGAGCAAAAGCATAAAGTAATATGCTTGATATACTTTAATTATTTTTATACTATGTCTTTATTAACTAATATACTACATTCTTTATATATAAAGTTTCTTTATATTTTATTTTATTCTTCAATCTATTTATTTTATTAGTTATATTTTTAATTATAATTCTATATAATTTTATTTTTTTTTACAATTTTCCAAAATTTCTCTTTTCACATGATACTATGATACATTTTGATACTTTATGGTTTGTCTTTAGTATATATTATATATTTATATTTAAAAATGTATATCTAAAGTATGTTCTAGGGATATCTCTTTTCCATAGTTTATTTTTTCCATCGTTTTTATTTTTTAATTTTTCAATTTTTTTTTTTTTGTTTTTTAATATACTCAATACATTCCTATACTTTATTTGTTTTATTAAACATAGACAAATAGGATTTTATTTTTTATGGGCAATTTAGGGTTTCAATATTTCCAACTTAAATATCAACATGATAAATCACTCTAGAGATTTGAACTTAGTTCTCCACAATAAGAAACTAATGTTTTTACCAATTAAACTCAACTTATTTGACAAGTTAAGTACAATTTTAATTGTTGCCTTAAGTTTTCTTATTAATTTCTTTTCCATAAAATTAGTTTCTAAAACTATTTATTTATTTTTTCTTATCTACTATATATAGTTATTTATCGTTCTATATTAGTTATTCGTTATATATTCATAAAATAGTTATTTCTATATCTTAGAGTAGCTTACATTGTTATTTTTAGTTTTAAATGCTAAGAAATTATAATATCATTAAGCATTAATTCGAGAGTGCTTCCGGATTCAACTGTGTATGGAAACAAAAACATGTACACAGTTGAATCTAGAAGCACTCTCGAATTTACTATTATGGATTGTGGAAAACTCATGTCTTCTATCATTTTAAAAACATTTTTTACTTATATGTATAGTAATCTTTTTTTTTTTAAATATCATTCATTTCTTGTGTGTTTGTTGTTTGTGTCCTTCATTCTTTTTTTTTATTCGTAATAGTATGTTTTACATTAAGATAGAAATAAAACTTTACATAATATTCTTCATGAGAGGGTATGCAGTCACCACCCCAAGATTGAACAGCTTGCAATACCACCCCAAAAAGACCACGCAGGGTCAGCTTATAGAGACAAATGGGATATTAGAAACAAAATTCCCTATCCAACTGAATTGGGGTGTCTGCACCCATATTAGTCAAATTCTCTATCAGCATTTTTACCACAAACTTAGATCTTTCCCCCATTGCAGACGCTTCCTCAAACCCTTGTAAGCCTTGCAGGAGCTCTCACAGATTTTCGTGTAGTTGCAGAATGTCATCTTGCCGAGGGACTGGTTGTTTTACCGAGGAATGATGACATGAGCTAATGATGAGATCTGTCGTGCATTGAGCCAGCCCGACTTGCTCGTGGAAAACTGTCTAAATACTTAGTTTTGATCCTTTCAATAACTCCTACGGGCAGAGATGAAGTGACGTCTCAATCCTCCAAAGGCAGGCTATGTGTAATGCTTTGATTTTCTATTATTTCTTCTACCAGTGTATTTGCCACCTCATCCGTCGTTATCCATACCCTTCAAAAGGAATTGGCCCTACCACACCAAATGTGTGGGTAGGGCACCCACCCATCCACCCACGTTTGTGTCCTTCATTCTTGAGTCTACTTTCTCTTCCTCTTTAATTTAGTGAAAATAAAATTGATTTACAATCTATCATTTCTTCTCTACGATGAACCATAGACTATGGTCTAAAACATTCATGATTATATATATTATTATAATAAAAGCCCAAATTTGTGAGTCAATAACATTTAAGATGATATATTTCTATATAAATATTAGAAATAATTTTATAAATTATTAAAATAATAAAAAATATAATTCAATAATTAATTAGTCGATAGGCTTTTATATGTGGGCATTATAGTATTTGGAATTTTCTCACGCCATAAAAAAATTCATGTCGGAAAATTTTCTGGCCTCTGTCGGTTGTTCCTATCGGCATATTCCTTGAACCTCCTATGGGTGCATGTGCTAGTTATATTGATCTAAAACACAAATAGTGATAATAACTTTGGAAATTTGCCCCCACTTTAACGAATGCTAGGTAATAACTGTTGGGTGGTGAAGCCCAACCGTTACGATTACTCTGCCACCGTTCCATTTTTATGATTCCTTTACTATTCTAGGCTGGGCGTTGGTTGAGTGGTGCCAGAATAATAATTGCAATAAACTGCTGAAGGTGTATAAAAATATGGTGCTATGTATTGTAATAGAATGGAAGAATAATGAATAAGATATTCCCTGCTTGAGAGTGGATGTAGGCAATTGCCGAACCACTGTAAAATCGTCTCTTATTTTGTTCTTTATTTTTGTGTTTTTATTCCATTTTCATTGCTCATTTTATGATCAACAATTGGTATTAGAGCCTGGTGGAGAAACTTGGTGAAGAAGCTTGAGACATGGAAGAATTTTTCAGAGCTATGGACGAAGCAGATATGGAAGAGAGTCCCAATTGGGACGATTGGGTTCGAACTCTCATGTCTTGGTCGTGTGGCCATGAAGAGAGTCATGTTGAAGTGGGAGCTATTCATCAAATGTTTTTGGATGAATTAAATGATGAAACTGATTCTATTATTGACGAGTTTCTTGGTATGTTGGAACTTGGCAGTATCATGGAGCAGATGCAAGAAATAAAAAGTGGTGTGGCTGCTCGAAAAAGGGTTAGATTTGATGATACTCCTGTCTATTTGGACACTGAGGAGTATGCGGCCCTTTCC
Organism: Cunninghamia lanceolata; assembly: GCA_027924645.1. Classification (NCBI taxonomy): domain Eukaryota; kingdom Viridiplantae; phylum Streptophyta; class Pinopsida; order Cupressales; family Cupressaceae; genus Cunninghamia; species Cunninghamia lanceolata. The sequence goes on along the minus strand of BSBN01000119.1, from coordinate 2,473,316 downwards.
TATGAAAGAGAGTTGATGGAGGCTTCTAAACCAGCGGTAGTGGCCGGTGAGAGTTTGGATGCTGCTAGGGCTTTAACGGAGGAAGGTAAAAATTTTCCGGAAGCTTCTGGGAAAAGTGATTCTCAGGCGGAGATCTGGGTTCGAGCATCGGATGAAAAAGTTGGCAAAGATGTTGTCATGGCGGAGGCCAAGCTGGAAGTTCATTTGAACGAAGCTGAAAATGAAGCGAAGAAGGGTAAAGAGGCAGAAAAGGATAAAGATGTGGACATGCAAAGTGCAAATGATAAGGAGGCTCTTGGGAAGAGAGGCCAAGGCTTCTGACGTGGGGAAGTTCAAGTTCTACATGGTTTTGGTGTGGAACGCCATCTATTGGCAACTCTTCTATATTGGGATCTTTGGGGTCATCTTTTTAACTACTTCTCCGTTCAATGGTATCATTATAGCTATTTTTATTCCTGTGAATGAAGTGTTGGGAGTGCTCATCTGTGGCAAGAAATCCTCCCCAGAGAAAGGCATGGCTCTGGCTATGGCCTTGTGGGGATTCACTTCATATTTGTATGGGAAGAATAAGGGCTATGCTTTTGTGCCGTATGCCACTACTGCTGAAGCAAAGTGAGCTGTTAAGGAACTGACCAGTGTTGAGATTCAAGGCAAGAAGTGTGGAGTGTTATTGCTAGCCATGGTGGAAGCAGAGTATAGTGTGGAAGGCTTGCCTTTGTTGACTGACGGAGCTTCTTCAGTAGAGGGAGAAGGTATGAGTGATGGATGTTTGACTTATGATATGGAGGCAGCCTGTAAATTGGAGAATGTGGAGGTGCTGAAGTTGCATCTTAGCGAGGAGAATGATCCCAACTGTTATAGGACTCCGCCGGTGGTGAAAGAGGCATTGGAAGCCATGCCGGTGGTGAAGATTACGGAGAAGCATGTTGATTCCGACTGGTCCTCCAAGTGTGTGGTGTGTAAGGAGGATTTTACTTGCCCACAAATGGAGCCGTGGACAAGTAAGCTTGTGTCTGAAAATGAAGTATTTGAAGATGTTTTTGACTCTGATTTGATTTGGAGAAAACTCATTCGGAGTGTGCTGGAATAGAATCTAGTAAAATTAAAATCTTCTCAAGGTCTGGTTGTGACCTAAGATTCAAAATGGAAGCGCAGGGAATGTCACAGTGCATGGCTATACTGGTTGGCCTTCAGGGGGCGATTGTTGGGTGGTGAAGCCCAACCGTTACGATTACTCTGCCACCATTCCATTTTTATGATTCCTTTACTATTCTAGGCTGGGCATTGGTTGAGTGGTGCCAGAATAATAATTGCAATAAACTACTGAAGGTGTATAAAAATATGGTGATGTGTATTGTAATAGAATGGAAGAATAATGAATAAGATATTCCCTACTTGAGAGTGGATGTAGGCAATTGCCAAACCACTGTAAAATCGTGTCTCTTATTTTGTTCTTTATTTTTGTGTTTTTATTCCATTTCTTTGCTCATTTTATGATCAACAATAACTTTGGAAATTTGCCCGCACTTTAATGAACACCTTGTGAAATGGGGGACCTCTTAACGTAGTGTAGGACATCTATTTAATACTTCAACTTTTTTCTGATGTGAATAGGCTTTAGGCACTCTACTTAAATATCATCCACTTCAATGGTCAAACACTCAATAGTAATCTTACACCTCATTCACAACAAAAAGTGGTAAATATGTGTGGTATTTTTATTGGTTCAAATTAACCTTTGACTGTGGAAGTGGATAATATTAAAGAATAGCCAGACTTTAGGTTATGCTCCTCAATACCATTCCATTCTTATGAAGCAACCACTTCATTCTTGCATCTCTTGGCCTCAGGTTAGGGTTTTAAACAGCCGGGAAGTTGCAAAATTGACTTGAGTGGAAATAAAATCAATCAAATGAAGTATTGGAAACGCACACGCGAACGTATACGTCGATTGGTGAAGATCCTGCGGGGGTTGGGAGGCCAGGTCGCGGGGTTGAAGCTTATCAATGATTTTTTTGCACCGAGAGCACGAGTTGAGCCGGATCCCTTCACCTCTCAATTCTTTAAATGCCTTGATGGGATGGTTGAATCTAACGCCGATTTGCCAGATCCCCCTCTCGATGAATTAATCGACTGTATTGATAATGTGTTGTCTCAAGAACAAAAAAATGGAGTATGACTCGGTCTATTTTCCATTATTTTCTGTCTGAATGTTTTTTATTATCTGCGTTTTCTAAAAAATATTACTTTACAAGACTTGAAGGATTTTTGTTGCAGGAGAGAAAGTCAGAGACTTTGAAGGTGCAAACAATGGAAATATATTTTCCTAGAGATATCAGTTGGCGAGAAGGTGCAAACAATGGAAATATATTTTCTTAGAGATATCTTATTAACATTTGTTTTTGATAATAGTTATAAATGGTTTCCATTTTAGTTTGTTTAGTTTCAATCGAAACTGATTTTGATTTCAATGTTTCATACTTATTGTCATACCTATGTTGGACAGATATCTGACTTCCGTGAAAATAATAGCAAGGTAGTTGTGGAAGTGTTGGATATTATTGGAAAATGTCATTGGGCTGCAGTTGGTTTCGTACTGGTGGCTTCAGTTTTAGAGAAGTTGGATACAGTTAAACAGAACAGAAAAGAGTGCGTGAGGCTTCTTAAGTCCATGTACTATTTAGCCAAAATAGTGAAGGAGCTACAGCCTATTCCTCACCAAACGGCAAACCTGAAGGCCACAATAAAGGAATCGATTTATACGATACTCAAAGGAGCAATGTCGTGCTGGAAAATAATAAAAACGGACAAGTACCTGATTGATTTACTAACGGACAAGTACCTGATTGATTTACTACTTATTTGTTTCTGATCATTTGAAAATATTCTTTATTTGCATTAAGTTGAGAAAAAAAAGCAACACATTGTTTCTAGAAGCACTAAAATCTATTATCATGGACTGTGGAAATATCATGTCTACAATATTCTTTATTACTAAAAACTTATAAGTTTTTTTTTATAATACCTGTATTCTCAAAACTTATTTCCTTTTGAGGAAGGGGTCTGTTAGAGGATCTACTTTTGTGGAGCAAGTCTTATCATGAAACCCAAAAAAAAATTGTTACATAAAATAGAATCTTTTCATCCAAAATAGGAGCAGCTATTTTTTAGGTGGTTGATTTTGACTGTGCATTTGAAATGGTGCTGAAACTTTCCTACACCAGCTTAAGGATTTTTCTACGAGTTTTTAGATTCCTTCCATTTAATTTAGGAAATATTTTGTAGGAAAAAACTTTGTTTGATCATTTTTGATCTTTTTATTTGTAAAATTACAAAATTCATGAGACTGCTTGTTATAAAATACTCCTAAAAAAATTCAACAACACTACTGAGATATAATTTTGAAAAAGATACAAACATACAATAAAGATACAAACATACAATAATGGCTACTTAGAACTTTCAATTTTTTTTTAATAAAATCGTACTTTATTGTAATTATATTCTTAATATACTTTTATTTTTACAACCTAGCATATTTTCGTTTATATTAAACTGAGGTCTAACATGCTTTTATATTTTACCTGGGAAATGTTTTGTGAAGATTAACAAAGTCTAAAGACAATAAAGACGAGCTATTAGAACTTCGACAAGAAATTGAGGAGTTTCACAAAAGACTGGATACAGAGATTAATATATGTAATTTAAAATTGCTCGGCGAGATGAATGACGAAATGAAAGGTTTTTTTTTTTTTCTTTTACTATTCCCATGTAGGTATTGGCATTGCTTTCCATTCTCATTTTCATGAAATATTTCACTGAACATCCTCGTACATCGAACTTAATCACCATTTCCTTCAATACTAAATGAATTTGAAAAACACTTTTGTTTGGATTTAAGTGTTATTACTCACTCGATAAGAGAAGACGTTATTAATAAAAAATAAATTAGTGTAATGGTGAAAAATGTAATTTCAAAGTATTTTTTAATTTAAAATTCTGTTTTATGTTTGGAGTAATGTTTTAATGCATTTATATAGTTATAAATGGTGTGTTTTTGGGTATAGTTGGGCATGCATATTTACCTTTGCTTGTACCTAACTTTATACTTATTGCTTATCTTTATGTTTATTTGCATGCACTCCCAATCTAATTGGCTTATTTGCTTGATTATAATCATTTATCCATTCCAATCCAATCACATATTTATCCAGCATGGTTGTCTAACCTAGGTCATGCCCATGAGTGTGACTTCATCCTCATTTCCACTACATTAGTCCTTCTAATTGCAAAATCAAAATTAAACATTTAGCCAACCAGCCCAATCTTACACTTTGGTCCTAGGTCAACTTCACAAAAATCTTCACACTATTGAGTTATGTTTGTGTATAAAAAGACATTCATTGCATTCAATTCTAATAATGCTTCAATTAGTGGATGATGTAAGAATACAACAAGAAAATTTCATTACTCTAACAATCATTTGCATCTACATTCAATATTGAAATCAAGAAAAGAATCTGATCATACTCATCTTAATGCATGTTAATGTAGTGGCATTGCATGTAGGCTAGTGAGCAAAACCATTTCCTATGACATGATTTTAAAACTCAAAATCTCTATTGACTATTTATCTTTTTTGAAATGCCATTAATCAAAACCCCCTAGGCACATCAATGGACAACCAATGCATGAAAATGGATTTTTTGAGGATTGAATTTGATTGTTTGGCATTTAATACACCCTATTTCGGAACTCAGAGAATTTAGGTGGGATTTTGGAGGAGTTTTTGGAGAGGGAAAATAGGAAGTTGTGTGTGGAAGGATATAGATGAGGAGGAGCTATGTAATAGAGAAATGGAATAGCAAGGAGCACAGGGAAGGAAGGAATATAAGAAGCAAAATACGAATAGAGGCAAAAGGAAGGCAACAAGTAGTTATTTTGGGGGAAGTGAGATTTTGTCTCTTAGAGAAAAGCTACTAGGGATCACTTGGGAAAGGGATAGAAGATCCTTTCTAGGATCATGTGAGGGTGCTTAGGAGAAAGAAACAAGAGATATATTCATTTGGAGTTTTATGCATGTGTATAGAAGAATAAAGTAAAGTTTCAATAGAATAAGAGAAGAAGAGAATGTAGCAGGCTAAAGCATGCATGTTGAGGATTTCTAGTAGATTTCATGAGGCTAGAGAGGCGTCCCTTGCTAGGAAAAGCTACAAGGACCTATGCCTAGATATAGGGGAGGTTTCTATGTATTCTAAGAAGCTCGGAGGTTCTAAATTTTTTATGTGTCTTTCTTGTGAGCATTTATTAAGTCCATGTAATATATATTTCTTAGCACAATGATTAAGAAATACAAGTTTTATTACTATTTGAACTTTTCATCATGTCTTTCATTATTTCTGTGTATGTTGAGGGAGTCCCTATGTGTTATATCAAGGTAAAATGTTTGTGTGTTCATTGTTCTTGTCACAATAGGTGGATAGAATTTGCAATAACTGGGTTGAGCATGGTGGTTTCTTTGAGTCATTAGTAGCAACAAAAGGAGGATGACATGGTGTGGAGAAAATTTACTTGCAATCACATTTAGTCAATTGCATAGTGTCACTATTTTGGGTGGTGCCATTAGTGTGATATTAGAGTAGGCTATAGCTCTAGGAATGAGTGAATTATCCTTGGTGTAAGTTTGGATAGGGTCAAACAAAGTAGTGATTGTTTGTTGGTTTGTATCTCTCCATAAGGTTGCAACTAGGATAGTTGCAATAGTAGGGATGAGAGTCAAGATAGCAAGATGCCACTAAGAAGAAGAGTGGTAGATATTTCTATAGCAACAAAAGTTGTGGAAAGAATGGATGAAGGATTGAAGGGTTTTCATGATGTTGGAGAGGCATCCCTTGTTAGGGAAAGCTACAAGGATCAATATCTAGATATAGGTTAGGGAAAGCTACAAGGATCCATATCTAGATATAGGTGAGGCTACTATATATAATGAGAAGTTAGGAGGTTCTAAACATTTTTGTGTCATACTTGTGAGCATGTATTAAGTCCATCTAATGCATATGTTTCTCAACATAATGATTAGGATGTAGAATTTTTATTACGATTTAGAGTTTTCATCATGTCTTTCATTATTTGTGTGTATGTTGAGGGGGTTCCTATGTGTTGTATAGAGGTAGAGTGTTTATGTGTTCATTGTACTTGTAGCCTTAGGTGGACAAAACTCGAAACAACTAGACTAAGTGTATAGGTTGTTTTGAGTCACCTATAACAATGAGAGGAAGAGCACATAATATGTATAAAATTTACTTGCAACCACATCTAGTCAAATTTGGAGTGCCACTATTTTGGGTGGCACCATTAGTTAATCACTTAGTTGTTATTCTAGAATTCATGTGCATATTTGAACCTTGTTTGTGATGGTATTTTTAAATATCGCCAACTTGAAAGGAAAACCCTAAGAGTGTGACCTAGAGAATATTATTTTCTAGTACTCTACTTTTCAAGAAATTCATAGGGTAGAACACAAAAACCATCACAAGTGAGTTCAAAAGCATAGAGCAAGTTTGTAAGAGTGAAATTGGCATGTTTGTGAAGATAATCTAGTATAGAGATAAAAGGAACATCCTAATTGTGATCCACATACATGATTGTCTAGAACATCTATAGATTCTAATGTCTTCAAATTCACCATATATATATATATATATATATATCGGCATTCATCTTCAACCATAGAACTAAGTATTCCCTCTATTAATTAATTAATATTTATGTTAGGATTCCTCCTACTATATGATATTCTCTAGTTTGATCCATTCTATTCCCCCAGAAAACCTTATATAAATTACTCTATATTGATTAGTGCTTGATTGTTGAATTGACCTAGTTAACCTAGATCACCCCCTAATAGAAAGCTAGGAACCCTATTTTTATATTTCAAGAGCATAAATATCTTAAATACATTTATTAAAAAGATTTCTATAGATATCAGTGTGAGACACTTACATAAATAGGCACCCCAAGACTAATATCTCTTTACATATTTTAAATAGATGTATTTAAGATATCTATATTAATATATACACTTATTTAAATACTTGATAAGTATCTCTAATTTGATATAACTTTGTACCTACCTACCTACTTACTTACATACATACACATACATATACATATATGTATATGTGTATATGTATGCATGTATATGTATATACATCGATATATATATGTGTTATATAGCATCAAGAATAATGAATTCAAAGAGCTTACACTTGCACATAAAAAGAAGTTCCAACAAATAAATGAGCATAATCATAAATGCTATAACTGTCTTCAAATAAAAAGTAAAAGAGAGAATAGTAAAAGATTCCGATCAAGTGGAAAGTAGTAGGACTCTGATCAAGCAAAAATATAAAAGGGCTTTGTCCAAGCAGAAAAGCAACAGGGCTCCAACCTAGCAGAAAAGTGATAGGGTCTAAACTATGTAGGTATGAGTTTTAGTATGTAGAAAACTCAATGAATGCTCTGAAATAATTGGAAAGGAATGTAAATCTGCAAGAATCTCAATAAGGGCTCCAAACTATGCAGAAAGGAATTTGACTCTGCAAATAGCTCAATAAAGACACTAAACTATATGGAAAAGAATTTGACCATGCATAAAGCTTTGTGTAGTGCCACAAAATATCATAATAGTCATAAGTTCATCACTTCAATCATAATCATGAAAGACTATTGTGATAACATATGCTCCATTCCAATTAACTGCATACAAAAATATAAAAATATAAGAAAAAATAAATGCAAAAATTGAATAATATATGCTCTCCCATTGATTGCATTCAAAAGATGCAAGACAAATGTTAATATATGCCCACTCCTTTCGATAATAATGTTTTATTTATAACTATTATTTACAGTAATTTAAGCAATGATATTTTGTTAAAGTTACATGACGTTGTTAAGATATGTTTTCTTGTAGTCAAATTTTGATATAGCAGAACAAAATAAATTTATTGAAACTGATTTCAACTTAAGATTTTTGTCTTAGGCAAATCGGATAGGAAACCCTTTTATCCTGAGGTGTAAATGAACTAAACTATAATGCTTGTGCAAAGGAATGTAATATTTGAACTAAAATATATATTGATTAAAAATATAAAAAAATAATTATATAGAAATTTTGATAGTTTATATTTTATCTTTCAAATAATATAGTCTTCCTAAAATTTTAATTGTATTTTAGACTAAAATAACTAAATATAACCATCAAATTTAAACCGTAACAAAAAGGAAACACTCTGTAAGAGATGCTGAACTAGAAAATGAAGAAGGTTCCAACAACAAAAGATCTCATCTCGCATGAAGAGACAAGTACATCCCAAAAAACCTCTCTTTGAACTTTACTTTTTACACATATTTCCTTGATGACTAATACATTGACTAAGCAATTTCTCTCTCTCTCTCTCTCTCTCTCTCAATTTTTGCATTGACTAATAAATGTTTATCTACTAAGGGAAATTACCGATCAACTATGGAGTGGCGTCGAATCCCTTCTACCAAATTTGCTCTGTTTGCAAGTTTGCTTGACATCACTTCATGTCTGGCAACATCAGATTTAAAAATGCTCCATATTAATTGGATTTACTAAGCTTATAGGTTATAGTTTCTTACACTGCTAAGTTTGGTCCAAAATATTCAAAAGACACCTTAAATTTATTGTTTATGTCTATTGTAAACGAGCATGATTACTTAAGATGATTTTCCATATTTCCTAACAAAAAATGGAATAATAAATAATATTTGTGTTTATGCATTGTAAACAAGCTGCTTATTTGGTCTTTTTATAGTCCCTACATATGTAACTCTATTATTTAGCATCTTGCTTTAACTTGTTAAGCGTTTGGATGAACATGGTAAGTGAAGCATAAACATTTCTTTCCTATTTGGATGGACAGGGTGAGTGAAATGTTATAGATAGGCATATGAGTTTCTTTCTTGTATTAGTCAATGTTAAACATTTTTGCTTTCCAACTTATAATTTGTTCTATTTGTACGAGCAAGCATCCTATACTACTTGCAATCATCATTAGCTAATGTTTAAGTGTAACAACATACAGCACATGAGGCCACTAATAAGACTTTCATAGCCCACTAAGCATCTAAGTTATCTTATAACTAGATAAACATAATCATAGTCTCTTATGGTTTTACCTCAACTAAGACTAGGGCATGTGCTATTAATCACTTGGACTAACTTAACATGTATAACCTGAGAACCATACCTTAGGTAGAAACAACATAGGAAACACATACCATCATTATGATACCCCAATGCCAATACTTAACTCCTGAGATGGGTAGATACTAACATCCATCATCTGCATACCACTAATGAAACCAAACTAATCCTTACATCTATCGCATACATGCCACTAGTGAAATCCTATCTAAACCTTATAAAATTGGGTAGATCTTGGCATCTATCACCTACATGTTAGCAATGAAATCATGCTAACCCTATAATACAACTAAATACTTCTTTAGGTAGAGCATGTTGCCTAACTCCTACCAAGCTAGAGTAGTGATAAGATAATTTGTATGCAGGTCATAAGTTTTACAAATTCTAGTGATCACCTCAAGTGTAGTAGGACAAGCGACATTAAGAGAAATAATTATTCTCTACCTATACCCTTGTAGAATCCCTTAATCAACCCTAGTTGTGATGCCAAGAAATCGACTCCTTTATTGATCTTGGTTTAGTATTTTGACATTTACATAAATAAGAACAATGATCTAAAACATATTGTCCTAAGGATTTACACCTTAGACTAGTTAATCCAATTACAATTACCACACAAGGGTCCATAAATATATACACATGGTCTTATACGTCTTCGGGTCAAAATTACCAACATGCAAATAACACATTATACCCATAGGAGTTGGGTCACATATACATAAAAAACAACTCAGAATAATCTCAAATGCCATTCACATGATTCCATTATTACTTGAAAATGCAATGTTTATTAAATAGAAATTTGAACCCCTAGTAGTAATATTATACTATATTATACTTCTAAGTACATAACATTTACATATTACCAATTATAAATTTTAATATGCAATTACCCAACAAAGAGATGTAAAGTTAAATGCCATACCACACTTAGTAATACTTACTATTAGTTTCCCACATTGGGCAAAGAGAATCATAAGGAATTTCATCCTAACTCAACACAAATCCATTCACATATTTAGAGTAGGCCAGTCATCCACACATATTAAGAGTTGTTCACACCATTAGATCATAATGGTTTAATTCAACATCATCATTAGATGCAAGATTGGCAGGTTTCTATAACTCATTCATAACCTTGTCATGGCCAAGTTTATCATACCTTTATCAATTGGATCCAAACAAATGTCCTCACCCTCCAAAGCTGAGTTGTAGGCTACTACTGATTGCAACCATTGAAGTGAATGAGCTGGAAGGTGGTGTCTTCCTATTCATCAAGTTAAGCTATTGATCATTAGCCATTGAAAACTAATAAGGCCTCCTTCATCTCAAACTAGATAGTTGCATGCAGTTGGGGCAACATGACAAATAAGCCAATTTCTCACCAGGATCCAGTAGGTAGAAGGTAAAATTGATGAAGCGAGGAGGCTACCATAGCAAATGATTTACCCTTTTTATCTTGGCAAAAACTCTTTCACCAATGAGAGCATGCAGACAAGAACAAAGAAAAGCAATTTCCAGATTCTCCCATTCCCAAGAAAATAATCTCTGCTCTCTTATTTTTGAAATCACAAAGATGTAATCAACAGAACAATGATAAGCAGGCTCCTTGAGAATAAAAAATATAGCAGTCATGGTAGGAGGAGGAAAATAATCGAAACCAAAAAAAGGAAAGTAGAATGATAAGATCCGTAAATGTACTCCTTTCATTTATAGCCAAAACAAGAGTAGGGTTTGATTTCAAAACCCTTATTTTTATCAATAACTGCACTTATCATTCATGTTGGCATCTAAGAATTTGCACACTTGACCTTATTTAAACATTCCCTTGAAACTTGCAACATAGTTGAAATTGGAAAAGGAGGCGAGAACCTTTAGAACAAATCAAGTACCTCTACCTCAAACTTGTGTGCATATGCCTTACTTCATCTTCCATATGTCTTTTCAATATCACCAATGACTTGAATGGTGGTAAAAGCTACCTTTTGAAATATTTGAAGGCAGTCACCCTGTTGTAAACATCATATTAAAATATTTTTTGGAGAACTAAATAAATACCCAAACATTGGTTGACATCAAGCCTATATACTCCTTGAAAGGACATATGACTTATCTCTTCTGATACCATAGGAGGTCATGACAATGAAATTTGTTTTTTCCCACATGGACAACATCATGGCAACATATATGATTGGACAAGTTGAGTCATCCTTGATATTTCACAAGCTAGGAGTTAAACACATCTTCTAATGACCACTTAAATTCAAGGATACTTTACACCTTAGTCAAATGGGCATTATACCATGCATCCAAAGTTATTTTGGTATCCTTGACAAAACTTTCCAAACTATACTCCAATTTTATTAACTTGCCCAGACTATCATTTATGAGAATTGAGTTTGGTTCATTCTCTGCCAAAACAAAATAGCCCAAAGATGCTAAGAAATTACTGAAATCTACCTTCCATTGATCAAATGACTTAACATTTCCCTCCTCATCAAGGATATTTGGCATGACAATTTCCTCCGATGCTTCAAATGCATTCAATTTATTCTTAAGGAGGACCTCAAGTTTTGATTGGTGAGTTAAGACATCATTCAACAATCCTATCATCTCCAATGTGCTCACCAATACTATAGGTGCATCAGAATCAAACCTCACCTGCTCATGTGCCTTCCCTAGTGCTAAAAATATAGGAATCCATATACTTGATGTTTCCTTCAATCCTCCCTCATTCTACAAGTAACTAACATAAGCATTCTTCAAGTTGTTGTATTTGGCCCATGTATCTTCCAATTTTTTGAGGACCTTTGTCAGTGTGTGACCTAGTAAATCATCAAGAATATTTACCAACTTATTTCTACCATCATCCTTAGCGGCCTTTTTTTGCCCTTTGTTTTTTTTTAATCTCCCCTTGAGATCTTGTATCCTCAAGGACAATTTTATCCTATTTTGATCTGAACTATTGACTCAAGTGGATTGGGGGGTGGTAGACTCTGATAAAACACTCTATGGGAAGGGATTAATGTGACTACATTGTTATAAATTCCTGGAGTAGCCTTAAGTGGTCCTTTTGTGATTTTTCATAATCAAAATGTAATTTGTTTGTTGCTACTTCACTAAACAAGGTTGTGTTGACCACTAAGAATGCTACTATAGGAGTAGGTGTATATGCAACTCTTCTAACAATCAAATTTCCAGTAAGCTCTCCTATATCCTTGGAATTTTGAGTTTTAGGGGCAACTACCCATACTTCCAATGTTTCATATTTGGTACTAAAACCTAAATTGAAAGACAGGTCTTGAGCTTGCTCCTTAGATGTCAAGAAATCCTGATCACTGTCTTACATCTCCTAATAGTATCCAAAGAAATGGCAAAAGTAATATCCCATTCTGGTAACAAGAGACAATCACTTTGTTCTACAATCCTTCTTCCTTCTTCAAGGGTAATATTTTTAACATGGAAGTCAACTTCCTTGAGGACATTCTGGGTTATCTCATGCATCTCATTCTCTATAGCATCTCCCTTTTTCTTATTCAACTTCTTGAGTAATGTTTCTATTTTATTTTTGGTTAGAAAGTCTTTGAATTCTTTTGACTTGAAAAATGTGTTATTAGTCAAGAATTTAGTACAAGCAAGAGCTCTTATATTATTTACTACCATATCACCTCCCCTCAAGTCCACAACTAACCTGTCTTGTAGGGGTTCTTCAATCATTACCCTCTGGGGAGAGGGAATGATCTGGTTGACCACATCAGGTTTAGGCACATGTTCTCCCATTACTTTAGATTCTACATAATCAACCAGAGGGGGAGGATTATCCTGCACCCTTAACACCTCCACACTTTGAGGATCTGGCAACTCAACTTCTTGCTCAATTGCTTTAGGCTCCTCTCTAACTGGTGACCTTCATTGTGTAGAAATCAGGACTTGGAGAAAGAATGACAACATTATCCAACATGGTTTACATCATGATGATTCAATCCTTTATCTCCTTATATGCCCCTAGATATTTGGGGTCTAATTCTTTCCTCCACTTTTCTCCATTGAGGATTGTTTTCAAATCATCTTTCCTTCTATGAACCTGCTATCAGAGGTACAATTTTTGATTAGATCCTCAAGACCGTCAAGATTATGATGGTAATTTGGTCTTCCCACCCCCACTCTGGCCTGATCAATATGATGCTCAAGATCAAAGTCACTTTGTTTGTCAACTGCCATGCTATAAGCCTGCAATCTAGGGGCCAATAGTTCTACCCCCTCGCTGACTAGTGCTTGGAAATTAGAGGAAATAAGGGAGGCAAGCGAAAGTGTCCTCTTCTTATGGTTCCTGAAGTGAAATTTATCCACCTCATTTAATTGCCACAATATTTCAAGAAAGGAAATTCTATCCAGCACATTCCTTGGCAGGATGTGAGGCTGAACTGGGATGCCATATACCCTGATAATAATGGTATTCGAATGCAGGAACCAATCTCCCCAATTACGATCAACTCCCAGCTCAGGTGTCCAACCTCAGGGTCTTAGAAACCTCATCACTACTTCAGAGAGTCAGTTTGCCCTCTTACAACCTAAATTCTTAGAACCATTTGCACAAAGCATTCCTCAAAAACCACATAATTTGAAGTTGGGAGATGCATGTCCCAAATATGTGTCCATGCCTAAACAGGTAGTGGTGAACCATCCTGCTCATAAAATCTCAACATCATTGAAGGATCCCAGATAGTCTTTCCACTATATAATATGAGGTGCCAAAGTAAAGAATACCACTTAAAAGTTATAGCCCTATCACCACCCTTTATTTTCAATAGTGCTAGCATGATCTTGTTTGCAATATGGGAAGCATAGTCAAATTTTATGTTTACACTCACATGTTGCACATATGCTGCTATCATCATTAGGAGGATTAGGATTTGTGCTTTGACATCCATTGCTAAGACTTGGCAAAGAGCATAGTAAGTCAAGAACAAAATAATCCAAGAAAGTATCCACATTATAAGGTGCCACTTCATTTGGATGGATCTTGACTAGTTTGTTATCAGGCCCTCTCTTTCTATGTTTTGGGATCTAGAACATCCTGTAACTAGTTTTGTCCCTATCATATTCTCTTCATAGTGAATATAAATTTATTGGGATGTTTGCAGTTCTATCCAAATTGAAAGCCTCACATATATATTCTCTATCCAACATAAAAAGACAACCACCCTTCAATGCATTCAATACTACTTTGGCCTTAGGGTCATACCTTTTGGGAATTTCCCTAATCATTTCCACATTGATGAATACATTCTAGGCACAACTAGTTTCCCCAAATCTAAATCTCAAATATTTGACATAGGTCTCTGACTCTTGTTATAACAATAACAGAATAGTTTCCAACCTCAAGGATAAACAATTGCATCCCTTACATGCCTAACATTGCCGAGCAACCTATTTGAAAGAATTCTTGCCCCTTAGGCATGCTTTTCCCTTTTGGAAGAACCTGGGAGCTAACACACAATGTCCTCATCTAGCTCCCTCCTCCTTTTTTCAGTGTGAGGTCATGGAGAGCTCATTTTTTAGGGATTTTGGGTGAGGGCTAGGGTTTAATTAAAAGGCTAATAACTAGGGCTTAATTTTGATTCAGAACTTCTTTAAATAACATAGTAAACCCCAATTCAATTTCATAATTCAAATAAAACCCTTATCGCATGACATGCACAGAGAGAAATATTTACTCGTCCTTGGCTCCTGAAAACCCAAGCTCATTTCAATTGTGTTCTATCAAAATCACCTCAGCAACACAATTCTCTCCACACCATTGTTTTGTTGCTTAAGAATGGATAAATGAATATAATTTAATTTTTTCTTCAGCTTGTATGGTAGAAAACCATAATTTCTGCAATAAAGGCTCAAGTAAGCGAAACCTACATGTCGCTTGCTAGTCATTCCTTGAGTTTGATTGTCAATCGTCAATCCTGCTAGGAACAAAATCAATTGATGGCTAGCGTACTGTCACAAACTCGCTTAAAATCCAACAAGTGGAATTATGTTGCGAAGACCATCATCGGTGCAAATGAGAGACTACCATTTATCACTTGCAAATGAGTCCCAGGGGGCCCACAATATTTTTGAGATTTTGGGATGGAAAACTTGTGCAATGTTCCATCATCATGCAGATCAAGAACACGTGGCAGTAGGGTGCACCACCATCATTTCATACTTCAGTTGCCTTCATATATCACGATTCAAATAATGAATACGATCGAATTAGAACTAAACACTTGTACTGTTGGGCACGGTTATGAAAGTAATTTGGAATGCCATGTGTCAACACAGTGCATACACAAAATAAATCCTCAATCTCCTTCAAGAAACTACAACATTTTCTAAAATTTGTGCAGCAAATGAGAAGATGCCATGTAAATAACTTAGTCCCCTTTCATGAGGAGAAATAAATCTCCAACAGTGACACATGGCAGAAAAGAACTCACCTGCGCTTTAGACAAATGAGAACTTTTAAAGACCATGCTGGAAAGAACTAACATGACACCAATGGAACAATGACACATAGGAACAGACATGGTCCATAAGGAAAATGTTGGACAATATGGGAACGATCCTTGGGGTCCACGTGGTCGCATATAGCAAGTCTACAAACTTGAATGGTGGTCAAATATAAAAGGCACAATGCAACACAATAGGAACACACCACGTAAATACTGACATGGACGGTCATGGGGGCCACAATTTACAAAAGCATCATAGAGGAAATAATATAAAAATTAATGCACACCTCTTACAAGCTTCATCCAGTTACTAGGATAAAGGGGCCGGTAGATGAACGACTGATGTGACACCAAGATGCAACTTAAGGACCCGAGATGGGTCAAAACCGTCAACACAAAAAATATAACATTGGAACGTAGACCAGACTAAAAAGGTTTAGGGTTAAATCTTAAAAGGATAAAACTTTGTGAAATACATCCTAAACGCTAAAAACTTTGAACAATGCCAATAGGGTGAATATGAAAATGATCCATATTTTAGTAACATTATGCAGTTCTAAGTAGTCAAGACCATACAAGTATGCATCCATTTGAAGATTTCTTATTATTAGATTTTTTATTTAAGGGGTCTCAACTTTGCATTCTCCTTGGATTGAGGAGAGAAAAGCTTGTGAGAAATATGCACTCAAGTGGGTTGGGTGGACACTTTGGAAAGAGATAAGACTTTTGGATTAGTGAATGAGAATTATTTTTGCCCTAATATGAGAAGAGACGTGGACAGGTTTGTTGATGCTTGTAGGGTGTGTGAAATAGTAAAAGGACATCAGAATATAGGGACCTATATATCCTTATAAAAATTATAAAAAAGTTGACATCCCATGAAAATTATAACGTTCTGATTAAATTTGATTTAAAAAATTATTAAAAAATAATTATTCATCAAATTTTATTTTATTTTTTCATGCATTAGATATTTGAGTTGTCTAATTAGAAAAAAAATAATGAAAAAAAGTTAATTTTGCTATATTTTTCTTGACATCTCATCGACGTCACTTTTCTCAAAAAATTTAGCAATTAAAATTCATCTATTAAATTTATAAAAATATATCCAACTAATTTTGAAAAATTTAAAAAATTATAAGCATAAAGTACATTAAAATATCTACAATTCATTATTTTACGTCATTTCAAAATTCAAAACATACATGACTTTTTCATCGTTTAAGTTGGAAAAAATATATTTGTGTTGGTTGTTTCCTTTATAAAAGTGTGACATAGTTCTGAACTTTTACCCTCAAGAAAAGAGAAACCCTCAATTCCATTACAAGGTCAATGCATTCAACATCTTAAACATTTTCAATGAAATCAACAAAATTAGCACAATATAGCATTTCCCCCTCTTTCCTAGTATTCAATGTGCCCAGGCATTAAGGAAGAGTGGATAAAATCCATCTTAGACAAGATTAGGGAGAAGTTCCCTCATCTAATTCACATCCAACAAGGCATAGAACAAATGAGAGAAGCAGAAGAACACTACCAATGAATCATTGACCAACAAGAACTGATCTACATCAAGCAATTCAAAACAAAGAAAGGAGACTATAACATCTCCTCATTTTAAATAAACAAAACAACCTTCGTGCTAGACTTGGGACACGTGACCCTTTGGGTCATACTATATCACAAAAACCATAATTGAACACTTCCATCAAAATACTTGTCTACACACATATCAAATGAATAACCCAACTGCCATCCACAACTTTTTGCTCCTTCAAGAACAAAACAACCCCCTAATTCTACCTCCGCTTGATTGGCTCTTGCCATGAGAGCAGGATGACTAGGAGGTCACCCATAGCAAGGATATGGTTCATGTGCAATGTTAGAGTTTGATTCACTTGCGTTGTGTTTGAGTTAAATTCCAAACAACATAGTGACTATCCTCAGCAATGAGATTTGGTGATACCCCAAGTTGAGTTTGCCTATAATTCTATTATAAATAGATCTATGGGTAAGTCTACTTTTTGTTTATGGTACAAATATTAAAAGAATTGTAGACTTAGTTGATCTGCTAGTAAACCCACATATTAGCCAAGAAGCTATTGATTCTATAGAGAATATTTGAGAGGTACATCAACAAGTTAGGCTCAAATTGTAGTCCACAAATGAGGAATATAAGAAGAGTGTTGATTTGCATCAAAGAAGAAAAATCTTTCAGAAGGAGAAATGGTCTTAGTACATCTACGCAAGGAAAGGCATCCCCAAGGTGCCTACAAAAAGTTAAAGCCCAAGAAAATTGGGCCATGCAAAATTATGAAGAAGATAAATGAGAATGTCTACCTAATTGATTTGTCTGAAGACTTCCACCTTTGGACATCAATCCTATCATTAATGTCACTGACCTTTATTCATATTCAGCTAGAACAAATGATGATCAGATGGAAGATGAGCCAAATGAGAAGGAAAACAACCATTGGACCAAGCACTTGCCAAAGAAGAAAAGAGAGAGCAAGTTGAACGAGTGTTAGATACCAAAGTGGTGGCTAAATGATCCAAGTCATATAAGTTATGTTTTGTAAAGTGGGAAGGCTTGTCGGATCCTTATAAATTACAAAAGTTGACTTGCTTAAGTACAACTGAACAACTTTACCCTATGGACTAAAACTAAGAGGTTCTGATTTTCTATGAGAAGGGGAGGATGATGTGGATCATCTTCCTTAACATTCTCCTTCCCACATTCTATTCATTGAATTGTGGTTCAATCTTTTTAGGTTTTTGTAGATTACTAATAATAGTATGTTGTTTCAGTAGTTTTGTTTCTATCTGGTCATTATTTAATACATGTCAACTCTTTCTATATTTAGAGGGAAGATTTAAATTAGGAGAGAATAATTATGTAGGTAATAGGAACTGGGATGGGAGGTTTTAGAAGAGATTTAGTTTTTGGGTAGAATAAAAGTCATTAAAAAAATGGTTGCACACAGGAGACTTTGAAGAATATGAATTTAATGCTCTAAGATGATTTTTTTAGTTTCCACAACTATGTATTTTTTGGTAATTTTTTATTACTATTATAATATATACTACTTGCTGGGTAAGTGCAGGAAGATGGGGGGCCAAAAAGGGGTCTTAAGTGGCCACTTTTTTTCTGAAATCAAGAAATACTGGCCTTGGATGAGAAATTGAGCATAGTTACACTCAAAATTTGGAGATGCAACCCAAACAATGTTCGTAGTGCTCCGAGTCTACTTTCTAAACTACTATTTTTTTTTGAAAATGGCATAGATTAAGGGGTTCAAAAGAGGGAGCCACAGAAATTGGTGTTGTTTCTGTCAAAAAAACATAACATAGCATGTTTTGTGGCTCCCTCAAAAGGTCAACTTTTTTTTGGTATTTTTAAAATCGCTTTAGTGAGAAATTAGCTAATAGCATGTAGTTTATGCCCAATTTTTTTGATGATTGTTTGATGAATATTTGATTTTTTACTAATTTTCAAAGTGGACACATCCTAAAAAATAGAATTTTGGCCGTGCTACCCCTATAAATTTTGAAAACTAATAGAAAATTATTTTTTTCTTTTTTTAATATTTGTAGAATGGAGTCTAGTTTCTAAATATGTAATTTTTTTGAAATTTCAATGAATATTTAATTTACAATGAAAAAAAGACCAAACAGTGGTTTTTACCCAAAAACGGACACACAAACAAAAGAAATTAAAGATGAAAGGCTTAACATTGTTAAAAGGTGAAAAAAATTACATCATCAGATAGCTGAGAGAAAGCCTAACATTACCCAGGTGTTCGATTTTTTTGACCTTGAAACACGTGCAAATCTGAGGGTTAGCACGAACGAAATTATCTAAAATCTTGAAGAATATGGAAAAACATGTCTGTTACTGTTCAAAAGGCACTCCAAGCCTTTGGGTTGGAAATCCAAAGCAAATCCAAAGTTTGTGCTATTTTTCATGTTTTAAATAACGCGAGCGCGTTATGTTCAACTTAAATTTTTTTATGTTTAAGGCTATTAATCATGTATGTATGTATTCCTATATGTATGTATGTATGTATGCCTATATGTATGTATGTATCTATGTATGCCTATATGTATGTATGTATAGTGTCAACGGTAGAGGAGGGTAGAGATGGGAGTGAGCCAGATAGGGGAGGAGAGGGGTGGATAAGGATTGAGTGATTAAGGTTTAAGGTTAAGGGTTGAGCATTTAGGGATAGGATTTAGAGCTTAGGGATAAGGGATTAGAGTTTAGGACCTTGAGGGATTAGGGTTTAGGGTTGAGGCTTTAGGGATAGCGTTTAGGGTTAAGGGTCGAGGGATTAGGGTTAAGGTAGAGTGTTGAGGGTAGAGGGATTAGGGATAGGGTTTAGGGTTGAAAGTTTAGGGTTGAGGGATTAGGGTTTAAGGTATAGTTTAGTAGTTCTTGTGGATAGAGCCAGTAAACAATGGGAGATTATTTGCCTGTTTCATAACAATATACCTCCCCTAAGTGCGGGGTGGACAGCAAGAAACATAGATGTACCCCAATGCAAAGCTTTTCTCATAATGATCATCCTTCTGATTTCAACTGTTAATTACTCACTGTGGATGTACCATACGCAAAGATTTTTTCATAGTGTGTACACCTATTGGCATAATGAACCCCAGATGAGCTAGAAAAACATGCCATATAACATTACTAACATTGAAAAAGTTCATAGCCATTTTTCTGACATATTCTTGCAACTCAAATATCTTTAAGAGAAGAGTGTCAAAAATGATGGGTTTAACAACCTAACATAAGGCAAAGTAGTTTTGTTGGGTTTAGGGATAGGGTTTAGGGTTAAGGGATTAGGGTTTAGGGTTGAGGGATTAGGGTTTAGGGTTGACAGATTAGGTTGACAGATTAGGGTTTAATGTTGAGAGTTGAGGGTTGAGGGTTGAGGGTTTAGGGATAGGGTTGATGGTCAAGGGATTAGGGTTAAAGTAGAGTGTTGAGGGTAGAGGGATTAGGGATAGGGTTTAGGGTTGAAGGTTTAACGATTGAGGGTTGAGGCTTTAGGGCTGAGGGTTAAGGGATTAGGGTTTAAAATATAGTGTTGAGCATCAAAGGTTTATGGATAGGTTTTAGGGTTTAATTTTTAAGGGTTAAGGGTTAAGGGATAGTGTTTAGGGTTTAGGGATAAGGGATTAGGGTTTAAGGTATAGTGTCGAGGGTTGAGGGTTTAGGAATAGGTATAGAGTTTAGGGTTTAGGGATGAGGGATTAGGGTTGAGGGTTGAGGTATTAGGGTTGAGGGTTGAGGGATTAGGGTTTAAGGTATAGTGTCAAGGGTTGAGGGTTGATGGATTAGGTTTTAGGGTTGATGGATTAGGGTTTAAGGTATAGTGTTGAGGGTTGAGGGTTTAGGGTTGACAGATTAGGGTTTAGGGTTGACGGATTAGTGTTTAATGTCAAGGTTAGGGTTAGAGTGTCGAGGGTAGAGGGATTAGGGATAGGGTTTAGGGTTGAAGGTTTAAGAATTGAGGGTTGAGGCTTTAGGGATGAGGGTTTAAGGCTTAAGATATAGTGTCAAGTGTTGAGGGTATAGGAATAGGGTTTAAGTTTTAAGGGTTAAGGGATAGGGATTAGGTTTTAAGGTATAGTGTTGAGGGTTGATGGTTTAGGGATAGGGTTTAGGTTTGAGGGATTAGGGTTTACGGTTGATGAATTAGGGTTTAATGTTTAGAGTTAAGGGTTGAGGGTTGATAGTTGAGGGTTGAGGTTGAGGGATAGGGTTAATGGTCAAGGGATTAGGGTTAAATAAGAGTGTCGAGGGTAGAGGGATTAGGGTTTAAGGTATAGTATCGAGCCTGTTGAGGGTCTAGGAATAGGGATAGCGTTTAGGGTTTAGGGATGAGGGATTAGAGTTGAGGGATGACGGATGACGGATTAGGGTTGAGGGTTGAGGGATTAGGGTTTAGGGACAAGGTTTAGGGTTAGGGTCGAGGGATTAGGGTTTAAGGTATAGTGTTGAGGGTTTAGGGATAGGGTTTAGGGTTGAGGGTTTATGGTTTAGGGTTGAGGGTTTATGGTTTAGGGTTGAGGGATTATGGTTAAAGGTATAGTGTTGAGGGTTGAGGGTTTAGGGATAGGATTTAGGGTTAGGGATTAGGGTTTAGGGTTGACGGATTAGGGTTTAGGGTTGACAGATTAGGGTTTAATGTTGAGAGTTGAGGGTTGAGGGTTTAGGGATAGGGTTGATAGTCAAGGGATTAGGGTTAAAGTAGAGTGTTGAGGGTAGAGGGATTAGGGATAGGGTTTAGGGTTGAAGGTTTAACGATTGAGGGTTGAGGCTTTATGGCTAAGGGTTAAGGGATTGGGGTTTAAAATATAGTGTTGAGCGTCGAGGGTTTATGGATAGGTTTTATGGTTTAATTTTTAAGGGTTAAGGGTTGAGGGATAGTGTTTAGGGTTTAGGGATAAGGGATTAGGGTTTAAGGTATAGTGTCGAGGGTTGAGGGTTTAGGAATAGGGATAGAGTTTAGGGTTTAGGGATGAGGGATTAGGGTTGAGGGTTGAGGTATTAGGGTTGAGGGTTGAGGGATTAGGGTTTAAGGTATAGTGTCAAGGGTTGAGGGTTTATTAATAGTGTTTAGGGTTGAGGGTTGATGGATTAGGGTTTAAGGTATAGTGTTGAGGGTTAAGGGTTTAGGGTTGATATATTAGGGTTTAGGGTTGACGGATTAGTGTTTAATGTCAAGGTTAGGGTTAGAGTGTCGAGCATAGAGGGATTAGGGATAGGGTTTAGGGTTGAAGGTTTAAGAATTTAGGGTTGAGGCTTTAGGGATGAGGGTTTAAGGCTTAAGATAGTGTCAAGTGTTGAGGGTATAGGGATAGGGTTTAAGTTTTAAGGGTTAAGGGATAGGGATTAGGGTTTAAGGTATAGTGTTGAGGGTTGATGATTTAGGGATAGGGTTTAGGTTTGCGGGATTAGGGTTTACGATTGATGAATTAGGGTTTAATGTTTAGAGTTGAGTGTTGAGGGTTGAGGGTTGACAGTTAAGGGATAGGGTTAATGGTCAAGGGATTAGGGTTAAATAAGAGTGTCGAGGTAGAGGGATTAGGGTTTAAGGTACAGTATCGAGCTTGTTGAGGGTCTAGGAATAGGGATAGCGTTTAGGGTTTAGGGATGAGGGATTAGAGTTGAGGGATGACAGATGACGGATTAGGGTTAAGGGTTGAGGGATTAGGGTTTAGGGACAAGGTTTAGGGTTCAGGTTGAGGGATTAGGGTTTAAGGTATAGTGTTGAGGGTTTAGGGTTGAGGGATTAGAGTGAAGGGTTGAGGGATTAGGATTTGATGTTGAGGGTTGAGGGTTTAGGGTTTAGGGTTTAGGGTTAGGGTTGAGAGTTGAGGGATCAAAGTTAAGGGTTGAGGGATTAGGGTTTGACGTCGAGGGTTGAGGGTTGAGGTTCGAGGGTCAAGGGTTTAGGGATAGGGTTGAGGTTCAAGCGATTAGAGTTAAAGTAGAGTGTGGAGGGTGTAAGGATTAGGGATAGGGTTGGAGGGTTTAGGGATAAGGGATTAGGGTTTAAGGTATAGTATCGAGTCTGTTGAGGGTTTAGGAATAGGGATAGCATTTAGGGTTTAGGGATGAGGGATTAGAGTTGAGGGATGATGGATTAGGGTTGAGGGTTGAGGGATTAGGGTTTAGGGATAAGGTTTAGGGTTGAGGGTTGAGGGATTAGGGTTTAAGGTATAGTGTTGAGGGTTGAGGGTTTAGGACTAGAGTTAGGGTTGACGGATTAGCATTTAATGTCGAGGTTAGGGTTAGAGTGTCGAGGGTAGAGGGATTAGGGATAGGGTTTAGGGTTGAAGGTTTAAGGATTAAGGGTTGAGGCTTTAGGGATGAGGGTTTAAGGCTTAAGATATAGTGTCAAGTGTTGAGGGTGTAGGGATAGGGTTTAAGTTTTAAGGATTAAGGGTTGAGGGATAGGGATTAGGGTTTAAGGTATAGTGTTGAGGGTTGATGGTTTAGGGATAGGGTTTAGGTTTGAGGGATTAGGGTTTAGGGTTGATGAATTAGGGTTTAATGTTGAGAGTTGAGGGTTGAGGGTTGAGGGTTGAGGTTGAGGGATGGGGTTAATGGTCAAGGGATTAGGGTTAAATAAGAGTGTCAAGGGTAGAGGGATTAGGGTTTAAGGTATAGTATCGAGCCTGTTGAGGGTCTAGGAATAGGGATAGCATTTAGGGTTTAGGGATGAGGGATTAGAGTTGAGGGATGATGGATTAGGGTTGAGGGTTGAGGGATTAGGGTTTAGGGATAAGGTTTAGGGTTGAGGGTTGAGGGATTAGGGTTTAAAGTATAGTGTTTAGGGTTGAGGGTTTAGGATTAGAGTTTAGGGTTGACGGATTAGCATTTAATGTCGAGGTTAGGGTTAGAGTGTCGAGGGTAGAGGGATTAGGGATAGGGTTTAGGGTTGAAGGTTTAAGGATTAAGGGTTGAGGCTTTAGGGATGATGGTTTAAGGCTTAAGATATAGTGTCAAGTGTTGAGGGTGTAGGGATAGGGTTTAAGTTTTAAGGGTTAAGAGTTGAGGGATACGGATTAGGGTTTAAGGTATAGTGTTGAGGGTTGATGGTTTAGGGATAGGGTTTAGGTTTGAGGGATTAGGGTTTAGGGTTGATGAATTAGGGTTTAATGTTGAGAGTTGAGGGTTGAGGGTTGAGGTTGAGGGATAGGGTTAATGGTCAAGGGATTGGGGTTAAATAAGAGTGTCAAGGGTAGAGGGATTAGGGTTTAAGGTATAGTATCGAACCTGTTGAGGGTCTAGGAATAGGGATAGCATTTAGGGTTTAGGGATGAGGGATTAGAGTTGAGGGATGACGGATGACGGATTAGGGTTGAGGGTTGAGGGATTAGGGTTTAGGGACAAGGTTTAGAGTTAGGGTTGAGGGAATAGGGTTTAAGGTATAGTGTTGAGGGTTTAGGGATAGGGTTTAGGGTTGAGGGATTAGAGTGAAGGCTTGAGGGATTAGGATTTGACGTTGAGGGTTGAGGGTTTAGTGTTTAGGGTTTAGGGTTAGGGTTGAGAGTTGAGGGATCAGAGTTAAGGTTTAAGGGATTAGGGTTTGATGTCGAGGGTTGAGGGTTGAGGTTCGAGGGTCAAGGGTTTAGGGATAGGGTTGAGGTTTAAGGGATTAGGGTTAAAGTAGAGTGTGGAGGGTGTAAGGATTAGGGATAGGGTTGGAGGGTTTAGGGATAAGGGATTAGGGTTTAAGGTATAGTATCAAGTCTGTTGAGGGTTTAAGAATAGGGATAGCATTTAGGGTTTAGGGATGAGGGATTAGAGTTGAGGGATGATGGATTAGGGTTGAGGGTTGAGGGATTAGGGTTTAAGGGGGAGGTATATTGTTATGAAATAGGCAAATAATCTCCCATTGTTTACTGGCTCTATCCACAAGAACTACTAAACTATACCTTAAACCCTAATCCCTCATCCCTAAACTTTCAACCCTAAACCCTATCCCTAATCCCTCTACCCTCAACACTCTACCTTAACCCTAATCCCTTGACCCTTAACCCTAAACACTATCCCTAAAGCCTCAACCCTAAACCCTAATCCCTTAAGGTCCTAAACTCTAATCCCTTATCCCTAAACTCTAAATCCTATCCCTAAATGCTCAACCCTTAACCTTAAACCTTAATCACTCAATCCTTGTCCACCCCTCTCCTCCCCTATCTGGCTCACTCCCATCTCTACCCTCCTCTACCCTCGACACTATACATACATACATATAGGCATACAGAGATACATACATACATATAGGCATACATACATACATACATACATACATGCATATAGGCATACATACATACATGATTAATAGCCTTAAACATAAAAAAAATTAAGTTGAACATAACGCCCTCGCGTTATTTAAAACATGAAAAATAGCACAAACTTTTGTGGAAAAGGAAAAATGCAAAGAAAAGAATAACACGAGCGCGTTATAACACGCTCGAGTTATGGCTTGGTTTTGACGAGCCTAAGGCCCGTCATTACCAAGCCATAACGCGAGCGCGTTATAACGCGCTCGCATTTTGACCTAATTTTTTTAAAAATTAATTTGGCCACTTTTTGGCCCCCCATATTCTTGCACTTACCCTGCTATGTGTTGCATTTGGTTATAAAATGGTTGTATTTGTGTCTTCTTAGCTCTCTATTGTTGAAATTGCTTATATTTACGAGACAAGATAAAATTGAGTTTTTTTTCTTGAGTTTACATTGTAGGTTCAAAGAAATAGAGTTATATCACCTAAACATTTGTTATAAAGTAGTAAAAGTACCTGAAGGTGCTATTGGATTGTCGATAGATGCATATGTAAATAGTCATATTGGCCAAAAAACATAAATGTACAGTGCTTGGCTAATAGGACTAGTTTTATATGTTTCTATCAATGATCCAGAAACAACTTAAGCTGAAATATTTACACTATTAATGGGCCCTTGGTCTATTGATGAAGTTGAATGGTTTTGAATGAGTCCATCAGGGATCAAGTCTTAATTGAAGGGTTGTTTAATTGGTTGAGCTTAATAACTAATGATGATGGTATTTTTTTGAAGATGATATCCACAAAGATTCAAATTCTTTGGAAGTGTGATTAGGCTAGGTTCGAAGCCTAGATGACTTTGAGGGATTGTTTCCCCTACCTGAGACAACATAGCCAAAAGATGACTTTTGGTTTAAATATATGCTTGTACTCATCATGTTGTTATCCACTTAAAAAGACATAAATGTTGATATCTATATTATAATTTACTTAAGAAAACATAAATGTTGATACCTATATAATCTAATTATTTTCACTTAAATTAAAATTAAGACCAATAAAAAAGAACATTTTAAAATTATAAAATTAAAATTTAACCTTAAGGAGTAAATTAAAATTAAAATTTTTTCCAATGTGGTTAAAACAAAGTAAGAGGAGTGAAGGGTAAGTGATAACCAAGGAACAATGTAGAGGATAGGATAGAAATTTGAAATAAAATTAATATATTTAATTTTATTGAAATTAAAAACAAAAATTAAATACTTAACTTTTTTTTCAAAATAATATTTAAAATTATTCAAAGTATTAATTTTTATATAAACCCATTTATTTTTGGTTTGGGGTGGGAGGAGATAATAGGATAAAAATTCCTTATGAGAGTGAAACCTTGTAAAGTTGATTACTCTTTATTTCAACTTCCTTATTTCATTAGATAGAAATAAAACACAACAATTATGCAATTTACAACTAATAAATAAATAAAGTGTCTTGGCTTATCCAATTACATTGTTGTGTTTTGTTTCTATCTAAGGAAATAAGGAAGTTGAAATAAAGAGTAATCAACTTTACTATGTTTCACTCATAAATAATGTGTTTTGGCCTATCCAAATGTATTTTTCATAATAGAGTGCTAAATTTATTCCCTAGACAAAATATTTTTTTTTTGCTATTGAACTAAGGAAACCTTGAATAACTAAAAACATAGTACAATATTCTAGAAAATGAACACAAAAATAGGGACTTGGAAAATGTAGAATATGGAGAAGCTCTTAGAAGTCACTTGTAGCGCAAACACCCATGCAATTCATGAACAACAACATAACTAGACTAGCATGCAAGCACATTATGGTCCTCCATATACAAAATCACATGATATAGGGAATAACTAGAAAACATGTTCCAATGATAGCAAAACCCACACATAGTAATATTGGAAGATGACAATAAAATTACTAAACACCAACTAGAATGATATAGATATGTACCAAATGAAAGAAATGGTCTAAAAGCTAAATAACATAAACAAGACAAAGAAGAGTTCTAGATACAAAACCTCCATGTGATTGACTCACCAATAGTACATGTAGCTAGGATAGATAAAATGGGGGTGTCTACTAGAGAGTTTGTCAAATAGTCAAGCTCCTATTTAGTCTTCTGACCTCCATGATCCAATAGAAATATGAATTGAAGTTGGATATTGTGTGTGAGTTATTAACCCTAAGTGTATCTAAAATTAGAGAGCAATAATGTTTATAAAATGAACACTTAATAGATTACATCTACAAAGGTGTTGAATGGACAGTGTGTATTGAGAAGAAATTTGGAGAATGGAGAATCCAAGAGTGCCAACAATAGACTTTATAGGTTCCAAAGAAAAATTGATAGGGAGCTAAGCATTTGTCCTTTAAGAAGATAGAAAGAACAATGGAATCATAATGAAAATCCCAATAAACTACAAATAAAAGAGAAAGAGAGATAGAAAAGAGAGGAGAGTTAAGTATGATCAACAATTGCACCCCAAATCTTAAGATCTGACAAGTGATCAAATAAGTACCAATCTCTTTGTGAACACCAAATTAAAGACATATGTGATCCAATTTGTAGTACAATGTAATAGTTCTCCAACACCTATCCAAAATAAAAAATATGATCTTGTATGTAAAATTTATGAACATAAAACTGTCCCTGAGCAATGCCTAGCTTCAGGCACCAAATTCTAACACAAACAGAAAAATATGATAACTAAACTTACACCACTACATAGTGCTTCAGGAG
Organism: Cunninghamia lanceolata; assembly: GCA_027924645.1. Taxonomy (NCBI): domain Eukaryota; kingdom Viridiplantae; phylum Streptophyta; class Pinopsida; order Cupressales; family Cupressaceae; genus Cunninghamia; species Cunninghamia lanceolata. The sequence goes on along the minus strand of BSBN01000119.1, from coordinate 2,445,014 downwards.
TCTTTTTCAACACCTATAAGAAGTTGAAAATCTGACAAGTTGAGAGTGAAAGTTATGCTCCCCCCTAAAAATGCTCTCCAATGGCTAAAAGGGGCCCCCAGTGGGACCCTGTCTGTACTATTGACATCATCAATGACTGGGTGGTGACATGAGTGTTGACGTGGCAATGACTTAGTTTAGCACAAGTGATGTGGCATTATGCTAGTGTGGCTGGTGTGTATGGAAAACTCCACAGAAGGTTTAAATTTGTTTAACCCAAGCTCTATCAGACCTAAACTAAGTTTAAAAAGAAAACCACAGAGGGGGCTAACCTCTAATTTGGGCCCTATCCAACTGACCTGGGGTTGTGATCAGGGGGCCACAAGCTCTGCCAGCCTGGCACCCTACAGGTTGGGAGATGACTAGTAGTCAATGGGTCTAACAAGCCCTGTATCGGCAACCGGCGGGGTTGACAGGTCCTATACCAGCTGTCAATCTGTATGCCTACCACTGTGTAGGCTACAGGGTACCCCCATGTGCCATTTTAATTTTTTTGAAATCCTTTTAAAATATTTTCTATAGTTTAATTTTTTTTTAACAAATATTTTCTCCAACTATAGAGATTGTGCAAGAAATTTTATTATTATATCTGTGTACTTGCAGGCTGATGACAATTGTACCGCCAAACCAGGGAGGGTTTTTTTTCTCCTTTCAGACCCTATGTCCAAAATAGGCAAAATTATATGTTTTTCTTCACCTCTCAGGCCTCCTAAACTCAATGGCAAGGTCCATTTCGTCCTAGGAGGTCATATGCAAAATTTCCTCCTCAAAATCCTCATTGAAACACATCCAAGAAACCCTTCTTTGGCCAAGATTTTTCAACACATAGATCTGTAAAATACACAACAATTATGCAACACCCAAAACCTTAAATCTACAAAACAACACTTACACAAAACTCTCATATCCTGTAATGCCTCAAATCCACCAAATTTGCATCAAATCTACACCAACAAGGGTTATAACAAACTAGGGAGTGCACACCTCCCTCAACCATGAACATGACTCTGATACCAAATGTTAGGAACCATGAATGTCACGACATGGACAAACCCATGTGCTAGTCAATTCCAAAGATAGTTGGTGGTAGAAGGTCACTAGAAATTGGTTTGAATGCAATTTCCAAATCATCATTTCTCCTCCTGAAAGCACAAATTATACGGGTTATCTCTTTAGGAGATGCCAAATCTAATTATGTTCGTGCTATGATTATTGCTGGAAAGAGAGCAGGTTCCATTTCATCAATTACAACTTTTGCAAACCAGTCATGAACCAAAGGATAGTATTCTACTCTAGGTAGATGATAGCAATTTGGATTTGCCAGGGAATTCATCATTCCTTCAAAAATAGCCCACGAGATATTTCCCTGAATATAATCAAAGAGTTCAATTAAATCTGGTGGAAGAACTTGGTTATTATAGCCATCAAAGAAGTTTGCAAAATCTTCAAATTTAGTTTGAAGAATGGTGATGCTATTAAAGAATCCATAGTGCATTTTAACAAATTCCTTTTTGTCCTTATATCCCAATTGATGGGTACTAAAGAAGTAAGAAAAATATCAAAAGAGAAATCATTCCTGATTGAGAAGGGTAAACTAGCTTCTTCTAACCCAAAATGTTCTAAAAAGGCAACTTGCTCATCTAGTTCAAGGATTCCTTTCTCATAATTTTCTAAAATTTGGTTTCTCAAATCTTGAAGCCATTTATTGAGGAAATAAACATAGAGCATGGGATCAATTATTTCAGGAGGTAATTGTGGTACAATCATTATGTTACCTTCTTCATCGACCATCTCAAATACCTCTGTCCCATTTTCTCTTAAGGAAGTTTCACCAAGTTTAATCATCATAAAAGTAGGTTCAGCTAATTTCGACATTTCTCTAGTTAGACTATCTGCTAGTGGATTGTTGCCTTCTTGTATCCATTCAATATCAAAATCATAACTCATGAAGTCCAAATACCATTGTGCAATCCTTCCATGGGCTAGATCTCTATCAGGTTTCTTCTTGAGTAGTGATCTCATAGGTTGGCTATCAGTTCTAACTATGAAATGTTGAGGTTTCAAGAAAATCTTAAATTTTTGAATCCTTCTTTTAATAGCCAGAATCTCTTTCTCATATATGGTGTACCTGCATTCTATGTCTGTAAATGTTCCTGACCTATATCTTAAATTTTGACATTTCTCTAGTTAGACTGTTTGCTAGTGGATTGTTGTCTTCTTGTATCCATTCAATGTCAAAATCATAACTCATGAAGTCCAAATACCATTGTGCAATCCTTCCATGGCCTAAATCTCTATCAAGTTTCTTCTTGAGTAGTGATCTCATAGGTTGGCTATCAGTTCTAACTATGAAATGTTGAGGTTTCAAGAAAATCTTAAATTTATGAATCCTTCTTTTAACAGCCAGAATCTCTTTCTCATATATGGTGTACCTGCATTCTATGTCTATAAATATTCCTGACATATATGGTGTACCTACATTCTATGTCTGTAAATGTTCCTGACCTATATCCATAGACTTGGGTTCCTTGCAGAGGAATTTCCTATAATAGCACTGCACCCCAAACTTCATCAGAAGCATCAGTATAAAGAATTAAAGGATAATCCTTTTTAGGCATGTGCAATGTAGGTAAATATTGACATTTTTCTTTAGGTAAACACTATCCCTAAGTGGCAATGTAAATGTTAAAAACAGACTTAAGTAACTTCATGTCAAAAATTGAATAAGTTATCTACACAATCTAAAAATAATGTTGTAATAAAAGTTGTAATAAAATGAATGTAGTTTATGGGCTACTACTTTTGTTTTAAAAATTTTAAAAATAGTTTGGTGAAAATTGGATATTTCAATGAAGCACTACTAAATTTTCAAAAAACCGTAAAAAGTAGGTGTCATTCCTACCAACCTAAGTATGAGAAAAGGATAATATTTTTCCTCCATGATTTGGATTTAAGTAAAGGACACACGAGCAGATGTGACACATATTTTTTTAAAATTTTTAAGTATATAAATAATTATTTATGAACTTTTTATTGTGACTTTTTTTAAATATTAAAAATAAATTTTCCAGCCAACCTAACTTGGTCAAAAATATACTAAACTCAAAAATTTTAAATTTTAATGTATACCCAATAAACCCTAAAATGTGATGCATCTTTTAGATTTAAAAAAGGATTAATATGTTGAAAGTTATGGATGTTTTTCAATATGTATATCTATTAGGAAATCAGACATAGTGTATGTAGAAAATTAATAATAATTACATATTAAAATAATTGTAAGGTGTATATTATATTTTTATAATCTTAATAGATGCCTCTATAAACCCTTTTCATTTGATTAAATTTAGTTACAAAAAAGTCTATCAGCTGCAAGGATGAAATTGAGGAAAATTTTAGGTTACACTAAATGGGTGGTTTTGCAAGTTTTTTTGGCAAGTTTTGGGACTGTCACATGCTTAAATATGAGGTAATCCTAAGGAATTATTAGAGGGGATCCATATTTGATCTAGAGATATTAATATCATTTCCATCCAAATTTAAATATTAGTCTAAATGTTAGCACATTTTCATCCAGCAAGTTTTTTCTCCATTGCTACTGTTTGGCCCATCATGATCTCGCACTCACCCAAAATGTGATTCTGTAATTTTACCTTTCCTTTTGACAAAATCAGACCAAGGAAATCAATTTCCTCTTATCCTATGACCAGCTTCTTTGTGGACAGGCATATACCATGTTCTTTAATAGCTTTGTATAGTGATTCAAGATGGTGTAAGTGATCAGAGGAATCTTTAGAGAAAACAATAATATCATCTATTTAAACAACACAAAATTCCTTTAAGCCCCTTAAAGCCTTGTCCATTCTTCTTTGAAAATATGTAGGAGTAGTTTTCAAACCAAAGGGCATGACATTCCATTCATATAAACCTTGAGGTACTGAGAAAGTTGTTTTATACCGATCATCCTCTTTTACCTTAACTTGCCAAAACCCCGACTTGCAATCAAATTTAGAGAAGATTCTTTTTTAGGCTGCTCTCATAATCAGATCAGTACTAAATGGAATTAGATAATTAAATGGAAGAATTATATCATTCAAAGGCTTATAATTTAAATACAAAATATTTTCTTACCTCTTTCCATTTATGCTCTTTTATTCACCAAGAAGGTTGGGCAACTGAATGGACTCTTGCTTTCTCTAATAAACTGACCTTCAAGAAGCTTGTTCAAGTATTCATCCATTTCCTTTACTTTGGTAGGACTCATTACATAAGTTGGTTCAACAGGAATTACAGATTGGCATTCTGGTTTTCACTTTATTTCATATTATTCATGTTCTTTTGACCAGAATTGCAAGGGGTTCATGCTGCAACAGTCTTGCTTGAACTTGGTTTTGACAGGCTCAAGAAGAAGTGGTGGCTTCTGAATCTGAATGTTGGTTGTCTCCTATTTCTTTGCAAGATTGGTCTTTTTCTTTTCAAACTTATAACTAATGATCTTAAGGTCAAGAATTTTGATTTGCCCATCCTCATGCCTGAGTGAGATCCCATGAGTTCTTAACACAAAAGGTTCATATCTGGTTAGAAACACAAAGCCTAAAAAAACATCTCCTTGTAAAGAATTCATTTTAACAAAATCAGTCACAAATTTCTTTCCTTGGATTTCAATTGTAACATCTTGTGCATATCTTCCTGTTTGAATTTGTTCTCCATTAATGGCAATTCCTTTAGGAAGATCTCCAGTCTGAGTTTCCAGATTTTTGGAGGAATTGTATTTGTCTTAGCAAAACATCTAGAAGAGATGGAATCAACAAAAGCATCCATGGGAATCTACTTATATCTTGGAAAATAGAAATTTATGTGGATATATGTACAATTCTCAACAAGATACATGGCATTTGCTGGTTTAGTTTTCTCAGGTTCAGAGTCAGCACTACATCTTGTAGAATCCTTGTTTGTTGTGTATAAAACTGTGTGAATATCCCCCATGGTAGAAATGAGTGTAGTAAGTTCTTTCTTCTGAAGATATACTTGTCGGGTGAGATTTTGGATCTCCTCAGTGAGGTAGTCTAGTTTGGAGCATACTGCATCAAGTTGGTTCTGAGTGGTCTTATGGGAAGATAGCTTCTTGAAAGAGGGAGGTGGAGAAAAATCTCAAGAGGAAACATGAGGTTTTTGTTTCCAACTAGGATGTTTATAGCCATGGAATGAGGAAGGTTTGGTTTCCTTGATTTGTTTTATAGCGCCTTTTCTTTCTTCACTTGTCCCTAACATTCTATAGGGATCTTTATCTTTAGCCATGTCAATCTTAAAGTTAAGATCTTTTATATCCTTTTGAACAACCTTTTTGACCACAGAAGAGGATTTGGGAGAACTAGAAGAGTTGGAAGATGAATCACTTTCTTTAGAAGAAGGTGAAGGATCATATCTTTTATGCTTATCTTTTCCCATAGAGAAATGTTCAGGCAAGACTTCAACTAATTCAAAGAATGTGTCAGAAGAAAATTGTACAAAAGCTTCAGCACTTTCTAAAATCTCCCAATTATTAAGTACGTCCTATTCTTGAAAGATAGCATAAACTTTTGTTCTAGAATTTAATTTCCTGGGGCAGTTAGTAGTATAGTGAGAACCCTTACATATGAAACACTTGACTGGTCATTTCCCTGAATGCTTATTTTTCTTAAACAAGTATCTGGGAGGCTTTCTATTCTTAAAAGAATTCTTATGTACATGAGCAAATTTGTACCTTTTCTTATGTCCCCTATATTTGTTCTTGAAAGATCTTTCCATATTATCATCATCATAGGGTCATCTTTTGCATTTTTTGCAGTTACAAAATTTTCCACAAGACTTTCTCTTAAACTTCCTTACTTGTTGGAAGTCTTTAAGCTAGTTGATTGGAGGTAGGCTACAGTATTCCTTCAAATTACATGAGGAATTATATTATTCTCTATTATCATTTAGTGCCTGCAGATGACATTGTTTATCTAGCTTATAAGTTACTAGAGTCTTGAGTCCAACAAAAGTGCATTTGTCAATTTTTGTTTTCTTTCTTTCAATAATATAATCCTTAGCCCATTCTAACAATCCACAAAGCAATGAATTAAGATAATACTTTTTTGTGGTGGTGTCATTGAGCTTATGAGCTGCAATCATGTATTTTTCAAAGACTAGTTTATACTAGTGTAGCTTCCCTAAGTCTTTTAGCTTTAAGGAGTACAAGATTTTTTCAGCTTCAAGTACATCATTCTTCCTTTCACCACAAAATGTCATGATGAGAAAATACTTTAGCTAGGGAAATCCTTCACCAGAAATGTCACTCCTACCCATATCTATTTCTTTGACATAGACTTAACCGGTATCTAGATGTTGGGTAATTAAACCATTATCTAGTAGGTTGTTCCACTAGTCTCTGAGTTTTCCAGACATTAGTCTTAAAACATACAAAACTTTATTAGAATCAGACCAATTAGAACTTCTAGTATCAAAGAAATTTTCCAGTGTATCACACCAAGTACATATTGTATCATAAGGGTCAATAACTTTATCAATATTGAGAATATATCTTGATGTTGCATAAGCTCTTAATTGTTCTAATCTGGAATTTCTAGATATGACATCTCTCATTTATACATCCATATTGTTGCCTACAAATTAATGGCTAGCCATATCAGTTTCCCAATTTTCTACTTCATTGACGTCATCTATAATGATTTCCATGCAATCAAGCTCACTATCTACTTCTGAAACAATAGATGATTCTATTTCTAGAAGTACTTCATCATTTGTAACAAATCCATCCACATGGGTTGTAGTAGGCTCTTCCATATAGATTGGTTGATCATCTTCATCCTCAATATTTATCTCTTGTAACAAATCTCTTAGTTGGTCTGAGGCCTGCTTGGCATGTTCTTTTTGTTTGGGAAAGAATAATTTTGTAGGCCTTGGATCAGTCTTGGTTCTAGAAGTGCCTAAGGGTTGTTCCTCTTCAGGTTCATCAGTAAATAAGAGACCCTTTTGTCTTTGTATTTTCACCTTAGGGGGTTTTGGTTCAAAAAAATGCATTTTTTCTTCTTCTGCTTCCACTTCTAAACTATCTTTTCCCTTCTAAGATACTCTAATATTCTTTGTATATTTTCTTATTTTTTCTAGATTTCTTGCCATTTTCTAACAAAGCTTTATTTTCTTAGGCCTAAGTATCTCTTCTATTTTCTGAAGTGGCTAATGTTTCAGACATCTGAGTAATATAGGTGTCTATTCTCTAGGTGAATGTCTGGACATTTGTAATAGCAACTTGGACACTTCTCAGATTATAATATAATCCCGAAGAACCATTCAGCAAAGATGTGGACTATTTTTCTAACTTAAGAGTATTGGATTCTATCTTATTTATAGTATTTTCAACATGAAGCAAATTATCATACACTGAGGTTGACCTTTTGACTGTTTGTTTGACATCAAGGTCCATGTCATCTAGGTTATCCTGGGAAGTTATCATCCATTGCGCCTGCCAATTTCTTTGGGCTTTAAAACTCTTTTGTTTAGTTCCTATCTTTGTATGAAGCCTAGATTCATATTTACCCCATAGCTTCTCATCTAGATTGACTATTGTAAAGCTTTCTGGAGTTGGCCATTGGCCTGTCTCGTAACCAGTAACCTCTACTACTATGTTAGAGTCAACTTGAATTTGATGTTTAGTTTTCTTCTCTGAGACATATCTTGGCAAAGATTCTCTTAACATACAGGCAGGTTCATCCAATTTTATAATCTTGATACCTTTTTGCTTTTTGTTTTTCTTTTCCTCCTCTTCCTTTGGGGTTAGGTGAAGCCTGGCACTTATTGACCTAGCCAATTTATCTATTATGATTGGATCATCATGAAGATCTGAGGTGGAGGCAAAAGAAGAGCGTGCTGGATAAGGATTCACAGATGAGTAAGGTCTTGAAGCAGCATGGCTTGAAGAGGTGGAGCACTTCTCAGGATTATAATGTATATAAGGCTTATTATTTGAATTTGGATATGCATGGTCCATTGAAAAACTTCTCTGCAAAGGTTGTAGCATTGCCTTGCTCTCGACTATAACTGGTTGTTCCATTATAGTTTGCTTTGGCACATATTGGAGTGTTACATTGGCAACTCTCCTTGTTTGGAACAAGGGTCTATTAGAGAATCTGTTTCTCTATATAGGGAGGTCTTTGAACTGAGGTCTCTATTGATTTAAGAGTTTTTCAATAATTGGGAATCCTATGTCAAAACTAGTATGGTCAATAAATCGACCATAATCAAGCAAATTTGAGGATCCAAAAGTTACCCCTGTGGGCAAAGAAACTGGAGGAGACACAATATTCATGATTATATAAACACAACATCCTCCTATAGTGGCATACACTGATCCAGGCATAAGGGATATACCTTTGACATGGAGCAGAAGGCAAAAGGCAGATGAAATGAACTTATCATACAAAGAAAGAGTAAAGTTTGTATAGATAGAGATTACCCCATCACCCTTTTCAGCACTGAGGATACCACAAAATTGGGCTATAATTGCTTGTTCCCATATTCTGCAACGAGTATCAATCAAGGTGGCAAAATATTGGGCACCAATGTCATAATTAAAGTGTGGGTGGACAATCAGGTCAACATGAGGAAAGTGAACATGAAAATATCCTTTTTCTCTCCAGCAAAAGACATCAAAAGAAAGTAAGAAAGGTAAGTAGATCGAGCAAATTCCTTCTCCAGAGACTAACAAATTTATTTTAGGTTGTCGCATAGAATCACAATTTTTTTCTTTGATTACCTTTTCATGGTAAAGTGTAGAGATTTTGAGACCAGGGAACTTAAAATTTCCTCTTTCATCCACAACATGTTCATTACCATCTTGAAAATAATTATGCAATACTTCAGATAAGGTAGAACTAGCATTCAATGATCTTCTACTGGCTATAGTGAGATACATGAACTTACTGATTAGCCACCGCGACATTCTCAGCTACTTTGGTCATCTTATTGTTGCCCTTCACACGGCTCCCCTGGCCTTCAACATGGGTGTTATGGCTCCAACTTCCACTAATACTACTCACCTTACTGGCTCAATGTTCAAAACAAATAATTCACTAAGACAAATTTATAACCACAAAACTAGGCTCTGTTTCCAATTTATAGATGCAGAAATTTAAACTTTATATTGCAAATATTTTCAAGAGGTTACAAATTTCAGAAGTGTAATAACCGATAGGGATTATCACACATGAGATTCTCTACACAATTTTTGATTGTTTAGATCACTCTAAGCACAGAACAAGAGCATACTCTTGTGATCCTAAGACTCTACTTCTAAATCTATCAGACTCTAGATTAAACTCTGAATGCCTCACAATAAGACTGAAGTTCTTATTTATAGATGGCGGATCTCAAAATTATTAAACTGTCATAGAAATCTGACAATACCAAAGTGACACGTGGCAACCACTGTAGAAGTGGACAGCTGTTTAGCAGTCTAGTCCATAAACATTAACAACATTGGGAAAAAAACAATCACTTTAAGTACACCGTAAGCGAGGACGGCCTGCTTTACACCCAAAAGTAGATATGGGGATTTTGCTTTATTGACAGGGTTGTGTCCTGTTGTCAAATCATAATGAGGTTGACGTCACGGCATAGACAAACCCATGTGCTAGTCAATTCCAAAGATATTTGGTGGTAGAAGGTCACTAGGAATTGGTTTGAATGCAATTTCCAAATCATCGTTTCTCCTCCCGAAAGCATAAATTATACGGGTTATCTCTTTAGGAGATGCCAAATCTAATTTTGTCCATGCTGCAATTATTGCTGGAGAGAGCAGGTTCCATTTAATCAATTACAACTTTTGCAAATGAGTCATGAACCAAAGGATAGTATTCTACTCTAGGCAGATGATAGCAATTTAGATTTGCTAGGTAATTCATCATTCCTTCAGAAACAGCCCATGAGAGATTTCATTGAATATAATCAAAGAGTTCAATGGTTGAGGGAGGTGTGAGCTCCCTAGTTTGTTATAACCCTTGTGTGTGTAGATTTGATGCAAAGTTGGTGCCATGGCAATGCTAGAAAGGATTTGCGACATTACAGGATATGAGAGTTTTGTGCAAGTGTTGTTTTGTAGATTTGAGGTTTTGGGTGTTGCATATTTGTTGTGTATTTTACAGATTTGGGTGTTGAAAAATCTTGGCCAAAGGAGGGTTTCTTGGATGTGTTTCAATGAGTATTTTGATGAGGAAATTTTGTAGATGACCTCCTAGGACAAAATGAACCTCGCCATTGAATCCAGGAGACCTGAGAGGTGAAGAAATACATATAATTTTGCCTATTTTGGACATGGGGTCTGAAAGGAGAAAAAAACCCTCCCTGGTTTGGCAGTACAACCATCATCAGCCTGCAAGAACATAGATATAATAAAAAAATTCTTACACAATCTCTATAGTTGGAGAAAATATTTGTTAAAAAAAATTAAACTATAGAAAATATTTTAAAAGGATTTCAAAAAAAATCAAATGGCAGCTAGGGGGTACCCTGTAGCCTACATAGTTGTAGGCATACCGATTGACAGCTAGTACAGGTCCTGTCAACCCCGCCGATTGCCGGTACGAGGCCTGTCAGTCCCATTGACCTCTAGTCAGCTCCCAACCTGCAGGGTACCGCCAGGCTGGCAAGGCTTGTGGCCACCTGATCTAGAACCCAGGTCAGTCGAGCAAGGCCCAACCTAGAGGTTAGCCCCCTCTGTGGGTTTTTTTAAAATTTAAACAGGATTTTAAACTCAGTTCAGGTCTGATGGAGCTTGGGTTAAACAAGTTTAAACCTTCTGTGGAGTTTACCATACACACCAGCCACGCTAGCATAATACCACATCACTTGTGCTAAGCTAAGTCATTGCCACGTCAGTGCTCGTGTCACCGCCTAGTCACTGATGATGTCAATAGTACGGACAGGGTCTCATTGGGGGGCCCCTTTTAGCCATTGGAGAGCATTTTTTAGGGGGAGGCATAACTTTTGGTATCAAAGTCATGTTCATGTTTGAGGGAGGTGTGAGCTCCCTAGTTTGTTAGTCAAGTGTTTCATATGTAAGGGTCCTCACTATGCTACTAATTGCCCCAGGAAATTAAATTTTGGAACAAAAGTTTATGCTCTCTTTCAAGAACAAGATGAACATAATAATTGGGAGATATTAGAAACTGCTAAAGCTTTTGCACAATTGTCTTCTGACACATTCTTTAAATTAGTTGAAGTCTTGCCTGAACATTTCTCTATGGGAAAAGATAAGCATAAAAGATATGATCCTTCATCTTCTTCTGAAGAAAGTGAGTCATCTTCCAGCTCTTCTAGTTCTCCCAAATCCTCTTCTATGGTCAAAAAGGTTGTTCAAAAGGCTATAAAAGATCTTAACTTTAAGATTGACATGGCTAAAGCTAAAGATCCCTATAAAATGCCAAGGACAAGTGAAGAAAGAAAAGGCGATATAAAACAATAGAAAAACGAGATAAAAGCCTGGGAAGCTAAGAGAGATTCTCTTCAAAAACAAATCAAGGAAACCAAACCTTCCTCATCTCATGGCTATAAACATCCCTGTTGGAAACAAATGCCTCATGTTTTCTCTCAAGACTTTTCTCCACCTCCCTCTTTCAAGAAGCTCTCTTCCCATAAGACGACTCGATACCAACTTGATGCAGTATGCTCCAAACTAGACTACCTCAATGAGGAGATCCAAAATCTCACCCGACAAGTATATCTTCAGAAGAAAGAACTTACTACACTCATTTTTGTCGTGGGATATATTCACATAGTTTTATACAAAGCAGACAAAGATTCTACAAGAAGCAGCTCTAACTCTAACCCTGAGAAAACTGAACTAACAAATACCATGTATCTTGCTGAGAATTGTACATATATTTGCATAAATTTCTATTTTCCAGGATCTAAGTGGATTCCCATGGATGCTTTTGTTGATTCTGACTCTTCTAGATGTTTTGCTAAGACAAATGCAATTTCTCCAGAATTCTGGAAACCTAGACGAGATCTTCCTAAAGGCATTGCCATTAATGGAGAACAAATCTAGATGGGAAGATATGCACAAGATGTTATAATTGAAATCCAAGGAAATAAATTTGTGACTGATTTTGTTGAAATGAATTCTTTACAAGGAGATGTTTTGTTAGGATTTGTGTTTCTAACCAAATATGAACCTTTTGTGTTAAGAACTCATGGGATCTCACTCAAGCATGAGGATGGGCAAATTAAAATTTCTGCCCTTAAGATCATAAATTATAAGTTTGAAAAGAAAAAGACCAATCTTGCAAAGAAAAAGGAGACAACCAACCTTCAGATTTAGTTCAGCCACCACTCCTTCTTGAGTCTGTCAAATCCAAGTTCGAGCAAGACTATTGCAGCATGAAACCCTTGTAATTCTAGTCAAAAGAACATGAAGAATGTGAAATAAGGCTAAAACTAGAATGCCAGTCTATAATTCCTTTTGAACCAGCTTACCTAATGAGTCATACCGAAGTAAAGGAAATGGATGAACACTTGAACGAGCTTCTTGAAGGCCATTTTATCAGAGAAAGTAAGAGTCCATTCAATTGCTGAGCCTTCTTGGTGAATAAAAGAGTAGAAAGAGAAAGAGGTCAGAAAAGATTTTTTATAAATTATAAGCCTCTGAATGATATAATTCTTCCATTTAATTATCCAATTCCATTTAGTATTGATCTGATTATGAGAGCAGCCTCAAAAAGAATATTCTCTAAATTTGATTGCAAGTCAGGGTTTTGGCAAGTCAAGGTAAAAGAGGATGACAGGTATAAAACAACTTTCTAAGTACCTCAAGGTTTATATGAATGGAATGGCATGCCCTTTGGTTTAAAAACTGCTCCTGCATATTTTCAAAGAAAAATGGACAAGGCTTTAAGGACATTAAAGGAATTTTGTGCTGTTTATATAGATGATATTATTATTTTCTCTAAAGATTCCTCTGATCAATTACACCATCTTAAATCACTATACAAAGCTATTAAAGAACATGGTATATGTCTGTCTACAAAGAAGATGGTCATAGGACAAGAGGAAATTGATTTCCTTGGTCTGGTTTTGTCAAAAGGAAAGGTAAAATTGCAAAATCACATTCTGAAGCATATTAGTGAGTTTCCTGACATGTTGATAGGGAAAAAACAAATACAAAGATTTTTGGGTTGTTTAAATTATGTCTCCCCTTTCTAGAATGGTTTCAAAAAAGAAAGAAAAAGGATACAAAACCAGTTAAAGGAAGGAGCAACATAATGGACAGAGGAGTTGACAGCAATTGTTCAAAAAATTTAAAGAAAAATCTCAATATTTACCTACATTACACATGCCTAAAAAGGATTATCCTTTAATTCTCTATACTGATGCTTCTGATGAAGTTTGGAGTGTAATACTATTACAGGAAATTCCTCTTCAAGGAACCCAAGTCTGTGGATATAAGTCAGAAGCAATTACAGACACAGAATACAGGTACACCATATATGAGAAAGAGATTATGGCTATTAAAAAAGGGATTTAGAAATTTAAGATTTTCTTGAAACCTCAACATTTCATAGTTAGAACTGATAGCCAACCTATGAGATCACTACTCAAGAAGAAACCTGATAGAGATCTGGCTCATGGAAGGATTGCACGATGGTATTTGGACTTCATGAGTTATGATTTTGACATTGAGTGGATACAAGGAGACAACAATCCACTAGCAAACAGTCTAACTAGAGAAATGTCAAAATTAGCTAAACTTGCTTTTATGATGTTTGAACTTGGTGAAACTTCCTTAAGAGAAGATGGGACAGAGGTATTTGAGATGGTCGATGAAGAAGGTAACATAATGATTGTATGACAATTACCTCTTGAATTAATTGATCCCATTCTCCAGGTTTATTTCCTTAATAAATGGCTTCAAGATTTGAGAAACCAAATTTTAGAAAATTATGAGAAATAAATCCTTGAACCATACGAGCAAGTTGCCTTTTTAGAACATTTTAGGTTAGAAGAAGCCAGTTTAGCCTTCTCAATCAGGAATGGTTTCTCTTTTGATATTTGTCTTACTTCTTTAGTACCCATGAATTGGGATATAAGGACAAAAAGGAATTTGCTAAAATGTACTAAGTATGGATTCTTTAACAGTATCACGATTCTTCAAACTGAAATTGAAGATTTTGCAGACTTCTTTACTGGCTATAATAACCGAGTTCTTCCACCAGATTTAATTAAACTCTTTGATTATATTCAGGGAAATCTCTCATGGGTTGTTTCTGAAGGAATGATGAATTACCTGGCAAATCCAAATTGCTATCATATGCCTAGAGTAGAATACTATCCTTCGGTTCATGACTGGTTTGCAAAAGTTATAATTGATGAAATGGAACTTGCTCTCTTTCCAACAATAATCGTAGCATTGACAGAATTAGATTTGGCATTTCCTGGAGAGATAACCCATATAATTTATGCTTTTAGGAGGAGAAACGATGATTTGGAAACTGCATTCAAACCAATTAGAACTTCTAGTATCAAAGAAATTTTCTACTGTCTCACACGAGGTACATATTGTATCATAAGGGTCAATAACTTTATCAATATTGAGAATATATCCTGATGTTACATAAGCTCTTAATTGTTCTAGTCTAGAATTTTTAAATATGACATCTCTCATTTCTAAGTCCATATTTTTGCCTACAGATTCATGGCTAGCCATATAAGTTTCCCAATTTTTTGGTTCATTCAAATAATCTATAATGACTTCCACTGATACTACTCACGCTAATGGCTCAATGTTTAGTACAAATAATTCACTAAGACAAATTTATAACCACAAAACTAGGCTCTAATACCAATTTATACAAGCAGTTATAGCCCAATTTCGTGGTATCCTCAATACTAAAAAAGGGTGATGGGGTCCCCTTTTAGCCATTGGAGAGCATTTTTTTAGTGGGGGGCATAAATTTCACTCACAACTTGTCAGATTTGGTATTAGAGCCTAGTTTTGTGGTTATAAATTTGTTTTAGTGAATTTTTCAGATATGACATCTCTCATTTCTACATCCATATTACTGCCTACAGATTCATGGCTAGCCATATAAATTTCCCAATTTTCTGCTTCATTCAAGTCATCTATAATGACTTCCACTGATACTACTCACACTACTAGCGCAATGTTCAGAACAAATAATTCACTAAGACAAATTTATAACCACAAAACTAGGCTCTAATACCAAATCTGACAAGTTGTGAGTGAAAGTTATGCCCCCCTAAAAATGCTCTCCAATGGCTGAAAGGGGCCCCCCGGTGGGACCACCCTGTCTGTACTATTGACATCATCAGTGACTAGGCAGTGACATAAGTGCTGATGTGGCAATGATTTAGCTTAGCACAAGTGATGTGGCGTTATGCTAGCATGGCTGGTGTGTATGGCAAACTCCACAAAAGGTTTAAATTTGTTTAACCCAAGCTCCATCAGACCTGAACTGAGCTTAAAATCCCATTTAAATTTTAAAAAAACCCACAGAGGGGGCTAACCTCAGGGTTGGGCCCTGCCTGACCGACCTGGGACCGGGATCAGGGGGCCGCAAGCCCGGCACCCTGCAAGTTGAGAGCTGACTAGCAGTCAGCAGGGCTGATAGGCCCCGTACTGGCAATCGGCGGGGTTGACAAGTCCCATACCAGCTGTCAATCGGTATGCCTGCCACTGTGTAGGCTACAGGGTACCCCCCAGGTGCCATTTTTTTTTGAAATCCTTTTAAAATATTTTCTACAGTTTAATTTTTTTTAACAAATATTTTCTCCAACTATAGAGGTTGTGCAAGAATTTTTTTATTATATCTGTGTACTTGCAGGGTGATGATGGTTGTACCACCAAACTAGGGAGGGTTTTTTTCTCCTTTTAGACCCTATGTCCAAAATAGGAAAAATTATATTTTTTTCTTCACCTCTCAGGCCTCCTAGACTCAATGGCAAGGTCCATTTCATCCTAGGAGGTCATCTGCAAAATTTATCCTCAAAATCCTCATTGAAACACATCTAAGAAACCCTCCTTTGGCCAAGATTTTTCAACACCTAGATCTATAAAATACACAACAAATATGCAACACCCAAACCCTCAAATCTACAAAACAACACTTGCACAAAACTCTCATATCCTGTAATGCCTCAAATCCTTTCCAGCATTGCCATGGCACCAACTTTGCATCAAATCTACACACATAAGGGTTATAACAAACTAGGGAGCTCACACTTCCCTCAACCATGAACATGATTCTGATACCAAATGTTAGGAATTATCAGGTTGATCAAACCAATTCCACATAATCCAAAAGGAGATAATGATGCATACAAGCATATAGAATTAGGGTAAGTGTAAGAAGTTGGGTCCACTTTTTGGCCAAAAAGTGGAAGTCTTTTTTTTGAAAATCAAAGTTTGTCATAGCTAGAGTAAAAATTTGAAGCACTTACACATAGAATATTAATATGATGTAAAAATATGAAATGTAAGATTTTATTTCTAGTTTTGAAATACATAATTTATTCTAATACCTAGATGACAAAAGTTGGTTTTGTATAGGACATGTACAAAAAGTGACTTTTTAAAAGTCGTATGTTTTGGTCCAAAACATGCACGTGTACGATCAACATAATTTGACTTGAATAAAAGTATTTTTATAATTCATTTTATGGAAGAATGCATATGATGCTAAAATTTGATCAGGATATATTTTTTAATTTTTTGATAAATAATTTTTTTAATTAATTTGTTACTAGCCCTAATTTGTGTTTTTAAAACCCCTCATGTATAGCCAACATAATTTAAGCTAAACTAATCGTAACATGAAATTTATTTTTTTCACTGTGTATATAATGATGTCTATATCGATTATACATAAATTTATTTTTTTTTAAATCAAAGTCAAAATTTATTAAAAAAATAGCAATATATATTATTTCAAGTTTATGGCACTTTTTGTTTAAAAATTAATTAATAAATAGAAAATCATGTTCAAACTCAAAAAAAATTACATATTTGAAAACTAAACATTGTCATCTATAATGGGTTTTAATTTCATCTAAAAATTCTTAAAAAAACAGTCGTCGGTCATATTACCAAAGTCTAGTCCTTCAAAAAAATCTGAGTATTTTTGTTTAAAAAATAAATAATAAATAGAAAATATGTTCAAGGTTAAAAAATTACATGTTTTAAAGCTAGACATTGTCATCTAAAATGGGTTTTAATTTCATCCAAAAATTCTTTAGAAGAACTTGTCAACCATATTGCCAAAATCCATACCTTTTGAAAATATTTTGCCCCAAGTCTTCCACTAAAAGTGGACCCAACTTCTTCCAATTACCCATTACAATAATGCAAATATCAATAGACAAACAGAAGATAACACAAGATACACCCTATGAAAACCCTCAAGAGGGAAAAACTCAGCCTCCAAAACCATCCACACTCAAATGTATTATTCAATAATAACATATTACAATACACTGACATGAGTCTCCATGAACACCTTTGAAACATCAAGCTCCTCTAATGCATCCTCCATGTGCCCAAGCATGTAACCACACATCCCATGCCATGCTTCACAAAATGCACTCATAAGAGAAACTCAATACAATGATAGCCTCTCGCATAGCCTATAGACAAAACAACCAACAACCAACTAGCCAACCCCAACTACTAACCATGTGCTTGCTTTTATAGAATCAAGCTCACACAAATACAAGATGTAGTTTGGAGAAAACCATGTGTTCCAAAACCATGGATACACAAAACCATTGACCCCTCATTTAATATTTGCAACTAAGTTTTCACTTTATGCCCAATTTAATAATTTCTTAATTAATTATTCCATGTGTGGGACACATAGAATAACTAACCCAATGTTACATACAACGTTTACAAGTGCCACCCAAATAAATGTCTAATGTGGCTAAACACATCAATTAAGATGCACCACAAATAAATATTTATTTTACATAAATAAAATATATCAATGTTATGCAAAGTGTACAACACACCTATTCGATCAAGTTTTAGACCTAGGTTACAACTTGCAACCTATAATATCTTCGGTTCAAGTTTCGGGTCACAATTGCAAACTACACCCTTGCAGACCTTAGCATCATATTAATAGATTTGTTCTAGTATTATTTAGGGTTGACTATAAGTGGTTCATTCTTTTAATACGTCTAGGATGATATAATGAATTAGTAATTATATAAATAGATGAAATCTATTCAACCTGTTTAAGTCATACTTATGAAGGAAATAACGTTGTTATAGTAATTTTGAATTGATACTAAGTATGTTCTTGCAGCATAGTGCTATAAATCATTTCATTTTGAACTTGAATTTATGATGTTAATTTCATATTGATGATAGACCTTTTCATTTATTGCAATCTAAGTTATTGCATGTATTCAAGAGAATGGTTGGAATATTTTTGTTGTTGTTATAACTTCTCTATTTTACCCCTGTAGGGATTATTTATATATTTAATTGTTGCATGCACTCTCTAGAACTTGAATGACATAATCATCTCATGGTGTATTTAATCTTGAGAACAATAGGGATGTGTATATTAATTGGTTTATTGACTCTAGAAAATAGTATGTGATGAACTAGATCCCTTATGAGTTATTGTATTTAAGACAACCTTAGGGTTGCAAGACTAGTTACCCCGAACTATGAAGTCTCTACACTACACGTATGTAGGCAAAGCCATCATGGATGAGCCCCTAAGAAATTAGATCTGTCCCTTAGGGCTTGTAGTCTCGTTATCTTCTGCATTGACATCCAATAAGTTTATTTATTGACTTTGTGGAACTAATGTTTATATTTAGTTGTGCAGATTCAAGACTATTACCTGTGCAAGGTATTGATGCTAAGAAAGTGTTTTTCCACCTTGCAAATGGATGATATTATACAGTCATATGATCTTTAGTAGTCAGTCACCCTATTTCGATGCATAAGCCAAATCAAATTCACTATTCCTACACATAAGCTGAACCAAATTCGTTGTTCCCGCACATTAGCCAAATCAAATTCACTCTTTCCATCACTGTTTAGAAGATAACTACAGTGGTCTGACTCATAACACTAATAGGATTTAATAATGTTTCCCTATTGTTATCGTCGCCCTAATGTCAAGTGGGAAAGTTTGGTAGATGTTTGTAAAGTGCTTGATCACATAAAAGAACAAGATAGCCTCTCATAGATAAGTATTATTGTAGAGTATAGAAGACATAGATTTCCTCATGAGGCATTTGTACTATTTCACCATATACAACAAATAGGTTTCCAACTTGATCAGTTTACATTTGCAAGCGTACCCCTAGCCTATGCCAAAATAGGAGGTTTGGATCAAGGTATGGAAATTCATCAAAGGATAAAGGTTAGAGGAATTTGTTGGATGGTGTAATTGGAAATTCTCTGGTAGACATGTATGTAAAATGTGGAATCATGGACAAGGCACATGAACTATTTGACCGAATGCCTCAAAGGCATGGTCCATGGAATGTCATGATTGCAGGATATGCACAAAATAGGTTTGTTGAAAAGGCTTTAGAAACTTTCAAGCAAATTGCAATTGGCAAGTGTAAAACTAGACTCTGTAACCCTTGCTAGTATCTTCTTTGCCTGTGCTAAAATGGGAGCTTTGGAATAGGGTATAGACATCCATCAAAGGATAAAAGGGTGGAGGAATTTTATCAAATGTTGTAGGAGGAAAGGCTCCGGTAGACATGTATGCAAAATGTGGAAGCATAGACAAGGCACATGAGAATATGAAGACATCAAAATAAGAAAAAAAAAGCAGAAGATCGTTTGAACTATTATCTTAGCTTGGAAGAAGGCCTTGGTTTCCCTCTGTAATCCACGCCTTCTGATTCAAACAGATCCTTGAATCGCCTTGTAATAGGCTTGCATAAAAAAAAAGCTCAATGGATGTTTGGAAGGTGAAAGTGTCTTCTGTTGGTAGGTGGCGACTGATCAGAAAAGTACTATACACTAGCCATGTATCCTCACCGACATACAGAAAACCCTATTTTTTTAGAGCCGACATAAAAAATCCTATTTTTGTGACCAACATAAGAAAACCCTATTTTTTGTAATCGACAAAAAGGCTTGATAAAAAGCGGCTAAGGGTTAGGGTTTTGATATATTGTATTGTAGCATTTGCAGCGGTATTGAGTTGCAGGGATTGCTGATTGTAATCGGTTTGATTTACTGGATAATAATATTGGACTCTCTGTTTGGTGGATGTAGCCTGAGTTTGGGTGAACCACGTTAAAACTTGTCTCTCGCTGTTATTATTTCTGTGTATTTCCATTCCTCTGTTTAATCTTTATTTGCATTTAATTGATATCTTATGCCGGCTAACCCTAACAAGTGGTATTAGAGTGAGTTGTGTTCGATTATCGTCTGCAAGAGTCTCATGGTTGAGTGGGAGCAATGGCGGACAAGGGTAAATTGAAGGTCGATAAATTCAATGGGTAGAACTATCAGTTATGGAAGATGTAGATGGAGGATTACCTCTATCAAAAGGAATTATGGATCTCGTTGGAAGGAGTAGCCAAGAAACTGGCAACAATGTCTGATGAGGATTAGAATCTTCTTGACAGAAAGACACTTGGAACCATTTGGTTGTGCCTGGCACCATTGGTGGCATTCAATATAATGGAAGCGAAGACAACAGATGGTCTGATGAAAGCTTTGGCTAAATTGTATGAAAAACCCTCAGCCTCAAATAAGGTATTTCTCATGAAGTGTTTGTTTAATTTGAAAATGGTTGAAGGTGGATCTGTGATAGGTCATTTAAATAAATTTAATACGATTGTAAGTCAATTGACTTCTGTAAATATAAAATTTGATGAAGAAGTTAGAGCTCTCTTGATATTATGTTCATTGCCTGAAAGATGGGATAGTTTGGTAATGACAGTTAGTAACTCTGTTTCTAGTTCAAATACCCTAAAATTTGATGATGTTATTGGTGTTATTTTGAGTGAGGAAATTTGTAAGAAAAGCTTAGGTGGATCCACATCAGGCAGTGTTTTGAATGC